>JAUIMM010000224.1:1442916-2648333 GCA_031769625.1 Taudactylus pleione | reverse complement strand
ATAGCATTTTTAGTAATTGATTTTTAGTCCTATTATATGTGTAAACTCCTGTGAATAATATCTGTATAAACAGTGGGTTCTCATCTATTATAATTTGGGATGTCATCATTAGCAAAAATCTGTATTAAGGAATAATGCACCTCAACTGTAGACTTCTAATATCCATGATAATTTACAGTGGAGGTGACCTATATAAAAGCTACAGTCCAAGGTGACTGCTAACATCCATATTATGTACAGCAGGTAGTGCATTGCACCGTATATAACCGTTGGGAAATCATCATGACATACTGTGTAGTGGAACCTGCTCATGGTATTATACATCCGGGTTTCTCTGCCAGCAATTATTTATTTATTTGTTTTGATATTGCAGCTTGCTAGTTGCCATGGTAACCTACATGTTGTAAAGCCATGAATGTACGTAAATATGCGTGAAGGTTAAATTCCTACAGAGTTGGAAAATGTTGAATGTACAAGGTAAAATACTGCTTGTATTTATGAGCATTGTCTGCTGTTGTAATCTCACTCTTTTTAAAATTTTATCTATTAGCATTTTCAATGTATGTTACTGTACTCGTAATATGGCATTATGGCGTAATATGGCCCCATCCTGATGAAATGCTTACCTGTGGCGATGCTACAGGGTTCTCCATTCCTGGTCGGTCCAGTCTCCATCGTGGCAGTGAGAATCGTTGGCAGGGGGAGAAGTGGGGTTTCCACATGTCGATCTTAGGACATGCTTTATAATATAGATTACACAAAATGGGGCTGATTTGGGTGTTTGTCGGATTGCTTAGTGTAAAGAATGCAAATTTGAGCTGTTTCATGCTCACAAAAAAACAAAGAGTACAGATGTGTCCACATACACCTGCCCCCCCTGCGCTATAAGTCGCGTTACACATAACACGTGAGTGCTCTGCGACTCGGTAGCGGTGAGCGTCTTTTCGTGCGACTTTTTAACGTCCGATGCGTTTTATTCGCACAGCGATGTGAATAGGATGCACAAGCAGCTTCTGGTTAAAATGATACTGTATGCAGCATGCCCGTATATTCTATGTGCACCTGCGGGTTTGTCAGCAGCTGTAACACTGTTACGTAGCATTTCGCATGCAGATACACCAGCAGGTGCATACAGAACATAGACATGCTGCATATAATTTTAATCAGCAGTAGCTGCTTGTGCATCCTATTCACACCGCTGTGCAAATAAGACACATTGGAAGGTAAAGTAGTACAGAAAGACACTTGGTGCTACCGAGACATGCCACGGCATGGCGTGAATAGAAGGGCTGTTTAATGCGCAAGGAGGCTAGATGAGTCTGAGGAGGGTCCAAGAAGGCAAAGTGTTACCAGAGGGGGAGGGGGGGAGAGATGGGTGGGCAGAAACCCACTGACCATAAGGACATAATTCCCCTTGCATCTCCCACCTACACCTGCCCTCCGGTATCTTCCGGAAGGAATTTTTAAAATGTTGCCAACTATATCTCGCGTATAAGGAAACATTGTTCCTTTTTTTAAAATACTAATATGTTTTCTTAATGGACCTCACTTACTTGCACAGCACACTATTGGCAATAAGGAGCACCTCGCAGGATACAAGAGATTGCTAAAACGTAAATAAAATGGTAAAAAGTAATGTTTGCGTAATTAATAGTCAGTTTTAATACACTATTGTGATAAACATGTTAATTCATATTGATGAGTTAATTTTTTAATACCAACATTAAATGCAGTGTTAGATTGAAATAAAATATATTCAGGGACACAGATAACCTGAAGGCAATTCCTTAAATGTCAGCATGGCTGTGATTCAAGTGAGTTTTGTTTCATTTACTAAAATTAGTAAGGAGAAGCTTTAGCTCATGTGTGGGGGAGAATAGTACATCTGATATCTGATCTGGAAGTATAAACAACGCATTAATTATCATATCTGATGATGATTGTGGGACACCAGCTACTGGACGTCAGGCTATTTCAGTGTTTTTCCTTGAAAGATATTTGTCTGACAGTTGTGTCCTGTATGCTGTCAGATAACCCTACTAAAAGGAGACTTGCTCATACTGTAGCTCACATCAGTGTGATGTCTTTATTACCTTTCACATGTATGAATGGCCTCAACTTTGTCAATTCTAAAGACAATACAAAGCAGAATTCTTCAGGAGTGAACAAAATTATGCTGAAATCACTAGTAGTCTCCAGCATTACATGGCTTCTTAGCCCGATTCTGAGCCACGGCTGCGTCTTAATGTCAATGCCACAACCTATAATCTAATACTGAGTCACCCACTGGCACTGGCGCTAATCCGCCTTTAGATGCACGATCAGTCGCACCAGTGGTGCTAATCAGTCCTTAGACTTACCATCGGTTGCACCAGATCTATGGCAGGCGCAATTTTGATATCTGAACATGGCGTTCTGCGTTAGCGCCTTTGTGTCTTTAGACACAGCCGCTGCCTGCGACATGCCCGCGCCTGGCTAGCCACTCCCCTCTTATCTCCTGGGAACGCCCACTGAAATCCTCTCTCCTTGCGTCCAAATTCATTCTGCAACTCCGAGCACTAACCATCGGGATGCAGGCACAGTGCGACTCAGATGCTTACACACTGAGCCGTAACTAGACTTTTTGGTGCTCTGTGCCACAGAGAGCATTGGCATAAGATAGTGCACCTGAAAAAGGGCCATGGCCTCATGGGGAAGGGCCAGGGAAGAGATAGGGGAGGCCAGGAGATGCTGGGGATAAATTAATGGGAAGCTACAAGTGAGGATGACAATAAACAGGAAAATTGAAAGGCCCAAACAGCGCCCCCTGTCAGGTCGCACTACCCTAATTATGGCCCTGTTTACACAGACATACAACATCGGCTGCTTGCATACGTCATCGCCACTGTGTCCACCACTGAACGAGGCCACTTGTGTTATTGGTGGGGGAAGTTGTAGTTCAACGGCAATTCGAATAACAGGTTCAGGTTTTCAGGGGGAGATTTAATAAAGCTTGGAGAGAGATAAAATTGGAGGTAAATAGCACCAACCAATCAGCTCCTAACTGTCATTTTTCAAACACAGCCTGTAAAGTGACAGTTCGGAGCTGATTGGTTAGTGCTTTATTAAATCTCCCCCTTAATACCTGTAAGCAGTAATTGCACATTTCCACAGTGTAACATACCATTACATGACATTTGTGCAGCAAATAAAAGCTAATATTTTTTCCTCCACTGAAATTTTTTTTTTTTCTTTTGCTGGCAATTCATATTTATTCACATTAATTCATATTTATTTTATACAGATTCATATCACAGTCACAAATTACAGTTTTTTGCCTTTCATGTGGTTGGTAAACCAAATGTCAGTGATATTACTAGTTGCTAGTAAATTGAAAGACTACTTTGGCATTTATTTTGCTTCAGTCAACAAAATGGTTGCCTCACTGTGTGTAGGTGATCGGTCCATTTCAACATAAGTTGATGTCATTATAATGTAAAATGGAACTACAAATATGTAGAAATGAGTGCAAAGAGACTCGCTGGTGTGATGTACAGCATTGGACACATTCAATGTGCGTATTAACGCTGTTTATATGCTGCTTTATAGTGTCCTCTCAGATAAGTAAAATGGCTGCCACAATGCATCACGTTATAAACAGTGCACAATTATGTTATGTGGGGATAGTGGGGTTATGTGGGGACAGTGGGGTTATCTTTTTAATACAAATTTTCGTGCCATGCAATTGGAGAGGACACCATTGTGTATTGTGCCAATGAAGATATGTATTCCTGGCCTTGTAATCTTCAATTAGTTTATATAATAGTTTGAGGAAATATAACTATATGTCATGAATCAAAAGAGAGATAAATCAGTCCCTGCCGCATGAAGGAACAAAAAATGCCCTCACATGTGGCCTTAATTTATGGCTGCCTGGCAAGGTCGGGTCATGTCCTTTATTCCTTGGAAATGCAAATTGAAAGATAAATATCGCCTGCAGCATATGAGATAGGTGAACGCACACCAGTTTTCAGACTATGACCGTAAAACGTGTATAACCACAGAAAAGGGTGTATTGCAATACTAACCTAAAATGTAAATGTTATACAAAATAATTGATCTTTGCAAGGCCGTTACTAAAGTTTATTTTCCATTTCAAGTCGATGCATGTCTTCTGAGGCCTCTCTGGAGACCACTGTTTCCATAGCAACCAATCCAGACAGCTCTCTCTGCCTCCTGACACTGGCTGCAAGTAAACAGTCTAATGCACAATATCCAGCTACAGTCTACTTACAGCAATTGCCTTTTAACCCAAGTGGCACTAAAATTCCCACTCATAGATATGCTAATAAATATGCATGATTTTTAAGACTTCTCTATTCCAGTCACGCAATAATGTTATGGATAACTTCAAGGGCCGATGCATCAGCATGCTTTTTAAAGGCTTATTATAAGAACAAAAAAATACCATAGATTACAAAAAAAAGTGTGGATAATTATCATTATCCTGATATTCCCAGTTTAATCAGACACAATTGGATAAAGTTAAATCTATTAATATCTGAAGGTATTTTCATAGTAATTTGTATTTTTTTTTTAACTTTATGGAAATATGTAATCGAACATGGCTAAAAACACCAGTATTGTGACTCTTCCTTGGCAGCTGCACAAAATGAACATTTCATTAATTGTAATTACTCAATTCCACTTTCAGATGTTTTGCAATAGAAACACTGAACATCCCACTATGGCAATAGCATTCCTCACAAGTTTCTGATTTTGGCGAGACAGGCCAGATTTGACAGGACTGTTTTGATGTCCCGCAGTTGGAATGTTTGTTCTGACTTGCAACAAATCTGGAGGCACATGATTGGTGCTGCTTTCATCAGAGGCAGGGCCATCTTAACGTATGGACACTGAGCAGCTGCGCAGGGCCCCATTATTCTAGGGGCCTTTAAACATTGGCGAACTGGGCCCAGGGCATCTACATGGAGTGTAGGGCAGCTCGCTCCGTACATAGGGTTGCCGACTGAGAGGCAGCCATTACACACAATCATAATAGCCCGGTAGCATTCCCTACCTGCCTCCCAGCCAGGGCCGCCTTCAGATATCGTGGGGCCGGGGTGGGCCAAATAGGAAGGGCACCCCCACCCCCAATTATACAGAGCCTCACCCTTCCCCGAGTAATCTCTCTCCGCACAACGAGGGGCCCGCACACCCACCCACTACTTTTTCCCTGCTAAATTTACATTCACTAACAGGCTCGGCTGGGGGTCCGCTTCTACCAGCGCGCAGCCACCTGCGCCCACTACTATATCCTCTCCCTACCTCTCCAACCGCCGGCCGCTGCTGTGGTGTTTATGGCTGCCTGTGGGAGGCAGGCAGAGAGGATGCTCCCGGCTGTTTGATTGTGTTATTGGTTAGCAGCACAGAGCAGGCTGGGAGCATCCACTCTGCCTGCCTCCCACAACCAGCCATATACACAGCAGCATCGATGGGCGTTTGGAGAGATAGTGAGAGGATATACTGTAGGAGTGGGTGCGGGCGGCCGTGGACCACTGGCTGAACCTGTCAGTGAACGTAAGCAGGGTGGAAGTAGTGGGCAGGTGGTAGGAGGAGCGGACGGGCCCTCAGAGTGTCCAGGCCCGGGACTCCAGGCCCGGCAGTACCCCCCTGATGGCGGCCCTGCTCCCAGCTAGCAGCCACAAAGCTGAATTAATGAAGGGGCCCCACCCTGGGCCTCCCTTTCTCTGGGGGACTCCCATACTCTAATCACAGTGCAGAGCAGAAACTGCACTGCGAGCTGGAGAAGAGAGATGGAGGTGGAGTCCAAGCAGGGGGCTGGGCTACACTAAGCGGCGCTACAAGCAGCTTGGGAAAAATAGGGAGAGGAGCTGCTGCAGACCCAGTTGTCAGAATGATAAAGACTATCCAGCCTATAAAGTAAGAGGAACTTAGAGAGGGGGCACGGTCTATATGTATGTGTGTGTGTATGTATGTATGTATATTTGGGCAGCACAGACGGTGTAATGGTTAGCGTTACTGCCTCACAGCAATGAGGTCATGGGTTCAATTCCCACCATGGCCCTAACTGTGTGGAGTTTGTATATTCTCCCTGTGCTTGCGTGGGTTTCCTCCGGGTACTCCGGTTTCCTCCCACACTCCAAAAATATACTGGTAGGTCAATTGGTTCCCCACAAAAATTAACCTGTGTGTGCACATGTAGTAGGGAATATAGAGTGTAAGCTCCACTGGGGCAGGGATTGATGTGAATGGCCAAATATTCTCTGTAAAGCGCTGCAGAATATGTGTGCGCTATATAAATAACTGGTAATAATAATAATAAATGTGTGACTGTGTGAATGTATGTATGTGTCTGCGACTGTATGGATGTGTGTGACTATGTATCTATGTGAGTGTGATCATATGTATGTGTGTGACTATGTATGTGTATATACAGTATGTGTGACTTTATATAGGTATGTGTATAAGTGTTTGACTGTATATATGTATGTGTGCGACTATGTATATATATATATATATATATATATATATATATGTGTGTGTCACTGTACATATGTATATGTTTACTGTAGGTGTGTAACTGTATATGTATATGTTTACTGTAGGTGTGTAACTGTATATGTACAGTATATGTCTGTGTGTATGTATGTGTATAAATATGTGACTGTATGTATATGTGAGTGACTGTATGTGTGTATGTGACTGCATGTACAGTATATGTGTGTGACATGTATGGGTTGCAGTTATCAATTATATTTTCAAATGTTTGTATTTTTCAAGGCTTAGGGCCCCATTTATCAACGATACATAACCACTAAAGGAGTTATGTCATCCTTTCAATATTTAATAAATGTAATCACTCGTGATGTAATCTAAGACAACCGCTGTTTGTCAATGTATCGCTTTTGACACCTATATGAGGACGAGAGCGTTATGGACCTTACAGCAGCCTTTCTGGCTTCCGATAAGCCTTTTCAGGCACTGCCGGGTCCCTTCTGGGTAAAACAGTTATGCGCATGTGCAGACTGACCGTGCATGACATAGAAGCCCTTCGCTGCCAGCGTTAGGCTACCAGCAGCTGAGCGGAGGATGTCACCAGGGAGGGGGATGCCGCTGGACCTCGCCGGCAAGGTAATGATGAATATCAGAGGCATATTCATTTGTGTCGCTGCGATAATAAAGGAAATATGCTGCTGGTGTTTAGGTTTGTTGTTAAATGAGGCCTTTAGATTGCTCAAAAGTTTCTGTAGATTAATCTTCGCTTTACATCATGTTTTTATGTTTAAACATTGATTTTGTTGAAAGTACAAATAAATCAAAAGGTTTAATTTTATTCACTGTTTACATTTTTATTCCTGTGAATGGATGGGTAGGGGTCCCAGTGCATTGCTTTGCCCAGGGCCTACAATGCTGTTATGACAACCCTGATCAGTTGCATGTGTCTCTGTTGCCTAACACTATGGAACAGTGGGCCTGATTCAGACCCGCTCGCAAGCGCTATGCGCTCGCAAGCGGGTCGATGTCCAGGCAGTGCGCACACACCGCGAGCCCCGGAGCGAGCCAGAAATCACTCGCGCCGGGGCTCACAACAAAACGGGGCGGCTGTCGATGTTGATCGACAGCTCGCCCCGTTTTGTAGGTGGGGAGGGGGAGTGGCTGGCCAAACGGAGGCGTTCCTGAAGGAACGCCTGCCGTTTGAGGGCGGCCCTGTTGACATCACTCGTGATGTCAGTAGTTGAGCTTCCTGCACTATTAGAGCAGGAAGCTCACTGAGGCTTGCGGGAACGAGACCCTACCACAGGGGTCTCGTCGCAAGCCCGATGGTCGCGACCATCGCGACCATCACCTGGCCGTTCGCAAAAGCTGTGGGTGGTTGTCCTGATTCAGAGCTGAAAGAGCGTCCAGCTTTGAATCAACACCAGTGATTTTAGGGGAGGCGAGTAGTTTTGTTGGAGTAGCGGTAGGCATGGCACCAGCAGCGTGGTCACACCATCTATAGACATGTACAATGTTGGGAAGGATGCAGTAGGCTGGAGTGGGAGTAATGGCTGCTCTTTCTTTCATCAACTTATCACTTTATTTTTTCTTCAAAATATGCCTACAAGTATAAATATTACCATTTCACTTACCTGTACAATATTTATTGTTTTATGCATGTGGTTTGGGGACATGGTTATGGTTATGAAGGTATGCAATTATAGAGGAGAGGTAAAACTTGTCTAAGATGGCAGAAAACCTAAATCTGGACATGGCAACATATTTATACGGGTATATTTACTAAAGTGAGAGCTTTTAGAAGTGGAGATGTTGCCCATAGCACCCAATCAGATTCTAGCTAATATATATTCTAGCAGGTGCTAGTTGAATGTTAAGTAGAATATATTTGGTTGCTATGGGCAACATCTCCACTTCTAAAAACTCTCACTTTAGTAAATATACCCCATAGTCTTCAAGAATATATATTTGTTCCAGCGAATAACATTTTTAAAAAAAACAAGGTTAAAAAATAACAAATTACATCTACTGTACCGCCAATTGTTGAATGTTACTAAGCAGCTCCTTCACCTATATTTAGCATCAAGGGCTGCTTCATATTTTTGGGCAGGTGTATATTTTTTTGGCCCGCATGGTTTCTCTTAGAGCCCCAACTAAAAACTGGAGTTGGCGATGTTGCATGAGGGAGGCGAGGCCATAATAGAGATATATTAGCATTTTATTGGTTCTCCTGCTCACATACCCCATATACAACCTTTTTAAAGCAGCGAACTTAGGTGGCAATGCAGCTTTAAAATGGCATCTGTTAGAGTTCTACCTTTATTAAATCACCATACAATGCTTGTTTATTGAGAAAAAACAGACATAATTGCAAAATAGCTTTTTTTCCCCAATGGATATGGCTCCAGAACTTCCATCAAGAGAAGTAACATGATTTTCAGGAATTGTTGCTGAGTTCCAGAATTAGTCCTGCTCCAGGTTTACAACAACTCCATAGAGAAAATGTACAGTGCAAGATGTAATGTTTTAAATATGTAAATGTTGTCTAATCTTGTGTTGGTGCTGGGCTGTATTCCCGAAATCGGAGACTTTAAGCAGTTTGGGTCTTGATCCATCACACCACCGGTTAAAGTGGAATTGAGATAAGCTTGAGTATTTTTACTAAATGTACACACATTACTTACCTTGAAACCAAACGGGTTTTTATTTACTACACTATCAGCGCCTTCTTGTCTTGTCGTTTGTATCCCCGTTCTAGATCCATTGGCTGGCAAGGATCGCACAAGAGGAGCAGCGTTATACAATTGTGGTTGTTATCTATTTATATTTGTATGTTAAATAGCGCATTGAGGGTTTGCTATATATATATATATATATATATATATATATATATATATAAAGAAATCAGGTGGCACTCAGAGCATCAAAAAAATTCCACATGGAGCCTCAGCTCATCAACGTTTCAATTCTATTAAAGAATTTTCGTCAGGACATAACACATAACAGCATAGGTACATACTTATATACCCAACACCACTTACCCCCAATGCAAATGAGCCTCCCGCTGACACCTGCCAGCGCCGTCCTTGTGCTCCGTCACGGCAAACTGATGTAATCGCTGGGAGACGCTCATCACCCACAGTGCAAACAAGCCTCCGAATCTCTGTCATCAGCGCCGTCCCGGAGCCCCGTCGCGGCTCTCTGACCTCAGCAAGCGTGGCTAGTTGCTAAGCAACTATAAACAAAGTGAAAAAACAATATAATCTAACAGAGAGTCATTAACAGAGCACATATTGAGCACAAAAGTAGATGAGACTAGTCCACAGGTAAATAATGAGAAATATAATCCTGAAGGATACTGGAGAACCCTCCAAAAACATATAGGAGGAAGAAACAACGTTCCCCCCTAAATCTAATTCAAGCTTATTGACCATACTAATATTAATCAATCACATTTATCATATATATTCAAATAAAGCAATTCAGAATACATTGTTCATTCAGACCTCTAGGACTTATAGTTTCCAAATTATAGGTCCACCGTGCCTCCTTTTGTAAAATAACTTTGGATCTATCCCCTCCACACTTACTTTCTGGTACACAATCAATCATTTTGTACCTCAGGGATGACAAACTATGATGTGCATCCCTAAAATGTTTAGCCACTGGCTGATCCGTAAATTTCCCTTTTAGAGCAAGTCGTATGGCACTCCTATGCAGCGCCATCCGCTCCTTAAATTGACACATAGTTTTGCCAATATATAACAAACCGCATGAACAGCAGATGAAGTATATCACAAACTTAGACGAGCAGGTAAAGACATGTCTAATTTTGATTTTCTTCCCTGATTGAGGATGTGAGAAGAAGTCCCCCTGTTCCAGGAAACTGCAAGTTGTGCACCCCAAACGCTGATAATTGCCCGGTTTTTTAGTTAAAAAGTGCTGTTGTTCCTTTTTGTCCCAATTAGAAATATCCGTTCTCATCACCCAATCTTTAATGTTTTTTCCTCGTTTCAAGCAAGGAATTAAGGTGGCATTCTTGAGTAATGGTAAGTCACTCTCATTGTTGATCAACGGCCAGAAATTTTTGGCCACTTTGGTGATAATAGAGCTTGCTGTAGAGTACTGATTTACCCAAATCATCGGGTTCTTTTTTTCTTTAACCAATGATTTTTGTAATAATGTTTCCCTAGATATTGCCATTGCCCTGACCCTGGCATCATTTAAGAGAGTATTAGAATAGCCCCTCTGTAAAAAACAGTTATACATGATGTCCATCTGCTTGTTCACATCATCATCATTATCACATCATCATCGTTATCGTTTGCCGCAACGGAGCACCGGGACGGCGCTGGCAGGTGTCAGCGGGAGGCTCGTTTGCACTGGGGGTAAGTGGTGTTGGGTATATAAGTATGTACCTATGCTGTTATGTGTTATGTCCTGATGAAAATTCTTTAATAGAATTGAAACGTTGATGAGCTGAGGCTACGTGTGGAATTTTTTTGATGCTCTGAGTGCCACCTGATTTCTTTTTCTATATTATCAATCTTGTGGAAGGCACCGGACGGTTTATACTACTGTGGGAGGTGTTAGTGCCGAGTATAACGTATTTTGTATATATATATATATATATATATATATATATATATATATATATATATATATATGCTTATTTTTTGATTTGGTTGCATCATATTATTTTCTGGAATAATTTAGTAATATTTTAATAAATATTTAAAAAATTTTATTGTCTGCCTATAATCATATTTTCATTGGTTAAACAAAGAGCAACAATCAAAACCTGTAAGAGTGTCAACCCTACTGAAAAAAAGGCAATGGATTACTATGGTGGACAACAAGATAATTATGCTATTTTCATAACAATGGTCTATTATAGCACTGTTTTTAAGGGCTATCACTTGGCTGAACCATTATTCATGAGACTAAATAGAACCAATGCAGAGTGCTATGAGGGAAAGAAAGAAAGAAAGAAAGAAAGAAAGAAAGAAAGAAAGAAAGAAAGAATAGATCATACCTATGATAAATAAATAAATAAATATGATAGATAGATAGATAGATAGATAGATAGATAGATAGATAGATAGACATCAAATCTACTTGTTTATAACCAGATTCTGTAGTATATTAAAAGTGAGAGAAACAAGAACATTTAGGGGCTAAATAGAGGTACACTGGGTCTCAGCAGCCCTATTCCATTAACAAAAGTTCACAGGCCAACCTGTGCTGAAATGGAAACGATACGGTTTTAGCGTAATAGCGGATTGCTAAAGAATGTTTCCACATAATTTAAACTGAATGAGGTCCAACTCTGAGTGTGACCTACAAACAAAAGTACACAGTCTGCTTGGAGATTGCTCGATTCATTTGACCAAGAATGTTACAGCTGTGGATTATCATGCTTCATTACAGTCCCATTGAAACATTCATTTGAAACAACATCACAGCTGACGCGCTGGGAATGGGAGAAAATAAAATGTCCTTTATGTTACCCATCAAGGAGTTAAATGAAATGACAAAGATAATGGAGCAGACACGGCTGTGTTTTCATAAGGAAAGGTCTACGGCCCAGGGAAAAGATGTGAATAGTCAGTGATGTCTTTTATGTTATCGTTAATGGGGAACTCGTAATGTCACCATGATGCAAATTTGTAAGCCTTTTTTATATGGTTAATTTTTTATATGGTCCCTCCTTTAGACTGTAAGCTCTCACGAGCAGGGCCCTCTTCCCTCATATGCTTTTCCTTCATTAGCTTCTACCACCATATCCTGAGGTCCAGAGGGGCCCCGATGTCCAGACGGGCACAAAGCAGGCCGCAGATGGCAGATAGCTCTGGCCGGCCGATAGCTCCAGCCGGCGTGCCGCGGCCACTGGTACCCGCCGGCCAGCTTTCTTGTAGTCTGGCCCGGGCAGCACTGGGCTCTTCCATGTGGCTCAGACACAGCCTGGGCTGGACATGACCTCCAGCAATGCGGCGGCGTGACATCATAGGTTACGCCGCCACACATCGTCCCCACCTGTCAGGTAGGCTGTGGTGGAGAGGGAAAGGGGGCGGGGTTTAGGGCTGAAGAAAGTGAGGAACCTGGGAAAGGTGATGGGAGTCATGGGAGTGGGACTAAGGGCTGGGGAAGGTGATAGGTGTCATGGGACTAAGGGCTGGGGATGGTGATAGGAGTCATGGAACTAAGGACTGGGGAAGGTGATGGGAATCATGGAACTAAAGGCTGGGGAAGGTGATGGGAGTCATGGAACTAAGGGCTGGGGAAGGGTGTTGGTGGCTAATGAAGGTGCTGAAGTCTGAGGCGATGAGGGTCTGAGGCTGAGGAAGGTTATCAGTAGCTTTTGGGATGAGAATGGTGATGAGGGTCTGAGGCTGAGGAAGGGGATGAGGGGCTGAGGCTGAGGAAGGTGATGAGGGTCTGAGGATGAGGAAGGTGATGAGGGTCTGAGGCTGAGGAAGGTGATGAGGGTCTGAGGTTGAGGAAGGTGATGAGGAGCTTTTGGGCAGAGGATAGTTATGACAGGCTGAATTTGAGGAAGGTGATAAGGGGCTGAGGACTGAGAATGGCTGGTTGCAAACAACAGCCCTTCTACCCCTGAGGCATCCACAGCACTGACATCAAGAAGACCATGGAAGAGACTGCAGACAAGAAATTCAGCCTACATCATCAGTGACAGTGTGGTAAATCATAGTGTATTTTTACTTTATTTAAAGGCTGGTATATCTTTCAGTTAACATTATCATGCTTCACATATCACACATGCAGGGGAGGTATGTATGGGATCGGGGGTGGTGGTGAGAAGGTGGGGCCCCCAGAGACATCAGTGTACCGGGCCCCGAGATTTCTCTTGATGTCCCTGACTACAGCACCCAACCTTTGGGTTCTGCCATCCTGCTGCCTATTTGAGGTTTATGACTGCTTGTGCAACAATGTTTATATAGAGTGTCCATGTTCTGCAATGTTCTGTATTGTATTGTATGTTACTTTCGTTCCTGTTATCTGTTCATACGGTTTGTGTTTTTGTATTCTGTAAGGCGCTGCGGACCAATTGTGGTGCCATATAAATAAAGTATAATAATAATTAATTTAAACTACAGTATTCCTCTAATAATGAAAACTCTAACCATTTTGTTGCACCAATAGGAGCCAAGGTGGGCCAGCACCAACACGAAATGGATGCCTGAACCTTCTCTATCCAATAAACTCTGATGACTCCCCAGTTCAGTGTTGATACTAACAGTAAGTGTGTTAGTCACATTGTATTTTGAAACAAGCAAGATTGCATAGAAAAAAATGGAAAGTTGGGATCATGTCCTTCTAACACTCCTGGTCAGGGTAGACCGGGAAGAGAAGCCATCCCGATCTGACACTCCTGGTCAGCAGAGACGAATATAGACAATTCTGAACAGAAATGTTACTATAATGCTGGGGTGCACAGAACAACTGGTGGAAGTTCTACTTAAGCCCTTGCTAAAAGAATAAAGGCAAACTATTTTGTTTTTTAATCAAGTTAAAGTGAAATACATACTGTAAATAATAATAGATATGAATTAAAATAGTAAACATCTTTTTTCAAAAATGTAAATAAAAAATGTGTCCCCATCCAACCAAAATTTTCCATAGCACCCTGAGAACATGTCACCCTCTCTCGATGACACTGACACTCCAGATCAGAGGAGACCCGTTCAGAGGTGAGAGGAGACATGGAGTAGAGACTATGCCATCTAACACACCTTGTGAGAGGAAACAAGGAGAAGAGACCATCCCATCTAACACTCCTGGTGAGACGAGGCAAGGAGTAGAGACCATCCTATCTAACTCCTGGTGAGAGGAGACAAGCAGTAGAGACCTTCCCCATCTAACTCCCAGTGAGAGGAGAGAAGGAGTAGAGACCATCCAATCTATATTCCTGGTGAGAGGAGACAAGCAGTAGAGATCTTCCGCTTCTAACTCCTGGTGAGAGGAGACAAGCAGTAGAGACCTTCCCCATCTAACTTCTGGTGAGACGAGGCAATGAGTAGAGACCACCCTATCTAACTCCTGGTTAGATGAGACAAGGGGTAGAGACCATCCCATCTAACACTCCTGGTGAGAGGAGGCAAGGAGTAGACCTTCCCTATGTAACACTCCTAGTGAGAAGAGACAAGGAGTAGAGACCATTCCATCTAACTCCTGGTGAGATGAGACAATGAATTGAGACCTTACAAATCTAACACCTGGTACGAGGAGACAAGGAGTAGACCTTACCTGTAACACTCCTTGTGAGAGAAGACAAGGAGTAGAGACTATCCCTATTGCTATGGGCAACATCTCCACTTCTAAAAACTCCCACTTTTGTATATATAACCCCTGATGAGAGGAGGCAATGACTAGAGACCTTCTCCATCTCACACTGCTGGTGAGATGAGACAAGAAGTAAACACCTTCCCCATCTAACTCCTGGTGAGAGGAGACAAGGAGTAGATACCATCCCATATATACTCCTGGTGAGAGGAGACAAGAAGTAGAGACCATCCTATCTAACACTTCTGGTGAGAGGAGGCAAGGAGTAGAGACCACCTTATCTAAATCCTGGTGAGATGAGACAAAGAGTAGAGACCTTCTTCATCTAACTCCAGGTGAGAGAAGACAAGGAGTAGAGACCATCCCAGCTAACTCCTAGTGGGACAAGACAATGAGTATAGATCACCCCATCTAATTCCTGGTGAGAGGAGACAAGGAATAGAGACCTTCTTAATCTAACTCCTGGTGAGAGGAGACAAGGAGTAGAGACCTTCCTATCTAATTCCTGGTGAGAGAAGACAAGGAGTAGAGACCATCCCAGCTAACTCCTAGTGAGACGACAATGAGTATAGACCATCCTATCTAATTCCTGGGGAGAGGAGACAAGGAGTAGAGACCTTCCACATCTAATACCTGGTGAGAGGAAACAAGGAGTAGAGACCATCCCATGTAACACTCCTGGTTAGATGAGGCAATGAGTAGAGATCACCCCATCTAACTCCTGGTGCGGTGAGACAAGGGGTAGAGACCATCCCATCTAACAATCCTGGTGAGAGGAGGCAACTAGTAGACATTCCCTATGTAACACTCCAAGTGAGAAGAGACAAGGAGTAGAGACCATTCCATCTAACTCCTGATGAGATGAGACAATGAATTGAGACCTTACCAATCTAACATCTGGTGAGAGGAGACAAGGAGTACACCTTACCTGTACACTCCTGGTGAGAGAAGACAAGGAGTAGAGACTATCCCTATTGCTATGGGCAACATCTCCACTTCTAAAAACTCTCACTTTTGTAAATATAATCCCTGGTGAGAGGAGACAAGGACCAGAGAACTTCTTCATCTAACACTCCTGGTGAGATGAGACAAGAAGTAAGCACCTTCCCCATCTAACTTCTGGTGAGAGAAGACAAGGAGTAGAGACCATCCCATCTAATACTCCTGGTGAGATGAGGCAAGGAGTAAAGACCATCCCATCTAACTCCTGGTGAGAGGAGGCAAGCAGTAGAGACCTTCCCCATCTAACTCCCAGTGAGAGGAGAGAAGGAGTAGAGACCATCCAATCTATATTCCTGGTGAGAGGAGGCAAGCAGTAGAGACCTTCCCCATCTAACTCCCAGTGAGAGGAGAGAAGGAGTAGAGACCATCCAATCTATATTCCTGGTGAGAGGAGACAAGCAGTAGAGATCTTCCCCTTCTAACTCCTGGTGAGAGGAGACAAGCAGTAGAGACCTTCCCCATCTATATTCCTGGTGAGAGGAGACAAGGAGTGGAGACCTTCCCCATCTAATATGTGGTCAGAGCTGGATATCCATCATTAGCATGCTGCACAGGTCCTATTTTATTCTAACTAAACTTAAGATTTGATATACAGTATAAAATTAATAAGCCCAGGTTGCAGATACAGTATTTTCTTGCTGTCAGTATAGACACTTATTAGTGTGAGATTCACCACACACAGCAGAATACTAAAGAGAGAAAGAAAGCCAAAATATCCAATATTCTGAATTCTAAAGAAATAAATTGCAGTAGTAAATTACATTTGATTGTACACAGCATTTAAAATATATTTGAATGACATATATGGTAAAAAGGCAATATGTACTTAAAAATGTTGTCTGTAGTTTATTTTGCAACATAAGAGAGGGCAGATTATCTATTTAGGAGAACGCACATGGAATACACATATGACATTGCAATCAGTTAAGTTTCATACTCTGTTACTGTGCATGCATTAACCCATTCCCACAAACTAGTAGATCTGCATTTAGTTGCGCTGAGCCTTAATACAACCGAATGTAGATCTATTTTGCTATAGAAGGGCAGGCAACCACTTTTCTGCCGCCTAACAGACTGGAATCGGTTCTGTTGGTGTAAACAGAAGCACATTGATTTGGCTCTTGGACGCATAAATAGTAAAAGATATCATTGTGACCTCACTAAGGAGTACCGCCATAAAAGGACGACTTACTCTCGGTCATTTTTGTACCCCAGCAAAAAAGAGATCATTTGGAATAGTAAAGTAATAGTAGCTGTTGACATGTCGGCTAGGATTATATCACAAGTAACCTTATAAGGCTGCACAGAACAATTGGAGGATGTACTACTACAACCCTGGCTAAAAGAATAAAGGCAAACTTGTTTTTTATTTTTATAATCAAATCAAAATGAAATACAGAAATAATATGTCACCCATTTGTTTTATTATTCCCTTTTGTTAATTTAACTTAATCCTAAACCTAGGAATAAACACACTGACACATGTATGGAATTAAAAGAGGTCACAGCCAGAATTTATTGATCAAATTGAAATTTTAGAATAGGTGGCAAGAAGAAAGCAGTGCTCCAAGGCCACAGCCCGATGGATACCAATACTAAATAATAGGGGCAGATCCCCGCCCTGCGCAGACTGACCTGGGGCAGTACCATCCTCCCCTAATTGGCACAGCATTGGCCCCTCCCTTGGAACAAAGACCATGTCCCCCCTTTAGGCGGTGACAAACTGGCCGCTCTCAAAGGAAAGATGCTACCACAGGCACTCCTGCGCTAATAATAGGCCGCCCGTGAGCACTGCTTCCCGCCAGGCTGCACCTCTACCTGTTGGGAGAAATCACAGACAAAAGCACTATCCTACAAAAATAAGGATGATAGAAACCAGCTTAAATGGGTGGGTGGGTGGGGTTGAATAAACTGGAAAGAGGAAGATGGCTCCCTTCCCCAGACTATTTATATGGGACCTCTAAGCCCTCCCAGAAATCCTACCATAGGCTTATACTCCTCAAATGACCAATAACTAACCGCACCCCCCTCCAGCTTTTAACCCTTAACTTACCTAACAAAATTACATATCACACAGGGTGCTTATCTATCCTCAAACTTATTCAAGTATTCGGATGCATTAAGTCACCCATTTGTTTTATTATTCCCTTTTGTTAATTTAACTTAATCCTAAACCTAGGAATAAACACACTGACACATGTATGGAATTAAAAGAGGTCACAGCCAGAATTTATTGATCAAATTGAAATTTTAGAATAGGTGGCAAGAAGAAAGCAGTGCTCCAAGGCCACAGCCCGATGGATACCAATACTAAATAATAGGGGCGGATCCCCGCCCTGTGCAGACTGACCTGGGGCAGTACCATCCTCCCCTAATTGGCACAGCATTGGCCCCTCCCTTGGAACAAAGACCATGTCCCCCCTTTAGGCGGTGACAAACTGGCCGCTCTCAAAGGAAAGATGCTACCACAGGCACTCCTGCGCTAATAATAGGCCACCCGTGAGCACTGCTTCCCGCCAAAGCCCGGTTCGCAGAACCAGGCCCGCCACCAAACTGTGACCTTCCTGAAAATAAAGGGAAACTGCAGAGGTCACTGATCAACCACACTAGCCCCGCGCCCAGGAGTTTAGCCCCATTGGGTCTATGAAAGCTCTCTGCCCTGTAACGTAAAAACTTGGGTATTGCATGACGCGTCCGCCAACGCTACATGACAAGTGTGCAATGACCATATCCGCTCAATACCCATGCATGCGCCCAAATCATTGCCTCCCAAGTGGGGCCCCAAACGTCTCGTCTGCTGCCCATAGGGCATCTAGCAGGCGCTTCCAATGCATTTCTCGTAATCCTAACAATTGCAACTTACCCACTCACAACAAAAAATTGGACCTGCAAATCCAAGGGGTGCTGGCTAGCCCAGTAAAAAATAGGAATTTACCCACACCCGACAATTAGCATTCCCGGACAAACCTGTCCGAGAGTTCACGTAGACATAAATTGGCATTTATACAGACAGATATTGGAATTTAATACAGACAGAAATTGGTATGTAATAATAACAACAACAATTTAACCCCAAGGAAAGGGAAACAAAATAGTTGGGTGACCCATCTGAAGATGAAAAACAGCAAAACCTCTTTGAGGGCAAAAGCTGAAAATCCTTTCAGAATCCCTAGCGGCAGTAGGCATAAGGCCCCTAGGTTTCCCAACAAACTCGCAAGGAGCGCAACTACCTAGTGCAACTTATCCTCCTTTAAATACGACCTCACCACCATAACTGTTTTTAATAAGTCGACTGAAACACCTGCCCCCGCTGCGCAAGCTGCTGCCCCTAACTAAATTAATGAGTCCTGCAAAGCTCCGTAGCTATACCTAAAGCAATAAGATAATTCTGAAACACCCTCATAAACTGCCACCTGGACAAAGGGGGTTAGATTAGCAAGGATAAACCAGTGCCCGCCACCTGGAGGGCGAACATTATTAAAGCACCCTGCCTGAGCAACTGGACAAATTCACGAGATATGCAAGCGCCTGAATAGAAATGCAACGCCCCCTGGCCAGCTAATTTGTCTTAAACCTATGTAATTAGCATAAGATCAATACCTGCTTAATAACCACCTTATTAAACCTTAAACCTGCTAGCGCATAAAGCTTATTAGCAGCAACTAGCTTGCCCATGCTTAGTATAATGTAATTGGCCAGATCCGCCCACGGCGTGCCTGGAAAAATTTAGAGATACTTGATAATGCTGAAGACAAACCGCCTTGGAATGACCCCTTTCGTGGCATGCCCCGGACAAACTCTGCTATATAATCATCAATCGACCTACCTCACCCGCTCTTGGAAGCTAAGACCCTGCCCATCGTACCAAACCGCCGTGTAGGTCTTTAATGTACTAGGCGTCAATGACTTCAGTGTGAGGTCCTTGATGCCAGCCCAATGAAATGCCGGGCATGGAAAGGGAAGGTTAAACCATTTAAACAGGAGGCACGATAAAATGAACCTGTCCCACTGAAAAAGATTTTAGGCGTCCGCCATACCGTTTGCAGCGCCTGAAACCTGCCATGCCCTAAATTCAATATTCCTTACCCACTTAGCAGTGTAAAATACATCAACAACCATAAGGCCGGATCTAAGTCCGTCCCTGATTAGCACCGACCTACACCACGCTTAAGTTATCCAAAAGGGAATTCGCCTATTGCAAATCTTGCTCTCCTACAGCTACCTACCATTGGGAACACTCTCTAAAAGAAGGATGTTCTTGTTTAGGCCCTGAAACCCATAAGTAACCGGCCCGGGCTCCATGCACCACACCCTTACAAAATGCACCAAAACTTAAGGAACCGGACACATCTGTAAACAGTTGAAGTTCGAATTGGCTACAGATGCCGGAGGCCATATCTTTACGCCATTGAATTCGCACATAAACAACCAACCAAAAACGCAGAACCTCACTCAGCTCCAAAGAGATGCAGAATGAGGTTATGAGGCTTCCTAACCCCCGCTGAGGTTCCTCCTAGCCATCTGCTGAAAAAAACCAACTCCTAGGTATGACTCTAAACGCGAAACTGAGGGGACCCAATAGCGATTGCAACTACATTAACTAAACCTTCTTTACCGAAATGAACGCTTCTAGCAACTCCCCCGAAATGCCACACCCTCTCCATAGACAAGTGGCATAACCCTATCAAGGTATCGGGTTCTACATCCAAGTAATATATGCGCATAAGTAGACCTTACTAACGACGAACAAGGCCGGCAAGCAAAAAAGTAACTAAACCCTCGAAAAGTATACGAAATGAAACAGCCCATCGACAGACATCAGTCTACGTAATAGAGCTCTACTACTTTAATTCCCACACATCTAAAGGACTCGGGGTGAATGGGCAACAGCCGTAAAGCGGATTCTATATCCGCCTTAGCTAGTAGAGCACTCCCCCCGAAACCTTGTACTATCTCCAGGGCGTTTTTTTTTTTTTTTTATAAACAGATTGGCAAACGACACGACAATCTGATGGGCATCATGCGTGGGAGCCCAACCCTTCTATCTGGGCAAGAGAGATGCTGTATCAACCCAAATCTACTCGGGTCCCTCTACGGTGCCGCCTTAAAGGCGGTGCACCTAAACTTTATGAAAAAGGGGGGGGATGCAAAAAGGTGGCCGCACATGCGCCCTAACCTGCTTCCGCCTCCACCGTACACCTAACGACTTCCAGATGGACATGCGCTGATTTCAGAATCCTCCTAGAAAACCCAGATATCGCCCATGTCAAAGGTAAACACCAACCCACGCCAAAACCTTGCCCCCCCAAAAAAAGGCTGCTTCCTCCCCAAGGGGATAACGACCCAACCAACTCCTCAAAACCCCCAAATTACTCAGCAACGGCGCTTCATTGAACACCTCCGCGATGCTCGTTGCCCTATTCTCCTCAACCTGTTCCTGCGCCGCAGACCCCCTGCACATCTTGGCTGGGTGACCACTCCCGCAGAGCATGCAGATATGCCAATATCCACAGCCTGCCCCTCATGATGCTGCGTGTTATTACACGCGCAGCACGGCACGCAACTGATGCCCGCAGATCCAGGGCAGATCAGAAAAGGCTGCTTCAGACCAGCCGAGGAATCTGCAGGCGCGTTAGGCAGTTGATTGACTGCAAGTCAAACCTCGACGTCCTTGAAACCGAATTAAAATACTGCCACCCCCTCCTGCTGTGTCCTAAATGCGTCGTATTGCCGCCAAGCAGTACCTTTAGCTGACTAGTTTAAGCCGTGTACCATGTGCATGTATTTTAGCACATTCATAATACTCCCCAGGCCTGGATTTAAGGGGCGTGCCGCAAAAACATATACACGCGCCACCGAATTCTGGTAAGAACGACATGTCGCCTCCGCAACTACCCCAGCTGACTAAGTCCGATCCAAAGACCTACTTGCGTAATCCGCAACCGCAAACATATGCACAAATTTACTCTTCTTGATCTGCTCCCTAAATTTAGAACTTAAACCCTTAAGAATAGCCATATTCGCGCAGTGAACCTAATCTCCCGATGCATCCGACACCTTAGTTGCCGACACTGTGTTAGACCTCTTATGGCTCCCCCGCTTTGCCTTAATTTTTGTTTATTTATTTATTTATTTTTTATTATTATTTATTTATTTTATTTTATTTTTATTTTTTTTTGCGCAAAGTAACGCCTGAGATTGCGTGGCCTAGCAGATGAACTCGAAGAATCGCTAGAATCAGTGGAAGATAAATGTGCGCTGCGAAATGTAGAAAAACCATGCTCACCAGAAATTGCCGCCGAAGGACCAGACATTTCCTCCTGAGCGTTCGCCAACTGTCCCTCGCTGCACGGTGCGCCCACCACGATTTGACTCACTGATAGGGTCTGGAGTTGCAGCAGGGGGGGGGCTGATGGTACACGGAAGGGGCAGGATGGTAAGGGGCAGTATATTTCAAGGGGATTCTGCGTGTAGTGTGGTGGTGTATAAATATGGGGACCTGTCCTACTGCTGAGCCAGAAACGGGGCGAAGGGGTATAACTCCCGCCCCTGGGTGCCGGCAAACAACAGGGGAAAGATTGCTGGGTGGGGCACCTGGGGCCTTGGAAAACCCTGTTACTAAAGAACAGCGGGGAGTGCTGGGGGGGGGCCCTGCTCCTGGAGCAGAACGGGCGGATGAAGGGGGGAACAGGACCAAGCAGGGCTCCCTGCGTAGGCCGAAAATATATAAAATGGCTGCCGTGACCCTGTGGCCGGGGCCAACCGCCGGCGCAGGGAGCGGGCTGGCCGTGATCTGCGGTGCTGGGACGGGGGGCTGTGGCCACCTGAGCTACTCGCGGCGCCGCCAGAGAGCCAGACGGCCATGATCTGGGCCATGTGCGGGAGCGCAGACAGGCGCGTGGTCGCGGCCTATAGCAGGGCGCGCCCCGCTAAGAGGAAGCCACTGTGGTGAGAGGCGGCGGGGGGGAGGGCGTTGGCTGAACGGCGGGGCCTGGGAGTAACTGAGGGGGGTACTGGAAGGGGACGAGGGGGCCGCAGGGCGAGAGGCCTGGGAGCTTCCATAAGGCGGCGGGCGGGCGGGGGGTGGGGGGCGGCTGAACGGCTGGGCATGGCTGAGAAGATACTGGCAGGGGACAGGGTATGGATGAACACAAAAGCAGGGGAGGGAGGAGGAAAATGTGGAACAGAGTCTAAAAGAAAGCAAAATAGATAAACAATAAAAGAAATACTGACAGGAGCTAGAGAGGGTGTAAGAAAAGGGTAGATAAATGAGGTGTAAAATGCAGATGGGCAAGGGAAAGACAGGCAGATTAAATATAATATATAAATGACACTTAGCCAGCCTGGTTGAATAAACTGGAAAGAGGAAGATGGCTCCCTTCCCCAGACTATTTATATGGGACCTCTAAGCCCTCCCAGGAATCCTACCATAGGCTTATACTCCTCAAATGACCAATAACTAACCGCACCCCCCTCCAGCTTTTAACCCTTAACTTACCTAACAAAATTACATATCAAACAGGGTGCTTATCTATCCTCAAACTTATTCAAGTATTCGGATGCATATAAATATGAAAGAAAATAGTAAACATTTTTTTACAAAAATGTAAATAAAAAATGTATACATCCCTTCCCAACCAAAATTACACCTCAGATGTACCAGTTTTTTCAAACGGAACCACAAATGTTCTATGGGGGTCAGGTCTGGGCTGTTTCCTGGCCATCCCAGCACCTGTATGTCATTCTCCGTGAACCACTGTTTGCATATCCGTGCAGTGTGGCAGGGAGTTGAATCCTGGTGGAAAAAAAATGGGGCATTAACTGGAAAAAGATTCTTGATAGAAGGTAGAAGTTTTGGTTGTAGGATGGTGTCAATGTACTTTCTGCTGTTCAGTGTGCCATCTATGACATAAAGGCGGCCTACAGCATCTGTTGTCATACATGCCCAGATCATAACACTTGTAGCATTCCTTGTTGTCGCTTGAATGCAATATGGATGTACCTCTTCCCCGATGCGACGTCTCACATATTTTCTCCCATCACCACCATATCACTTGTTTCCACTGACCTTCTGTCCATGCAATGTGTTCTTTTACCCACTGTATTCATTTCTGCAGCTGCTTTTTATTCAGCAATGGCTTTTTTCGGGGAATCCTACCTTTTAGGCCAACCTCCATTAGTCTTCTCTGTACCGTTCTTGCAATGACAAAAACACCAGTTGCACTCAGTTCACTGCTAATGGCTGCAGATGACATCCATCTGTCCCTGATGCAAATTCTTTTATTCTCCTATCATCAACAGCTGTTGTGCACTTTTTCTGACCATTTCCTTCTTTGTTTTGTATAGATTGTGTTTCCTGATAGCGTAAACAAAACTTTCGTACTCCTGATGTTGTCACATTCCCACCAACTTCTCTCACAATTGCTGCAGACGAAAGACCATTTTGACGTAACACCACAATCCTGGATCTCTTCCTGGGTGACCAGTCACCACTTTGCCTGGACAACATTGTTGTGTTTATTTCTTACACCGTCAATAGCACTAAACAATATACACAAACATCCAACCGTAATTGCACTTCAGTAACCAACTTTATTCTGCAAAATGAAACAGCCAAACTGACCTTTCCCACCTTTGAACATGACCTCGTACTTGCTCATAAACAACAGCTGATTGGTCCTCAGAACGGTGATTCCGATTGGCTGGTAGTAGCTGTTACTACAATCCGCTTCTTGAATCTCACGCATCTGTGCTTCTTTGTCTGACTGAAAGTAGCATAACTTCCCTTGTAATGCAAATATTTGACCTCTGTTTATTGTGTTGAATTCAGCATTAAATTTCCTTTCATTTGATATACGAATCATTGTACTGCGTGAAGTGAAACAGTTTTTATAAGCATTCAAATTTGAAAAAACATTCTAATTTCAAAATGTGTCCGCAATTTTGGCCACCAGTGTGTATGTATATATATATATATATATATATATATATATATATATATAATACAGTATGGTACTGAAATAGCACTCAATCCCGTTTGTTCCCGTATAGATGTGGTAGTTATATTATAGTCAGCGTCTTGTTCAACTATAATCCTGTCTTGCTGGTGGCAGCTGTTTGCTCTCCAAATTAACCAGTTGTTGAATGATCCCAAAGTTTTATGAAAAATAAGAGAGTGAGAGCAAGTGCCTATATAGTGGAGTAATTCAGACAATATGGCACGATCTCAATAAATATATGTGTACTGTTTTAACCCAACACTATGTGCAGTGTGTTAAGGTTCTTTTATCTTGGCTTCACCAAATAAATTCCTCTATTCAGGGGCTGGCTGGCAACTTTTAGGCTGGGGGGCAAATGCATGCAGGCTTCCCTGGCAGAGGGGTAGCGTGTAGCCAAGGTGCCCGAAGAACGTGCATGCTACGGCGCCCCCCCCTCAAGTGTTCCAGGGAGGAGGCGAGTCCATATGGGATTAATGTAAAGTAAAAATAAAGATTAGGCACCCCATCGTGGTGCCTATATGCAGTGCCCCCCTGTGCCCCAGGAGAGGACCCCCTTATGCAGGCCTCCAGTAGTGATCCCCCTATGCAGTGCCCCTTATACAGTGCCCCCAGTAGTGGTCCCCCCTGTGCAGTGCCCCTTGTGCCCCCAGTAGTAAGCCCCTTATATAGTGCCCCCATTAATGGTACCCCCTATGCAGTGCCCCTTATATAGTGTCCCCAGTAGCAGTCCACACCCCATGCAGTGCCCCCAATAGTGGTAACCCTTATGCAGTGCCCCTTAAATAGTGGCCCCAGTTGTAGCCTCCCCCCTATGCAGTACCCCAGTATTGCCCTTTTTATAGAGCCCCCAGCAGTGGTCCCTTGATGCAGTGCCCCCAGTGGTAGTCCCCTCCCCCCTATGTAGTGCCCCTAGTAGTAGTCCCCTCCCCCCTATGCAGTGCCCCTAGTAGTTGTCCCCTCCCCTTGTAGTGCCCCTAGTAGTAGTAGTCCCCCCTTGTAATAGTAGTCCCCCCCTTGTAGTGCCCCCAGTAGTAGTCCCCTCAGTTGTAGTCCCCCCCTTGAAGTGCCCCCAGTTATAATCCCCAGTAGTGGTCCCCCCTTGTAATGCCCCCCCCTGTAGTGCCCCCAGTAGTGATCTCCCCCTTGTAGTACCCCCAGTAGTGGTCTCCCTCTTGTAGTGCCCCCAGTAGTGGTTCCCCCGTTTTTTAGTTCCCCCAGTAGTAGTCCCTCCCTCTTGTAGTGCTCCCAGTCCAGTAGTGGTTCCCCCTTTGTAGTGCCACCAGTAGTCCCCCCCCTTGTAGTGCCCCCAGCAGTAGTAGTTCCCCCCTTGTATTGCCCCCATTAGTAGTAGTCCCACCCTTGCAGTGCCTCCAGTAGTGGTTCCCCCCTTGTGGTGTCCCCAGTAGTGGTCTCCCCCTTGTAGTACCAGCCTCCCACCCAGTAGACACACGTAGTAAAAAAAAAACAAAAAAACCACTTACCTGAATCCCCGCTCCCGCCGTCGCCATCCGCTCATCCGTCTGTCCTTCCCGGGCCGGGCCGCTCTGCATTATGGGAGAGATGTCATATGACGTCATGACGCCTCTCCCATTGCCCACTGCGGGAGCCGGAAGATGGAGCGGCTCCTGCAGTGGGTGCAGCAGCAGCTAATGAGAGTTTGACAGACTCTCATTGGCTGCTGATCAAAACAGACACACAGCTGCCGGAGCCGGCGGCTGTGTGTTTGTCACTTGTGTAGCGCTGGCCGAACTCCGTCCGATCAGCGCTACACACGCAGTGCAGTATGTGTCACAGTGACACAGACTGCACGCGACCCGTGGCCCGCATGACGCTGCGGCCTGGGGGGCACATGGCACCCTGCCCCCCAGCCCAGCCCGCCACTGGCTCTATTGTTCTCAAGTGGTTTGCGTCTGGCTTCAAACATAAGCTTAACTGATCTGCCTTGAAAACAATGCTTCCTGTTGACTGGAGTATTCACTCTGCAGTGAGTCTCTCCTCTACTGGCTGTTCCTGGAATTAGTTGGTCCCTCTCGGAATTGGTCAGTTCAGCGGTGCATCCCCTATGGCTTGTGGCTGGTCCTAGCCCGCTGGAGTCCATTATATATATATATATAAAAGAACTGCAATACCCGGCACTCCGGTGCCCCTGGGGTATACTTGCTCCGGTGCCGTCTCCAAGAAGAAAAACTTCCATGTACATTAACCAAGACAGAGTGGCACTTAGAGACTGTCAACTTTGTGAATCAAGTGAGATGTTTAATGATCAATGTTTCGGGGTACGAATCTGTACCCCGAAACGTTGATCATTAAACATCTCACTTGAGTCATGAATTTGACAGTCCCTGAGTGCCGCTCTGTCTTGGTTGAGATATGTATATATATATATATATATATATATATATATATATATTTAAAAACACAAAGGTATATATATATATATTTATTTATTTAATACATTTGTGCATTATACTTTGTTACGACCCGTAGTGCTGTGTCATTATTTTCATATATGTTTTGAACTTTTCGACTTTGCACTGGGGCGATTAAGATTTGATCCTGCTCCACCAAGTTACTGACCACTAGAGGAGGGGGTCTGGCCTTAAGGCAGTGGGGAATCCCCCTGTAACACCTTTGTGCCAGGCTGACCCTAATTGCACATATATGGTATCAAACTATGCAAATGTCTCCAGAAGCCTCATACACCTCAACAAGTAATCATCATCAGCATTCTTTATTGATGTGTCTCCTGTATCAGTGTATGAGGAGGGGATGCAGTTTATAGAATGGCGGACTAAATGCCGCCGGTCTGTATCCGACACGAATAGCCCGATGGGGGACTTCAGATAGGCGTCAAAATTCCGACGCGTATCAGAATCCCGACGCTGGAACGTCGAAGTACGACAGCCCGAATGCGGTAAGTCCTGGGCCGCCCTTAGCATTAGCCACGGGGGGGGGGGGTTACTTTTAGGGAGTGTAGTGGGGTTAGGGTTAGGCTTTGTGGGGGAAGGTTAGGGTTAGGCACCCCTAGGGGGGAGGGTTAGGGTTAGGCACCCACGCCGGGACTGTTAGGTTTAGGGTGTGGGAAGGGGGGGTGTCATGGTTAGGCACCCCTGAGGGAGGGTTAGGGGGAGGGTTAGGGTACTTACCAGCCGGCGTCGTGGTCTCCTGCTGTCGGGCTTCTCGTGTCGGGATTTGAGCCACCGGTATTACATACTGATTCCATGAGGAGTGCACTAATCACTGTGATAAACTGGATAAGGTACGAGGACACAGGGAGGGGAAGCACGTTGGTAATTTTATTAAAGGATGCAGAAAAGTACAATTATATGGGTGTCCTCAGGCAGCCTGTGAGCCTGGAACATCCCTGATTTTATCATTTGCATAGGAACAAAAATAATAAAAGATAAAAGAAAAGTCCTAGCGATGCCTAAATTAATTTACCCAAGATAAGGATTGCTAAGTAGGACTGTAGTATGACGTTCTCCACAGAAATATCCAGCTGCTTAATATCTATATTGTGCTGTAGATCTGGAAAGTATAACGTGCCCGGAATGTAAGTATGTGTGTACAATATATCCCCAGCCCAAAACGTGCCTTTGTAATTTCCAGTATTTTCCTTTCTCTCTCAGCTATCGAGCCTGATATTCAGCACATATAATTGCCTTGCAACTCCCAAAGGAAACAACAGGCTTTAAGTGTGTGCCAAACAGCAAGAAAATAAAGCAAAATATAATAACACAAAAATAAACATAATTAGCAGCAAACACAGCAATAACAAATCAGAGTGAAAGCTGTGATAATCTCATTATAAATGTATTATCCAGATTTGATTATTGCTGTAACAGATACATTATTGAACTAACTATGTATATCATTTTTTTCTATTATTATTTAATTGTTTTATACATAGTCCCTCCTTTTAAAAAAAACCCAAACTTAAATAATAAAATTATTATCGAGTTTTTGTTATGGATGGCCATCCCCCAATGAAGGTTAGCACCAATGGTAAATGGTCGATTATTGAATCATTTACATCAGTTTTCAGATATCAGGTTCACTTTAAGAACTCTAATATAAAATTGTGGTTGCTCAGATCAACTTAATAGTCCTTCACAGGTGCTTCAAAAGAGAGGAGTTTACTCTAACTAGAAATTAAAAACAATTGTTCCCCTCAGCACACTGCAAGGCCAGCAATAAGAGTTGAATACTACATGATAATAGAAATTCAGAGATCTTTGTTGCAAATATTTGCAAAGATGTGCTTAAGCACCGACCAGCATTAAGGCGCCTCTGTACGGACAGCGGTATCCCGGCAGCAGTGAAAATCCCGATCGTCGAAAGGTAAGTATTGACTAACCTATTCTACCCCCCAACCCTAACCCTCCCTTAGGGGTGCCTAACCCTAACCTCCCCCCAAGTGCCTAGCCCTAATCCCCCCTCTAAGTGCCTAAACCTAACCCCCCCTTCCCCGCCGCCTATCCCTAAGTCTTCCCCGGGGGTGCCTAACCCTAACCCTCCCTCCCCCTAGCCTAACCCTAACCTCTCGGGGGCGGGGTGCGTATCCCTAAGTCCCCCCCGGGAACCCTAAACCTAACCCTCCCCCCCCCACGGCTGTCCGCGCCCGGCGCCCGGCTTCCCTTCGATCGGCAAGCCAGGTGTCGGCTCCCGGCATAGGGAAAAAGACAGGCGTCGGGATTTCGACACCTGTCATTTAACCCTTGCCGGGATTATACAGTCGGGAAGCCGACGGTCAGGATTCCGTCCATCGGCTTCCCGACTGTACTGCTGTCCCTAATGCTACATGATCATAGCATTCACTTTGGGTCATATAACTGCATACTGTTATGCCACACGATAATAGCATATACATTAATATATCTAAGTTGAGAGCCAACTCGCCTGGGAGTAAATTTACTAAAATACGATTTTGTTTTCTGTTCAATTTTGGTTAAATTTTTTTATGAAGGGATTTACTAAAGGCCAAATCGAATGTCAAATCGAATAGAAAAAAGAATTTGAAATGAAATCGAATTTCTGAAAAACATTGATGTTTTCACATAGAGGACAATAGGATCCCTTCATTTACTAACATTCGATTTGTAACTCGAATGAAAAACTAACTGAAACTCGAATTGCAAATCCCCAAATGAATAGAAGAGCTTCATGCATCCGTTTTCAGCATGATCACTTTGATTTCGCACAGATACATGCATACATCAGTAAGATGCATGCATGTATCTTACTGTAAAAAGCTTGTAAAGAGTTAGGGGTGAAAAAGAATCGACTCTGGGAGAGTTAGTAATCTCTGGAGATATGGGCATTTTTTCCCACTCGCAAATTTACTAATATAAAACTCGGGAGAGAGATCTCCTTTGCTATAGGAAAATACTGGAGAGTTAGCAAAATCTCTTCAATTCACAATTGGCAAAACTCGAGAACCTTTTCACTAGTGAAGATAAGATTCGGGAATTTAAATTTACCAAGCAGAGAGTTTCTAAACTCTCATGAGAAGGGAGAACTCTCCTGTAAAAACTCATGAAAAAAATTCACCTGCCTGTGATCTGCGAGTTTGGCAGAAACATACACAGAGCACTGTGATCCATGTAAGGTTAAAAGTGAAAAAAAAAAATTGCATAGGGACCACCCCAAAAAACTAACCAGCCCCGGACTTGCCAGTCAGTCCTGGTTCTTAAAATTACAGGGAACAAAATGTGTAGGGTTCCACAGTAATGTGAAATCCAGCACCAGGCAGCAGGGCCAGACCTGGTTTTAAATATAGGGAGAAAAAATTTGCGTGAGGTTCCCCCTATATTTTAAACCTGCTAGGGACCCTTTCTAGTGGGGGACTGATGCCACAGCCAAGGGAACCCTTTCACCAGGCCCCCCAGACACAGCATCAGCTCTGACCGCTAGTCAGCCCAGGCCAGGGCACCCCTATCCTAGGCTGATAGCCCAGGGCTATCCCCGCCACCCCTGGGCGGTGGGTGGCGGGTTGATAGTGTATGTAGTGTTAAAAATAGAATTAACAACAATGTCTTTACAGTGGAACTACAGGTCAGAGCAAGCCTAACCCGCATGCGGGGCATTAAGGGGCCGCTGGTACGTTTAGTTCACCTGTAAAGAAATGTGTAAAAAAAAAAAAGACACACACACCTTGAAAATAAAGATTTATTACATCCATACACACTCACACATACTCACCTGCTGCCAGATGTTCACATCCCCTTCTCAGCGTAAAGTATCCTATGGAAGTACCTGAAAAAAAGATCCAATACTCACCTCTTGTCCCACGATGTTCTCCGCAGAAATCCAATAAGGGCCACGGACACACTGTAACAACATGCTACAGCATGTTGTTACATTACGTGAATGACAGCTAATGGAGAATGAGCTGTCATTAGTGCTGGGCCGCAGGGTTACTAAAGGTGATTCTGCGGTTCCCACCATTGACTTCAATGGTGGGAGCCGTTCATTGGCTGAGTGAGGCGGGGGCTGACCTCTCTCAGCCAATGAACGCTCAGACACGGCGCTACAAAGGGAAAAGCTGCATCTGATTTCTACATTCGGGAGGTAACAACCATCGTGGCTCTGGTTTTCGCGGTTTTTGATTTTTCGAAGACCTAGGATGCCTACAGGGAGAAGAGGACCGGTCCAGGTAATGTAGGTGAGTATGTGTGAGTGTGTATGTATGTATTAAAACTATACTGTCACAGTGTGTGTGAATTGGGTTTATTAAACATTTCTTTACAGGTGAACTACAGGTGCTAGGGGGCTCTTAATGCCCCGCATGCTGGTACTTGTGGTTCTCCAAGTACCAGCATGAGGGGGAGGCTTGCTGGGACCTGCAGTTCTACTAATAAAGAGAATGTTTACACTTATCTTTTTTTACACTACACTTACACTATCAACCCGCCACCCACCACCCACCACCCACCACCCACGGGTGGCGGGGATAGTCTCTGGAAATCAGCCTGGGGTGGCCTGGAGAGGGGGACCCCTTTATTGTGGTGTCCCCAACTCCCCAGCCTGGGCTGACTAGTGGTCAGGAGTAATGTTTCAGATGGAGAACCCGGTGATAGGGTTTCCCTGGCTGTGGCATTACCCCCCTTTTAGAAAGGGTCTGGTGCTAGTTGTGGAAATCACAGGGGAACCCTACGCATTTTTTCCCCTGTAATTCCAGAACCAGGACCGGATCTGAGCCTGGTGCCGGTTGTGCTAGGTACAGGGGAACCCAATGCAATTTTTTCCCTGGTTGTGTATTTAGGCTGGGGAACCCCAAGTCATTTTTTTTAAACATTAACTCTTTACAAGCTTTTTACAGTAAGATCCTTGCATGAATCTCACTGATGCATGCATGTATCTGTGTCAAAACTAACTGCTCATGCTGAAAATGAAAGCATGAAGCAGTTCTATTCATTTGGGGCTTTGAAGTTTGTTTTGGAGTGGGATTTGCTGTTTGATTTGAACATGAACAAGCAAAATCAAACAGCAAATCCCATCGAATTTGAGTTGAAAATCGAAAGCAAAATCAATTCTTAGTAAATTTGAGATTTGCTAAGGGATTTTGCTGTTCAGATTCAATTCGATCTCAGACGATTTCAGTGATTCATAAAAATTAATCTCTAATCGAACTTTAGTAACTTTACCCCTTGGAGGTACCCCAGAATCCTCCAAAAAGCACTACCCTCCCAATGCTGATCCCATCCATGCCTGTCAGAACAGTAAAACAAAATAGTGGCTGCTCAGATCAACTTAATGGTCTTTTACATCAAGAACTCTGAAGGATGACACCACCCAAATTAAACTACATTGCTAGTCGTGGTAGGGGTTCTTCTTTTAGATGTTAGAACAAATCTGATGGGATTGAGCTGTGCCTGCGTCTGATATATATATTAACAGTTACTTATATAGCTCAGGATATTCCGTTGCGCTTTAGAATTGGGAACAACGACTGGGCAATAATATACGGACATAGAAGTAGGAGGGCCCTGCTCGCAAGCTTACTCATTTTAATTCTCCATTAATGAATGAATGAATTATTTTTTAAAAATCACATAAAGCTGGTAAACTTTACTTCATAACAGCAAACGCGCACATTAGGAATGATTATTTCTGCCATTCAACTTGTGGTGAAAATATTGTCAGAGACACAGCTGCTAAAACACAAATGAGCAGAGAAGATTTATGAATCAGTGGAAAAGACAACAGATTGTCAATTTGTTGTGGATACCACATCACAAATGGATTATGCTTGTGGCAGAGAGAATAGAAGACTTTAAGCCAGCATCACTGTGTCTTATTACGGAAGGATACACCACTACAGTGCCAACCAGGGCTCTGACAAACACTGGCAGCCCGACAGAGATAACAGCGCAGGATGAACTGTCCTTGGCTCCTGTGCCCAGTGAATGAAATGCATCCACCGACATAAGGATCATGTGTAAATAAAATGAGCTAATACCTTCTGCTTCTCTCTGTCTTCTGGAGTAATACTGATGGATACCACGTTGTAACCTAGAGATATTCCATGAGCATAATTGGCCAAGTTAATTTTTAAATGTGTTTGCCTCCATCTTTGTTACTGTGTGAAGTTGCAACCAGTGGCGTAAGTTCATCCCAGATGCCCGGAGGCAAGTTACAATTTATTGCCCCCCCCTGTCACAGCCGCTGACACTGTAATGTAGAATTTTGCAAGCAGATACACCAGCAGTTGCACACAGAATATAGGCATGCCATGGTGGAGTGAGACAGAGAGTTGTGGGTGAGGGGGCGTCGGACGTGTCACACTGACAAAAGAAGCTGCTGAGGAGCAGCAACACCAGTGAGTAGGGACAGGCTATAGATAGGCAGAGGCGGGAGCTGATAGTCTGACATGGAGCTCTCCACTAGTGTATGGTGGCTTCTCAGGTGCCAGGAAGAGGTACCATGTATTGGGCGTCCGTGACGGTACACTCCGTGTACATAGTTACAGCCCTAAGTGGGGTGAATCAGGGCCGGCTCTAGGGGTGTTCGACCAGTGCGGTCAAACAGGGGTGCCACCCATAGAGGGCGCACCCCCCTGCAACATCCTGATTTTCCACCCGTGGGCCAAAGTGGCCTGTGGGTGGTCAAATCGGGAGGTTGGGGACCCCCACCGCCGCAGCTGTGTGGCGGTGCTGGACCCTGGAGTCTGAATGGATGCTGCGCGCATGCGCGCGGCATCCATTCAGTGACAGGAGAGGACTGGAGGAAGCCCAGCTAGTGAGGCTCCCCCCACATAGGGATGTGGCCTATGGTAATTAGGCCATACCCCCATTTCCGGTCACGCATGATGTTGGGGTGTGCTGTAAAGAGCCGGCACAGGGTGCTCCGAGCCCGGCACAGGGTGCTAGAGCCTGGCGGTAGGTGCCTCCATTGTCTCTCATAGTTTTGCCCCTGGTTGCAATGAGAGTTATAGGAGACCTCGGGAAAAAAAAGACATCAGCCATTTTCCATCAGATGAACTCTCATTCAATGTTTAGAGGCAGCGATGAGCGAAATGATGCACAGTGGCAGAACAGCCCATTTCCTAATGAAGCTCCAGCAATACAATCTTTGACTTTTGGCTTGGTGAAATGACAGCAGTGGTGTAAGAGAGTGCATTGGAAAAATCGATGTGGAGTAAAGAGTCTGGTTCAGGGAGTGGAAAAATGGGACATGTGCTCTGCAACTGCGCATGCATAAACATTTCTGAAAACCCCTATGGCACATTCGTTACACAGAGTGTACGCACTACGGTGCTGTTGCGATTGGGACAGATGTCAGAAATCCTGTGGAAAAGTTACCGGCGCTCCTAGGTGGTAGCTGGGAGATGACTTGAAATGAATGCAAAAATGGTCCATTCAGTGGGCATGTTATGGTAGAGTTGCGGGCACTGGCGGCACCAGAGGTGGGGCTGCAGCACGGTCCAAAATTCAAATAGGGGAGCCACACAAACTGTCCTTTCAAAAGCTGGCAAACATCTCTGGCTGGAACTCACTGGCAGTTGGTGTGGCTCCCCTATTTGAATTTTGGACTGCACCTCTGGAGCCGCCACTGGTTGCAGGTGTGTCACAGGAGTCTACAGTTAGACGGAGAAACTGTACCTGGCACAGGGCTGGTGCAAGCTTCGATGGTGCGACCAATAGTGGCGTATAAGCACCAATCAGTATTACTATATGTACAGATGCTGACAGTGGGCATCTCAGCCCTTGCAATTCGGCCATAAGGATGTACACGAGGGAAGGAGTTTGTAGCAGCATTCGCGTAAATTCACAAATGGGCGACTGACCAATACACGGCTGTGTGCACTTGTGCGTGCGACTCAGAACCGGGCCGAATGTGTTCCTTGCTGTAAATGGCAAGGAATTTGGTCTTAGATATAGACGATGTAAGTCAATGAGGAGTTCTGTGTAAACTTGCCAAGTTTTTATATCTCCTCCCCAGGAGAAGCCCCAGGAGGAAACACATATATGTCAAATTCTAAGGATAGAAAGAGGAAACACAGCTGCGCCACTTGGGCTCCTATGTCATTAGGCCTGCCCCTGTCACGGTAAGCTGACGTGAATCGTGGGGCCGTGAGGAAGGGGAGGACTAAATGGTGTTTTTCCCCCATCATTTAGCCCCGTCCCCTCCATATGGAGCTGCAAATCCTGCCAATTATCTCCCCATCCTGCCCACTTCACTAAGAAGTGGGTGGGGTGCATGAGATCCGGACATGGGGGGCTACCTGAAAATTTGTGAGCCTCCCGCAACTTCCAGGAGAGTAGGGAAGTATGGGTTTGACTTATGTAATAATTTACAGCACAGGTTGTATAATTCATTATCATACGTACATTTTCATCTGAGTTTATACAAATATTAGCATCACTCATATATATTAATGGTATGCAGTTATTGAAGCCCAGCGGACGTAATCCCGACGGCCAGCTTCCCGTCTGCTTTATCCTGGCGAGGGTTAAATGACAGGCGTCTAAATCTAGACCATGTCATTTTACCGCCACTCGGAGACCGGCGCCCGGCATCCAGATCGAAGTGATGCCGGGCACCGCTGCCGACAGCCGCGGGGGGGGGGAGGGGGTTAGGTTTAGGACTCCCGGGGGGCAGTTATGGTTAAGCACCCCCCCCGGAAGGTTAGGGTTAGGCTAGGGGAAGGGAGGGTTAGGCACCCCCCGGGGGACTTAGGTTAGGTGGCGGGGAAGGGGGGGTTAGGTTTAGGCACTTAGAGGGGGGATTAGGGTTAGGCACTGGGGGGAAGGTTAGGGTTAGGCACCCCTAAGGAGGGTAAGTGTTAGGGGGGAAGGTTAGGTTAGTAAATACTTGCCTGGGGACGATCGGGATTTTCACCCATGTCGGGCAGCCGCTGTCGGGATTTGATAATTCATACCGATTCCATATTAATGCTTGTTGTTAGATTAGTTGTTTCAGATAAAAAAAAAAAAAAAAAGATGAGGTTTTATTTGAAACCAAATTGTATGTTGTGGCCCCATTCGGGCCTTTCTGGGTCTAACCCCACACCTAACTGTTGGAACAGCATTAAAGATTGAATTGTTATTAAGCAGTTACAGATCTCACTTTCTTGAAGCCATTTAGATTTATCTTTGGCAAATACAAATGATTCTCTTGGACTGTGGCTGCTCCTGGGATGCAGTAGTAAGGCCAGCGGGGAGGGAGAGAGATTTAAGGTGAAAGCAGTGATATTAGTCATTCCCACCACAGTAGTGTAAGTGCTGTGTGTGTGTGAAGACATCTGGATAAATTATTCCCTGTAAATCATTTCCCGAAAGCTGGATATAAACCATTCACTTTTTTTTTTAGTGGAGCTGCTTAATATCAGCTCATACCAATGACTTCACCCGGGTAAAAGTAAAAAGAATACAGGTTTGTACCTCAACGAAACTGGTGTGAACAGATGGTGAAGGCAGATGTGATGGAATTTATTCTTCCAGCTGTTCTTGTCATTTAATATTTACTTTCCACCCTTTTTAAATGTCAGCTTTTAAACACGTATTATTTGTCAGGAAAGAGAAAAAGGAAGCTTGAACGACTTGCCGTATATATGTAAATGGGATGGGCAAAGTTTGCAATAACACACATAAATGTTTGCGCTGTATAAATAAATGTTAATAAATAAATAATATATACAGCCCCTGTTGGGATTTAGGCCTGATTCAGAGGCGCACGCTAACGCAGCCGTGACTGAGTCTTTTCCTGCAGCAGGACTGCATCTCTATGCCAGTGCGGCAGTCAATGGGCTTCGTACTGAGAAGCCCACCACCTGCAGCGCTAATCTGTCACTGTGGGTATTAAGACGCACCATCAGCTGCACATCAGTTGCACCATCAAACATTGCACCAGCCCTAAAGATTATCCCCCTATACATGGCAGACGAGATCAGTGCACCTGCAGCAAAAGACGACGTCTCTGCCCGTGACACGCCCCCTGTTACAACCCAGAAACATCCACTTAAATTGCCTCTCTGTGGGGCCCATTTAGCATTCTTTATATGCAGCTATATCCACGAAAACACCCGTTAACCGCCAATATTAAGTTTCCCCCGGATGTATGAAGGAGGGACGGCAGCAGATATCTCAATACCTGCTGTGATCCCTCCAATGCCGCTGGTAACCGCTTCCCCCATTGGTTTCTACGGGGGATGCGATGCTGCCAAATTTACCAACATGCATGTCATTCCGGATATCGGCCCCTGCAGCTAACGCCACCTGACGATGACGTAAGCCGCTGTAGCCTATGGGCCACACATCGCATAATTAGCTGGTGGAGGGTTCCCCTGAAACCTTCCCCGACAATGGCGGCTGGGCATGTGCAGTCAGTGGGACTGTGCATGCGCAGTAGCCCCGACAGCACTTCCTTTTGTAGCCCCTATCCCTGCGCAAGGCTGCCGAGGGGGCGTAGGCAACCTGTGGAGGCGTGGCCAGACCCCCTCCTTACCAAAGATTAAAAAAGTAATATCTTCAGGGGCACGCGTCACAAAGAGGGCGCAGGTGTCCGAGGGTGGGGCGGGAGTGATTGCGCCCTCTTTGCGGCACGTGCCCCTGTAGATGCATGTAATGCCTGGAGCGTGAGAGAGCTGATTGCTTCTGCAGCATTCTCTCTCCCTAGCCCGGTCAGCACACAGCGTGACGGCAGCGTGTGTGTTGGGCTGGGGAGAGAGGCTGCTGCAGCAGCAGTCAGCTCTCTCTCTCCTTACCTTAAGTAGCGGCGGCAAAAGGAGGGGACGGTGGGGCGAGATGCAGGACCCAGAGCCCCGCCGGGCCCCTCCAACAGGCCCGGGTAAATAGTACCCGCTTCCCCCCTTTCGACGCCCCTGTCCCTGCATGTGCGGATAATACATCCAGGTGCTATGATCGCATATTGCAATGTGATCATAGACGGTAATGTCATGCCCAGATCGCTTGGCAATTGGGATCGTTAATAAATCGGGACCTGTGCCTGAATTGGTAGCTCAGCTATTGGGCGGTAACCCAGGGGATTTATGTCACCAGGGACAAGGCAGTTATTTTGCCCCCCCCTCGGTGTGATATTAATGCCTTATGTCTGCTCCCACCCCTTATATATTTCATCACCCACCCCATATTTTATGCCTATCAACACCTCTCCCCCTTATACTTTATGCTACCAACACAATTTTGATTTACTTTTAGGACCGTATTCAATTAGCGGTGAAAAAGTAAGAATCTGTAAAAAAGTATCGCAGATGACGTCATTTCGCCAGGCGAAACTTTTTGTCGTATTCAATTGCAAAGACTTTTCGCGTACATGGAAAGTCAATGCAATGTAATAGGCGAAAAAGTTTTGCCTATAAATAGCAGGCGGAAAAAAGTGCAGAATTGTGGTTTTGGGGTGCAATGGTGAGGAAACCACTCTGCACCCTTGGGACAGCCCCCCAAAGGATAACTGTGTAAAAAAACAACCTAAAAAAAGGTGAGGGACAGCGCAAAAAATGACTTTGAAAATGGGGGCGAAAAAGTACAAAGTGGGGGTACACACCTAAAAAGTAGTGAAATAGACTTTTGAGGGGCCTGCAAGTATGGGGGACGTGTTTTTTTATTGCCGGTGTTTGCTGAAGGTGCGTTTTTGGCGTCACTTAAAACTTCACTTTAGCGATTTTAAACCATGCTTACATCCATTTTCAAGTACCCCAAATTTGACAGGACTACTTATTTTCAATTGAAAGCACTTAAGTACCCCAAATAGCTCCAGGGGGGCTAATCGGGGACATCTATCCTGATCCCCAATGTTAGTGCATTTTTTGGGGGGTGTCAGGCTGATTTCCCCATTTCTGACAGCACCTTTCGCTTGTTTGAGTTTCGCCGGGACGCATTTCCGCGTCCTTTGGAATTAAATACGGCGAGTAGTGGGGGCGCGCCCGTTTTGGGTCCAGGCTGTAGCTATGGGCAGTTCTTTCTTCAGGAGCTCTCTTCTCACACCGGCAGACGCAGAGTGCAGGAAGCAAAGTGCAGGAGACAGAGCCGGACAGGGTCTGAATGATGAAGGTAGCCGAGGGGAGCCAGGGTCACGTGCACCATTAGAGTACATTCTGGCAGTGGTAATTCGAATACGGCGGCAGCAGCAGAGCTTATTGGGTCTCCCTCCTCCCTACGGCCAGTATTAGAGACAGAGCTGGCACTGGCTTTCATACAGCAGCTGCCCGGCACCAGGATACAGTAATAGCCCCCCCTGCCCAGAGAGGCCGTGGCACGTCCAAGCCGGCCTAGCGGGATCTGTCCCGGTGGTGCAATCCGCCCCTGCTGATGGGATTTGTAATTTATCTTTTAATGCTCAGAGTCTGAGCAGTAAAAGTTACACTATGAATCCCATGCCACTCCTTATCCTTCCCTGGCCAGCCAAGTGCCTTGGGCTGACAGCTTACTGTATGTGGCTCCTGCTGCCAGGTCCTGGCTGGCGACCACAGCTCATCCCGTTACCAGCCTCTGCTCTGGAGCCAGGCCTTCAGCGCCCCCTAAACTCCGGCACATGCCCCTCTAGCCCCCCCTAGTTTCAGCCATGGATAACCAATGGGATGCATGCACCGTGCAGCTTAGATGCATGTGCGGAATGAAAACGTTGGCTGGTAGCGTGCGGCATCAACTGTCTAATGAAGTGTCTGATAATGTATTTTTTCACATTTAGGGGCATATGCTTTGGTGATGTCACAGTTATGATGTCACTGGGGTTGTAGGCTTGGACCTTTGTGTTTGTTCTCCCTATATTAAGCATGAAAGCCTTTTTTACAACAGAATCAAACTTTATAAAGCTTTTTCACCTTCATACAACTTTTATTTGTGGTCATGTATAAGCCTGTCTGAAATTTTTTACTAAATATGTAACTTTTCTTTTCTGGCTTGTTTTTGTGTCTGTTCCCATGCCTTTATTTAGTAATGGACAGTTGTTTATTGCCCTCCCTCAGTGGTTTGTGACAAATGTATAATTACTGATTTAGGACATTGTCTAGTGGCAAATCTGACCCTTAGGCCCTATCTGTCAGGGTTGGATATAAAGGCCTTCATTCAGAGGCGGTCGTACGGTCTACGACCGCATGGCCGCCTCGATGTTTGTCAAGTGCGCATGCGCACGAGGGAACCGGCTCCTTCGTGCGCATGCGTGAGACCCGCTATGACCGACAGCGCCGGTCGTAGCGGGTCTTTTTCCAAAGGGGGCGAGCTGTCGATGTTGATTGACAGCTCGCCCTGTTTGGAAGGCGGGCTGGTGGCAGCCCAAACGGAGGCGCGCCCATGGGAACGCCTACCGTTTGGGGGAGGCCCCACTGACATCACTAGTGATGTCAGTGGAGAGCTTCCGGCTCTGACAGAGCCAGAAGCTATCCGGGGCTTACGACAAGTGAGACCCTACCCTAGGGTCTCGTCGTAAGCCCCGATGGTTGCGATGGTCTCTGACCATCGCGACCATCACCCTAGCGGTCGTTAGAGCTGTGGGTGTAAACCCACAGCCTAATGACCGAAACAGAGGCGGGCGGTCAGGATGCAAGCGGCTGCCCAGTTTCTGAGCGACCGCTTGCATCCTCCGACCGCCTCTGAATGAGGCCCAAAATCTCAACATAAGAATGTCAACATGGAAATAATGTTGACATTGACCTTGTCGACATTCATCATGTGTAGACAGTGGCGAAATGTCGACATATTAGACTTACCTGCTCCTGACGGCTGCAGCGGATCCTGGGTCCTGACAGGTCGACCGCCAATTATGGGTCGAACCTCGGATTCTCCAGCATTCAGGTAAGTATTTATTTGTATCCTTAACTCTAATCCCTACCCCTAACCCTCCCTCTAGTGTTGAACCCTAACCGTCCCCCCGCAGCCAAACCCTAATCACCCCACCTCACAGACTAACCCTAACCGCCCCCCACAGCCTAACTCTTCAGCCCGCAGCTTAACCCTAAAGTCAACATTTTGACAATGCCGACATATCACCTGTTGACAGTGTGAGCATGTCGACATGTTGTCTGATGACATTTTGATAATGTGGACATCATAACATTGTAGTGTGGACATTATCATTGGAGACCTATAGACTACATCCTGTCTGTCAGTTCTTTATATTCCATTTTATAGCCAAATCGGAGAGAATTTGCCTTGTCATCTCTGATACCAGCGATCCCGTACACAACACCGCATTTGTCCATACACTCAGCTGCACACGGGCTCCCTTGGGTGTTAATACGCCCCTGTCATTAGCTCACAGCCTGGACCAGGTTTGGAGTACTGATGAGGTCTGTCTCTAGAAACAAACGCATACAGTGCCGTAACTATAGTTGAGCGGTACTGCGGTGAGCATGCCATGCACCCTGCCATCCTAAGGACGCTCCAGGCAGTGATTTACTTCCCGGTACTAGCAGCCCCAGCCCCCTTGTGCGATATCATGCGCTCAGGGGAAGGGGCTGGAACAGGGCGCTCGGAAGCCCTGTTAACGCATTGGATCCATATGCCTCTTTTAGTTGGCCATCATTCTGCAATGCACCATTTGATGGAATATGTGCCCTACTGATGTGGATGTGCCATGTAAATGCATATTTACAGTTTGCCACATATTTACAGTCACCTTTGACAAAATAAATTTAAAATATTAAAATAAGGCAATTTCACTGTTTGCTCCCATAAGAATTGCAGATTACATAGGCAAATGCAGGAGGGGGGTGTTCAGGTTGCCTGGAAATCTCCCTCCCCAGTCCACACCATGATAACCACAATAGAAATAGCATATAATACTAAAGTTGCAGGTTTCTAAGATCCCCTCAGTGTCACAAATTAAATAATTAGTACATGTTGATCTTGTATATTAATAATACACCATCCAGAGCATAAGGAGACTAATCTGTACATATATGTCCAGGGCAGTGCTAGGTTCTTCTGTTGCTCCCCCAGGCTCCCGGTTTGCTCCCATGCTCTGGAATAGAGCCTGCATCTGAAATAAAAACTTTCAGCTCAGGCAGGATGGCCCTACTTCCGCATATGGTGGCTTACTGTGATCGCTGGTCCTGTATATATCAGAATTATCACATACACTATACTTCGTATGACGTATATTATTTGGTTAAGTGCTAATTATACCCTGTTCATGGACTGGCCACACTGCAGGGGCGGAACTCCCGGAGACAATGGAGTAATTTGCCGCCGGGCTCCAGGCCCTAAGGGGGCACCTAGCTCCATTGTGCCCCGGGCCGTTCCGGACACTGCTATGGAGATGGCGCTCCACCTCCAGGGGCGTCAATATGTGGGGTGCGACCCTATTTGCCGGGCGCCCGCTGAGTCTGTTACCAGCGGGCGCCCGGCTCCTTCTTTCCCCCCGGCGGTAGCCGGAGATCACTCCTGAGCTCCGCTTCCGGGTCCCGCAATGCACTATGGGAGTAACGTCCTGACGTCACTCCCATAGTTCCAAGGAGCAGGCGCCGGGGACGGAAGGCAGCAGCACTGGAGCGGGGTTTCAGGTAAGTATTGTTTTTTTTTGTATGTGTGTGCGCTCGCGGGGGGGCTCACTACAAGGGGCAGTATTGAGGGCTCACTACACGGGGCATTACTGGGGGCTCACTACAGGGGGCATTACTGGGGGCTTACTACAGGGTGCATTACTGGTGGCTTACTACTGGGGGCACTACTGGGGGCACTACTGGGGGCTTACTACAGTGGGCCTTACTACTGGGAGAACTACAGGGGGCTTACTATTGGGGGCACTGCAGGGGCCCTTACTACTGGGGCACTGCAAAGGGGGACCACTACTGGAGATACTGCATAGAGGGACCATTACTGGGGGGCACTACATAGGCGGCACTGCATAGGGGGACCTCTACAGAGGGCACTGCACAGGGGGACTACTACTGGGGGATCTGCATAGGGGGGTGGCACCTGGGGCTGGCATAGGTGCTGGGGGGGTGGTACATTTTAATTTGGGGGGGGCACCAACATTTATCTTGCCTCCGGGCACCTGGGATGAAGTTACGCCACTGCCACACTGGCTTTAAAATCAAGCATTTGGAAAGCCCCCTCTAGAAATTCTTCGTTTGCCCCTGGATTAGAAAGCAGAAGGAGCTCTTAATAATGAATGCCAAGTGTGACTTCTGACAATTGCATCATATCTCCAGTAGGTTTGAGTTAAAACCAGAATACTGTTAATGCATTTTTTCCAACGACTTTTGGAATTTGGCTTAGGGATTGTTATGTTCCTGCAGTTGTAGAGACTGGCAGACACAATCATTTTCGTACTGTATATTAAAAACTGACAGAGGGGAAAAGGTCAATTAAATTATGCCACTGTGTAAGATCATTTAACCTTGTCAACTAAATTATATAATAATCTGATTTCAGTTACAGAAAAGAAAAATCTGTTTGTTTCTTGCTGTGCAGAAAGGTTGTGTCCATTTCTGGATAAGCACTTCACATAGTATCATACCTCCCCTCCTTTTCCCCTGGGATCTTTCACTGTTACCTCAACAGGTAACAGTGAAGAATCACGGTAACCACACTTGTTGACTCTCCCCATGGGCGCCGAGAGGGGGGGGGGAGCGGGTACAATTTACCCGGGCCCGGGCTTGTTAGAGGGGCCTGGCGGGGCCCCCCCTCCCTCACAGCAGCTCAGTACACAGTACACAGCTTGTGCTGTTTTGTGAGACTACTCGCGGCTGCTGCAGCAGCCGGAGCAGTCTCCTATGGCTGTGGGGGGGAGCGATCACACTGATCGCGCCCCCCCCCTGCTTAGTGCCGGGCTGGGAGACTTACGGCGCCCCCCTCCCCGACGCGCTATGCGGCGCTGAAAAATATATATTTTAAAGGGGGCATGGCCACACCTCCCGCAATTAGGCCACGCCCCCTCCTTTATCCGGGCCCGGCCAGGCTCTCCACGGCCCTGACTCTCCCTGAATGTCAGCGAGACTCCCTGAAATAGAGGTGATCTCCCTGACTCCCTGGAGAGAATAGCAAACTCCCTGGGGCCGAGTTGGGTAATGACATCACCACTCTCCGCCCACCATGGAGGAAACACTGAGGATAAGCATAAAATGGCTGTTTGCTACAAGACAATGGGCACCGCTCTCCAGTACTTATGTCTACATGTGTGGATGTGTGCCCAAGGATGTCTGAAGAATTGCAAGTGATTTTGCCCAAGGAGGTGTGCTGATTTACTGTAGATCTGTGCTCCATTACAAAGCCTGTGTGCTGCATTACAAGGCATGTGTGCACCATTACAGGGGACCAGTGCCCAAGGATGTGTGCTGCATTTCAGGGAATGTGTGAAATTGCATTAAACTGGTGGAAGGCAGAGAGTTAGAGGGGGTCATTTAAGATGCTAGAAAACAGAGGGTTTTCCCTGGCTAAATACTCTCCCTGCTAAAAGGGAAGGGGACCCAGTAAGCCCTGTCCCCCTTTTGTTGAGTAACATGAAGTGTGGATTCTGCTTAGTGTCTAGGAGAGCTGTCTACCTGAATACTGAAAACAGAAAGGGAGGAAACATTACAGCAAGGGACAGGTTGTCTGTGAGCTGTGGAGTACAGCAGGACATTCCTTACATGCCCAGTCAGGCATTCTGTAAGATGGGTTACTTGTTTAAAATTAAACAGCCTATCCCATAGAGGGCCTGATTCTTTACGGATCGCAACTGCGAATGCAATAGCGACTATGCACACAGTCTCACTGCGAAGATATGCTAATCCACTGCAATCGCTATGCCGTTGCAGCCTAACATAAGGACGCCCACCTACCTTATACACATCCTTAGCAAGACTACAAAATCATCGGTAACATCGAGCACAATCGCAGCCTCACGCCCACTTACACAGGGTCTGACCTTACTGAGGAATTGCTAACCTCATCGCCTGCAGTGAGTATTCAAGCTGTGTAGGGCATCGCAGGGCCTAATTTAAGCACGCCCCTGTAACGGCATTCAAATGCACTGACACACCTGCATTTCAAGGGCCACCCACCCGTCACCACGCCCAAACAGTACTTCCTGTCAACCACTCTGTGATGGGTCTGCGTGGTCACTGCGATCCCAGTCCCAATCGCATTGGCTGGTTCGCGCACGCGCACTCTGATACATACGCATGTGCAGAACGCAAAAATTGCCCGATTGTGTGCGTAATCGCAGTTGCGATCCTTGCTGAATCAGGCCCAGTGATCGGAAAAGAAACCTTTTGTCAGTAACAAAGACCCTCATTTAGAGCCCATTTATTAATGATTGCATTTGCAATGCGGTCTGGGCACGATATTAGCGCCCATTATTGCATTGCAGGATGCGATCATCTGAAAGGAACCCATCCCTATGATGTGCATGGAGTTACCGCGACAGTGATCTCTTCACTCCTGTGCCCGGGATCCTGCGCATGCGTGGTCTACAAACCACGCTTGCGCCATGGCCATTGCTGGGGTAGGGTTCCTATGGAACCATTTCCTGGCTAGATTTGTGATATGTAGCCCACAGGCATCTTCAGATGGCGTAAGCTGTGCGGACTAAGGGCCTGATTCAGAGCCGCTCGTGAGTGGCCGCTCGTTCGCTCTGAGCGATGTTCGCACATCTGCGCATGCGTATGGGTCATAATGCGCATGCGCCAACCAGTCATTGCGGTCATAAATCGTGCGCTCGCAAAACAGCGAGGGCATGCTAATTTGAGTGACAGGATGAGGCGTTTGTGGGTGGTAACAGGGGAAGGTGCTTGAAAACAGGGAGTGAAGATCCGAACGCAGGCGTGCCAAACGGTCAAAACGGGCGTTTAATGGGAGTGCATAATTAGTAAGGGAGTGTCATCGACCACGTCACTTGGTTGTTTCAACCACAAGCACTGCGAGCAGTTCAGACGCCTTTCGATGTACTCGATTAATCTAATAAATAGCGGAGATGATGTAGGATGCGAGCGGCCAGGGGGCGTCTTTACAAAATAGCGAGCGCATGTTTCGTTCGCTCGCTCAGACATAGAGGCGTCAACAGACCGCAAAGAGCGAGCGCTCAGTTTAAATAGCCGGCCCCTTTTTCTGAACGAGCGAGCGCAAATAGCGTCCGGCTCTGAATCAGGCCCTAAGTTCCGGAATGCTTCGCATTGTGGAGCTTGGTTAATCTGACAGCATCGCATCCCCACAGAAACCTATGGGGGTTGCAGCTGCTGGTGGAGATAGAGGGACAGCAGCAGGTATCAGAGTTATATGCTGTTGTCCCTCCTTCTTACATTCAGGGATGCTAAATATCTGCTATCATGACAGTGATTTCTAAAGATATATCTCATATCAGTGTTTTGACAAATGAAAGTTTATTGCCTGAAAAAAGTTGTCTCTCTACTGAAACGTGTTTAAACTCCTCTTCTGCTACATCTAATTTTGCATATTGCTGTTTAAGTCTCCACTTGGTAATTTGGTAATGTAGGCCAGTTATTTCTGGAATACATTCATTATTGTAACACAATTCATTTAGCTTTTTGATTTGTAGCCTTGCAGAAACCTGAAAAGTAACTTAATTAAGTTTTTATAAAAAGTCACTGACTGTATTTTTTTTTTTTACTTAGTACAGTAATTGGGTAACTGTAACTGCAGTTATGTAAGTCCCTAGAGAGGAGTCTGAGCCCCCGTGGCAAAAAGAAAGTTGGATCAATCCTAACTAAACGATAACTCAATATCTCCCCATTACCCAAAAAGGGTAATTTCCAGTGCTCACTTGCTCACTCATTGTATATTGATGACCTCCTATCAGGGTTCAGGGAATGTAGTCAAAATATTGACATTCATAATGTCAACATATGAAACACCGGCAATCGGCACTGCCGGGTTAGGTTGCGGGAGGGGAGGTCATACTGTAGTTATGTTGCGGGAGGTGAGGATAGGGTTAGGCTATGGGCAGAGGCTGGGTTAGCCGATAAAATGCTCCTGCAATGGTCAGATGGGGAGGTTGGGATAGTGTGTGCTGCACACACTACACTATATTGTTCTATATTGACCTCCCTATCCTGTAGAAGAGATGAAAAAGATCAGCATCAATTATCATATATTTTGTACCCAGCTTAAGAAGTCAGTTAATGTATCCATTTACTGCAGTGGCTAGGGTTGTAGGATGAAAACTAAACTCAGGGGCACCGAGAGGGGGGGGGAGCGGGTACTAATTACCCGGGCCCGGGCTTGCTGGAGGGGACGACGGGGGCCCGGGTCCGGCACCGCTCCCCCTCCCTCTTACATCACAGCAGCCCAGCACACGCTGCTGTGTGCTGGGCTGCACTGGGAGACTGCTCGTGGCTGCTAAAGCAGCAGCCGGAGCAGTCTCCTATGCCTATGGGGGGAGGGATCATGCTGATCGCGCCCCACATTGGCTGTACACCGGGCTGTGGGGCACACAGAGCCCCCCTCCCCAACGCCAGTGATTTTTTTCCCTAAGGGGTTGTGGCCACGCCTCCCAAGATTAGGCCACGCCCCCTGTCACCTGGGCACAGTGCAGCTGTCGGCGGCCCTGAGAACACTTATAGAAATATAAAGCACTTGTCACACCACCTGCGGCAGCGCGAATAGGCCCTTCATAAATTTCAGCTCCAGGCCCATGTGGACATTAATCTGGCACTGGGCAGAGCCGTAACTAGACATTTCGGTGCTCTGTGCCTGAAAGTGCTTTGGTGCCCCCCCATCGTAAACAGGGACAGTGCACGCCGCAGGCGCACAGGCCAAAAAAGGAGACATGATGTCTCTTTCAGTCCTTGAAGACATTACAACAGATGGGGGAGGGGGCGGAGCTCGGGGGCCTGACAGTCAGGCAGCTGCGGCACTGCCTGCTGTAATGTGTAATAGTAGCAGTGTGCCCGGCAGGCAGGGAGCTGGGCACACAGTTACTATTATACATTGCAGTGGGCGGCCACTGTAGATGAAAGACAATTAGAGGGGCTAATCGCGGGTGGAGGCGGCCGGTTTCGCCCACAGGGCATGTGCGCTCTGTGCGAGCGCAATGGCCACACCACCCTAGTTACAGCCCTGGTAATGAAGTTATTAACTGCTAGTGTGAAGCAGAACTTATGCCAGCTAAATGATGCTTCTGCATATATTATATTACATATACCTTATACTCTCAGGGTCATTCCACGCCAAATCATCGCAGCTTCAAACCCGACCGTCTCAGATTTTCATGAAATTTGGTAGGATGATAGACGGCATAAAGTAACTTTCATATGTAATATTTTAGCCCTCGGTGATACACGGTGTTCATGAAACAGGGTTGCAAACATGACAACAGATGTATAATTTATGCCAGCAAGGTCAACTAAAATGAATTATAACTTTGCTTCTAATTGTGGTAGAACTTTCATGTTGGTCTTGTTTTGAAGCTAAGGGACCAGAGTTTTCATTAAAAGTAGTTTTATATTTAAATATTGACTTTTACATTTCAAGGTCACATGATGTGACTTTTGACCTTGAGTATCTAAAAAAAGTGTATGTTTAATTTTTTTTGTATATGAAGTATGTTATACACCTAACTACAATCTCTCTTTGGTATAAATTTCATTTTGGGAAGCCTTTGGGAACAGGAGTAAAAAAAATATTAAGTACGGCAGTTGAATCCTTCTTACACTAACCATGCAACTGGCAAGTTCAGATTTGTCTCTCTGTGTTCTAGGGATAGCCATCAGTGGTTTTCCATCAGTGGTCACCATCAATGGCACCATCAGTGATAACCATCAGTGGTACAATAACAAACTATGGTGAACCATCGATGGTTTGCACCACTCAATGGCCACCGTTGCCAGGTGTCTGGCAAGCCATAGGCTAATTAAAAGACAGGGGGCAGGGCTTAGGTAGTGGGACTTAGCGGATAGCCATGGGGCTGGGCTTACTTCTGTGTCATGAGCAGAAAAAAAAACCCATCGGGTTCCACTTTGCCATCGATGGCAGAAAAGATCTGGCTCTTTGCTGCATCAACCACTGGGGAGAATAGGCAATACTTGTAAGAAATGACACATAATTAGGGAAAAATACTAGGAGAGAATCTTACTAAATCACCAGAACGATGCATTGTTTATTCTACACAAGAGAGTACCAGGCGAGGCAGCCATCTTGGGTGCACTTCATAGGTTACAATGTGTGATTAGCAATACATGAAAATAAGACATACAAGGGTAAAATAAAAAGTGATTAACGGGATACTCCCTGCATAAATAGTTCTGCAGCTTACAGAATGAGGAATATGGTCTTACTCTATAAATGCTTTTATCTATTTTTTTCCTTTACCACAATTTTAAGTGAACTGATACCCCTTTCAGACATACAGCAAAAACCTGGCTGTGTGAACAGAAATGACCCGGGTCGAAGTCCTGGGTCCTTGACCCTGCTTTATACCAAGGTTTTTCCTGGGTGCAACCAAGGTAGACTCTAGTGTGAATGCATCCAACCCAGGTTTTTAGAGCTGTGTTTTTTAAAAAAACCTTCTCATTGGCTGTTCCATGCACCTGCTGATGACATCAACTGCAGTCACCCAGACCACATGACTGGGAAGAAAACTAATTTAAGTTTGTATTATTTTTTGCTTAACTTTTTTACGTGAAAATGTTGTCTTTGTATAGACCACAACTTTCTAGAGGCTATATTCATAATTTTCTTATATTGTAATGTAAACATTTATTGGTTTTCAATAAAAAAAACATTGGAAATAAACAAACTTTGTGCTATTTACTCTAGAAATGCAAATTTTTATATTATGTCATTACTGTGAACAAAAAAATATGTATTCCCTTTAAATCCACACCAAATTCCAGGGCAGACCAAGGTTTAGTGTGAACGTATCCAAACCTGGAATTTCCTGGGTCTCAGGTGTAGTGTGAAAGGGGGTCTCAAGCAAAAACCCGGGTTTTTGCTGAGGTGAAAAGCCCGGGTCTGAGCAGGGAAATTCCTGGGTCGTATGTCTAGAAGTTGTATGAGTGGAGAATATCAAGAGGTGACAGTCACATGCAATAATGTACAAAAAGTACTGAAAAATAAGAAAAAAAAACAAATAAAAAAAGTTACATTAATCCTGTGACGCTCAGATAATAAACTCATTCTGAATTGCATAAAATATTGTATGAAGCCCACATGGATTACTGACACCTCAACAGTAACACAGACTTTGTTTTGTTGCAAAATAGACAAATACAAGCGCTATAAGACCACCTAAACATATATCAATAAAATTCTAAACAAGAGTGGAGTTAATATCATACAGCTTACATAAAAACCAATATCAATAAGAGAAAAAGTGATGGTATTTACTATTTTAGCATAAGCTCTGTAACTCCAATGTATATAAGGGACACTGTGAACAAAACTCAAACAATATTTTGTCTGATATCAAATAAATCCTGCAAGATACAAGAATAAATGGCAGCGGATACAATTACTAGGTGTAGGCAGCTGGCACTGTCCATGGTGGATAACCACACATTCGTGCAGTCTGAGATGATGGGAGCAGGCCAGTGTGGAAGTTTCATCTACTGATGGTTCGGTGGAGTAGTCCACACTAGTATCTAGAAAGAAGTAGGCCAGTGTGGGAGCTCCAGCTACTGATAGTCCGGTGGAGTAGTCTGCACCAGTATCTGGATGGAAGCAGGCCAGTGTGAGAGTTCCAGCTACTGATGGGCCGGTGAAGTAGTCCACACTAGTATCTGGACGGGAGCAGGCCAGTGTGGGAGCTCCAGCTACTGATGGTCCGGTGAAGTACAGAGCTGTAACTATACTTTTTGGTCGGTGCCCTGAGCCAGAAAGAGCATTAGTGCCCACCGCCCATTTTTCAAATAGGGACATAAGACGTGTGACCAAAAAAGGGGTGTGGCCTCATGGGCTGCCATCAGAAATTGTGGGGAAGATACTGTAGCTCCATGTGTAAGGTGTCTGACTGCCATGTGAGAGGTGATTGTTTTGAGTCCCATGTATAACAGTATTTTGAAATGTTTGTGTGAATAAAAGAGGATGTGACTGAAGGTGCTTGGGGAGGTGGCCAGATGGAGAGGGGGTCAACCAGGGAGAAGATAGGGGTGGCAAGGAGATGCTGGGAATAAAGAAAAAGAGGAAGCTACAAGTGAGAATGATTATAAAACAGAAAATGAACAGGCCCGAATGGTGCTTCCTGCCCTGAGGTGCCCTGCGCCATGGCACATCTTGCACCACGCTTGTTACTACCCTGGCTATGGGTTAAGGTTAGGACTAGAGGGTAGGCATACTTCACCGCCTGAAGTGTTGGAAGTCATCATCAGCTCACCCAGAGCCATAACTAGACTTTTTGGTGCCCTGTGCCAGAAAGAGCATTGGCGCCCCCCCTATTTTTTAAATATGGAGATAACACACCCGAAAAAGGGCCACGGCCTCATGGGGATGAGCCAATGAAGAGATAGGGGAGGCCTGGAGATGCTGGGGATAAAATAAGAGGAAGCTACAATTGAGAATGATAATAAACAGAAAATTGACATGCCCGAACAGCGCCCCCTGCCCTGCGGTGCCCTGTGCCATGGCACAGGTTGCACTACCCTAGTTACGGCCCTGAGCTCACCACCAGAACCAGAAGACATTGCTGGAGCCGTCGGTAAGTCACCTCTAGACTACCAGTGACATTTTGTTGACGTTCTAATCATGTCAACATTTCATCAGTGTTGACGTGATGAATGTTGATCTGGTCAATGTTGACATTCTCATGTCGTCATTATGAATGTTGACTTTCTATATGTTGACAAAATATACCACACCCAGGGTTTGGTGCAGACCCTGCAGCCCAATGTACAGCCTAGTGCAGCAGAACTTCTATAATAGCTGGCATGCTGCTTAAGCTTGGTTTATAGGGTATGATTCGGAGATGATCGCAACGCAATATTTTCTGAATGGTCCAATGTTTTTTCTACTATGCATGCGTCGGAGTCGCACTGCTCATGTGCCGTGATGGTCTTGTGACGGCAGTCGAAGTGAGGACTTATTTGCAAAGTGATTGACAGACAGGGACCATTTGTGAGAGAGAATGGGGGGATGTGGGAACTCAAATGCAGGCTTGTCGTGACCGTTTTAGGAGCGTGTCACAGCCTGTGACTGCAATACCAACCCATACATAGTGAAAATGGCTCCAGCATCTTGCTATCGAAGGCCATTCTGCGCGACCATAGCGTTACTCAGTTGTATGATGGACCAATGTGTGTCCTTGTGCACAGGGTGCGAATCTGAGAAGCCGATCATGGGCGTCTCAGGAAAAATCCTGATGGCTGCTACATTTGCATATTTTGGTACATCCGCTGCGTATGGGATTGCAGCTGCGATGGCATTTGCGACCGTCTCTGAATCAGGCCCACAATGCAGATCTCACAGTATAACTATTTACCCCTTCTGTTGTCTTAGGTGCAAGTGATCCGTCAAAAACAGAATTCCTTAACCCGTACACACGACTATTATAAGGGCACAGTCGTGCCCTTATATTAAGGCTGAATCGAAAAAACGGAAATCTCCATAGAGCATTCTGGAGGGGAGGGTATGGTGTTGAAGGGGCTACACCTCAAAAGCAATAGGAAGTGCTGAGCTGAAATTTGGCACGGGCGGGTAGAACTGTCGCTCGGTGCTACATGCCAAATTTCAGGGCAAAAAAATTAAAAGTGAGGATTTGGAAACAATCTAAAGTTCCAAATGTCAGTTTTTTTCTGACACCCTCAGTTAGGACCACTTTTCTGCTGTTCTCTATGGGGGATTTTGGGGAAGGCATAACTCAGGGTAGGGGGCAAATTTAGACTTGGGATTTGTTTTATTAGGTAGCTATTTTTCCAGGTTAGAGCCTTTTGTGGTTCAGGTAATTGAGAAAATTTCAGTTTTTAAACTATTATCTCACAATTGTACCATTATAGAGATAGGAAGTTTCAATTTGTTGCGCAGCCTCAGTAGGTTCCTTAAGCAGGTGTACTCACTGTGGCTTCACCTGGGTGCACCAAGATGGCAGTTCAGTGCGGGCGTTACCAGCGGGACAACGCGGCAATGTCATCGGGCGGAACCGGTGGTGGGGACCTGGCGGCGGTGGAGCGGGCGTCAGCAGCGGCATTGGTGTGGGCTACAGCAGCAGTAGTGAACGCTGTGGGACCCGGTGGAAGACAGACAGATGCAGGATGCACGGATCTGGGAGATCCGTGATACCTGCATCTGTGTGTGATAAATATAAACACAGATGCACGGTTGGGCTCAGTGAGTTCCGTCTGTGCTGCTGTGTTTAAAAAATATTAAAGTGTAAAATGAAAAAGAAAAAAACGTCATGCCCCTCCCCCCATTATGGTGAAGCTAAATACAGGGGACAAACGACATAAGGATCCCCCATGTTAAGCACAACCAGCACTGGGCTATTCAGAACCAGTTTTGGTAGCCAAAATACGGGGCACAAGCAACGTAGTGGTCCCCCATATTCAGCGCAACCAGCACTGGGCTCTGAGCCAGTCCTGATTTTGGAAAAACAGCAGGAAAAATGCATAGGGTCCCCCTGTATTTACCAGAACTAGCACCGGACCCTTTGTAACGGGGAGGGTTGGGTAATGCCACAGCCAGGGGAGCCCTTTCACAGGGCCCCAAAGCATCGCCCCTGACTGCTAGTCAGCCCAGGCCTGGGATCGCCGGGGAGCTGGGCACCCCCCCAATAAAGGGGTTTCCCTCTCCAGGGCATCCCAGGCCAGTGGGTGCAGAGTTGATTATGTAAAGTGTGGTGCAAGTAAAGAGTTCAAATATTGTATCTTGCTGTGGAACTACAGTTCCCAGAAAGCCTCCCCCGCATGCTGGTACTTGGAGAACCATAAGTACCAGCATGTGGGTCATTACGGGCCTGCTAGTACCTGTAGTTCCATAGCAAAAGCAATATTAAAAACCCACAGAACACACACACACCGTATAAAGTCACATTTTATTAAATCATACATGCATGTCAACATGTACACACACACGCACACACGCTATCTCACATACTCACCTATGTATCCCTGTAGTCCATCGGTCCTCTAATCTAATAGATTATCCAATGGTGTACCTGTAATAGAAAATCCATACTCACATCACCTCCTATGCATGGATCAGGTCCTCTTCGTTCCAATGTAGGCAATCCAGGGTCTTGGCAAAAAAAAAAAAAAGGAAGTACCCGGACCCACGAACATTAAAACTGTCCTCTAAAGACAGTCCTATCCGAATGACAGCTCTGCCGTGGGATTTCAGTACAGAAATCCCGGTGCGGAGCGCTCATTGGCTGAGAGAGGCGAGCCTTCCGATCTCTCAGCCAATGAGTGGTTCTCGCCATTGACTTCAATGGTGACAATTTAAAAAATGGCTCACGGTTAGCGACGTCATCGCCCCGCCCCCTCGGCTGGCTTATAAAAGCCAGTGTGAGGACACGGCACGACAGCCATGTAAAAGAGCTTAAAAGCTGCCGTCCCCAGGTGAAGGTGCAGAAAAATAAAATATTAAAACAATCAGTGTCCTTGTTTTATTTTAATATTTCTTTTACAGGGGTACTATAGGTACCAGCTAGCCCTTACTAACCCGCTTGCTGGTACTTGTGTTTCTCCAAGTACCAGCATGTGGGGGAGGCCTGCTGGAACCTGTAGTCTTACTGCAAAAGACAATATATTTTCTTTCATATGCACCACACTGCACTATCAACCTGGCACCCAGCGGCCAGGAGTGCTGGGGATAGCCCCGGGCTATCAGTCCAGGCCTGGGGTGCCCTGGAGAGGGGGCCCTTTTATGAGGGGTACCCAACTCCCAACTCCCCAAGCATCCCCAACTCCCCAAGGATCCCCGGCCTGGGCTGACTAGCGGCCAGGGGTGATGCTTCGGCTTGGGGACGATTGTGCTAGTCTGTTTTACCTCATCCGAACCAATCTGTCTTTACCTGTCTGCACTGCTCTGTCATCCCATGTTCCACTCTCTACCCCCATACATGCCGCTCTGTCTCCTCCCCTCCTCCACACCACTCTAATCTAATCTGAGGAGCTCTATCTTCTGCTCAGACCTCAGTTGCATAGACTGCATGCATTCGGTATGATTTGCGGCAGCTGCAGCCCAACAGATTTAGATTTAGACGCCTGTCATTTAACCCTCGCCTGGATTAAGCAGTTGGGAAGCCGGCGGTTGGAATTGCGTCCGCCGGCTTACCAAACGTATACCAGACTGCATGTGTGTATTCCAATGAGCACACAATTCTGTGAATTAGCAGCTCCACCATTTGTGACTGACGGCAATCTCACTCTGTGAGAGTGCTGAATCTGCAGTTAACCACAGGGTGTGATGGCATACCATATCTGTATTGCACAAGGAACATGTCCATTAAGGCGTCAGCCTTAATGATCGGAATTTAATTGCTTTTTTAAGTTTGATTGGCAGAAATTGTATAGGATTTGTGAAATATCAGATCATGTCTAAGAAGCTGTAAGGTTTTTTGTCTATGGAATAGGGCCATAACAGGCTTAAATGTGCTCTGCGCCAGCCTCGTACTCTTAGCAACCGATGTCTTTATGTTTCATGGAGGGGGTGGGGTCAGTAGCACCGTTAAGTGCAGTGCTGGTTTGGAGCATCAGCAGCGATCATGGCTGCAGGGTGCCATTGCTAGCCAGCAGCAAGGGCCGTGGAGCAGCGACAGTGCCGCCCACAGAGCCCTGTGATTGCACACCCCTAGTTATGGCCCTTACACTGGCACTGGCCTTGTGGCAGGTGCATTTTTTCTTTCTGAACATGACCTCTTTGGCTGCAGCTGTGCATCTGAGAACGCAGTCGCTGACATGCCCACGACACATCCAGAACACGCCTATCAGACAGACTTTTTTTGCATGTATTTAAGGTCACCTCCCAGTAAGTGCCCAGGAATGCCCATGACTTTGCCGCCCCATTTCTGTTACTGTCTGTCCTGATCGCATGTTGTTGCATACGCTCTGTGTTATGCATGCGCTGTAGTTGTCATCAGGACTTTTCGCGAATGCGCAGTTGCAAATAGTCACTCAACTACGTAGACATCAGCATTACATTCACATTGCGTGCGACTCAGAATCGGGCCATTTCTCCATTTTGTTAAATATATTAGATACAGTAAACAATTCATTATGTATAAGTTTTCCATAAATTCACAATTTATCCAGTGGTTAATTTTCTCTCTACTGAGTCAATGCAGGATTTAAGGTATGTTTGCATCCACAGATCTGTTAATATCAGTATTATTTATTTAATACAGTATGGTGCCACAAAATTCAGCAGAGCCAACAATTTTAATGCTGTGTATTTTATAAATATGTATTATTCTAATGTGGGCCACACATCTACTGCCCCGATTCCCCGTTCTGTTGATTAGCGATCAAAAACACAGATCAGTGGACATCAATGATTGACAATCCAACGGTGGATCAGGGAAAAACAGCATGTTAAAAATCCCTGACTCCCCAATCACTTTTTGGTGGGGATCGATAAATTAAGGTTTTACAACATGTTGAATTTCCCCAATTCCCCGACCTCTGTGTTGTCGGGGGAATTGGGGCAATACATTGCAGATGTTTGGACACTATAAAATGATTACTTTAATTCCTTAAAAATATTAATAGATCTTACAACATTGCATGGTAAAATATTTATTATTTTTGCAAGTATTTAAAAAAAAAAAAAAAAAAAAAAAAAAAAAAAATAATAATAATAATAATAATAATAGTAGATCGGCTACACAGCCAGAACAAGCCGAAGAATACATCTGCATTTTTACATTGAAGCCACTAGAGGGAGCTCACAAAACAAGTAAATTGTTTCATTATACTGTATGTTAGAGTAGTGATTTCTATGTCTTATTAGGGCTTGAGGTCTTTTATATGGATTAAAAAAAAAGAAATAAAAATAGTTATTCAGGGGTTTAAAGGAGCAGTAATGTCTATTAGATGAATAATTAAGTAATAAAATAAAAAAGGAGGGTAAACAAATTATCCTTTATACCTTATGTTTTAGTTTTACATTTTCATAACAATTAATTTGCATTAATCCAACAATCACAGAGGACGCGGCACCTGAGACAGGTCTTTACCATAATATTTTACTTTGTGACTGTCCTGACAGCTGAGCATCTAGATCTATAATGCGTCCTGCTGCATATGCCTAAGGGCTCATTCACAATTATACACTGGGAAAATGGGAGAAAAAACAAATGAAATCTAATGTGGCCTGTACATGCTTCCTCAACACATTTTGTTAATACAAAATACACTTTTGCGTAAACAGGGCCTGATTCAGCATTCTTTCAAAGAACACATCTGCGATAATATGCTAATAGTCACCTGGCTCCCCAGTACATAAGAACGCCCTCCAGTGCCTTCACATGTCCATCCAACATCGGCAAACAGTGAGAAAATTGGTAACATCGTAACAGATTGGTCGGCGCTGGAACCCCTGAGTAAAGGTGTATACACACGTAACGATTTTTTTAATGATTTAACTATAAGAACATCGTTATCATTCAATCGTTAAAAAAATCGTTCAGTTTCTGAGTTATAATGATGAATGGTTATCGTTCATGCACGTTCCCGTTTGTAGTTTGTAGTTCATTCTGACTGACCAACTGAACAATTTTCATTAAGGGAAGTTACAAAAATCATTTCTAGTTCAAAAAATCGTTCATTACACCTTAAAAAATCTGACAGATAATCTGACAGAAAATTGTTCAGAAAATCGTTGGTAACAAAATCGTTGTGTGTGTATGCAGTTTCATGGTGCATTCACACGGTCAGATAAGGCTGCCCATCCACTAGGTGATTAAACCTAGCGATGGAGCAATAACGACGGTCATTATCGCTCCATCGCTTGGTAATCGCCCACAAATCGAGCAGGAAAATGTTAAAAATGACCAGCGATGCGTGCGCCTGCTTGTCATTTTTAACATCAATCATCGTCCGAACATGACGGTCAACCTGACGATCGCCGTCAGGTTGCCATGTTCGGGGATGATTATTCTGCATACACTGAACGTCTGAACGTTCAGTGTATGCACTTCACCCCGCAGGGGACGACGGCGTCCCAGCATCGTATAGTGGTTGGGAAGCATATGTCAGTTTGAACGATTGAACGATTTGCAAACTATTGAACGATTTTTGACTGTATTAAAATGAATGGAAATTGTCCAAAACTGATTGCAAACACATCAGATGTCAGATACAGTTATCTGACAAACGGGAACGCGCATCGTTCATCATTCATCATTGCACATATGTCAGATTTTCTTTCAGATATGAACGATTTAATGATTTTTAAAATCGTTATCGTTCAGATCTGAGGAAAAATCTGACCGTGTGTATGCACCATTACCTGTCTCAAATGTAGCGACACACGGGTCATGCTGCGAGATGTCCTCCTGCGTGAATAATCGGAAAGACTAATTTATACACACCCTACAAATGGCTTTTGAACGGTCTGTCATGGCTGCGTTTGCCTAACCACCGCACCATTACCTCGCCCACATGCTGCCAGGCTATCACTCAATGTGCTGTTCTTTTGTTGTTTCTGCGTGATCGAAAAAAAACATCTGTGGGGGCGCATTGTGACTGCAGCGCATTAGCGAGACATAGGCCAAAATTCAACATCACCATTGCAATCACTGCTGAATCAGGCCCATAATTCGTTGTAAAGGGTAGCATACATCAGCACATGATCAATAGCTTGTGCTGCCTTCTAAACTTGGCAAGTCGCCATTACATTTTAATTGGTGTGAATGGACTCTAACGTGGATTTCAGGTGCTAGTGGCTTGAAAGCACATTAACAGTTGGTTAAGTGCCTGTCTGACATAAAAACTAAGGACCAACAATGGAGGATAAAATGGGGTCACTGGGAGAGGAGTGAGAAAAAAGATGAAAGAATCAGAGCTCTTAATGTGAAATAGTGCTGACCCCCAAGCCCATGAAGAGGGTGGACAGGTATCAGCAGGACCCTCCCAAAGGGCATACTTGCCGACCTTTGGGCAACGAGGTCAGCACTGCAGGGGGTGTGGCGCGGTAGAAGTGGGCAGTGCTGGAGACGTGATGACGTAATTTTATCACCCCTCTATACCATGCCGTGATTACTGCCATCGCGAAGTGGGGAGTGGTGCCACGATGACACAATTCTATGTAAACTGTGCCATCGGCTGCTCGAAAATCAGTGGTGCTCCCGGGCACCTGAAAGAGTGGACAATTCTTCTAGAGCCCCCTACCACCCATGTGGACTGTACTCCCATGGCTCTGGGAGAATTATCCCTTTTTCCGGGTGGCTGGGAGCACCATCTGATTTTCAGGAGCCTCCCGGCCATTCTGGTAGAGTAGCCAAGTATTCCAAAGGGCCTGATTCTGAGTGGCACACACCTCTGTATATGCCTGTAATGCTGATAGGACTATATGCACATATTCAGGTCCACACATCGCAGCCACCATCACAAGAATTGTCACACCTACCCTATGCTGGGAGCAAGTGACCTGTCTGAAGCAGGCGTCCCCTCGACAGGCGCATGACTCAGAATGGGGAGAAACTATGGCTTCATGCTTGCGACACTCCAATGACTCCACACAGAGACGATTCTCTTTCGTGTGTCCGCCCTGATGTGATCCAGTTGACACACAGCAGCGCCCATTTCAGTCATGGGGAGAAGTGGGCGAGATTCGTCTGACTCAGAATCGCCCAGAGATATGCAAAGATAAATATGTTCGCTACTGCCTAGTTTGCTTAAATTTGCTAGATGCTGCCACATACTGAGATGTGCGTGCCACTTAGAATAGGGCCCAGAGTGTTCTATTGGGTCTAGCTATGTCATGTTACACCCCGTCAGGAATCAGGAATATTCAGTCTGAGAACCCTATAGTGCTTCAAATTGTGGAAGTCAAACAACACACAAATGCAAGAATATCAAATGTCAGATGAACATGTGATATAAGTTGACAAATCAGGATTCAACTCTGTGTTTATACCAATCTCATACTGTATGTGCACAGCTCAGGTCATATCCGTACTACTTTTGCATTATTAATGGTTGTAGTCTTATCTGAAACCTTGGAGCAAGTCCCAGCTTTTGCATTTGAAGCCAGTTATCCATAACATTAGACTTTAAACCAATTCTATACTGCCTAACCCTTGGGTGACTGAATGGTTTGTTGTCACCAATTGTATAAGCACAATTGAATTATAATGCACATTTCATTCTGCACATACAACTATAGACGTATACATACAAAATATGCTTACCACACAGCACTTCGGAATGGAGTATTATGTGCTCTGCGTGGCGTGTTCCTTGCCATGCATGCACGTTGGAATTGGTATGCCAGTACCTAAAAAATGTGAATGTGAGTGGGAGCTATGGGAAAACACATAGCCTATGTTTTAACCTGGCTGGTAAACTATTCCTATGCAAATATCCTTTTCTAGGTACACGTAGGCTGATCGACTAATTAGGCTGCTTGATGTTTTTTTTTTTCTGGATGTGTGTCATTCTGTTTATTTTCCCTTATCTGCCAGGGGCTGGGAGTGGATGGGTTGGCCGTGGGTAGTCTGGTGGGCAGAGACTAGGATTGGATGAGTGTGCTGGTGGGAGTAGACTAAAGCTGCGTATCCACTACGCGATGTTACTGAGCAATTGCACGATTACGACATAGTAATCGTGCAATCGCTCAGTAATCGTGCACAAAACATGCACAAATCATGCACTATTATGTCGGAAACGACCAGCGATGCACGCTCCCGCTGGTCATTTCCCACATCAATTATCTACTGAACAAGCTGGTCCATCTGCTGATAACGACAGATTGCCCATGATCAGAGATGATTAATGTCGCACTACAGGAGGAGGGGAACAACGGTAATCAATGTCCTAATTGTACTGTCGTGCAGCTAGATCGACATTGCAGGGGGTGTGGTCTGAATAGGGGGCGTGGCCAGACAGGTTTGTGGGCAGAGTGGGCCAGGGCCACGTGATCACGTCATTTTGGTCCTGCCTCCGCTACATTGTGAAGCAGGGGGCGGGGGCCAAAATGACGTGATTCAGCATGAATCGCATCATCGGCCTCCGACCACTGCAAGGGTTTCTATTATAACCGAGGGGTCGGCAGCTGCCGGGAGGCCTGGCCTGCCTTTCCAAGGGGCCGGGAGCGGCACACGATTTTTGGGAGGCTCACGGCACAAATCGGGAGGGTAGGCAAGTATGGCTTAACATCCTGGCAGGTTGCAGCACCCAGAGGGGCTGATTCTGATTTAGGAGTAAAAAAACAAAAAAAAAACAAGTAACTTTGCACCTTGGTAAAGCCATGCTGCACTGCAGGTGGGACAGATTTAAAATTAGATTTATATTTCAGAGCAGGGCTGTTAAGACATATGGTGAGCCCTGGTGATACTGAGGGGGCATGGCTAAATCTGGGAGGAATGGGCCACGCTCCTCGAAAATGAAAAATACTATGATCGTCGGTGGCAAGCATCGCAAAGGGGAGCCTTTTTCTCCCCTAACTGCTACCACGGCCCCCTGCTGGGCCCCTCGAACAAACACGGGCTTGGGAATTTAGTATCCGGGCCCACCTCTCGGCACTCCTGTTTGGGAGGGGCATGTCCAAACTAAATTCTAAATTGCAGTGTAAAAATAAAGCTGTCCAGCATTTGTGGGCTACATGTAAGCAGCCAGTATTTACCATCCATGTAAAAAAATGTATCTATATTTATACCGTTGTGCATTGCAACATTGTTCCAGGTGCAAGTTACTTTTTTTTTTGCTTACCTCACTCAGAATCAGCCCCGAGTAATGATAATATATTCAATCTTAATTTGAGATAGTACTGACATCAGCGATTACATAACAGTACAAGTTTGTGAGAGTCTTGTGCGCCCGCCATCCCTTTATGACACCACCAGGACCTATTATCCAGCTTTTACTTAAAGCCCAAACTCTAATCAAGCAAAAACAGACATTTCCTGGGGGTTTAAAATACATAAGTCAGAAACCTTGGACAAACATATATTCCATTCAGCACTTTACCAGTGCTTCTATCACAGTATGTATGTATTTGTATATACAGTATTGTATTATATACATATGCTTGCGTGTGTATAGGAGCTTTCCAGATATTCTATATTATAAGTGTTTGTCTGTCTGTCTGTTTGTCCTTTATGCACGGCCAGAGTTTTGGACCTAGCTCCACCAAATTTGGCATGGTGGTGTAGTTTAACCAGTATTATGCTTTTGCCTAGGTTTGAACTCCATCAGGGCCACACACTTTCACACAAACCCTAAAAATGAGGACTTTCTTACATTACACAAGTTCCGTGGCTGGCTCCAGTGGAAATTTTTTAGTCTGCCAAAAACCTGTGTGAAAGCTACAAATGTATCCTTTCAATCTCGCAGGCTGAGAAAACTTTATGACTCATGCAAGTTCATATTAAATCCAGAGGTAGTCCTTTTTAAAGTGACCATATATATTAGTCAGCCCTCTGTGTTTGCATGCAAGGGCATAACTAGAACTTTGGGGGCCATATAGCAAGATCTTAAAAGGCCCCATGAGAAGTAAAAAAAAACCACATACATTTGCCCCAACACAGAGCACATTCATGTTATGCCACAAAGTAGTACCCCTTATACACATTATGCCACACAGTAGTAGTGCCCCTTATACATTTTTCCACACAGTAATGCCCCTTACAGTGCACAATAATGCCCTTTACACATTATACTACACAGTAATTCCCTTTACAGATTATGCCACAAAGTAGTAGTGCCCCATATAATACATTATTCCACACAATAGTAGTACCCCTTATACATTATGCCAAACAGTAATGCCCCTTATAACATTATACCATACAGTAATGCCCATTACACATCATGCCCCCCCAGCAACTCACCTCCCCTGTCCTTCCATCAGCCTCTCACCTCTACCTATGTGTCATAAGCAGCCAGCAGGTATGGATTTCTTGCTGCGCCATCAGCTAATTACAGCTGGTGCACCGCCCGGCAGACAGGGACAGCACAAAAAGCACCGGCGAAATTTGAATCTAGCTCTGGTCATGAGCCAACCGGAGCTCGCAGATCAGCAGTCAATCAGGAGCCACCATTGTTAATTGGGTGCTCGTCCGCGAGCTCTGATTGCCTCGTGACCAGTTGTGCTGTCTCTCCATGTTTGCCTGCAAGTGCGCCAGTTGTAATCAGCTGGCGGGCCAGCACCAAATCAAAACAGCTGACACCCGGGCCCCTCTTGATGGCCCTGACTGGACTGGCCCACCTTGCATGCATAACTGGATGCAGGGGAAGCGGCAGGCCACAGGGGCAGCTCGGGCAGCATAGCAGCTGCATCCCTTGCATCCACATTAGTTACGCCACTGTTTGCAATGCATACATGTTGTATAACAGTGGGGTCCTTTTCAGGATCAATGGGACGGGTTATAGGCATGGACAATGTAAAGAAATAAAGGCTGCAGGTGTACTTCAGGGTCCAGTCTTCAACCCGGGCATTACTGGGTATTCCATCTAGTGTACTATCTATCTATCTATCTATCTATCTATCTATCTATCTCTCTCTCTCATATCTATCGATCTATCTATCTATCTATCTATCTATCTATCTCATATCTATCTATCTATCTATCTATCTCTGGAACTCCCCCCTTACAAATCCTGCATTTGCCCTTGGGAGAGCTAGATCTCTGTTCTCATATTCTACACTATTATCAGACCACATCACTTTTATGTTTATGCCTGTTTCAGTTTCCACTAGACTCTTGTATTCTGTAATTTTGCTACTGTAGTTACTTCACTTTTTGTTTTCACAAAGCATATGTGCGTCATCTTCATAGCATTATCTATGAGTGTCATGAAGTAGTCATTCCCACTAATTGACTCCAGCGTCTAGGATGTACAGTTGTAGGCAACAGTTTGCCATTGCAATTACAGTCCCTCTTTTATTGTACACAGCACACTGTCCCTCTGCAATTTAGACCATGTATCCCTTCTTTTCCAGTAGACTGATGGCAATCAAATTGGTTCCTAGATCTAACACAAATAGTACATCTTCAATGTTTGTGACAACTGTTTTGCCCTTGATCATCAAGTGCACAGTATGTGGCATTTAGTGCTTTATCTCCAATTCCCCTGACATCACACGACTTTAGTGACTTGAACCACCTTTCATTACAGCTGAACCCATGTAGCAGCAATCTTTGTGGTGACTGTCTGCTATATTTAATGCTGACTCTTTCTATCACACTTGCATGATAAAGATGATGAAGTACCACGTGGTTCACTTGCTCTGCATTCTGAGACCTTATATCCTATCTTGTGACTCTCAAAGAACTTTTAGTTGGGCTTCTTGAGTTTTACGCCCTTTGATAGCAGAATAAAATACTCGGTAGTGTTCTCAACAGGTATGCACACTTAAAATTTAAGTAGCTTGGCCCATACAAACTCTGTTGATAAAAGGTAACTATAAATAGTAAAGGGCGCTGCTGTGCGTTGCTTCTCCAAGCAGCTGCTAGAGGGAGATAGTCAGTCCTAAACAACAGTAAATAATAAACAATAAGCAGCGCTGAATGATAATGATAAGGCTCTATGTGATATAGCACGGTCGAAACTAGGATTTTTGTGACCCGGGGCAAGGCCGTAATTTGGCGCGACCCCCCTGCTCATCATAAGATGGCCTTTTCTGACATACATTTAATATCCATTCATCTATAAATATATATATATAAATATATAAACGACAGGCTCAATCCACGGCACTCGACCATCTGGGGTGCCCTTGGTATGTGACCACACCATCTACATAAAAAATATCATACAAACTCGGCACTCACATGCTTTTCAAACTGCAACTCCTTTGAACATAGGGAATGTTGGTTCCAAAATATTGCAATAATTTGTTAAGCTGGCCACCGCTTCACGGTCATTCCCATCTAGCCAGTCCCTACACTGATTCTCAGATAAATGAACTTGATCTGCCATCTTGGCCTCAAGCTTGCATACATTTTAAACAGAAAACTGGGTCCTGCCTTAAAGAGACAGGACCACACCCAGGGCTATCAGTTAATAAGCACCTGGAAAAAGAAAAAAGTTTGAGCCTGTCGTTTATTTAAATTTTGTGGTCACACTTGCTAGGGCACCCTGTTTTTCAAATGTAAGACAAACTTTTTTCTTTTTCCAGGTGCTTATTAACTGATAGCCCTGGGTGTGGTCCTGTCTCTTTAAGGCAGGACCCAGTTTTCTGTTTTAAATGTATGCAAGCTTGAGGCCAAGATGGCAGATCAAGTTCATTTATCTGAGAATCAGTGTAGGGACTGGCTAGATGGGAATGACCGTGAAGCGGTGGCCAGCTTAACAAATTATTGCAATATTTTGGAACCAACATTCCCTATGTTCAAAGGAGTTGCAGTTTGAAAAGCATGTGAGTGCCGAGTTTGTATGATATTTTTTATATATATATATATATATATATATATATATATATAGAATGCTATGTCCCCTGTCCAAACAAGTTTGTATGTAATATATATCTACATGAATAATGTAACGTGGGCTGTTTATAATTTGTTTATATAGTGGGCAGATAGGGTGCACACTCACACTGTGCCATCGACTTTTGACAGTGAAAGGCCCCTAGCTCAGCCTCACAGTCATTGCCTTGCGAGATGATGACATCATCATCTCACGAGACTCTGACAGTGGAGATGCTCCTCAGCAGCTGCTTTAAGAAACAGCTGAGCCGCCGAGGAGTACTAAACTGCAGCGGTTTAATCACGAGTAGTGCAGGTATGCAGGGCCGGTGCTAGGGTGTCCGGAACCCCCCTGCAAACTGTAAATTTGCACCCTCCCATTATTTATAAAGGGGTTACAGTTGTCTGGGGATCCAGATGACCAGAATACCTTAAGGAGAGTGACACCAGAAGACGTAGGGTGAAATCAAAGTTAGTGACTTTATTGTCACAAAAAACTGGTTAGCATGTATAAAGGAATAGTCCAAAGTACATACGGTGCGGCTGAATGCCGATGATGCGGCTGAACAATGATGATATGGCTAGGGAGTCTATGGTGTGGCTAGTGAGCCAGTAGAGTGGCCGAAGGCTGATGTTGTGGCTTGGGAGCCGATGATGCGGCTTAGGAGCCGTTGGTGCAGCAAGGTGCCGATGGTGTGGCTGATGAGCCAGTAGAGTGGCCGAAGGCCGATGTTGTGGCTTGGGAGCTGATGGTGCACTTGGGAGCCGTGAGTGCTGATGGTGTGGCTGGTGAGCCAGTAGAGTGGCCGGAGGCCGATGTTGTGGCTTGGGAGCCATTGATGTGGCGATGGTGTGGCTGGTGAGCCAGTAGAATGGTCGGAGGCCGATGTTGCAGCTTGGGAGCCAGGAAACAGTCTGTGCACTGAGCGGCTTGGAAGCCAGGAGAACATCTGTGCGCTGTTGCAGCTTGGAATCTGGGGAACAGTCAGTGTTCTGCTGTTTACACAGTATAACTGGCACAGAGTGCATGACTGGCTGTAACTTAAAAGACTCTGGATCCAATCAGAGCTGTCTCCAGCAGACATTAATTTTTGATCACAGGCTGGTGTGCACCTGAGATCTGCAGAGAGGTAGATGATTAATAGCACCTGGGGAAAAACACACAGATAGACAGGATTAGATGCAATCTCCAGTAGTAACCTAGGCTGGGAACTGCCACCAAAATGATTCACTACCTGTGGATCCTAACAGTACCCCCCCTTGATGCGGGGTTGAAGAACCCCTAGAGCCTGGTTTAAAAGGAAACTCCTGGAAAAACACCATCTTCAGCCTGGGAGCATGCAAGGAGTTTTCTGGAACCAATGAACGTTCTTCGGGTCCATAGCCCTTCCAATGGATGAGAAATTGCAGACGGCCCCAGAGATGCTAGAGTCCAGAATTTTCTCGACCACGGACTCCTCTTGACCTTGAACATCCACTGGTCTGGGTCTGGAAGCACGTTGGGCTCTCAAATCTGTTGGACGTGTAGACCGGCTTGAGTAGGGACCAGTGGAAGGAGTTATTGATCTTCAAAGATGCAAGTAACTGGAGCTTGAAGTTCACCGGGTTGACCTGTGAAATGATGCAGAAGGGTCCAATGAACTTAGGACCCAGCTTCCACGTAGGCTAACACAACCTGATATCTCTGGTAGAGAGCCATACCAGATCTCCTCTACCAAAGGTGCATGCCCTCCTGCGTCTGTCACAAACTTCTTTGGCCCAAAGCGAAGCCTTGAGTAGGTTATAATGGACCTTGTTCCAAATGTGATGGAACCTGGAGGTAGCAGGTGGGTCACTGGCCGTAGCAGAGCTTGCGTCAAAGGAGTTAGCCCTGGGATGTAGTCCAGAAACACAGAAAAATGGAGACGTCACTGAAGCAGAATGGCAGCCATTATTGAAGGCAAACTCAGCCAATGTTAGATGTGAGGCCCAATCATTATGGCATTTTGAAATGTGGCATCACAAGTACTGTTCCAGCGTCTGGTTGGCCCGTTCTATTTGCCTGTTAGTCTGCGGATGGTAACTCAGATGAATGCCCAAGGAGGAGCAGAAGTGTCTCCAAAATGCTGTGATGAACTGCGTCCCTGTGATGAACTGTCAAATGGAAACCAATGGAGGCGAAAGACATGTTGAATGAACAGGTTGGACAGTCCCTTCGCTGATGGTGACTTGGGCAAAGGGACAAAATGGGCCATCTTACTAAATCTGTCCACGATAGTCCAGACCTCAGAGCAACCTACTGAAAGTGGGAGATCCACAATAAAGTCCATTGCGATATTGGTCCATGGTCTTTTGGGAATCGGAAGTGGCAGCAGGAAGCCCAAAGGAGCGGTGCGAGGGGTCTTGTTGCTGGCGCAGGGTCGCAGGTCAGAACAAACTCCCGTACATCATGAGAATGGAGGGCCACCGTACTGAGTGGGAGAGAAGTTCAGTGGTCTTGTTGGTACCCGGATGCCCAAATGTCTGTCGAGCATGAAAGTCCAAGAGAACCTGTCATATGAACCTCTCAGGAACAATTGAGGAGGTGTGAAGGTTTATCAGGAGGAGATTCAGTCTGACAAGCAAGAATTACTTCTGTAAGACTTCGGGTAAGCGCCAGATGGAAGCAGGGGCTAGGCACTTTGGTCTCATCAGGAGAATCATCCTGCTGAAGAGGAGAAAAGCTTTGGGACAAGGCATCCGCCTTAATGTTCCTAGAACCTGGTCTAAATTAAATAGAATAATTGAAGCATGTGAAGAAAAGTGCCCAGCGCGCCTATCTGGCATTCAAACTCTTCGCATCGCCATTATATCCCAGGTTTTTATGTTCTGTGAGGATAGAAATCTGATGCTTGGCCCCCTCCAGCCAGTGTCTCCAAGCCTCAAAATCCCATTTGATGGCCAACAGCTCACGGTTGCCTACATTGTAGTTTCTTTCGGCCAAAGAGAACTTACGCGAGAAGAAGGCACATGGGTGAAGCTTGTCATCGGTCGGATCCCTTTGAGACAAGACTGCTCCAGCACCAATCTCTAAAGCGTCTACTTCAACCATGAAAGGGAGGTCAGGATCAGGATGACGGAGCACCAGGGCACTGATGAATGCAGTCTTGAGCTTCAGGAATGCATGTACCGCCTTGTCAGGCCAGTGGGCAGTATCTGCATCCTTCTTCGTTAGTTCAACAATCGGTGCCACGATGGACGAAAAATGGCCCGATAAATCGTCTGTATTAATTAGAAAAAGCCAAAGAAGCACTGGATCGCTTTGAGTGTGGAGGGCTGGACCCACTCCTGAATAGCCTTGACTTTTTCTGAATCAATGGAGAATCCATGTGGTGAGATCACGTACCCTAGAAATGCCACTTATCTAACATGGAATTCACATTTCTCGGCTTTGGCAAACAAACAATTCTCTCTGAGTTATTGTAGGACTTGTCTGACGTGGCCTTGGTGTTCGGTCATAGATGATGAAAAGATGAGGATATCATCCAGGTATACCACAACAAACTTTCCCAAGTACTCTGGGAGGACATTGTTAATCAAGTCTTGGAAGACAGCAGGTGCATTTGCCAAACCAAACGGCATCACTAAGTTCTCATAGTGTCCTGTATGGGTACTAAATGCCATCTTCCGCTCTTTATACGGATAAGGTTATATGCTCCTCTGAGGTCGATTTTAGAGAAGATGGTGGCCTGCCGAAGTTGGTCAAAAAGAACAGAGATGAGGGAAGGATAAGAATTTTTGATTGTGATATTATTTAGGTCCAGGTAGTCGATGCAGGGTCAGAGAGAGCCGTCTTTCTTCTGCACGAAGAAGAACCCTGCACCTACTGGATATTTGGAAGGCCAGATAAAGCCATTGGCTAGTGCCTCCTTGACATACTCCTCCATGGCTTGGGTCTCTGGAATGGAAGGCGAGTATAGACGGCCTTTGGGTAACTTCACCCCAGGAAGCAACTGGTTGGCGCAATCGTAAGGCCGGTGTGGAGGTAGAGAGCAGCCTTCTGCTTGGAAAAACTGTCCACATAATCTTGATAAGGAACCGGCAGTGGGTTGACAGTTCCGAAGGAATGGGGTTGCACAGCTCTGACTGGTAAGGACAGGCAATGAAGGTGGCAGGTGGAACCCCATTGTGTGATATCCCCCATGCTCCAGTTCATGAGGGGATTATGGGTTTTCAGCCAAGGAAGTCTGAGGACAGTGTGCACCAGTGGGCATTGGAGGAGAAAAAAAGAAATATTTTCAGAGTGCAGTAGGCCCACGGAGAATCGGATGGATGGAGTCTGGAACTTAATGGTCCCACTCGAAACCTGTCTGCCATCTAGGCCACAGATGGGTATCTCCTTCTCAAGTGGAATAGTGGGTAGACCAGACTGAAGGAAGAAGGACAGGTCCATAAAATTTCCCTCAGCTCCGCTGTCCAGGAAGGCTGATACAGAGAGAGAAGTCTGGGGAAATTGGACAGTGGTCAGCAGTAGTATGGAGTTATCATAGGAGATAGAGACCAGACCTAGATGTAACCCCTCCTGTACAGCTAGGTCCTGGCTTTTCCCGACTTCACTGCAAACAGAGGCCCTGAATCTGTCTACGACGTCTCTCCTCAGGAGGCAAGCGGAAGGCACCCAGTTGCATGGGTTCCTCAGTATCGATACTTGGCGCCCATGCAGCAGATAGATGAGGAGAATGAACCGGGAGATTCTGCTCACATCTGCATTCACAGAGATGATGGTCAATCCATATAGCTGACGCAATAAGCTCGTCCAAGGTCCCTGGAGTTGGGTGCTGGACAAGGATTGACTGTGCAGAGCAGGGTCGATCCAACCAGAGTCTACTGCCCATCGACGAAACTCAGATGGATAACCTTCCTCCGCCCATTGGCCTTGGCATATGGAGCGCAGCTTGGACTCGGCCAGTGCAGCCTTAGCCGGGCTGCTTGAAAGAAGGCCCCGACCATCTGTAATGCTGCATGGCCAGGCTGCAGATTGAAAACCCAGGTCTGAGGGTCGCCCTGGAGCAGGGAGATAATGATCCCGACCCGTTGTGTCTCTGATCCATAGGAGAGCAGCCAGAGCCTAAAGTATAACTTGCAGCTCTCTTTGAAATTCAGGAATTGATTCCGATCACCCGAAAACCGGTCTGGCAGATTACCCTTAGATTCTCTGATCTTAGAAGAGGCGGCCGAGGTGTGGGGATTTTCTACTCGGAGGGATAATTCTTGGACCTTTTGGGTCAGGACTTGGATCTGCGCAGCCAGGACCTGTGCCGAGTTCTGCAGCTGCTCCATGATAGAGTGACTAGTGACCTCTCCCAAGTGGCCAGTTATAATGTTACGGTTTTCTGGGGATCAAGATGACCAGAATACCTTAAGGAGAGTGACACCAGAAGACGTAGGGTGAAATCAAAGTTAGTGACTTTATTGTCACAAAAAACAGGGTAGCATTTATAAAGGAATAGTCCAAAGTACATATGGTGCGGCTGAACGCCGATGATGTGGCTGAACGCCGATGATATGGCTAGGGAGTCCATGGTGTGGCTAGTGAGCCAGTAGAGTGGCCGGAGGCCGTTGTTGTGGCTTGGGAGCCGATGATGTGACTTAGGAGCCGTTGGTGCGGCATGGTGCCGATGGTGTGGCTGGTGAGCCAGTAGAGTGACCGGAGGCCGATGTTGCGGCTTGGGAGCCGATGATGTGCTTGGGAACCATTGGTGCGGCAAGGTGCCGATGGTGTGGCTGGTGAGCCAGTAGAGTGGCCGGAGGCTGATGTTGTGGCTTGGGAGCCGATGATGCGGCTTGGGAGCTGTTGGTGCAGCAAGGTGCCAATGGTGTGGCTGGTGAGCCAGTAGAGTGGCCGGAGACTGATGTTGCGGCTTGGGAGCTGATGATGTGGCTTGGGAGCCATTGGTGCGGCAAGGTGCTGATGGTATGGCTGGTGAGCCAGTAGAGTGGCCGGAGGCCGATGTTGTGGCTTGGGAGCTGGGAAACAGTCTGTGCACGGAGCGACTTGGAAGCCAGGAGAACGTCTGTGTGCTGGTGCAGCTTGGAAGCTGGGGAACAGTCAGTGTTCTGCTGTTTACACAGTATAACTGGCACAGAGTGCAGGGCTGGCTGTAATTTTAGAGACGCAGGACCCAATCAGATCCATCTCCAACAGAAAGTAATTCCTGATCACAGGCTGGTGTGCACCTGAGATCTGCAGAGAGGCAGATGATTAATAGCACCTGGGAATAAACACACAGACCGACAGGATTAGATGCAATCTCCAGTAGTAACCAACAGGGCAGCCATCATGGGGGGACTGCCGGGAATGGAGTCCTTGCAGGGTGTGGGTTTGCTCTTGGCAGTGTGGGCACTCTGAAAAGACATGGGTATGGAAATCCTGAACCGGCAGCATTTATAATATGGTGACGGCCGCGAGCCAATAGGAGCTCTCTAAACGGCAGCCAATCAGGAGGGGCCTCGCAACTTATCTTACCGCCCGGCTCCAAGGCAGTCACATGTATCCTGCTTCACTGTAGGCAGGCATGACCACCTGCTTTGAGAGGGAGGCACAGAAGAAACATAAGGAGCAGCATGAGGCTATCCTGGCTATCCCACATGCTGCGGGAGGATGACAAGTACTGCGCTGACTGCAAGGCTACGGGTAAGAGCGCTGCTTGTCACTACTACTGTAATCCACATCTTCTTGCTGTAATGTAACGTATGCTGTGATGTGTAGTGACCGGGCTCTCTGGTGCAGCTGCTATGGCAGTTCTGTGTATACACCCTGGTCTGGCTGCATCCTGTCATCTTCACACATTTGTTTATTCGGCTTCTCCTGATGTCCCTGGCCTGTTATCCTCATATAATGCTGGGCCTCCCCTCTCTCTGTATGTCCCTTGCAGTGACATGCTGCAGTGCTGGGGCTGGTTACCTGGAGGTTGGCAGTAGGTGATCTCTTGGTATCAGCACCACCCCACCCCCTCTCAAGAAGGGTTTTTTGGTAAACATTCTTAATGCTGTCTATTGTGCCCACACCCCCATTAATATCCAGCCATGTGCCCCCCATTAATGTCCATCCTTCTCAGCCTGTACCCCCCAGGTCCAGCCTTCCATGCCCAGTGCCCCCCATTAATGTTCAGCCCTGTACCTTCCCAGGACCAGCCTTCCCAGCCCTGTACCTCCCCAGGTCCGGCCTTCCCAGCCATGTACCTCCCCAGGTCCAGCCTTCACAGACGTGTGCCTCCCCAGGTCCAGCCTTCCATGCCTTGTGCCCCCTATTAATGTTCAGCCCTGTGGCCCCCCCATTAAGGTCCAGTCTTCCTAGCCCTGTACCTCCCCAGGTCTAGCCTTCCCAGCCCTGTGCCCCCATTGAGGTCCAGCCTTCCTTGCCGTGTGCCACCCCCCACCACCATGTTTAGTCAGCCCTGTGCCCTCAATAGGTCCAGTCCACCCCTCCCTGCCCTGTGCTCCCAAGGTCCAGCACTCCCTGCCCTGCATCCCCACTTGGTCCTCCCTGTGACCCTCCAGTTGCAGCCCTTCTATCTAGACATCACTGGTCTCCCATATATTGCCCCCACCTCCCACCTTTCCTCTTGCCCTGCCCCTGATCCCACCACCCCCTTTTATCTTCCACTTCTTTCTTCTTTATCTTCTAACATCCTCCTCCTCCTATGCTGAAGGTGATGGAGAACTGCTGTCATTCAGAAACGACGTGGAGAAATCCACTGGTTTCCGCACCAATTGATGCTCCACCTCTGCTGTTGCTCCATTCACATTATCCACAGCTCCACACCACCCCCATCCCCATCCTTCTAAGGGGGTCCCTGTCTATTTTGTCAGTACCGGGCCCCACAATTTCTGATGGCAGCCCTGGTAACCAAGGCTGGGAACTGCCACCAAAATGATTCACTACCTGCGGATCCTAACAAAAGGGACAGCACGGGCCGAAGGACAGGATCAGGACAGAGGTGACAGGGACTACACAAAGGGGCTAGGAACAGGATAGAGATGACAGGACCAGGACAGCATTGATAGGACCAGGGCAGATGCGACAGATAAAGTATAAAGGTGACAGGGACAGGACAGATGTGACAGGGACAGGACAAAGGGAAGAGGGCCAGGAAAGTGGGGATAGGGCCAGGACAGAGGTGACAGGGACTACACAAAGTGGACACAAACAGGATAGAGATGACAGGACCAGGATAGATGTGACAATGCCAAGACAGCATTCACAGACCCAGGACAGAGCTGACAGGGAAAGTATAAAGGTGACAGGGACAGGAAAAAGGTGACAGAGACAGGACAAAGGGGACAGGGCCAGGACAGAAGTAACAGGGACCTGGATAGAGGGGCCAGGATTGAGGTGACATGGCAAGGAAAGAGGGAATACGGGTGAAAGGGCCAAGACAGAACAATGGGGACACGAGAGAAGAGTGACAGGGACCTGGATAGAGGGTCCAGGATAGAGGTGACAGGGCCAAGATAGAACAGGCGGGACAGCAGGAAGGAGTAACAGGGATAGGAAAGAGGTGACAAGGTGAGGAAAGAGGGGATAGAGCCAGGGCAGAGGCGACAGGGACAGGACAGAGGTGACAGGACCAGGAAAGAGGGGATAGAGCCAGGACAGAGGTGACAGGTACAGAACAGAGGCCCTCATTCAGAGCCGTACGCTCTGAGCAGAGCGCACGCTCTGAATGAGGGCCGCCCTCCATAAAAATGGAGCGTCCTCCTGGACGCTCGTATAGCTGTGGGTCACCACCCACAGCCTATACGAGCGTGCAGTTTGATGGCCGCGATGGTCGTGACCATCGCGACCATCGAAACTGCGAGCCGGAGCCTGCGTTTGAGGTTTTCAACCGCAAGGCCCGGAGTGATTTTGGCTCTATCAGAGCCAAAATCACTCCCACTGACATCACTAGTGATGTCAGTGGGCCGGCTTCTGACGGTAGGCGTTCCCTTGGGAACGCCCCCGTCAGGGAGGCACGCCCCCGGCATGCCCACCAAAGGGGGCGTGCTGTCAATCAACATCGACAGCACGCCCCCTTTGATCAGACACAACGAGCGAAGGACTTTCCTTCGCTCGTCGCGTCTGGCGCATGCGCACGACGGAGCTCCCTCCGTCGTGCGCATGCTCAGTGCAGACCATCGACCCACTTGCGAGCGGACAGTCGCTCGCGAGTGGGTCTGAATCAGGCCCAGAGGTCACAGGACAGTGGTCACAGGACCAGGACTGAAGTGACAAGGCAGGAAAGAGGTGACAGGACAGAGGTGACAGAACAAAGAGGGCAGGGTAGGACAGAGGTGAGAGGTCCAGGACAGGGGAGAGCAACAGAACCGAGACAGGACAGTGCCAGGACTGAACCCCCCACCTTATTGGGCTCACTTCACACCTTCCCTTCCCTTAGTGAGCACACTTAACAATCATCCCCTTTTTACTGGGCACACTTAGCACCCCCTCACTTCCCTTACTAGGCAAACAGCCCCTGGGTACACTTAACCCCCCAATCTGGGCACACATAGCAACCCCTCTCTCAATGGCCACATTTAGCACCCCCCTCCCCTTCCATTACTGGGTACACTTAGCCCCCCCACGCTCTCCTCCATACTGGGCACTTAGAACCCCCATCCCCCTTCCTGGACAAACTTAGAACCACTTCACCCTTGCCAGGAGACTTACCTCCATTATCCTTTCTTTCCCGAGAGCCACCGGGTGCAGCTGGCCGCATCTTCTCTGGAGTTCCTCTGTCTGGCTGCCACCCGCTATCCACAGAGCGCCTCTGCAGTCACTGGCACTCCAACTCCCGCCGATATGTGCCTAATGTCAAGGCCCTTCGAGCCATGCTTCCCCTGCTTCCAATGGAGGAGTAGTCACCGTTCATGTGCAGCGCAGCGGAGGAGCGGGAAGCAGAGGAGAAGGAGGAAAGAAGGGAGGGGGGAAGTTAAAACAGTAAGGGGTGGGACTGTGCAAAGTGCCTCTCTGCCAGGCTCAGCCACACTTCTCTGCAGCAGACTGCAGCTGCATGTAATACAGCTTGATAGGCTCAGCGGCAGCCTGCAGCAGCATCAATGGACTCAGCAGCAGCTGCAGGGAGAGCGCCTCTCCAGTCTGGTGCCTCCCTGCAGTGCAGGATCCGCTGAGTGGTTTGCGCCAGCCCTGCGGGGATGTGTATTGCAGGTTTGGTAGCCACGGGGGTGACAGCTCATGCCCTGGATAGAGTGGCCTATTCATCAACACTTAATTTTTTCAAAAGCAGGTGAAAATGCACATTTTCACCTGCAATTGTAAAAATTAAGTGTTCGGGCAATTCATCAAGAAGGTACAGCAGGATATATCACAGATATCTTCTACTTACCTTCCTCTTGCGGAATGGCCCGCTGTACCCATACACTAGTATCACAGATATCTCCTGCTAACCTTCCTCTCACGGAATGCCCCGCTGTCCCCATACACTAGTATTACAGATATCTCCTACTTACCTTCCTCTTGCGGAATGGCCCGCTGTACCCATACACTAGTATCACAGATATCTCCTGCTAACCTTCCTCTCACAGAATGGCTCGCTGTCCCCATACACTAGTATCACAGATATCTCCTACTTACCTTCCTCTCACGGAATGGCCCACTGTCCCCATACACTAGTATCACAGATATCTCCTACTTACCTTCCTCTTGCGGAATGGCCCGCTGTCCCCATACACTAGTATCACAGATATCTCCTGCTAACCTTCCTCTTGCGGAATGGCCCGCTGTACCCATACACTAGTATCACAGACATCTCCTGCTAACCTTCCTCTCACGGAATGGCCCGCGGTCCCCATACACTAGTATCACAGATATCTCCTACTTATCTTCCTCTCACGGAATGGCCCACTGTCCCCATACACTAGTATCACAGATATCTCATACTTACCTTCCTCTCACGGAATGGCCCGCTGTCCCCATACACTAGTATCACAGATATCTCCTACTTACCTTCCTCTCACAGAATGGCCCACTGTCCCCATACACTAGTATCACAGATATCTCATACTTACCTTCCTCTCACGGAATGGCCCGCTGTCCCCATACACTAGTATCACAGATATCTCCTGCTTACCTTCCTCTGGCTAAATGGCCCGCTGTCCCCATACACTACTATCACAGATATCTCCTGCTTACCTTCCTCTTGCGGAATGGCCCACTGTCCCCATACACTAGTATGGGGACAGAATTCATCAAGCTCCAAAGATATAATTTTTTTTAAATTTGATTGCGGGAGCATTCGCCATCTTCAGATGATATTTGCTACCGCTACCCGCTTCTTCCCTATGGGAAGGAGTCCCGAGTCGCGAAGAGGTATACTTTAGGATCCCTCCGCCCCTGTCCGGCTCCTTCTGCCGGATGTAGGGGCTCTTGTGCGCATGCATGACCTGTAGGTCATGCATGCGCACTGCTCTTGCTAGCAGTGAAAAGATTCCGAAAGGAGCAGTGAAGCCACTAGCTGGGACAGCTGATTTTCGAATCATCTGTCTCAGCACCAGAGTAATGAAGAATTGCTCCGGCGTCCGTGGCGAGTCAGTGTGTTAATTATTGGGGTCCATTCGGTCCTCATTAAATTAACACCTTGAATAGGCCCCTTAATGACATATACTAAACATAAAAACAGTATAGCAACAGTATAATGGCACACATAATAATAGGTTTAGAAATTAATACATAATTCATACATTGATGTAGATAGTGTAATCAATAAAAAATATAAAAGAGAATATATAAAATATATATAAAGCCAGTAGCAAGGGCCGTGGGGCAGCAACAGTGCTGCAAACAGGACCCTTCGCTCTGTGTAGCATCACCGGCTGCACATCTCTAGTTTCGCACTATATAGAGTCAAAAACGGCGGCACTCAATGTCACTTTCACCATAAATTATTAATAGACAACTAAGGTCTGTGATCAACATTTCAGTTCATCTGATTAACCACTTAACTGTTGTGGTCGTATGTAATGCGAGTGGAGCCAGAAGTGCTTCCTCTGGCAAGGTCACATCACATGCGACCACACCGGCAACTCTGTCCTCCCGGGCTACTGCAGAGGGGATGCGTTCTGCACAAGTGCAGAACAGTCTCGTCTATTCCCTGCAGTGATCACTGCCAGAATCACGCCCCAGAATGCCCTGCGAATGGCACTCTGGGGTGCATGCACCTACAGTTAATGGGCGAGGAGAGAAATATAGGGCCTGATTCAGACCCGGTCGCAAGCGCTGATCGCTCGCAACCGGGTTGATGTTTGCTCACTGGGAATGCGCACGACGGAGCCGGCTATGTCGTGCGCATGCGCAAGACCGGGCTAGCGACGGGTGCTCCGTCGCTCCGGGTCTTGCACCAAAGGGGGTGAGCTGTCAATGGTGATTGACAGCTCGCCCTGTTTGGTAGGCTGGCAGGGGGGGTGGCTGGCCAAACGGAGGCGTTCCTGAAGGAACGCCTGCCGTTTGTGGGTGGCTCCACTGACATCACCATCACCAGCCAGAAGCTCTCTGGGGCTTGCGGCCACAAGACCCTACCACAAGGTTCTCGTCGCAAGCCCGATGGTCACGATGGTCTTGACCATCGCGACCATCAACTTGGCCGCTCGCAATAGCTGTGGGTGGTCACCCACAGCTATGCGAGCGGCCAGGAGGCTGAACAAAAAAAAAAACGCCCTTATTCAGAGCGAGCGCTCGTTCAGAGTGTCTGTCTCTGAATCAGGCCCATAGTTCCCATCCAGGCACCGGTATGTTGATCTCTGTGTGTGCAGAGATCAGCTGTAGCAGGAGGGACTGATGATCAGTTCTCCCTGCACCACGCTCTGCTGTGCTCTGCATCAAGGAGGTGAGTGGGCGGGGCTAAGCACAGTGGGGTACTAAGGCTCTGATTCAGAACCACTCGCTGCCGCAGGTAGCTCGCAGGGTCTGTGGTCGTGTTTCTTTTTGTGTGTCTCCAGGTCGCTCGCAAAGCTGTGGGTGTCCACCCACACCTAGTGCGAGCGGGCTCGAGACCATCGCGATTATCGCGACCATCGGGCTTGCGACGAGACCCTGAGGTGATGTCAGTAGGTCCTCCCACAAACACCAGGCGCTCCTAAGGGAAGGCCTGCGTTTGTGCAGCAACACCCCCTACCCGCCTACAAAACGGGGCGAGCTGTCACTCACCATCGACAGCCGCCCCGTCTTGTAGCGAGCCCAGTAGCGACTGAAGTTCAGTCGCTTGGCAGGGCTCGCGCATGCGCAAGCCGGACGCGGTGCATGCGCAGTGGCTTGCAAGCGGCTCTGAATCAGGCCCTAAGTTTCATGGAGCGTGGGAAGTGAAATTTCAATAGGGGCCCATGGACACGGGGGTTAGGGGGGGAGGCAAAACAACCCCTAGGTATATTATCTTTTAAATAAAATATTTAAATTTATTAAAAAAATATTCTTTAAATGTAATTACATTTTAAAAAAACTTCAATTTCTGTGTGGTTTTGACGAACAAAATTTGGCAGTTAAGTGTTTAAATGACTTTCTTAGTACAAGGGCAGTGAAGTCATGCAGCATTTCTCAGTGACTACATTAGTCACCATTAAAGTGTTGCACAGTTTACACACAGTTTAGAGCACTGGAGGAGTTGGCCATGAGGCCCTATAGTATGTTTCTCACTCTTGTCTGTTCTAGAATTTGACAATGAATCACTGATATTGATGATGCGCCACTTGTGAGGTCCCACAAATGATCATTGTAGAGTCCTGCAACAAATTCATTAGCAGTTAATGTATTTCTACCTAAAAAAACCTCAATGTGCTTAGGCTGTGCTAAGTGCCTGGTATTACTGCTACACACAACATGTTGTTTAATCACTCTAAACAGCCTTAGCAGTAAGCTAGGAAGTCATGACCCTAATCATTTCCTTCAGACCAAATTTGTTTTACTGTGGTACTGATAGTAGGACAGCATTATGTCTTGAATATCATTGTTATAATTTTTGCTGTGAAAATAAAACATATATTAAAACCTGTACTATAGTAAGGTTGTAAGTCTTCAAGATATTCAGCTAACCCGTATCAATTGATTGTAAAACACAGATAATACAATTATTATAATGTATTTTATAGGAGTCGGACAGGACTGACACATACTTGTCCACCAGGAGACTCCCAAATTGTGGGGAGAGTCTCCTGGCTCCCAGCAAACTATACAAATCTCCCATATCCTGGTGCTTGTCAGGTGGACGGGGCAAGGGACCTGAAGTCACTATTCTCCATGAATCGCGCCATCAATGTTTTGCTGACTTGCTAATGTTGGCAATTATGGATTGGCAATGTGGCAAATCTAACATTGGTCTGCTGGGCAGTGGAGGATTACCCTCTAGGGACGTGAGTCACGTGTCTAGGGGTGCCAGTCCCTGCTCCACTGGTCACATGTCAGAGGTTTGAACTTTCTAGCACAATAAGCTATTTATACGATTCAGTTCATCATGGCTTTAGAATTGTTATGCACTGGTGGAGGTTAGACGTAGCAAGAAGACTGCAATCACGTGGCTCTTCTATGACGGAATTGCTACAAGTGGAACTATTGTTAGATACACACTGCTAGAGAATGCATCTAGCAAACAATAACAAATACACTTATCCTTGTGTATTTATACCTATTTCCCTATAGACTGTAAGCTTGCAAGCAGGGCCCTCTTACCTCTTTGTCTGTCTATTATTACCCAGTATTGTTATATTACTCTTTTGTTTCCAATTGTAAAGCTCAACAGAGTATGCTGGCGCTATAAAAGTAACTGTTAAATAATAATAATAATAATAATAATTTAAAAAAAAACATAGGTGTTATATTTTTACATAACAAAATAAATATAGGACAAGTGATAGAACAATTTAAGACAACTTTACTTGCGGACTAATTAGTATATAAACAAATTCTAATTAAAGTACATATAATAGGAATAATAGATGATGATATATAAAATAATCTGCAACAAAAATATGTACATTGTAGAAAACAAGAGTTGGACATGGGTAGCAGATATACAGCGGAGCAGCGAGGAGGTAGAGGAATAAACTACAGGAACATTTGCTTACATAAAATCAATATTCCCATTAATAATTTACGAAGCATTAGACACTTCTTGACGACACAGCAAAAATCATCATAATAAAACTTACATATTTAGCAATGAATAATGAATTGTTTGAATCTAAAAACTGTATGATTCACTTACAAATATTTTGGTGCAAAATGTGCACAAAACCACAATAACTATCGGCTTGTACTAAACACAATGGGCCTGGTGAGGAGTTGGACAGGGAGGGCCACACGGTGTAAGAATGTATGTAGAAGGAGGCTGCGCCATTGTCATTGGAGGTGGGTGGGAAATTGGGAGTCTTCGATGAACAGGTGGGTGTTTAAGGAGCATTTAAATCTTTGGAGGCTGCCGGATAGTCCAATTGGGTCCGGTAGTGTATCCTATAGGTGGGGAGTAGCACAGTAGAAGTTCTGGAGGTGGGAGTGAGATGAGATTATCAGAGGCGAGTGAAGGTACCAATCATTGGGAGGGCAGAGAGGGCAGGAGGGATTATTGATAAAAGGGGGAGGAGTGACTGAGAACTTTGCTAGGGAAAGTGAAAAGTTTAATTAGGATTCTTTAGGGAATAGGGAGACAGTGTAGAGATTGGCAAACCTGGGAGGCAGAAGCAGATCAGTGGGTGATAAAAATCAGAATTATTGCAGCACTGATGAGAAGGTAATGAGTTGGAATGACAGCCAGCTAGAAGGAGACAAAACAGGAGAGTAGTCTCTAAAAAAAGGGACGATGATGACCTTTTGAGCCTTAGGTAATTTTAGGATACTCATGAGGGCATAGCAGAGAGACAGCTTGGCACAAGAGAGAGAAGTGGAGAGCTTGGGGGAGGAGAGGTAGAATTGGGTATCATCAGTGTAGGTGGTACTGACACCCAACGCCATCCAACTGGCATCAGCTATGATATAGATTCTACTTACAGTATATCCTTACGCATCTGTACATTTCCCATTATTGGTTGCATACCCTTTCACATTCTAGGATAAAGTTGGGATTACTACTATTACATATCTCATTGGTAAACATACTCAAAGGCCCCTGACATATGACGAGTGGTTCCCAAAGTCAGTCTTCAAGGCACCCTAACAGTCCAGATTTTAGGGATATTCATGCTTGAGCACAGTTGAATTACTTAGTACCTCATTCCTTTTGATTATACCATCTGTGTTCATCCATGGATATCCTTAAAACATGGACTGTTAGGGTGCCGTGGGGACTGAATTGGGTAACCACCATATTAGACCATGCAATATGGCTTTTTACAAGCTCAACCTTATGCTAACTCTGTAATATGCATTTTCACAGATTGGTATAATTCACAGCATGAATTGGTATCTACACTGGTCCTGTGATGCACAGTGATTTCATACCATTATGACCCTCGTTCTTTGGTAGTTTCATTATGATAAATCTAACATGGTTGATTTACTGCTAAGCTCATTAGCAGACTTGTTTAAACTTTCAGCGATTACATTTATAGAAGTGTTTCTAAACACATATCTTTAGGGGGTCTATTTACTAAGCAGTGTTAGGAGACAGAGTGAAAAGTGATAAGGTACCAGCCAATCAGCTCCTACCTGCCATCTCACAGGCTGTGTTTGAAAAATGACAGTTGAGAGCTGATTGGCTGGTACTTTATCACTTTTCACTCTGTCTCCTAACACTGCTTAGTAAATAGACCCCTATATCTTCTATATATAGGTTTGCCATATCATCTCTTTGATTCTGAACACAGGTTCTGTGGCTGATTAAAACCAGGTGAAATGGAGACTTAAGTCAGCCAGCCACAGACTCTGCATAATTCATATGTGTTCTGAATAAAAGGGATGCTATGGCTAGTCTACCTACTGTATGTATAAGTTTAAAATGCTTCTTAGTACAGAACACTCATGCCACAAGTGTGGATACCTGAGAGCTGACCTTACTCATTATGGGAGTGTCCATTGATTAAGCGTTTTAGGACCTGGACTTGGATATACTGTAATGACTAATACATGACTTTCCTTTGTCTCCGGAATATTTAGGATCTTACCTTACCTTATCAGGATCTTACCTTGGAATTCCAATTGCTATTGCCAATTTCAGCAGTAGTTGATCTGGAGATACTTTCACCACACCACTTGGTAAGAGACCAGTTTATGGGTTCAAGAGTTCTAGGCAGGGCCTAACCCCCAAGTCTGCCACTCGGAGTGCTGTCATGCAGGTTTCTGATCTGCTGAAATGTCTGTAACAATTGAAATAAAAAAATGTTGAGTCCTTTCTCAACGTGTCAGATTAATTGTTAACTTGACTATTATTCAGAACTGGATCTTATCTAATTACTGTATCTGGATGTATATGCAAATACTGTTCTACTTTGTATTATTTATCTACTTTTTATTTTTTTGCTTCATTAAAAATATTATTATAAGAAAAAGTTTGGCATGCATGCATTAAAAATGGAATTCAAATGCAGTGTTTTCTAAATCACTTTTTATTAAAGCATCACAACAAATTGCAAATATCAGATACAATGTTTCACGTGTATACAAGAGCAGAAGAACACAGCCATGTCCATAATCTCTACACTGCCTCCCCATTCCCTAAAGAATCCTAATTAAACTTTTCAATTTTCCTAGCAAAACATATATAACGAATACGATATCAGTTCAGGCCCACATCCCGGTGTCCCCATTATTGGAGGTAGGAGGAGTCTGGGATTCAAAAGGGGTGAATTTTAGGAGTCCTAGAAAAGGTTCATTGCTATTCTCCCAGTAGATTTTCAGGGACATATAAGAAACTCTCTTTGAAATATGGAATGGTATGACCCCAGACGGTTACACTATGAAGCTGTGTAAGGGACAGGAATGTTATACTGCTCTCCAGAAGTGTTCTCTGTTTGCACAGTTATATAGAGAAGCTTGACAAGTGATGTCACAGCACTACTGATATGTCATGCTTTGCAGTTTTAACCTTATATATCAGATAATTTTAAGGTATAGGACAGATAACTTCATTTGCCTATAAATAAGATAGGAAAAATGATTCAACGCCATTTTATGTCTTACCAGATCTGCAGTTGAAAACCACTGCAAGTTTGGATAGTTCTCTTAGCTTTCATTCTTCAACTATGAAAATTTTAGCTTTTTAGTTTAGTGTTTCAAGCACCCTCCAGTGAACTGCAGATGGTTGCACCATATCCTCTGAAATGCCTCTGTTTAGCTATTTCACTGCTAAGAATGAGAAAGACTCTTCCTAAGCACTGCAGGAACAAAATGAGAAAAAAATCACCAAAAGGTCCTCCATCCTGGATTTAATAAACTTAGAGGCACCCAGTGGCAGATTTAAGGGTTAGGCTGCCCCTAGGCATAGATTTATTGCCAAACCACCTTTTCATTAGAGCAGCTGCTGATCCTGATCCTTTTTTTATGTAGCAGTACCAGAATGGAGATGGATGGAGGGGAGCAGCAGATGGCAATTTGTGTGTGCAGAGAGGTAGAGGCTACCTGCTGGGTCCCAGAGCATTCAGCTTCAGGACCAGACATCCGCGGCTGTCTTGACAGGAGGGAAGGGGGGAGATGTAGCCAGAGCCAGCTGTGATTATTCAGAGCCACCTGTCACAGCTACTGAGTGGCTCTGCATAAACACAGGTGGCTCCAGCGCAGCCCCCTTCATGATGGCCAGTGCTGGCTGGTCCCGAAGCTGCCTAGTGGCAAATTTTACACTGTTGGCACTTTTATTTGAAAAGAGGAGAGACCTCGCTGCTAAATGATGTGGCCCCTTTGTGAATATGGGGGAGTTGTATCAAGCCTTGGGGGTATATTTACTAACATGCAGGTTTTTAGACATGGAGTTGTTGCCCACAACAATCAGACTCTAGCTATTATCTCTTAAAACAGGGATGGGGAACCTCAGGCCCGGGGGCCGTATAAGGCCCCTGGAATTATTTGGTCTGGCCCTTTGAGCTTTTTCCTGCTAGCCTCATCTGGCAAGCAATGTGCCTAGAATGGTACCCTGCAGCCAGAATCTATGCAGCAATGCCACCTGGAGTGTCCTTAGGATGTTTCAGACGGTCACACCGCTGCCCTTACAGCTCCCCGGAGTATCCTCAGGATACTTCGGGCATTTCTGTAATCACTGGCGATTGTGTCCCCATCCCTATGTGACATCACATGGAGGGGGCATGGCCTGCACCAGGCCCACAAATAATAATATATATATCAAAATGGCCCTCTGCAGAAAAAAGGTTCCCCACCCCTGTTCTAAAAGCTAGATAAATAAATAGAATCTGATTGGTTGCTATAGGCAAAAACTTCACTTCTAAAAACACACACTTTAGTACCCCTTGGAGAGAGATAAAGTGGAGCAGTTGCCTAAAGCTACCAATCAACTTCTTTAATTTAAAGACTGTGCTAGATAAATGATAGTTAAAAGGTGATTGGTTGCTTTGGGCAACTTCTCCATTTTATCTCTCTCCAAGGCTTTATACATCTCATTATTAGTTTTGTGATCATCAGACAATACTAACTTGCACTGAAGAAATTCATGGAGCTCATCCGTTCCCATCCCCCCTCCACCTCCTTCCCGTCTCCTCCACTACCTCTCTCCTTCTACCTATTTCCTTCTTGCCCATTTAGTCAATCTCTCCCTTTCTTTTGGCACTGTCCCTTCTGCATTCAAACATGCACTTGTCTCCCCCATTCTTAAAAAAACCTACCCTTGATCCTTACACTCTCCAACTACTGACCCATCTATCTCTTTCCTTTTCTTTCCAAACTCCTAGAGCATATTGTTTACAACTGCCTTACCACCTTTCTTCCCTCCCATTCCCTCCTTGACCCATTTCAGTCTGGCTTCCATTCTCATCACTCCACTGAAACTGCCCTCACGAAAGTCGGCAATGACCTACTTGCTGCCAAACCCAAGGACCATTACTCTCTGCTCATTCTCCTCGACCTCTTTTCTGCTTTTGACACTGTAGACCACTCTCTTCTCCTGCAAATCCTTCACTCCCTTGGTCTATGTGACACTGCCCTCTCCTGGCTGTTCTCCTACCTCCCCTCACTTCCACTTAAAGTAAGTGTTCCCCAAGGTTCTGTTCGTGGACCTCTCTTATTCTCCTCTATACGTCCTCTCTAGGTGAACTCATCAGCTTTTTTGACTCCAGTATCACCTCTATGTGGAAGATACTAAAATCTACCTTTTCTACCCCTCTCTTCTCACTCATATCTCCAACTGCCTCTCTGCTATCTCTTCCTGGATGTCCCAGAGCTTTCTTAAACTTAATATGTCTAAGACTGAGCTGATCATGTTCCCACACTTCCAAATAATCTCACTTCCCATAATTTATTTATCAATTGACAGCACAACTATCTCCTTTAGCCCTAAAGTGCGCTGTCTTGGACGTATCCTGGACTCCTCTCCTTCAAGCCACACATTCAGCACCTTTCACAGTCCTGCCATTTTCATCTAAAAAATAATTCCAAAATCAGACCCTTTCACACCCGAGATGGTACTAAAACCCTCATCCACTCACTCATCATCTCCAGATTGGACTACTGTAACCTCCTCCTATCTGGCCTCCCTGACTCCCATCTCTCTCCACTCCAATCTGTCCGTAATGCTGCTGCTTAGCTCACCTTCCTCTCCAAACATTCTATATCTGCCTCCCCTCTCCTACAAGCCCTCCACTGGCTCCCCATCCCCTTCAGAACCCAATTCTAGGTTCTTACACTCACCTACAAAGCCCTTAATCACTCCTCTCCCATTTATGTCTTTAACCTCTACACCCTTCACACTCCCATTCGCCCTCTTCGCTCAACAAATTCACGCCGCCTCTACTGCCAACTGATTACAGCCTCCCACTCCCGCCTCCAAGATTTTGTCCGTGCTGCTCCCTACCTCTGAAACTCTCTCCCTCTCCCCATCAGACTCTCCAACTCTATACAAATCATCAAATGGGCTCTCAAGACTCACTACGTCATCAAAGCCTTCCAGCTCTCATCCTAGCCTGCTGCTACATGCTCCTTCCTCCCTGTCTACCCAATCTTTGTCACGCCTGTTTGTCTGCCCCCATCATTAGATTGTAAGCTCTCATGTGCATAGACCTCTACGCTCTTGTGCTTCTCCTACTTATACCTTCATCTACTCCTGACTCCCCACTTGGGCACCTACCACTTTGTTGCTTCTGCCCTGTTGCTTATTTGAGTGTTATGACCACTAATGTAGCCATCTATATAAACCTTGTCCTGCATTTTATTGTACTGTGATTCACTGTTTTTTTGTTCACTTATTTATGTTCTTTGTAAGGCACTGCAGAACATTTGTGGTGCCATATAAATAACGGTTAATAATACTACTACTACTGCTACTACTAATATTAATAATAATAAGATTCAATCAGTGGTAAAAGAATGAAACATGTTAAATAAATGCTCACACGGTATACAATCGGGAAGTCGGCTGCCTTAATACCGGCAGCCGGCTTTCCGACTGTCATATCCCGGCGAGGGTGAAATGCCGGGCATCTAGATGTAGACGCCTGACATTTCCCTGACACCGGGAGACCGGCGCCGAGCATCCCGATCGAAGGGATGCCGGGCGCCGCGAGCGGACAGCCGCGGGGGGCGAGGGTTAGGTTTAGGGCACCCAAGGGGACTTAGGGTTAGGCAACCCCCCGGGAGGGTTAGGGTTAGGCTAGGGGGAGGGAGGGTTAGGGTTAGGCACCCCCGGGTAGGACTTAGGGTTAGGCACCCCCCCCCGGGGGACTTAGGTTTAGGCAGCAGGGAAGGCGGGGGTTAGGGTTAGGCACTTAGAGGGGGGAATAGGGTTAGGCACTTGGGGGGGAGGTTAGGGTTAGGCACCCCTAAGGAGGGTTAGGGTAGGTTAGTCAATACTTACCTATCGACGATCGGGATTTCCAGCGCTGTCGGGCTTCCGCTGCCAGGAACTCTGCTGTGGTTGGCCAGGCACTGCCTGGAATCGAACATTTCATACCGATTCCGCTCACACAACACTTTTCTACCTGTTACAAATCCTCGGTGGTGTTGGGCATCAGGCTTTGGCCTATACTGTCAACAGGACATATTTTCCATCTTTTAGTTACACTTCATACAGACAAGCCCATAGCTAAATTTATTTCTACTAATATAGTAAAAAAAAACATGAAACTTTATGAAGGTAATATATGTAATAAAGATTGTCACAATTTATTTAAAACATAAATGAGGTTGCGATAACAATTTTTTTAGGAGAAAAATAAAAAAAATTAAAATAAAAGGCTAGTTCTAAAGTAGGATTTGGCTGGATTTTGCTCTGCGTGTACAGCGATTCATTCCCATATGATCATCTGTTTCACCTTAAACACTTGGCTCAGTGGTCGAAGGCGCTAACTTAACAACAGTGACACTGTGGTTTATTTATTAAATGCCAGCTTTTCCGAACTGCTGATTATTTACTTTTTTGCCTGCAGAATTCAGAACAGTAATATTACTCAGTGACGTGTTTTGCACTTACTTGAATTGCTTTTTTAAATTCTGTGACCTAAAGCACAGAAAATGTAAATAAACCACCAAGAAGCCATTGTTTATAACTCATTGAAACATTTTTGGAAAAGTCACTTTGTCTCCTTTGGTCCTTTGTAAGAAAATATAAATTGGTCTGTGACAGTCTGCCCGAAGATGATACTGTGTAAAGCGTTGTACAAACCTGTATGCACTCTTTAAGGAAAAAAAGAAAATAACTGGAAAACTCAATATGACTGTTGCCCAATATAGAAAGCAACCCATGAATAGGCTTTAAATATATTGATGATGAATACTATGTATCAATCAATGTATTTATATACAGTATATACATATGTACAATAATGAAACTTTATATTTAGTAGATTTTAAAAAAATTATCCAGTTCTACAGGCTAAATATGATATAGTCGGTTAGCTCCTTTTCAAAATAAAAAAGTCACCCGGGAATTGTGCAATGGGTTAAATAAACTGCAAACAGAAAAATAAGGATTGTAACTAAAAGTTGTACTTATTGACCAAAAGTTACATTAAAATACATTTGTTAAATAAAGCAAATAAACATGTAATACAAATTAGCTGTATTGTTTTCAATAATTTGGTAGTTCTGACTGATCAATGTGTCACAGCATTTCATCAATAAGACTTTAATGTAATATAAAGTCACAGCATTTTGTCAATAATGTAATATAAAGTCACAGCATTTTGTCAATAAGACTTTAATGTAATATATACACTAAGACCTGTTAATGTAATTTTAATAGACAATTTTCACAATATTTGTGCTATATATACTTATTTTCTATTTTGCTATTGTTATTTTACATTCATTTTGTTTGTCTTACCATTGCTAAGGGCAAACTCACTCTTGTCACTGTAACAATGAACTTTATACATTTTTATCATGTGTTATATTCAGTTTTTATTTTTGAAATATATGTATAATGATTTATAACTTCTGGTCATTGAGTATATTAATTCCTTCTGTGTTTGCACAAAAGTGGAGCAACTAGAGTTTTCTGGTCCATAACTCAGTTTTTAATGGAGAGATCCCCTTTCATACCAGTTTCAGTATTTTTTGCGGAATGTGTCATGCCACCGTAAATAACAAAATGTGGTTAAGTTATACACAGTAAACTACATTGATTAATATTGCATATTCAGCAAATTGTCTAGAGCCCTAACAAAAATATGTTATTATTATATTTATTTAAAATATTACAGCACTTTGAGAATGGGGTATATTTACTAAAGTGATAATTTTTAGAAATGGAGATGTTGCCAATAGCAACCAATCAGATTCTACTTAACATTTAACTAGCACCTTCTATAAGATAATAACTAAAATGTGATTGGTTGCTATGGGCAACATCTCCACTTCTAAAAACTCTCACTTTAGTAAATATAGCCCATCTGATGCGTTCAATGAATTACCCATTAATTAACCGATCTAAATGTGCAATGTAAAGTACTATTTAACTATATATATATATATATATATATATATATATACACACTGTGCTGTTGGATTCAAACAGCCATCACAGTTCCATTCACACCATTACTTCTAATAAGACTACAAATGTAACATAATACAGATAGGAAAACTTGCACGCTAATTACATCTTCATCTTGCAGCATCTTTTTGTATTATTAAGCAATCAGTTTAAGGGAATCCAGTTAGGTGAAGCTATTTAGAGGAAACAGGTTCCAGATATTCTACATGTTCATATATTAACAAATTCGGCACGCAATCTGCTCATTCATAGGATAAATTTAGAAACATGCCATCTGCTCATTACAAAAAATACAGCAATACGTCTAGCTATTTTTAGTCCAATGAATATATAGATATTTTTTTATTTCATTTAGGTTAAAAGATTGCTAATTATATTACACATAGAATGTCAACCTAAAGACATACGAACTGTACGACTGTCCCATACAAGTGTTTACACATGCTGTAAAATCTCGTCCACATGCATTGTAAATGATAACTGTAACACTGGCTGTATTAATATAATTAAACCTACCAGGCTAGAAGCTGTATTCTGATATGCTCTATGTGGGTGCTGTGTGCTGTGTCAGGATCCTGGATGAGATTTTGTTGCAGGCTATGAATATTTAGTGGGTGGGGTTATACACTATGCAGTTAAATGCAGCAATTGTAACCAGTCACCATATAGAAAAACTAACCTATAGTATATATTATTTATTCTCTTGTTTCCCTGTTTTATCCTTAGGGTGAAGATTGGCAGATTTGTTTTTCCAGTAGTTGCTTCTGCTGTTCCCTGAAATTTGGCACAGAGGAAGGAATGAATCACATAGCTACTGTGGATTGGTGTGAGTAGTGGGTAGATGAAGGTATAATTTAAGAAGTAAACATACTGGTACCTTATAACACTATATGTCAATAAACTATAATATTAAGAGAGGAGGGGGCCCGTGTGCATTCCCTGTCCGGGGCCCCCTCCTCTCTCCCCAGCAGCCGGCAGCTGACTGACACATCTGACCAGCAACCGCAGCATCAGTAGACTCTGGGCACTAGTCTGTACCCAGAGTCTACTGCACATGCACAGGTCACCAGGGAAATGTTGAGGCCGCTATTTTCTCACTGCGCATGCGCAAAACTCCGCGGCGGCCATTTTCCTGCATTTTGAGCAGGGCTGACACACCGAACGCGGGACCTCATTATAGATACGCCCCTGGTGCCACTTTGATACAATGTATGGCGAGAGCATGTGTTATATGGATCAGTTTGTGGGGCTAGAACAACTGCTAGCTAATCTGTCCGGATCCGCTCAGAATGCAGACACCAGAATGTTGATAGGTTCTGACTATCGACAGTCAGAATGTCAATATGAACATAAGGTAAACAAGAGAAATGTTGACATTGACCAATGTCAACATGGTTAAAATGTTGACATGTTCATAATATCGCCATTAAACTTGTTGACACCCGAATGTCAACAGTACATTTTTGTGTTATTTTGTAAGGTTAGGTTTAGGATTAGGCTTAGGCATAGGTATAAGGTGTTAGAGTTAGGTTTAGGGTCAGACTAAAATATGCAGAAAACTATGTAGATTTTCTGGTGTCAACATGTTAAATGTCGACATTATGAATATGTCAACATTGTAACCATGTCAACATTAGCAAATGTCAGCATATTGTTTGTTGGCCTAATGTCCACGTCAACATTCTGGCTGTCAACATTCAGAACCTATCGACATTCTGGTGTCAATATTCTGTCAACATTCAGAATTTATCAACATTCTGGTGTCAACATTCTGACTGTCAACATTCGGAACCTATGGACATTCTGGTGTCAACATTCTGAACTTAGACATTCTGATTGTTGACTTATCATACCAAACCCATCTGTGCACTAGAATTTTAGTAGCACAAAATATTTAAACAGGGGTGCGAGATATTTTGGGCCTCGGTAGTTAAGAGTGGGGGTGTTTCTACGCCACATTGTGAATTCTGTGCATCTTAGTGCATGGCCACACCAGCTTGGGGCATGACTGCGCCATTCAGAATGTGATGTGAAGTTCCTGTTGGTAAGAGAAAGCTGTGGCATTGAACAGACTACTATATAAAACAAAGTTAATTCATCCAAAAATACTTGTAAATCATTATGAGGGTGCATTGTGTACGGTCTCTCTTGTTCTCTGTGTATAATATATATATATATATATATATATATATATATACACACACACACACACAGTGCATCTGGAAAGTATTCACAGCGCTTCACTTTTTCCACATTTTGTTATGTTACAGCCTTATTCCAAAATGGAATAAATTCATTTTTGTCCTCAAAATTCTACACACAATACCCCATGATAACAACGTGTAAAAAGTTTTTTTGAGATTTTTGCAAATTTAATTAAAAAAATAAGAAATCACATGTACATAAGTATTCTCAGCCTTTGCCGTGAAATTCAAAACTGAGCTCAGGTGCAGCCTGTTTCCACTGATCATCCTTGAAATGTTTCTACAGCTTAATTGGAGTCTACCTATGGTAAATTCAGTTGTTTGGACATGATTTTGAAAGGTATACACCTGTCTGTATAAGGTCCCACACTTGACAGTACATGTCAGAGCACAAGCCAAGCATGAAGTCCAAGGAATTGTCTGTAGACCTCCGAGATAGTATTGTCTTGAGGCACAAATCTGGGGAAGGGTACAGAAAAATATCTGCTGCTTTGAAGGTCCCAGTGAGCACAGTGGCCTCCATCATCCGGAAATGGAAGAAGTTCGGAACCACCAGGACTCTTCCTAGAGTTGACCGGCCATCTAAACTGAGCGATCAGGGGAGAAGGGCCCTAGTCAGGGAGGTGACCAAGAACCCGATGGTTACTCTGTCAGAGCATTCCTCTGTGGAGAGAGGTGAACCTTCCAGAAGGACAACCATCTTAGCAGCAATCCACCAATCAGGCCTGTATGGTAGATTGGCCATACGGAAGCCACTCCTTAGTAAAAAGCACATAGCAGCCCACCTGGAGTTTGACAAAATGCACCTGAAGGACTCTCAGACCATGAGAAACAAAATTCTCTGGTCTGATGAGACAAAGATTGAACTCTTTGGCGTCAATGCCAGGCATTATGTTTTCAGGAAACTAGGCACCGCTCATCGCCAGGCCAATACCATCCCTATAGTAGCGAGACATCCTGGTTGAAAATCTGCTCCAGAGCATTCATGACCCCAGACTGGGGCAACCGTTCATCTTTCAGCAGGACAACGACCCTAAGCACACAGCCAAGATATCAAAGGAGTGGCTTCAGGACAACTCTGTGAATGTCCTTGAGTGGCCCAGCCAGAGCCCAGACTTTAATCTGATTGAACATCTCTGGAGAGATCTGAAAATGGCTGTTCACTGATGCTTCCCATCCACCCTGATGGAGCTTGAGAGGTGCTGCAAAGAGAAATGGGCAAAATTGCCCAAAGATAGGTGTTCCAAGCTTGTGGCATCATATTCAAAAAGACTTGAGGCTGTAATTGCTGCCAAAGGTGCATCAACAAAGTATTGAGCAAAGGCTGTGAATACTTATGTACATGTGATTTCTTATTTTTTTTTTTTTTTTATTAAATTTGCAAAAATCTCAAAAAAACTTTTGACACGTCGTCATTATGGGGTATTGTGTGTAGTACTTCGAGGATAAAAATTTATTTATTCCATTATAGAATAAGGCTGTAACATAACAAAATGTGGAAAAAGTGAAGCGCTGTGAATACTTTTCGGATGCACTGTATATAATATATATATATATATATATATATATAAAAAAAATGGATGGGTACAGCGCCAATCTTAGCAAATTTATGGATTTATGGAACAAAGAGATGAGCTATCAGCTGTTTTTAACTGGCACCTCAGCCCATAAATAATATGGGCGTCAGCTATGGGTAAATAGGACAATACTAGTGCAAGTATTTAAGAAACAAATAAACAGAATTGGAATTAACCCTTCAGCGACAAGTATGCTCAGTGAAATAAATATTAGCTTGTGAATAATAAAAACAACAACAACCAAATCTGGATATAAAGTGTCTCGTGCAATCAATATAAATTCATGACGTGCAATAAATAATTAGTCAGAAAAACAAAACATAGATAGTAAAAAAGTGCCTGTGCGTTATCAATAAATAAATAATTAATTATGTAGACAGTTGAGGTTCTGTGAAAAATACAGCCCTATAAACTGAGATCACTTGGGATAAAAGTGCCAATGCAATGAGATAAAAATCAAGAAAATTTATTTTTAAAACAAATAGTAAAATTGCCCATATTATATGAACCAACATAGAAGTAAAAAATGCAGCATAAATAATTTAAAAGAGAAAAAAGAGAAAATAGGTTGTAAAGAATGGCAGCTTATCTGAGTGCGTAGAAAAGTTAATTCTCTCAGAAGTTCATGAGACAGGTAGCAGTCACTCCCAACGCATTTCGTACTATGACTTCATCAAGGGGATAGTGTATAGGTGTAATGGTCAGATATTTATACCCCATTAGGAGTTCAACCAAGGTCAGGTATCCGCATCACTTCCTGTATACAGGAGCGCACCTGTAAAAGACCATTTATCAGTACAGCTATAGCTTTTTAGTGCTTCTTCTGCTCTATCTAGTTTGTAGCAGTAATTAGTGTTTAAATACTGTGCTTGCGCGTAGTTTAAAACTTTTCCTTAAAGTCGTCAATAGAGCTACTTCCGCCCTTCTCGGCGTTACTTCCGCCCTCACTAAGGTACATTATATCCGGCATGTCCTCTCCATGTGGGTCCAAGGCGCGCGGCGACTCTGTCACGTGTCCCCCGTGTTTCATAGCGTTGTGCGTCAACTCCATTTTCTGGGCACGTGTTCCGTCATGGCGTACAGGCTTCTCAGCTGATCGCGTTGTAGGGCGTCACTTCCACCCTTCCTCCGCGTTCTCCTGTATTGTTGTTCCGCCCTTCTGCTTTATAAGGCGAGACTTCCGCCCTTCTCCTATACATCTTGTGGATATATAGATATAGTGACGTTCTGGGGTATTTTGCTCAGTAGAGTGGTCAGTGGTGCAGTATTTGGGTGCTCAAATAAGGGTCACTATACAGCTTGTCTGGGTTAAAACATATAACATGATGCTTTCTTATCATCAGCATACAGCAAAAAACAGCAACAACCTAGACCCACATTCAGGGCATTACTTCACTTATTCAGCCCTAAGGGCGGCTAGTCTGTGCACAGCTTCATACTTATTTCTCAGTCCTGCCTGCTTCTTGCAGGTATGGACCACAGGCCTCCTGGCCTGGCTTGGCTGTGACAGCCCCACCTGGGCTGTATCTTCTGGGCCAGCAGATAGGTGTGTGCACACCCCTTTTTAAACTTCTTTGGGTGGATCCCAGGATCATAGCAGAGATTGAGTGGTTCACCAACAGAACCTAGCTTCATCCTACCATATATCCCCCTCTCTGATAACAATACCTTGGGTGAGCGACTGAGGACGAGGCATTTTCATGGCGAAGTCACTCTTCACTTTCCTCATGAGAGCCTTTCACCATATTCAAGAACATCATCCTTACACCTCTGTCATCTGGTGGTCTCATCTGCAAAGTTCCTGTGTCTCTTCTTTTTTCCTGAACGTATGGAACTTTATATGTTTATATGAATCATCCAGAAGTTGCTTTCAAATTTCACAGCAATTTTCACAATTTTAACACATTTCATATACAGTTTTTTGTGCTGCTATCTCCGTTTCAAAACTTCAGTTCTTTTCCTTGAACATCTAGCCCAACATTCCCTATAGCCGCATTTATCTCTTTTTGGCAGAACTTAAGAACTTCAACAATTTCCCTCACATCAGAAGGCAAGAGGTTAGAATCTTCATCCTGCACACTTTTTGTAATGTCGGGAATTGAAGAAGCAATGTCAGAGACCATAAATGTCCCCACGAGGTTGAGACTTTCCAATTTTTCTTAATTTCCAACACAATGATAAACAGGGCAAGTTCTGACTTAGTTACATAAAGTCACAGTTTCATGTACAGGAGCACAACTCTCCAGAACTCTTCACACTTAATATGAACTTCCTGCAAGTTTTTATTTTCAACTGGAAAAAATGCATGATCTGGTCATATACTGTGTATATATATATATATCATTCTGGTCACATGGCAAAATGAGTGTTATCCTGGGAAGCCATATATATTTTTGTAGTCTTCTGTATGTCTTGTACCTTTGCCTCATGGGACAGAAGAACTTCATATCACCAATTTTCGAAACAGCTTTATCACTGGAAACTGCAATCCTTTTGGAGAACTGCACATTTGTAAACATTGCAAGCTGAAGGTCACTGCAAGGCTTTTTAATTTATGTAACTTATTCTTTTGGTTCGTTTTTAAGTTTTGACTCACTAATAGTAAAAGGGTCAATTGTATGAACATGGTCAGAATCAAATTCCAAAAAGTACTCCACCATCTTTTCCCTTTCTGCTTTTCCCACTTCCAAATGGCACTTTTTCTCAGTTGCAGAGAGCTGTTCTTCCAGCTGGGTAATTCTTCCTATTGTGCTTTCCATCTTGCAATGAGTCTACAGAAGAGTATCTTCAAGTTTAACAAGTCCCAACTTTTATTTTATACTCAAGCTCTTGTTCTCTGGCACTCATTTTCATCTTGACATTGTGCAGCTATTTATGTACATTTGATAGACATTTTTTAAGGTTCATATTCTCTCCTTACAACTCCTTAATCATAGCACGTACATGGTATAGTTCTTTCACCAAAACTTCACTTTGTTCTGCTGTTTCATGCAGAACTTCCTTTAGAAATATATTTTGTTCAGTAAGTCACTCTGAAGTTGTTCTTAAAGTCAAGTTGAACTGAAATGTCTGTGTTTGCTCCTCAAAACTTTTTTGAAGACAAACAATCATGTGTTTTGCATCCCTGTCCCTTTCCAACTGAGCGTGATTCTGCACCATATGGAGAAATTCCTTTTTTCCCCAGAGTTTCTCAGTTAGACAATCTATCTCATAATTCACACTCTGTAACTTTTGCTTGTGTCAACACAATTTCTTTCAACACCAGAGCTAACTAAGCCACTTTTCCTTGTGTGCACGCTGTGTCACTCTAATGTCCCTTTGTTCATTCTTCTAATGCTTTCATTTTCTGCTCAAGTACCATACACTTTTGGTACAATTCCACAATGTCTTGCTCTTTTTTTGCAAGAATCAATTTTCATGGTCTTTTTAATGCATAGTCTTCTATAATTCATTCTTTGCAAGAAGCACATAATTGTCACACTTTGTAATACATTTTAATACATCATCATCAAGGTGTTCAGACATAACTGCCAATTTGAGGTCTGTTCTTTACAAACCTTAAATTCCAGCTCTCTTTTTTCTTCCTCTTGTCTAAATTATATATTTAAAAGAGGATAATTCACTCTGTATATTTTCAACAATTTGCTTATGCAACAGCTTCTCTTTACAATATATTTATTTATAGTCTTTTATGCAAAACTTTATTCATATAGTCAAACTATTCCATGCTGACATAGTCCTCTCCTTTTGAACCCAGCACCATACAATGACTACACACATTGTTAGTTTTACTCAGCTTTTTAGATGTCTCTTTCCCTGGAACATCACTTTGTAACACAGCATCTTGAAAAGAGTTCTCCTACATCATATCACAGAGGCGTTCAATAAACTTTAAATCACCTCTTTGCAACATATTTGTTTTACTTCCAGGCAGTAGACTCAAATCCTGGATTTGCAACTCTCCAGTTTAAATCAAACATTTGTTACAGGAAATCTGCCTCTTCTAGTTACATGGTTCTTTTTATTCCCCATATTTATCTGCATACAGTATATATAAAGGAAGAGCTTTTCTTGTTTTACTGTATCACATGCTGCTTTCAAAAGTATCGCTTGATAGTGCAGGTGTGGCACTACAACTATCAGCAAATATCATAGTAAATGTCCCTTTACTTGTCTTTGCAAAATGTATCTTGCTCTGCACCACACCCTGCTCTGATGAGGCACATTAAATTACTTGTTTTCTTTCCACCTATTAACCCCTTCTCTGATTGCACACTGCTGCATCACTCCACAAATGCTTTTATTTGCAGCAACTCCTGCACAGTTTTGTAGCCACCTTTTATTTTTCTTCCTTTCCAAAAACCATATAAATTTCACACTTGTGATTTAACACACATGCTATATAGCAAAGTTTGCAACACCATTTTGAATCTTCACATGTGCAGACAATTTTCTGTTTATACACTACACAACAAGTTTTTGCCACTCACTACCTGCCTGGGCTTCATTTAAATGAGTCCTTTTGTCTCCATTATACTGCTGCTATGCAGAAAGCATCCATATGTGATGGTCTGGAGTATTTTTCTCAGTAGAATGGTCCATGGGACAGTGTTTGGGTGCTGAAATAAGGGCCATCATATAGCTTGTCTGGGTTAAAACAAATAAAATGATGCTTTAATAATGTCAGCATACAGCAACAGAAAATAAGAAACAACATAGTCCAATGGACTACCTCCCTTCTTCATTGCTAATTATCAAGGGCAGCTAGTCTGTGCACAACTTCATGCAAAGAATCAGTCCTGCCTGCTTATTGAAGGTATGGCCCACTAGCCTTCTAGCCTCCAGGCCCACCTACCTCCTGGCCTGGGCTGTATCCTCTGGGCCAGCAGATCCCACCATCACTGCACAGATTCAACATCACCTAGCTTCATATTTTCAAATTCTGTTTAGTTGGACTACTTGCTTCAAGCTTTATAATGTGAGACCACTCCACTAAGGATATTGAATTTCAACCTCTATACGCACCTACCTGTACCTTCTAAACCCTGCCTATAAACCTCTAAAATTGACACTATTTGTGTACGCAGTCATACAGTAAAATAAAGACTTTAGACCTTGAACACGTGTTCCAAAGCACAAAGTATAATTCAAGTAAAGTACAGTCAGTTACACGCTGTGATCTAAGTACAATTTAGCGCAAAGAATTATACAGACCCAAGATACAGTCATACATACGCAAGCGCTCTGGGACCAGATTCCGGCATCAGCAAGAGACCTCCGTCAATCAGCAATCAGCAGAATAGTCTAGAACCCAGGGTCAGGGCACACATATTTATACCCCCCCAGAAATAGACAACACAATAAGGAGTTTGTTGCTGATCCCATTGGTTCCCAGTGCGGGTGCATTTGTTACAGGGCATTTAACAGGTTGATTCAAATGGCCACAGTCCAGCCTCCAACAGCTGGTTGCCTTCGTTTTCCCACCTCATGCAAATCTAGACTGTTGGTTTTACAAAGTACATTTTGGTTCTTTATGTCTTTACGGTCCATAAGTTGCGAACGCATGTTCCGATCTCCACACTGATGATACCGGAAAGCTGTGGATAAAGTGCAGATCAGTATAATATCAAACACGGCTTACTTATCACGTATTAAACCTTAGATACCAAAATAGTCTTTATTTCACAGCAATTGTAATAAATGAATAAAACTTGGATCTTTTACTTTATAGCTATGGAACCTTTTGTGTAAGTGTGCATTATGTAAGTATTAGGGATATGGGAAAAGACGCTAGTTAGGTTTATCTGATTTGGGGCAGATGTGCATGCATGCAGCTAATAAACAGCGTTCGCATGCAGGATAATGTGCATTCGCTACTGAGCGTCATGTTAGCAGCGCAACTGTGCGGAATGTGCAGTGTTTATGCATGAGACTCTATCTATGATGGACTTAACATATATATATATATATATATATATATATACACATATACACACACATATCTCATTCCTTACTGACAGTTTCAAACTGCAATGCAAATGTGTTACGGGCAGTGAGCTTCACTTCTCAAACAAGGTGGAGAACCCCATTCTGTCTGGGAGTGAGACTAAAACCTGTTTAGGATTCAGACAAATTCAATTGTGTAGATCAATGTCTGGGTTATATTACAATTGCCACAACTATACTTGTCTATATACAGGGATTCCCAATTTGTATGTAAAATACTCACAGTAGTCTGGTGTATTGTCTATTCTATTTACTTTTCTCAGGAGGCTGTTCTTCTAGTTGTTTTTGGTAGATTATCAAAAACATTGCCATCTGTACTTAGCTCGAGAGTTGTAACTTAAAATGGCGCTGGTCGCAAAATGGCGTCTTGCAGATTCTTATTTTTAAGATGGAATCTAGCTGCCATTTGCAAGATGGCATCGCGCACGCTAATTTTTATGCTGATTCTGTCTCAGTCACTAATCCAGCTTCGACAGTCCACCCTTTGATAGCAAACAACATGCTATCACATCCTGATGTTAAAATTAATTTTAGGCATACATACGTATATTACTTAATGTTATTAGGGGATGGCACAAGATGGTTCTTAATCCATCAATAATATTTCTCTAGGAGGGGACAAAAAACTACCATTGTACGGACACCGCAGACCTTGGGAGATCATGTGAAAGATGTGGGGCTGCACAAGTCCTATAAAGGAAGTCTTGAAGGGGATCAGGGACTTACATTATTTGAGATGTTTGAAAATAACATTTTAATAATAATACATTTCATGCACGTCTAAACATATACATTATATGATGGTATTCCCAAGTTTAAGGGTTGTAATGCAGTTCTATATTTACCTCACTATTCATATTGTCATTACTGACCACCATCATAATTTCATTCCTTCGTTTTACCTTATTCTTACATTTTCCACACTTCAACACAATAGGAGCACACCAGACACATATGCCAATTAGTATGATGATGACCAGTAAAAGGATCAGGAAGTTGCCTACGCTTGCGATCATTTCCTGGGCCCATTTCCCTAGGCCTGAGAACCATTTTACAGGGTTCAACCATGACACCCATTCCTCTACCTTTTCCTCTACTTCAGCCACTGAAGCATTATGGTTCTTCCAAAATTCCCATTTCAGCTGCAGAATTTCATCCATCTTTCGATCTTTTACCTCTTTGGGATCGCTGGTATCATTAGTGACATAGGTGCAACACTTCACTCCAAATTGGGTGGCCAAGGTTACGCAATATCCTCCAGTGACAGCGGTTAAATAATTTAACATTAGTCTGTGTTGCACCAGTTCTTTCTTGCACGCTTGCAATTCTCTACCTGTATACCTGAAAGTGTCATCATACATCTCGGTGATATTATCTATCAATTTAGCAAGATACTGAATATATCTAAAATTTAGTGTACCCTGAGCGATCCTGGTGGGATCCAATGCTACTAAAACTTGAAAGCCAGTTATCTCAATAATTAACTGAGTGGCTTTATGAAAGTCACCAGGTATCATATTTCTTTTGCCTCTGTGTTCATACTGTGTGTGAAGATATGGTGATGGTGTGTTTTTATGAATATCGAGCATTTCAACATGTGTGAGGGTCATAACCTCTGGGACTACTCTTCCCAGGTAACACAAACCTTCAGAACTCGGGGAGAGCCATTTATACGCTTTTCTTCCACATATAAAATATACATTATCGGGGAGAACATAAGGGATAGAATGCATAATTATCATTAAACACATTTCCCTTGCAAACAGTCCTATTTCAGGCTCTTCCATCTGGTACCTTACCAATAATTTCTTTGGTGGAACTCAATGTATAACGATACCTAAAGCTTCTCCCATTAGATTTAATTGAGCGTAACAGATCATGATTCATAGATTCATTATCAACTCTCAGTGAGAAGGTCATCGTCTGATTATTCCCCGTCACTTCCCAAATCCCTGGTTTATTGGAGTTGGTTATGTTCAAACACAAAAGTGATCTATCTGCTTGGAATTGATATAATTTGAAATTAGGTGGTTTGGATGAGAGGAATTTTCCATCCAAGGTTTTCCCTTGGTATTCAGCGGAAATGGCACCAACCCTACATTATGTTGACCCTGTGGCGCATGTGAGCACACCCAACAATCAGTTTGATTTAAAACTTTGCCTATCATTCTACGATAATCCTCTAAAGGATACCCATCCCAGTACGGGTTATATTTAGGTTGGCACCTTTGGATACAGTTCTCATCAACTAGGGACCCACAAAACTCACAAATACAGGAATCTTCATAATAAACCTCCACACCGTTCCTGAGTATCCGAAATAACAGCTCTTTTAACAATTACAGTACTAAGATTGGTCAAACACTCCCCTGATTGGCATAGCACCCCTCCTGACTCCACTCCATCAGCGCTGCCATCAGCTCCCATCTCCTCTATCGGTCCCCGACACAGAAACCGGACATTCCCGAACCAACCAGGATGGTGAACACTCTAGAAGAGAATATGAAAATGAACACAGCAGGCCTGTCCATTGTCACAACAAAGACCTGCAAATTTCTTTTAGTTCAGGTATCTCACTACGACCTTTTCAATCCTCCCGGAACAAGCTTGCGATTGACAGGTCCACGTTATCAGCCTTGTCCGCCTTGTTTCTCCACCGGTTGGTTGGGTTGGTTGACCTTTTTGCAGTGAGTGGAATGGACCCAGGTATCTCTCTCAGCCACCTTCAAAGATGTAGTACTTGTCAGCAGCACCTGGTACGGACCTTCCCACCGATCAGTCAAACAACCTGAACGCAAGAAATTTCTGATCATAACATATTCTCCTGGTGCAACATCATGACAGTTAGTTTCAGGCATATCATGGGACAACAATTTCAGTTTCTGCTGTTGCTGTTTTAACTGTTTACTCATTGATATAAGATACTTTACAGTTACCTCGTTGTTACTCTTCAAGTCTTCCTGTGGACTTCTAATCAAATGAGGTTGTCTACCAAACAGTGTTTCAAAGGGGGACAGATTTAGAGGGGGTCTAGGAGTGGCCCTTATACTATGCAGGACCAACGGTAAAGCTTCGGGCCATCCTAGTCCAGTCTCTGCCATGATTTTACTTAACTTATTTTTAATAGTCCCGTTCATCCTCTCTACCTTGGCGCTGGAATGCGGTCGGTAGGGGGTGTGAAGTCGACTACTGACACCCATCAGTTCACACATATTTTGAAAAACATCACCTGTGAAATGGGTATCCCTGTCACTTTCAATAATTTTAGGGATACCATATCTGCATACAAATTCCTGTACTATTTTCTTGGCAGTAAATGCAGCAGTATTAGTGGCCGCTGGGTAGGCTTCGACCCAGTTAGAAAATACGTCAGTACACACTAATACATACTTGAGATTCCTGCAGGGTGGTAATTGGATGAAATCAATTTGTATTACCTGGAAAGGTCCATCAGTCGGTGGAATGTGGGATGGTTCGGTAGGGATCGCTTTCCCTATGTTCTTCCTCAAGCAGGTCAGACAGGACATTGCTCTCTTTTCTGCTTGTGAAGAAAAACCCGTTGCGCACCAGTATGCTCTCACCAATTTGCACATACCTTGCTTTCCCAGATGAGTCAGACTATGTGCTGCCTCAGCCAGGCTGGGGTAATATGCTTTGGGGGCTACTGGCTTACCTTGTCCGTCCCTCCAGAGCCCTGAGGACTCTTGCCCACATCCCTTGGACTTCCAGATGGACTTTTCCTGGATTGAACACAAGTTTTGCATCTCAATTAGTTTCAGCATATCAATTGTTTGGAAAGACATAATTTGTTCTGTTGGTAAAACCATTTTTAACCCTGCTGCCCATTTTGCAGCTTTATCGGCTCTGTTGTTGCCTAGTGACACTGGGTCACTCTCACGTGTATGGGCTTTGCACTTAATTACTGCCACTGTTTTGGGTAGTTGGATTGCTTTTAAAAGATGTTTTATGTGTCTGGAATGTGCAACTGGTGTGCCTGCTGCTGTCATAAAATTTCTCAGACGCCATAGAGCTCCAAAATCGTGCATGACTCCGAACGTGTACCTAGAGTCAGTGTAAATGTTAGCAGATTTGCCTGCTGCCAATTCACACGCTCTTCTTAGTGCTACTAACTCTGCCACCTGGGCTGAGTGAGGAGGACCAAGAGGTTCAGCTTCAATGATGTCTGTGTCATTTACAACAGCATAACCTGTACATAACTCACCTGTGTCTGTTTGTCTATGACAACTCCCGTCCGTGTAAAATGTCACATCCACACTCTTTAAAGGTGTGTCACGTATGTCAGGTCTAGCAGTAAAGGTCTGATTCAGATATTCCATACAATCGTGTGTATCATTATGTCTGCTGAACTCACTTCCCGCCAGCAACCCATCTCCTTCCACCCTTTGTACATTATGTTGTACATATAGTAAATACATTGCTGGATTCAGCTTACTGCATCGTTTAAAAGTGATGCTTGCAGGTGCAATTAGAGTTAGTTCCCATTTGGTAAACCTAGCTGAAGAGACATGTCTGGTTTGGGCAGAGTTCAGCACGGCAGATACAGTGTGGGGAGTGTAGACAATCATATCATGGCCCAATACTACGTCCTCACTTTTACTCAGCAATAGAGCTGTCGCTGCTACACTTATTAAACATGCTTGGAGTGATCTTGCTACAGTGTCCAATTGGGCACTGTAGTATGTTACCGGCCTACTGGCATCACCATGTTTTTGTGTGAGGACACCTGCAGCACAACCATCGGCTTCCATACAATACAAATCAAAGGGTTTTTCATAATCAGGTATTCCCAATGCAGGTGCTTTTGTCAGACTATCCTTAAGATTAAGGAAAACCTGCTCTGATTCCTCTGTGTGTATGACATGGTCGGGCTTTGAGGAAGAGACTAAGTCCTGTAAAGGCAAGGCCAGAATAGAAAAACCTGGGATCCACATTCTACAGTATCCACACATTCCCAAGAAGGTACGAATTTGCTGTTGGTTCTGCGGTAGTGTCATGTTCTGTATGGCCTGGATTCTGTCATTGGTGAGATGTCGTAACCCCTGAGTTGGGCAGTGTCCCAAATACTTTACTCTGGATTGGCACGGCTGTAGTTTGTCCTTAGCAACCTTATGTCCTGTGTGCGAGAGGTGAAGCAACAAAAGTTTGTATCATTTAAACATGACATAAATGAATCAGAACATAGCAATAAATCGTCCACATATTGGATTAGAACAGACCCATTAACAGGTTGAAAAGATTGTAAACAGTCGTGCAAGGCCTGGGAGAAGAAACTGGGGCTGTATATGAAACCCTGGGGAAATCGTGTCCATGTGTATTGTACACCCCTATATGTGAAAGCGAAAAGGTACTGACAGTCAGGATGAAGAGGTACAGAGAAGAAAGCAGAACAGAGGTCAATGAAAGTGAAATGGGTTGCGTTTGGTGGGATCTGCATAAGAATGGCAGCTGGATTTGGCACTACGGGAAATTGGCTTTCTACTACCTTATTAACACCTCTAAGGTCTTGTACCAGCCTGTAACCCCTCCCACCACTCTTTTTCACTGGGAAGATAGGACTGTTGGCTACACTAGCAGTACAAACTAAAATTCCCTGTTGTAATAATCGTTCAATTATTGGCTAAACTCCTAATTCTACCTCCTATTTTAGTGGGTACTGATGAATTTTTGGAGCTTGCCTACCGCTTTTTAAGTTTACCATTACGGGGCTTATGTTTGCCATTAATCCAGTGTCCTGTCCGTCCTTGGTCCAAAGTGAATCTGGAATTTGGGATAACATTTGATCTACCTGAGATGGATTTCCATTTACACTGGTAGAGTGATACATTATCCTTTGGGGAGTGTCCAACATATCCCTCACCTCATGCGCAACTCTCTCTGGGATATCTAGAAATACACCATCAGGGGTGCAAAATATGACACATCCCATCTTACATAACAAATCTCTTCCAAGTAGATTGGTAGGAGCCACAGCAGCCAGAAGGAAAAATTGACTGGTATGCAATGACCTGATAGTAACCTCTGGATTTTGTTAAAGGATAATGTTGCACTTTACCCATTACGCCCATTGCTGGTACTGTCTTGTTGGTTACCTGTAAATTAATGGGAGATTATCACTGACCTGGTCGCCCGTGTCTACAAGAAAAGGATATTTAGTATCAGCTACATCAACCATCATGACTGGCTCTTCCCTAGTACCTCCCCTTAACCTGACTATCTGTAGACTACAGTTATGACCTGACCCCTAGCATTGGCTCCCACTCTCCAATAAAGCATTAACGGCCACGATTGGAGCTGGTGCCTGTTGGACAGTCGCTGGTCTCTGTGCATATCCCTTATGGGGATTTCCAGGTTTTCCCTGATTTGGGGGTCCTACCCTTTTTGCCATACAGTTTCTACTTACATGTCCTGGCTGGTTACAATTAAACTTTGTTCGTGGATTGGATGAAGAAAAGGGTTGTTGTGCGGGTTGTGCAGGAGGAAGAGGTGGTGGGTAAGGATATTGAGGGAAAGGATATGACTGGGGATATGTAGTTTGTGGTTAGTATGGGACTTGTGGTTGTGCAGGGTAAGTGAGATAGGGTTGTGTTTGCAGTGGTGTGGGACAAGTGAGGGCGTGTAACTGTTCAGGTGCAGGTGTGTGTGTGGGTGCAGGTGTATCTGCTGGCTGTGATGTTACTGACAGCCATTAGTTTCTCGCTCTGGGTCTCTCTCTTCTTTGAGATGTTTTTATCATGTTCTATGGCGGATTCTATGAGGGTATCTATTGTGACTCCCCTCCAGCCAGGCTGTGAGGTCTGAACCCGGGTTTTCAGGTTCTCTTTAAGGCCATCCATGAGTATGGTGGCAATCATTCCCCTGTGGTGAATGCTATCTTTAATATTCTCTAAACCAGTGTACTGGGTGATAGCCTACAGAGCCCGGTCGCAATAATCTTCTGCAGATTCACTCTCCTTTTGCTTTATGGTGAAAATTTTGTTCCAGTTAACTACTACTGGAAAATATATACCCAATTGAGTTATAATGTGGGAAATATTACCTTGGTTTACTTGGTCTGTTAAAGGAACATCACCATCCAATACACAATCCGTGATAAATTTTGTCACGTCGATATTGCGTGGTAGACATGCCCTTAACACCACCCGCCAATCTTTATTGGTGGGCTCATGAGAACTACCCAAATTTCTCAAAAATCTTTGACATTTGGCTAATTCCTTTTTGGGATCGGGGAAATTATTTATGATGGAATTTAGCTCTGCTCTTGTCCAAGGACAATGCATTACCACATCCCTTGTAGGTACAACTCCGTTCGCGTCGGCATTCCCATTCGGAACAGTGATTGTCCGAATGGGATGCAGACCGGCCGCAGTGCTACCTTTGACCTTATTACCTGGCTGGGGGTTTAATCTGTTGCTGCAATGTATAGTATTAACAACTTCCTCCACGGGCGCAGAGGAGTTTAACACTTCCTGTGCTGTTACAGATGGAGATGGTGGCACCACTTGAGCTTGTCGTGGTATCGCATCTAACATGTGCACAGCATGGGAAACGGCAGACATAACAATAGGGTCATCATCCACATCATAAACATTTTCTTTATGGTTACTTAAGATAGGGTACAAGTTGCTTGTTACATTTTTATGAGTTTTTTTCATGACTGTATCTGCACCTCCATCCACATAAGGTGGCGGTGGTGCACGTGAACTACTGGCAATACCTTCCGCAATGCTAACTTGCCGCACGTGCGCACCATTTTGCGGCTCGCACGCATTGCAATCCAGCGCCGCGGGTGTATTTGCCGTCAATGCGCTCGCAACGCTAGTTTGTGTCGCTTGCACATTTTTAAGCCACACATCCCCTTCATGCTGCCACAATTTTAAACATTCGTTATATTTTACTTTTTTCTCTCGAGAACACATCAGACTGATGTGATCCTGGACATTATCCAATACATCTTTATCAAAACTACCAATTCTGGGAAACGGTCTAACACTCTTCATCATTATTTTAAACCATACGTCACAATACCTTTTTGCATAAGTACCGTACTTAGTATGCATAATACGACGGGCCGATCCAAGCGGCGCTTCCATTAGCAGCACATCATTGTCTAACATTTCTATTGTTGCGTGGCTCCCATCTTGGGACAACTCCTACGTTTTTCAATCAAAATTTAAATTGGTGAAAGACAATTAAGATACTTTCACTTACCTGCGGACGCCTTTGAAAAAGGGTGTATCCATCCGCAAACCCTATGGAGGACTTCTAGACGCTTCCACTCACCTACGGAAGTAAAGGCCGCTTCCGCTCAGCAATCCATTTTTGACTACCTTTCAACTGCTAGGGGGCAGCAAAGTACCCTTTGTGTTCCAGTTGATTTCGTCCACCCTCCCACCAGCTCACAATCATAATCTAACCAAAATTATGCGGTTCAATTATAGTGTTCAAATAAGCCTAACAGATCACACACATTGATTACAGAACGCTATAATCACGCTGAGGGCCGAACCCTAACAAAAATAACAAACCATATACCTGCTTTGTGTAAAGTAAACGGTAAGCTGCTACCGAGTCACTAGGCCAACTCCTGCGCCTAGCACTTAAGGGTCCTACGATACCCTTAACATTTAGGTCCCATGTTACATCCTAAACAAATACTCACTGATACACACTTTTTTCCTGCGCAGAAAAATACACATTAAACCAGATATTAGCAACAATTGATAATGTAAACTCAATGGCTTTGTTTAAACACGTGGCAGCACAACCGGAAATGCGTATACGCTATTGTGCGATTAGTCGCATACACAATGATGCAACCACCACACAACCGTATGACGTACCCTTAGCTGCGTACGCAAAAGTGCATCCCTATTGCGCCCAAAAATGCGACTTAGCCGCGTGCACAATACTGCGACACCCCTTTTAAACGCAAAATACTATCAACAAAGGAAAACAAACTTCTTTCTCTCTTGTCCCTGGATTCTAGTCAGCGTCTCTTGGTCACACGATAACGGGTAGCGATCTCTCAGCATCAAATGGTTGCAGGTAAGACTGCTTGTAGCCACTATCCACCCTTTGCTGAGATATAGATATCCGTGTATATATCGTGTGATTAGGTACGTGACTTCACTATGAGCCCCCAACTAAGGATATTGAATTTCAACCTCTATATGCACCTACCTATACCTTCTAAACCCTGCCTATAAACCTCTAAAATTGATGCTATTTGCGTACACAGTCATACAGTAAAATAAAGACTTTAAACCTTGAACATGTGTTCCAAAGCACAAAGTATTATTCAAGTAAAGTACAGTCAGTTACACGCTGTGATCTAAGTACAATTTAGCGCAAAGAATTATACAGACCCAAGATACAGTCATACATACGCAAGCGCTCTGGGACCAGATTCCGGCATCAGCAAGAGACCTCCGTCAATCAGCAATCAGCAGAATAGACTAGAAACCCAGGGTCAGAGCACACATATTTATACCCCCCCAGAAATAGACAACACAATAAAGAGTTTGTTGCTGATCCCATTGGTTCCCAGTGCGGGTGCATTTGTTACAGGGCATTTAACAGGTTGATTCAAATGGCCACAGTCCAGCCTCCAACAGCTGGTTGCCTTCGTTTTCCCACCTCATGCAAATCTAGACTGTTGGTTTTACAAAGTACATTTTGGTTCTTTATGTCTTTACGGTCCATAAGTTGCGAATGCATGTTCCGATCTCCACACTGATGGTACCGGAAAGCTGTGGATAAAGTGCAGATCAGTATAATATCAAACACAGCTTACTTATCATGTATTAAACCTTAGATACCAAAATAGTCTTTATTTCACAGCATTTGTAATAAATGAATAAAACTTGGATCTTTTACTTTATAGCTATGGAACCTTTTGTGTAAGTGAGCATTATGTAAGTATTAGGGATATGGGAAAAGACGCTAGTTAGGTTTATCTGATTTGGGGCAGATGTGCATGCATGCAGCTAATAAACAGCGTTCGCATGCAGGATAATGTGCATTCGCTACTGAGCGTCATGTTAGCAGCGCAACTGTGCGGAATGTGCAGTGTTTATGCATGAGACTCTATCTATGATGGACTTAACGTATATATATATATATATATATATATACATACACATATACACACACATATCTCATTCCTTACTAACAGTTTCAAACTGCAATGCAAATGTGTTACGGGCAGTGAGCTTCACTTCTCAAACAAGGTGGAGAACCCCATTCTGTCTGGGAGTGAGACTAAAACCTGTTTAGGATTCAGACAAATTCAATTGTGTAGATCAATGTCTGGGTTATATTACAATTGCCACAACTATACTTGTCTATATACAGGGATTCCCAATTTGTATGTAAAATACTCACAGTAGTCTGGTGTATTGTCTATTCTATTTACTTTTCTCAGGAGGCTGTTCTTCTAGTTGTTTTTGGTAGATTATCAAAAACATTGCCATCTGTACTTAGCTCGTGAGTTGTAACTTAAAATGGCACTGGTCGCAAAATGGCGTCTTGCAGATTCTTATTTTTAAGATGGAATCTAGCTGCCATTTGCAAGATGGCATCGCGCACGCTAATTTTTATGCTGATTCCATCTCAGTCACTAATCCAGCTTCGACAGTCCACCCTTTGATAGCGAACAACATGCTATCACATCCTGATGTTAAAATTGCAGCTAATAAACAGCGTTCGCATGCAGGTTATTGTGCATTCGCTACTGAGCATCATGTTAGCAGCGCAACTGTGCGTAATGTGCGGTGTTTATGCATGAGATTCTATCTATGATGGACTTAACATATATATATAGAGAGCATGTAGAGGGCACTCACAATTCCAATTCAATAATGCCGGGGTGCCTTCCTTAAGATAATGTAGAAATGCGAAGTCTGTCAGAAACAGCAACAGGCGGCACTCCACGGACTTTGTAAATGAAGAAAAGTGACTTTATTCACCGTTTCAAGACCTATGCGGCCTTGTCATCAGGGTGTGAAAGTGTGACAATGAAAAAGGCTTACCTTAAATAGCAGTGAACAAACAAATGAATCGATGACCGTCCTCACACGCTGTCAGACAAGGAGGCACGTAGTGTATGACGTCACAAGGCGCGACGTGTATGACTGCAGTCCAGGAAAGGGTAGCCAAGGAAACACTGGACGCTGTGAAAAGTACGGGGGGAAAGATGAATCAAAGAGATACACTACGCGGCTGCCTGCATGAAGGGGGGAGGAGTCAATGCAAGTGAAGGAAACACAGGTGTACATAGATGATTAGTACATAAATATGTACATACATAAAATACAATGCAGTAAGCACAAAAAGCACAAAAAGCACAAAAATCCAGAGCATCGATTAAACATCGGTACATACATCAAAGAAGATATCAATAAGATATGTCAATACAAGAAATGGCATAAGAGAGAATTAGGAGCAATTGGAAACAAATGATAGCACACTGAAATATTCATAGCACACTGAAATATTTATAATGGACCACTACACAACTCATGTGGACTAGCTCAACACATGTATGCTATAGATACTATTGAATGGAAGACACTTAGGGCCTGATTCAGAGCCGGACGCTATTTGCGGACGGTCGTTCCAAAAAAGGGGCCGGCTATTTAAATTGCGGTTTGTTGACGCCTCTATGTCTGAGCGAGCGAACGAAAAATGCGCTCGCTATTTTGTAAAGACACCCCGTTGCCGTTCGCAACACACATCATCTCCGGTATTTATTAGATTCATCGGGAACATCGAAAGGCATCTGAACTGCTCGCAGTGCTTGTGGTAGGTTTTTCCGACCACAATCACTGCGACCAGTTCAGGCTAAAAGACAACCAAGTGACGTGGTCGATAACGCTACTTTACAAATTATGCACTCCCATTAAACGCCCTTTTTACCATTTGGCACGCCTGCGATCAGATATCCACTCCTCCCGTTTTCAAGCACCTTCCCCTGTTACCACAAACGGTACATTCTGCCAATCAAATTAGCAGCCCCTCACTGTTTTGCGAGCGCACGATTTCCGACCACAATGACTGGTTTGTGCATGCGCATTACGACCCATACGCATGCGCAGTTGTGCGAACATCACTCAGAGCGAACGAGCGGCCACTTACGAGCGGCTCTGAATCAGGCCATGAGTCCCTATGGGAAAAACTCTAAAAAAATAATAATTAAATCAATTATCAGTAATTTCAAAGGGAAAAAAAAGGGGTGAAGTGTATCATAACCCACCAAGTATGAACAACACTTGGTGGAAGTGGTGCATGAAAATAAATGAAGGTAAACTATAAAAAGAAGGTAAACTATAAAAAGGCATTCCAAGAGATCTTGTAATTTTACCCTCGTGGATGGATGGTATCATGTACATGTACATGTTCCAGTACAAATTAGGGGAGGTGATCGTGCCAAGAGGTTGTTACAAGTTGAGGCTAAGTGGATTCATCTACTTGAAACCATCCATCCACGAGGGTTAAATGACAAGATCTCTTGGAATGCCTTTTTATAGTTTACCTTCATTTATTTTCATGCACCACTTCCTCCAAGTGTTGTTCATACTTGGTGGGTTATGATACACTTCACCCTTTTTTTCCCCTTTGAAATTACTGATAATTGATTTAATTATTATTTTTTTAGAGTTTTTCCCATAGGAACTAAGGGCCTGATTCAGAGCTGAATGCTCTGACCAGAGCGCTCGCTCTGAATCAGGGCCCTCCTCCATGAAAATGGAGCGGCCTCCGGGGCGCTCGCATAGCTGTGGGTTACCACCCACAGTATATGCGTGCGGCCAAAAAGACCTTCGGACTTGCGACGGAGACCCTGCGGTAGGGTCTCCCTGCCACAAGCCCTGGAGTGATTTTGGCTCTATCAGAGCCAAAATCACTCCCACTGACATCACTAGTGTCAGTGGGAGTGACACTAGTGATGTCAGTGGGGCCGGCTTCAGACGGTAGGCGTTCCCATGGGAACGCCTCCGTCTGGCAGGCATGCCCCCGGCACGCCCACCAAAGGGGGCGTGCTGTCAATCAACATCGACAGCACGCCCCCTTTGGTGCGAGACCCGGAGCGATGGAAAGCCCGTCGCTCCCCGGGTCTCGCGCATGCGCACGATGGAGCTCCCTCCGTCGTGCGCATGCACAGTGGGGAACATCGACCCGCTTGCGAGCGTACTGCCGCTCGCGAGCGGGTCTGAATGACCCCCTAAGGCCCTGATTCAGAGCCACAGCTATAGCGAACGGCCAAAATGATGGTCGCGATGGTCAAGACCATCGCGACCATCGGGCTTGCGACGAGAACCTTGCGGTAGGGTCTCGCTGCCGCAAGCCCTGGAGTGCTTTTGGCTCTATCAGAGCCAAAAGCACTCCCACTGACATCACTAGTGATGTCAGTGGGGCCGGCTCCAGACGGTAGGTGTTCCCATGGGAACGCCTCCGTCTGGGCAGCCACGCCCCCGGCACGCCCACCAGCTGAGCGCTTGCAAGCGGATCGATGGTGCCCAAGTGCGCATGCGCATGACGGAGGCGGCTCCGTCGTGCGCATGCGCGAGACCCGATTAACGACGGCCAAGCCGTCGTTATGGGTCTCGCACCAAAGGGGGCGTGCTGTCGATGGTTATTGACAGCATGCCCCCTTTGGTGCGAGACCCATAACGACGGCTTGGCCGTCGTTATTCGGGTCTCGTGCATGCGCACGACGGAGCCGCCTCCATCGTGCGCATGCGCACTTGGGCACCATCGACCCGCTTGCGAGTGCTCAGCGCTCGCGAGCAGGTCTGAATTAGGCCCCAAGTGTCTATAGTATCTATAGCATACATGTGCTGAGCTAGTCCACATGAGTTGTGTAGTGGTCCATTATAAATATTTCAGTGTGCTATGAATATTTCAGTGTGCTATCATTTGTTTCCAATTGCTCCTAATTCTCTCTTATGCCATTTCTTGTATTGACATATCTTATTGATATCTTCTTTGATGTATGTACCGATGTTTTATCGATGCTCTGGATTTTTGTGCTTTTTGTGCTTACTGCATTGTATTTTATGTATGTACATATTTATGTACTAATCATCTATGTACACCTGTGTTTCCTTCACTTGCATTGACTCCTCCCCCCTTCATGCAGGCAGCCGCGTAGTGTATCTCTTTGATTCATCTTTCCTCCCGTACTTTTCACAGCGTCCAGTGTTTCCTTGGCTACCCTTCCTGGACTGCAGTCATACATGTTGCGCCTTGTGACGTCATACACTACGTGCCTCCTTGTCTGACGGCATGTGAGGACGGTCATCGATACATTTGTTTGTTCACTGCTATTTATGGTAAGCCTTTTTCATTGTCACACTTTCACACCCTGATAACAAGGCCGCATAGGTCTTGAAATGTTGGTGAATAAAGTCACTTTTCTTCATTTACAAAGTCCGTGGAGTGCCGCCTGTTGCTGTTTCTGACAGACTTCGCATTTCTATATATATGGGGCCATTCTGTCTGGGAGTGAGACTAAAACCTGTTTATGATTCAGACAAATTCAATTGTGTAGATCAATGTCTGGGTTATATTACAATTGCCACAACTATACTTGTCTATATACAGGGATTCCCAATTTGTATGTAAAACACTCACAGTATTCTGGTGTATTGTCTATTCTATTTACTTTTCTCAGGAGGCTGTTTTTCTAGTTGTTTTTGGTAGATTATCAAAAACATTGCCATCTGTACTTAGCTCGCGAGTTGTAACTTAAAATGGTGCTGGTCGCAAATTGGCGTCTTGCAGATTCTTATTTTTAAGATGGAGTCTAGCTGCCATTCGCAAGATGGCGTCGCGCACGCTAATTTTTACGCTAATTCCGTCTCAGCCATTAATCCAGCTTCGACACCACTTTCCCGAAGCCAAATCCAGCAGCATTGTAAGTGCCATCCTGCTTGCATGATGACATTGTTTCACATATATGAGTATTACTCTTCACAAGACTGTCAATATTAACTTTCTTTAAGGTTCTGCTTTCCACAGCAAAACAGTGTGATTGGGTCACATTCACATCACTCTGAACATATGGTGACAACAGAGTATCATCCTTTGAAGCCATCACTATCTCTGTAGACTTCTGTACATCCTGTACGTTTTCTTCACAGGTTATATGATCACCATATGTATACGTCACTTCTTTTTTATCAACTTCAGACACAGTTTTGTAATCTGGACCTGTGTCCCTTTGGGAGCACTTCACACCCTCAGCTATCACTGTAAGCTGAAAGGCACTGCAAGGAATCTCATCCACTTTTACAAGACAGTCTTTTAGGGAGTTTCCCAACTTTGATAGTTTGGTCCCATCTTGTACATTGTGACATTTAATGAAGACATCTTCATTGTCAAATTGTGGCTGACAAACATCATTCTTTTGGAACATCTTACTTTGTTCAAGCATCACACTGCTTATCCGCTGCTCATCACATAAGACACTCTGCACCGGTAACATATCACTCTGTGCACCAGCCTTATCAGGATCAAGTTGTAGCAATAGTTGACTGTGTTTATGCACTTCTATCACACTAGGCTCTGTGGAGACATAGGATGCCATTTTGGGTGCAGAATCCAATTTCAGAGTATTATCCAACTTTTCCTCTTTTGCTTTTCCCATTACCATGTGGAACTTTTTCTGAGTTGCAGAGAGCTGTTCTTCCAGCTGGGTAATTTTTCCCATGGCACTTTCCAACTTGTTCTCAGACCGCAGAAGATTGCTCTTCAGAAATACGTTTCTTTCTGTCAGACATTCTGAAACTGCTCTGGCTGCAGCCAAGTTGGATTGGAGTGTCTATACTTGTTCCTTAAAGCTTGCTTCAAGATGGACAACCTCCATGTCCTTTGCATCAGGCTCTTTCTGCAGCATCTGGAAACATTTCTCCCTGTCTTCCTAACATTCACGGAGCTTCTCAGACAGATAATTTCTTTCTAACTCATACTCTGCAAGTCTTGCTTTTGTGGAGACCACTAGAAAGTCTTTTTCTTCTGACATCAAAGTTAGATCCACCACTTTTCCTTGTGTGCGAGCTGGGTCATTCTGGTGTCCCATGACACATTCTTTCAATTCCACCACTTCCTCCTGAAGGACTTCACACTTTTGATGTAATTCAACAATGTCTTGCTCTAAAACTTCATTCTTTACTAGCAGCACATCACTCTCATAAGCGTTCAGACATAACCACTAATTTGAGGTCTGTCTTTTTAAGAGCTTTATGTTTTTTTATTTCTTCCTGTTCAAATGCTATTTTCAAAGAGGACAATTCACTCTGTAACATCTTTTCAGTTTGCGCATGCAAAAGCTTCTCTTTTGTAGACATCATCTAAGGGCCTAATTCAGCAAAGAACGCAGTTGCTAATATGCACTGTTGTTTAATTTGCACTGCACATGCATATGCATTGCAGTGCATGCGCTTGAACTAGCAATTGCAATGGTAACTGTGCCAGTGCATTTCAACACCATTGCAGGGGCGTGCATAAATTAGCGACTGCGTGGTTATAAGCAGCCAAAGCACTGATAGCATGCGTGGAAGCAATTCCTGATTAAGTTCTGCTTTTGCAAGTGTGCATATGGGTCCGATGTTACAGATCATTTCGCTATGTTCCCCATGTGTACGGATTTCAGTAAGGGGAAGTGGGTGTCCCTATGTCAGGATGCGGTCGCAATGTGAATGCAAACATTTAAATAGCATCGCTGATATTAACAACTGCAGTGCATGTTTATAAGCTGAATAGCGGTCCATGCTGAATCAGGCCCTAAGTCATTTAACTGGTCACAATAGCGTAAGTGTTTCACGCCAAACTTCACACAGAGAGTCAAATTTTTTTATGCTGGTATAGTCCACTCCCAGTGGACCTTGCACCATACACTGATCACACACACTGATCACACACACTGACATGCTTTGGCATTTTAAATGTCTCTTTCTCTGGAACATTACTCAGAGCCCCAGCATTTTGAAAATAATCACTCAGAGGATTTCAAACAACTTTAAATCACTTCCTTGTAAAACACTTTCTTTACATTCAGACGGTAAACTCCAGTCCTGGATTTGCAAATCCCCAGCTACAAACTGGACCTTTGTAGCAGGCCTTCTGCCTTTAACATATTTCTTTTTATTTCCAATAATTCTTATCACACAATACACAGGAATAACTTGCTTTTATTTTCACTATATATATATCACACTTTGCCTTCTAAAGTATTTTCAATACAGCAAAAAAAATTTCTTCATGTGGCACTAAAATTACCAGCATGTATCAAACACTTTTTCTTTAACAGCCTTTCAAAGGGAATTTCTGTTTTCTCAGTACCACACCCTGACTTAATGAGGTCATAGGCTTGAGCATTTCAGCAGAATAAACAGCACATTTTCCTTTAACCCTTCCAATGCTGCAGCAGGAGCTTTCAACATTTATGCACATTTCTCTTCACAGGCAATATATATTTCATACCTGGCAATTCATATACATTTGTACATAATAATGGTTTTCCACATATATGCAGACAACTCTTTTTATACGTTCAACATACATTGCTTCCAATACAGTTCAACATGCGTTGCTTCCACTCACCATCTTGAAGAGCATTTCACCATGCAGGTGCAGTGAGCGTCCATATTTCCATTTAGCTGTAGTAATCCACTTTCTGCATAGATCAAATAGCATAGACCTGTGTGTCCACATTCTCCACCATATGTGATAATACATGGGTAATAAGCTTGGTAGAGTGTCAGAGGTGCAGTGTTAAGTGAATCAGGGTCCATGCATAGCATTTCAGGTTATAAATAAAAGGAAAGTGCTTTACTGTCAGCATAAATCTGGAAACAAAAATAACAAATGCCTAGCCCCATTCGGGCACTGACTCACTTCTTCGCCCCTGACTAACCTTGGGCAGCTAGTCTGCAAATAAAGTCCAAAGGTAATTATACTTACCTCTCTGCCAATTCCCCAGGTGGTGCTCTGCAGCACCGGACCGGTGCTGTAGAGCAGCAAACACTCACTGGGAAAATGCCGGTGGCCATTTTCCCAGTGATCTGCGCATGCGCAGAAAAGATGTCCCCAGGAAAGTAGGCGCGGGTTCCATTTTCCCGGAGACCCGTGCATGTGCTGTAGATTCTGGCATGAAGCCAGAAGCTACAGCGCTCAGTGCCGCTGAGCCACCGTCAGAGAGGAGGGGGCCCAAACGGAGGCTGCACACGGCCCCCTCCTCTCTTAAAACACCCCTGGGAAGCAGGGTGGCACCGTGGTCGCATGTGATGCGATGTTGCCAGTTGAAGCACTGCTGGCTGCTGTCGCATCACATGTGACGATGCCAGTTAAGTGGTTAAGCAGTAGGAACATACAGAAGAGAGCAAATAGCAAGCATCTTCTAAGAGCTGAGCTCTCTTTGATATCAAATTTTATTTAACACTGTGAAAGTGACTCTAGACTCTGAGAGTGATTCCAAATTTCCTCATATTGTTTGGTATTGCATCGACCTGTCACCGCTGGGAGGGACGCCACTGTGTAGACCTCACATGCGCAGGAATCTCGGCAAAGGAGTGAAGAGACTGCTGATGTGGTCTCTTCACTCTGAGCACATCAAAGTGACAAGCTCCTTTTGGAGCTATTTATATTTAATACATCTGGGTGGTATAATCACATCCTGTAATGAGATCATGGGCGCAAATATCGCATTGCAAGTGAGATTATTGATAAATGGGTCCCTTAATACACTCCAAAATTTGGTCATCAGTGAAGATGTCACCGGCTACATTGTTCCAACAAGTAAATATCTCCATTCCATTCTTTAAGAGCTAGAACAATAGTCAATGAATCCCGATCTCCAACTTAGTAATTCTATTCTGCTGGAAATACTGTCTCAGAGTAGTATTTACAGAGGTCATTGTTTTTTAACACCGTCCTAGGGATACTAAAAGTCGGATTTTCAAAGCTGCCGATGATCGGTGGCTTTGACTGATGGTTTTCAAATGACAACAGTAATTGATGCTAAACAAGCCTGATTTAACATTAATTACTATTGCCATTTCAAAAACATTATTGGCTGCTGTAAAAATCCAAAGTGTAGTAAATCTACCCCCTTGTCTTTGAGATGAGACAGCACCAAATGCGGTATCTGAGGCACCCACTTCTAAGACACATGGTAACTGAGGATCAGGATAACACAACACTGGGACTGATTGAGAGGCTTCTTTTAACTGGTAGAAGGCTTTATGTTATGACCATTGAAAAGGATTACCCTTATGGGTTAAGGCAGTTAGATGATCAATTTTGGAAAAAACATGTGTAATAATTGGAGAATCTTATAAATGGTTAGACTGCTTTTACAACTCAATACTCTGGCCAACTTTCACTTACGTTCATCTTGGCATTATCAATCTCTATTCCTCTAGCAGAAATGTTATTACCCATAAATTTGATAATATCTGTCTCAAATGTACGTGTTTACACTAGACGATATATCGTCCGATCCCGTGGATCGGAGCGGCATATCAGGTACATCGTCTAGTATGTACCAATGATATGTGCGATCCAGCGGGTTGTTAACAACATCGCCAGTCGGCCTTACTGCAGGGCTGACAGAGGATGTCGCTAACGATGTCATGCTGCAGAATGCAGTATGACGCGTTTCTCCCCCCGCCGGACCCGGCATCAGCAAGTGTGCATGCTGGGTTCCATCGCCGGCGATATCGCGATGGGTACACATCAGCTGATGTGTACCCAGATTTAGTACAGAATAAGTGAACTCAATTTCAATCACTTAAGGGTACCCTTAAGTGATTGAAATTGAGTTCACTTATTCTGTACTGTTCACATTAATAGTTGGTTAGAGCTATTTTGTGGGTGGCTGCTTTAGGTTTATCTGTATACATAATGGACAACTTGACATTCTATTACGCCTTGATTTTCTTTGTTTCAACTTGTACCCAGATTTAGACTTACAAGGACTTTCAATGACTCTACGAACCTGTTCCGATGTTGTTCTGGACTTTGTAAATAGATGAGGATTTCATCCAAATAAATTATAACATATTGGACTAAAATGTCTTCAAATTCACAAAATGTTAAAATGTTGCTGGTGCATTTACTAATCCGAAAGGTATACTTCCCAAATATGCTTACTACAAATCTGATACAAATGGCATTTGAACTATATTATAAGTGGTAGGGAAATGTGGCAGGCAGGCAGAGATGTTGTATATTTTGTAGTATTAATATTAAGAGTTCAAAGACTAAACTGATCCCACTTGGATCTCATCATTGAGTTGGTGTCTTGGCATTTCCTGATAATTTATTTCCATTTTTCCCTCAAAGAACATCTAGTCAAGTGAATAAGACTGGCATGGTATAGATACTATTTCTTTCCCTGAGGCGTTGTTGCTCCTTCAAGGTACAACAGCTAAACCTCTGTCACTTTAAATTTCCTGGTTTCAGGATCAGGGATTTCAGTAGTGGAAGAGAAAGTCCGTGATTCACTGGGAAAATTACATGGAGTATTTGAAAGCTGTATAATACATTTCTCCTTATCGCATTCGTCAATGACTATGCAGCAATCCATAAATTTCCAACCCAAAGGGGGGTCCAGGCGGGTCGCTTATCTTTAATATCATCATTTAAGCCATTTCTATATTGATGTAATTTGAAAGCCATGTTCCGCTCTGGGTCCCCCATCCACTGTTGAAATTCTAACACAAATCAGGCACCCTGGCGTAAGTTAGTCAGTCTGACCTTGGCTGTAGGGAGCTCTATAAAGGTCATCAAGAGCCTTTGAAAATGCATAGAAAATGAGTGGCAGAGAATTTAACATTGGATCTGATCTTTCTAAATATGGTGTCGACCAAGCTAAGGCCTGGGCCTTTAATAATGTTGGCATCAGACCCACATTCAAAGCCTCAGAAGGACGTGCACGAGGCCACATCTGAAATACTAAGTTACATTGTGCAATGAACTGTCTGTAATGAAACCAACATCCATGAAATTTCTCTGGTAATTGAATCATGAGCTCAGGTTGAGGATATTGCATAGCAACTGATCTAGGAGCAGGTGCTATGGGTCACTGCACAACTTGAGCTGTTTGTAGCTTGTCCCATTTCAAATGTAGGGCTGTAAATTGCCCTCATAAAGTCTGGAAGACCTGAATTAAAGTTGCTACAGTTCCCTGAGCAGAACCCCTGCTGAGTACCTATCTTTGGACTAGGTAATATGTCACAGATGACACTACAATGATATCCCTTGTTGCTTATATTCAACTCCAATGGCAGTGAGGTACTCCCCAATATGGAAACGGTAGATGAGTATCCACAATGATAACAGTAAGTGTTAGATGAAGAATGTTCTGTACCATCTAGATCCATTAGTAAGAGCCGGCAGTTTCAAGAACCCCCGTGGCTTTGTCAGGAGCCCTGACCTCTGGCATGCATGGCTTCTTCGAACATCTTTCTTCTTGGCGTACATGATAGATGGACGTGCCCTGAGACTCACCCCAGCATTAAAGCCATACAAGGCCCCATAGGTGTCCTAAAACACCCTCTGCCACCACCACTAGTCTAGTAGAGCACAGCACCACACATCACTAGGTTGTATGCTCCAATTCCATCTTGCACAATACATTGCCCAGCATACCCAATTGCTCCAGGCTGCATCTATTACCCACTTATATTGTACCCGCTTTATCACTACATCTGCAGTTATCTATATTTCTGAAGGGTTAATAAACCTAAGAACTGGCTAAGCTGTTTCATGTATGGAGTAACCGTCACCAGCATCTTTGCTGTACACTTCACCATTCCAGCTTGCACCATCAGTACTCCCAGAGCTCAGAGTACTGTTAAGAGCCCCAATTCTTCTAATACTCTGCTAATAGATTATGAACCCAATGCCCTAACTTTGGTCACTCTGCTAATAGTAGGAATATAAAATGTACCTGCCTAGGAGTAAGTTAGTTAGTAGCACATGGGTAATAGCAGACAAGGGTTTAGGCAAATGGAGTCCAATAACAAAGAAATAATAGTACACATCAGAGCAGGAATTAGCAGACAAGGGGCAAACAGAGGGGTAATCCAGTAACAAGGCAAAATTTAGTACACAGCAGAGCAGGTATTAAAAGACATGTAGCAGGTAGAGGGGTAATCCATTAGCAAGGCCAGGTTTGATACTCAGCAGAGTAGGCATAGTATTAGCAGAGAGTAAGCAGGCAGAGGGGTAATCCAGGAAAGGGGGGCAAGGCTTGGAGTGAACATCCTATTTTAAAAACATAATAAGAAGTTCTACCATGCTGAGACTTGTAGTTCTATGCAGGAAATAGAAAATGTGTAATCCAGGAATAAAGCAAAAATTAAAAAACAATATCACATTCAATGTTTGCATTGTGTGCACACATACAAAACATAGAGCAATCACCTAGCACTGTTTGCTAGGTGGGAGCTTGCTACAAAGAATTAGGAGGCTGAGATTAATGCACAGAGAGTTTGAATGGCTGTGCATATGCAGATGTACTTACAGAGTGTCAGGACTTGGAAACACATCTTAACTTGCGGCCATTGTCTCCAAATCGAAAGAGAACAAACTAAAGTACAGTAAGTGTCAATGGTCTTTAAATGTGCGTTGAGCCATTGCAACATATAATGCTAACTGTGATATCAGCAGTGAATTTTAATGTGGGGGCTTTTCTTTCCTAAATATGGACTGTGGGTGAAAGCAGTAGTTTAAGGCAGTTGAAACTGTCACAAACTACAACTGTGGCTGCGCCTATAGCCTTGGGTCACTTATGCTCTCTGAGCAAGTCTCTATAATATAACTCATATGCTTTCTCTTTGTGCTATGGTGCAAATCAATAGATCAGAGATTTAATACAGTACACCTGAAATTTTTTTTGACCCAATGAGATGCCCGGCATGCATCAGGGGCTACAGCAACAATTGGGTATCAATGTTACCAGATTACTGAGTCACAGAACCAGTGTCTAGTATTTGTTTTGTCTCTCTTGCCATATTGTCTACTTGGTCTTTTGCTAACTCCTGATAGGACTGGAGGACAACACACAGGACTGGGACTCAGACTCACTGACAGGTCAGATAGGGACACAGTGACAGGACAGACAGTTTGTGGGCAGCAGGAAATCCTCCTTAAGAGCACCCCTGACACTATGGGGGTCATTCAGACCCGCTCGCGAGCCCAGGACGCTCGCAAGCGGGTCGATGTTCCCCCACTGCGCATGCGCACGACGGAGGGAGTTCCGTCGTGCGCATGCGTGAGACCCGGCGAGCGACGGGCTCTCCTTTGCTCCGGGTCTCGCACCAAAGGGGGCGTGCTGTCGATGTTGATTGATAGCACGCCCCCTTTGGTGGGCGTGCCGGGGGCGTGCCTGCCAGACGGAGGTGTTCCCATGGGAACGCCTACCGTCAGAAGCCGGCACCACTGAAGCCGGAAGCCGGCCCCACTGACATCACTAGTGATGTCAGTGGGAGTGATTTTGGCTCTAATAGAGCCAAAATCACTCCAGGGCTTGCGGCAGCGAGACCCTACCGCAGGGTCTCCGTTGCAAGCACGATGGTCGCGATGGTCAAGACCATCGCGACCATCATCATGGACGCTCGCATATGCTGTGGGTGGTCACCCACAGCTATGCGAGCGGCCAGGAGGCCGCTCCATTTTCATGGAGGAGGGCCCTGATTCAGAGCGAGCGCTCTGGTCAGAGCGTTCGGCTCTGAATCAGGCCCTATGTTCATAGACCAATCTCCCAATAAATTTGTATTTTCAAAAAAAAAGTTAAAAGACACAGTTAAAAGCAATTCAATATTTGTTTTCAGACAGCATACAGATAAGTATGATCAGTAGAAACTTTAAACTCTGTCCTATAGGGAAGCACTACTTCACAGATGTTTAATTAATGAGTATGCGAATCCCAACAGATAGAAATGTTTTATCACTGGGCGATGATGAGGCATTCATGCATAGGGGGCTCATCAAAGATTGTTTGGAATTGAGGGCAATGCAGAGTTTTGCATATACATAATTATGCCTGTTTTCAGATGGATCTTTTGCAACAGAGATTGTGCAGGTATAAAGGAATGATGGCTATGAAGCCAAACATATGGATGAGGGTGGTCCAAAGGCAGAGATGCAAACAACTCAGCATAAGGGAGAATACATGCATTTAGGCCCTGATTCAGACCCACTCGCGAGCGGCTGTCCGCTCGCAAGTGGGTCGATGGTCTGCACTGCGCATGCGCACGACGGAGGGAGCTTTCCTTCGCTCGTAGTGTCTGATCAAAGGGGGCGTGCTGTCGATGTTGATTGACAGCACGCCGCCTTTGGTGGGCGTGCCGGGGGCGTGCCTGCCAGACGGAGGCGTTCCCAAGGGAACGCCTACTGTCAGAAGCCGGCCCCACTGACATCACTAGTGATGTCAGTGGGAGTGATTTTGGCTCTGATAGAGCCAAAATCACTCCTGGCCTTGCGGTTGAGAAACTCAACCGCAGGCTTCTGCTCACAGTGGCGATGGTCGCGATCATGACCATCATCCTGCACGCTCGTATATGCTGTGGGTGGTGACCCACAGCTATACGAGCGTCCAGGAGGACGCTCCATATTTATGGAGGTGGGCCCTGATTCAGAGCGAGCGCTCTGGTCAGAGCGTCCGGCTCAGAATCAGGGCCTTAGTTCCATGCACGCAATGTGACAGCAAATACAGCCAACTTGTTAAATTATTTCATGAGAAGAGGAATGTTAGGGGCAGTGCGGGGAAACTCTGTGGTCATTTTAAATAGAATACCAATGACAACAATAATCCTTATCTAGAATATAAGGCTCCAGACAATGGGTCCAATGGGCACTAGTATGTTCTAGTGCTGCTCAGCCCCAAGTTCTGCGAGTATAAAGTGCCACTTCTCATCATAAGGGTAATAAAACTGTAGACATAATATCAAAAACTTGCATCTCTGTACTCCAGGGAATGAATCACCTCTGCGGCTTTGTCGTCATTACATCTGTGGTTATGTTGTTGCTCACCGCACAAGGGAACAGCATGTATCTAATTTCTACAATATTTGCTGATCCCTCTGTGTTTTGTGTATCTCTGTAAATAACTCCTAATATGATGTGAAATGCAATTCTACTCTACTCTAGATATTTCACTGGTTGGGCAGAATGGATAATTAATCAGACATCCAATATGGAATGAATATTATCTGCCCACATTGGGTGGGGAACTCATCCCACTAATATATGTAAAGTCAGTAATCTGCAGAATATCAACATTTGATGTGCACTTTTGTTTATTGAGCTATTTGGTTTACATATTTATTAGAGTAAAAAGTTCATATACAATCAGGGGTGGTTTAAGAGAGGTGGTGGCCCATGTGCAGTCTCCGTGCGCTCCCCCCTCTCTGGCCTGGTAGACTTTGGCACCCGAGTCATTTTCCCAGTGATTACAACGGAATCAGCAGAGAGGTAAGTATAGGCTACACCCATGCAAATAATAGAATTTTCTCCAGGTTACATGACCTGGGCCACATGGAAGGTGCATAAGAAAAATTAATTCACAGATACTGATTTCTTTAGAGATGAGCAACAGCAAAACGAATGCAGTGCGGACTTAGGTGTTCATTAGATGCAGATCGGAAATGTCCCTGATCTCTAAGTATTCCTATAGCATATTTGTACATTGCTAACTCTATGCAGTCCGTTACAAAGCACAAGTGATGGCGATAATTATGATAATGACGATAATATGATAGGAGGACCGCTGTCCGGTATACTGTACATTCATCATATTGACAAGAATGTTGACACATTAATGTCAACATGGACTGAATGTCTAGATTCAGAATATCAACATGGACAGAATGCCGACATTTAACATGTCGCCATTCACAATGTCGACACCGACCATGGGCCAGAATGTCAACATTGTGACTGTCAACAGCTGATTTTAGGGTTAGAGTTATGCTGTGGTTAGAGCTAGTTGACAACTCAATGGAAGAAGGCACTTTTCGCCAATCTGGCAATGTTGACATTATATCAGTGTTGACATTATGGATGTTGACATTCAGACCATGTCAAAATTCTGAATGTTGACTTTTTATACCACACCCCTGCTGTCAATCTTAAATAGGTGGTAGCTAGATTCCCCATGCAATGTATGGGGAAGCTACTGTCAGACATGACTGCCACCAGTAGCTTTATAAATAGGCCCCTAATTAATTTTTTTGTAATTTTTGTAAAAATATAATCCCACAACACCTTTAAATCATCATGGGATCCCTCTTCTTTTGTGCCATTGGAGTCCCTGGGGAACTTGTACAGTGGTCCCACTTTGTTAGTGAAAGTCTGTGTTGGCCCCAAGTCACAGCTTTATCTCAACCTTTCCAGTGTTCAAAGTCCCAGTGCCAATCATTCTATAATGGCGCCTATTTCCAATTAGGGCCTTGTTGCCCAGTTTTACCAGGGATGCCAACAGTGCAGATGAATTTGAAAATAGAGAGACCCCCAAAGACCAGGTAAGACGGCAAACCGGTGGGGAATAACTTTTTAAAACTATTAAATTAAGTCAAACTAATACCCCTTTCACACTACAAGCAATAACCCGGGTTATTGCAGGTGAACGTGCAGCAACCAGGGTTACTGTGCAGTGTGAAAGGGCCCAGTTGAAATAACCCGGGTCAAGCGACACAGCATTTCAAGCCGGGTAATAAGCAGGGAAGAACATGGGTTCAACCCGCGGTGCAGTGTGAATGCAGTGTTATCCGGGTTGATGCAACCCAGGTCCCGTTCACTGCAGGAAGAGCCGGTGCATGGAGATGATCTCATCTCCAAGCGCCGGCTTAGCACGTAATGGTCGGGCCGCTCGGCATTCAGATGTGAATGGCGTATTAGTCAGCCTTTAGCTTTCTAATACTGTCATACATTCAGTTAAATAGCTTAAATACTTTACTGCTTGTTGATTCGCATTATTTATTACAGTTATTTTTATTCAAAATATTTCAAGGTTAAAAAATGAAGACTTGTACAATATCAGACAGCATCTCACATTATTCCTAAGATCTACAATCAGCCGAAATGTCTGACACCCAAATGCCTTAGTGCCGGCTAAAGAGCTTTTATTGCTGAGCACAGTAAACCTAATGCACCTGTCCTGTTCGTTAAGGAACTCACATGGGATAATTAAGATGCCTGTGTAAGTCAGTATGTTTCCGGCTATGTAATGCATTGCATTTTAAAATCTGTTCCTGGCTTTGCTGCTAAATACATTAACCCTGTGCTTTTCTGTTATCATTTGAAAATAAAAAAAATGTTTAGCATTAAACAATATGATAAAAGGTTGGCTTAGTTCCTCATCCGATTGATGTATAGCAAATAATGGTTTTATAGATTGTAAATATCAGAAAATTAAAGGGATGGCGGGGCGGGTGCTGGGCTGAAAGCCAGTCGGCCGTAATTGCTCCCTCATTGTGATCTAGATGCACATATTTTTATGCATCTTTTCCAGCGGGCAGCCCCTATCCGTATGGTTGGCTTGATTCCTGTCGTCATCGCCAAGGCGCACCTCCACCAGCCTATCCTTGGTGCAAAAGATACATCTGACAAAAAGGCTTATGTACACTTTGGGCTAATTTTTGCACTGTACACAATTCTGTCAACACGCCCTGAATGGACATTGCCTGTCACATACCGCTGGAGTCCAGGCTTCACTTACCGGCCGGATGGTGCTGTCCAGCTTGGCTGGTTATCTGCTCTGAGCCAGATGGGTGCTCAGCTTAGAATCTCTCTGTGCAGCCAGTGTCCCACTCAATATATAGGGTGCGTGGCTCTCTGCGGGAGTTATCAGTCGGTCAGATGATCGCTGACATGGTGGTTGGTGCCAAATTCAAATTTACTATTCTATTTAAACCCTGCTCTGGCACTAGAGCAGTGTCAGAGCTTTAAACTCACTTTCCTCTAATCTGGCATTACTGTTCCAGACCTCTGATCAACACTCCGTGTTCTGATCTGTCTTGTTCCTAACTTTGCTTCCTGCATGCTTGGCACTTGTACTGTGGATTGTGGTGTTCGACTTCTAGCTTATTTGACGATTCATCTGGGCGCTCCTTCAGTACTTTTTCCAATGTATGTGGTCCTGACTCATGGCTAATCTGACTACCCTGACTGCACTTATTCCAGTTACCAGCCAATTCACACTAGGGCCCCCATTTATTAATGATCGTTTTTGCAATGTGATCAGGGCATGCCAGTACCACCCATGATCGCATTGCAAAATGCGATCATAATGGCTGGATGTATCATCCGGGACATTCAAGAACACGGGCTCCGAAAAGAGCCCAACCCGGTGATGTCTCCGGAGAGCTGCCGGCCAGTGCTGGAGCTGCTTCACATGCGCAGTCCTGCTGACTGGTGGCCTTTGCCAGGGGAGGGTTCTGGGGGAACCCTCCGCTGGCTAATTATGTGGTGGTAGCCTATAAGCTACAGCGGCTAACACCATCTTCAGATGGTGTTAGCTGCCCGGGCCAATATTGGGTATGCATCGCATTCCGGATATTGGTAAATCTGGCAGCACCGCATCTCCCATAAAAACCTATGGGGAATGCGGCTGCCTGTGGGAATGGAAGGATCGCAGCAGATATCGGAGAAAATCACTACTAAAAGGTTATGCTGTGCATACATTATAGAATTATACAGTATGGCTGATCTGCAGATATCTGGCGGATCGGCCAGATAATTGTACAGTGTATATGAGCGACCAACCACAAATTATTGGTCTGTTGGACATGTTGAGTTGTCCAGCATAAGTCTGACAGATGCGACAATTTGTGCGCTGCAATTCAGCCGCATTGGGCATTGTATGCCGCCCCTGGCCGACTGCTTGACATTTACCCTGTTCCTTCACAGGGGCGGAATGAGTACATGTCTCCTCCCCAGGGGAGGAAAGCAAATATCTTGGGCCATAAACTGTGACATACAGTATCTCCCATTGTTTGGCCATGAAATCTGATGTTTTACAAGCAGTCAGATACATACAGTGTTTGCCCAGATCAGCTTTGTCGCAATCAATTATGACCTTAGGATCTGCATTGGATTAAAAATAAAGGAAAATATAATATGAAAATAAAATAAAATAAAATGTTCCACAACATAAACATGCTATAAAGCTATTATTATTTAATGATTCCCTCACACTGGCTGCCACCTTGAAACCAAAAAATAAGTGCCAATTTTCCAATTGTGGCAAGATGATACCAACACTCTCCCGATTCGGATCTCCTTGCCGTAGAAATATTTAGAAATAACCTATTTACTATTTTACAGGAGTGATGTGCACGTCATCTACAACCAAGCAGATATAATGCAACACTCATCATTTTAATGCAGGAGTAATGGATTTTGAGGTAAGGGCTGCTTATTAAACAGTTAATTTATGCACAAGTGCCGTTTCAGATGAATTATTACTCTCATTGTTGAATCAATGTCAATGCCCAGTGGGAGAATAATGCATGAGAGAGATGGCAAATGTAGAAGAGCAGAGCACTTATTTCGGACAAAGTTTGCTTCCCTCATTCGGGACAAGAAGCCGGTGATCATTAGGACCCAATTACCATTAGGCCCCCAGGGGTGGACTCTTAAGATAACAGTCTTCATTCAGTAAATATACTCACATAAAAATAATATAAATGTACTAAGCCTTAAAAGTGATTCTTACATTCTAGAAACATCTATAGAAAACTATACAATTAAATGATTCAAGAGAAAGTTTACCATTATTTATTCTCTCTCTCTCTCTCTCTCTCTCTCTCTCTCTCTCTCTCTCTCTCGTGATGCGCAGACTCTGGCACTCCCTACTTGTAAAAGAGGCTTATATCCCCACCAAATGACCAGCTCAGGTGTGTAACCGGGTGATCACCACAAACAATCTGTGTGTATGTTTCCATACGTCCTAAGTAGAGATGTGCGGTTTGGCTTTCCAGAAATACGAACACAACCGAACTTAGGGGTTTTGAGTAAAATCGAGTCCCAGTTCAGAATCACCTTGGGGTTCCGAGTAGTTCTGAGTCTCGGCTCGGGTCTGCAGTCATTTCGGAACTTGGTTTTAAAACCGAACTCGGGTTTTGGATTGCATGTAAATATGTAAACAGGTCCAAATGACATGATTTTAGCTGTTTTTATCGATTTTTTAATCGATTTTTAAGTGATCCAAAACCTAATCTGAACCAAAACACTTGAGGGTGATTTTGCTAAAACTCGGTTATGAATTAGAACCAAAACCAATATACGTGGGTCCGTGCACATCTCTAGTGCTAACAAGCACTGAGTGAGGTTTTCTTTTTAAAATCACTGGTTTTCTTGTTGGATACAAAAGGACACATTTAAATCCTAGAGATGAGCGGGTCCGGTTTTCCGAGAATGGAACTCACCCGAACATAGGGGTTTCCCGCCTAACTTGGAATTCAAAACAAGGCAAAACGTCATCATCACGCTGTCGGATTCTCACGGTTTTGGATTGTATAAAGGTCACGGTGATCGGCGCCATTTTCATTCGGCTGTGGAGAGTGTACAGAGCAGATGTGCTGTGTTCTTCTATGGTGCATTGTGTGTTGTTGTCAGTGACTTGTCACTATTTGTTCAAGGGTGCAGTGTTGTCAGGCTGGGACTGCAGTACATAAAGTGGGGGGTGCTGCTGTGTCACTCACTGTTGCCATGTCAATCAAGGGGCAGGGGCTGCAGTACATAAAGGGCTGCTGCTTTGTTGTTCATAAAGGGGCTTGGGCTGCAGTACGTAAAGGGCTGCTGCTGTGTTATCCTGTCCATCAAGGGGCTAGGGCTGCAGTACATAAAGGGCTGCTGCTGTGTTGTCCATAAAGGGGCTTGGGCTGCAGTACATAAAGGGCTGCTGCTGTGTTATCCTGTCCATCATGGGGCTTGGGCTGCAGTACGTAAAGGGCTATGGCTGTGTTGTCCATAAAGGGGCTTGGGCTGCAGTACGTAAAGGGGTGCTGCTATGTTATCCTGTCCATCAAGGGACTCGGGCTGCAGTTCATAAAGGGGTGCTGTGTCGTCCAGGGGTACTCTGTCAATCCAGGGGTGCTCTTCCCCAGTGTATAAAAAATTAAAGTTAAAATTAAAATCTTTTTTTTTTCCTTTTTTTTGTGTGTATGCTAGCCAAGTAGTTACTAGTTAGTTACTAGTTATGTTATTATTGTTCGGTGACACTGCCGGCCAGACCACAATTTATCATCCACGTATTTGTGACTCTGCAGGTGGTCGGTCCGCACTCCGCTGCCCCGCAGGGGTGCTTTGTTGTCCATAAAGAGGGGCTGTATTGATCATCGTGGGGCTGCTGCCTCATCCAGGGTGCTTTTCCCCAGTGGAAAAAAATAAAAGTGAAATATAAAATTAGCATTCCTCAAAAAAAAAATATTTTTTTTTTGTGTATGTGTGTGTGTGTGTTAGCAACTTAGCTGCGCTGTTATTGTTTGGTGACACTGCTGGCCAGACCACAGATTATCATCCATGTATTGTGTTATTCTTATTCATAAAAAATCTTGTGACACTGTAAGTGGTAGCGCAGTGTTTTACTCATAATAAAATCTTGTGACACTGTAATTGGTAGCGCAGTGTAATATTCAACTTTTCACTTCTTACCTCAATCGTGAATAAATTAGTCTACACGCCGACTACAAGACCACAACAAAGTGCTAAATAACATGCATTATAAATAAAACATAATGACATCACTGTAAGTGGCAATGCAGTGTGTAATTCTTTTCTTATTCATAAACAATCTTGTGACACTGTAGGTGGTAGCGCAGTGTGTTATTCTTTTCTTATTCATAAAAATATTATGACACTGTAAGTGGTAGCGCAGTGTTTTCCTCTTAAAAAACCTTGTGATACTATAAGCTGTAGCGCAGTGTTTTATTCTCAAAAGAACTTGTGACACTGTAAGTGGTAGCGCAGTGTTTTACTCTTAAAAAAACTTGTGACACTGTAAGTGGTAGCGCAGTGTTTTACTTTAAAAAAAAATTGTGACACTGTAAGTGGTTTTACTCTTAAAAATCTTGTGACATTGTACGTGGTAGCACAGTGTTTTACTCTTAATAAATATTGACACTGTAAGTGGTAGCGCAGTGTGTTATTCTTTTCTTATTCATAAAAAATATTGTGACACTGTAGGTCATTGATACCGCAGTGTAATATTTAACATTGGTACAAATTGACATGTGTGTAACCCACTTCATTCGTGTTTGTTGATATGGAGAATGATCAGTTGAGAGGAGAGCAGGGACCACATGCTAGGGCTGGGGCTGCTGCCAGTGCCACCAGTCATGATGATACTAGTCCATCTACGTCATCAACTAAAGCCGATGTCCAAGGGCATACAGGGCAACTAAAATCAAAGAACCAATCATTTAAATTGGTAATGAAAAAAACATCAAAGGGGTAAGTTAGCTGCAGAAAGACATAAAATTGGCAATATGCCTTTCACCACATGAAGTGGCAAGGAAAGGCTAAGGTCTTGGCCTTTATTTATGACTGGTGGTTCTGCCTCTTATGATGATGTAAGCCCTTCTCCCTGTAGAAGTTTCAAAAAAATTAAAATCATTAAGGTGCAGGAACCAACTGTGTGCTCAGAAATGTCTCAAATCCCTGAGGAGAGTCTAAGGACCTCATTCAGAGCCGGTCGCACAGAGCGTGTGGTCGGTCTGAATGGGGTGAGGACGTCTTGAATTTTCAAGATGTCCTCCTTTGCGGTGGTAAGGGTGTGGGTTAACACCCACAGCCTTACGACCGCCTAAGGTGATGGTCGCGAAGGTCAAGACCATCGTGACCATCGGGGCTTACAACGAGACCCTAGGGTAGGGTCTCCCTTGTCGTAAGCCCCGGAGAGCTTTCGTCTCTGTCTGAGCCGGAAACTCTCCACTGACATCACTAGTGATGTCAGTGGGGCCGCCCCCAAATGGTAGGCATTCCCATGGGAATGCCCCCATTTGGGCTGCCACCCCCCCGGCCCGCCTTCCAAATGGGGTGAGCTGTCAATCAACATAGACAGCTCGCCCCCTTTGGATCGAGACCCGCTACGACCGGCGCTGTTGGTCGTAGCAGGTCTCACGCATGCGCATGATGGTGCCCATCGTGCACATGCTCTGTGGGGGGCCATCAACCCAGTCTGAGCGCATCGGCGCTAACGACCGGGTCTGAATGACCCCCTAAGTGTGTCGGCGGGTGCCATGTGTGAGCCTGACCTTTCCAAAACTGTACTTGAAGAGGAGCCTCCTTCCACAGCTTGTGCATCCTCTGGAAATGTGGGGATGAACAGCACAAGTCAACATGCTGACATAGAAATTGAGGATGCTTCTGTGGAAGTGTACCAAGATGAGGAGACTATTTGTGTAGCTGACGCTATTAAGTATGTTGATGATGAGGATGTTATTGATGAGGATGTTGTTTGTGTAAATCAGGCCCCAATGGAAACAGTTGTTGTCCATGATAAGGAAAAGCCCATTGTCATGCTTGGGCATAAAACAAAAAAATCCACTTCTTATGTGTGGAATCATTACCCAAATCCTGACAACAATTATCAAGCCATCTGTACCCTTTCTCATGCCAGAGTAAGTAGAGGTAGGGACCCTAACCACCGAGAAACCCCCTCCCTGTTACATCATCTACAGTGCATCCATCAAAAGAGTATGCAAAATTCAGAAACTTGGGCTAAAAAAGTAACAACATGCGGTCCAGCGTCAGCTAGCTCTCTTCTCTCTAATAGATCATAGCACCTAGCATCTTCACCACCAACACCTTCATCAACAATATCCTCAATCATGATCGGAAGTAGTCCTCATCCAATTTAATAAGGCTAACTCAGTCCTCCCCTATCCTGGATTCTTCAGAAGAATCCTTGAGCACTATGCCTGCTGCTGCTGGGAGTGGATCTTCATCCCAGAAGGGGACCAGTAGTAGTTCTAAACACAATTGACTGTTAAATAATCCTTTGCAAGGGGGAGCAAGTATGTTAGCAGTCACCCAGTTGTACAGTGTATCACTGACACCATAACATCTTAGGCTGGTATTAGATGTGCATCCGATATCCGCCATTAGTGCAGTGGGTTTTAGACAGTTAATTGAGGTCTTATGTCCCCGCTACCAAATCCTGTCTAGGTTCCACTTCACTAGAAAAACAATTCCCAGCCTGTATAGGGACATTAAAATGAGTTAATTAGTGTCCTCCAAAATGCCATTGTACCCACTGTCCACTTAACTACAGATATGTGGACAAGTGGAACAGGATAAATGCAAGATTACATGACTGTAACAGCCCACTGGGTGGGTGTATTGCCTTCAGTGCCACCAACTGCAGCAACAGCAGCATCTAAGAAATAGCAACTTATTGAAAGGCAGGCTACTCTCTGTATCATTGGTTTCACTAAGAGGCATAACGCGGACAACCTCTTAGAAAAACTCAGGGAACTCATTGCAAAATGGCTTACCCCGCTTGGACTCTCCTAAGGATTGTGATTTCTGACAGCGCCACCAATACTGTGAGAGAATTACAGCAGGGTGAATTCCAACACATCCCATGTTTTGCTCACACAATCAACTTGGTTGTGGAATTTTTTTTTTTAAATGACAGAGCCGTGCAGGAGATGTTCTCTGTGGCCCACAACATTTCTTGACATTTTCGCCATTCAGCAGATGCATGTAGAGGATTCAACACAACCAAATTTTGACATCTGGTCGGGTCTAAAAGAATTGCCTACAAATAATGACATCTCTACGGTGACTTCATCTGATACGATCACCATTCAAAGAATGGTTGAGGACTATTATAATGATATCGCCCAAATAGGCATGTCAGACAGTCCGTTTCACTACTGGCAGGAAAAAAAAGGGCAATTTGGAGGCCCTTGCACAAACTGGCTTTGCTTTACTTGGGCTGCCCCCCCTTCCAGTGTGTACTCAGAAAGAGTTTTCAGCACAGCCGGGAACCTTGTCAGTGATTGGTGTAGGAAGCTACTTCCTCAAAATGTGGAAAAGATGATGTTTATCAAAATTAACTATAAATTTCACGAGGAAGACTTTTACCGCCAATTACATCCAAAAATTACAAAGGCACCTGAAGCTGTAATGGTGGATTCCAGCGGGTACTAATTAATATTGTGTGAAGATGATATACACACTGATGAGGGTGAGGAATCGGATGATGATGGCAACAACATCCTGCCTCTGTAAAGCCAGTTTGTGCATGGAGAGATCATTGGTAGCTTGTTTTGTGGGCCCCAAACAAACCAATCGCTTCAGCCACAATTGGCAGTCCCTGTCGCTAAAGTGATTGGTTTGTTAAACTGTGCAAGGGCCCAATGACAATTCCATCTTGCACCTCTTTTGTATGCATTATGTGCTGTTTGGGGCATTGCTGTCTGACATTTTTAATTGTATAGTTTATTAAACTGCCATCCTGTATGCCACTGCTGTGTGACAAATGTTTCATAGATGTCCTATGTTTTTTTACATTTCCGTGCTTTTGTGCCGCTGCTCTGATGCATCCTTTTTTTTTAGTTTCATTCTGTATTTATTGCAACTAAAATTACACATACTTGCAAAATACTGTTATGTTATTTTTCAACCTTAATTTTAGATACCAACCTGGTGGGCTTGGCTATCCTTGATCATAACAGCCATATTTGGTCTGATGCAACTCAAACACCAAATGGAGAGGCTATTTTATGATGGTATCTGGAGATGTTCTCCCTCCTCCCCTCCCAGCCTTCCCATACATAATCCCAGAAGCACAATGATAAGAGATGTTTAGTATCAGACTTTAAAATCCCTCTTCCTGTCCAGAGCTTCTGTTTTGTGTGCTGCCACAGACATCATCTCCTGCATGCCCCTTTGATTCTTTAAAAAAACTTTGGAACCACCGAGAAGCTCCAGTGGGGCAAGGACTGATGTGACTGAGTAAAATATTTTTTGTAAATGCCTCCCCTCCTCCCTCATAAACTTGCTTCGGAATCAAAAAATGTAATTAAATTTACTACTAATCAACCCTTCATTTCCCTGCCTTCAACTACATGCATACTCCAACTCCCTCTTGAATAATAAAAATATTTGTTTCCTGATGTGCCATGTTGGAAGTTGAACTGCCACTGCTGCTGCAACCTTTGACATGCGGTTGCTGAATGCCAAAATGTTTATGGCCACAGACAGCATGTCCTGAATGCCCCTTTAATAAAAAAAAAATATTCTGAACCACCAAGTTGATTTTGTGGGCAAAACATGGGACATATTGATCACCCATGCTCTCCCCTCCTCCCTTATAAATTTGCTTTAGAATACATTTTTTTTATAAAATTTGCTATGAATCAACCCTTCCTTTCCCTGTCTTTAACAACATACATACTGTTGATTAATGAAAACATATGTTTCCACATGTGCCATGTTGGCTGTTGAACTGCCACGTGTTTGTGCCGCCCACTGCTGCTGCTCAGCTTAGTCAGTCAGCTAGCTTGGTGCAACTTTTGGAACTAAACTGGATGAAAACAATATTGTGAGCTATGAGGTGGTCAAAATTGACTAGAAATTAGTGGAAATTAATGTTATTGAGGTTAATACTGTAGGAACAACAAAAAGCCCAAATTATGTCATTTTAGCAGTTTTTAATCAATTTTTGAAAGAAAATGCATATAAAAAAAAAAAAAAAAACACACAAGGGTATACAAGGGAGGTTTTGCAAAACCAAATCCAGATTCAAAACATTGAAGAAGATACAGATCCAAAACCAATACACCGGGGATCGGTGCACATCCCTATTAAATACCTATTCCATCCATCATGGTTTAGCGTAGATTCCAGAGGCTGTGGAGTATTACAATTTTAAGGAGTTTAGGATTAAAATAAAAACTTGCAGTGGAAATTGAGCTAACAATAATCTGCCCTTGTCTTCACTAGCACATCTTCAGTAAGAAACTCTGATGTCTTAACACTATTACAATATATTATTATTAACAAAGTTGCATTTTGGCTAGTTAAATTAGAAACCCTGGTCCTAAAGTAATGTTTTTCCCCAACACCAGAAGGGGGCAGTGTGGAGAACAGTCACAGAGACAAAGGATTCTTCTGGTTCTGGCACCACGCACCAAGTCATAGTTGAACAGTTCGCTCCTCTCTCTGGCACCTGAGCCCCCCCATCAACATCTCCCCAGTACCTCAACATCTTAAGGGCTCCACTAAGCTGCTCTTTTCTTCTTTCTTTTAATGCTAATTCATCTTCACTATTTTCCCTTGGTTCCTGCCAGCTCCTTTTTGCTATCAGCTACGCAACTTCATGATGTCACATACGCTGCAGAGAACAGAGAGCCACATACACTGGACTTGTCTTCAGAAGTCACTGGACTTGTTTGCAGAACACGAAGTGGTCCTTATGGCACCAGGTGCATTTTAAGTTGTCAACTGAGATGACACAGATATGACCTGGGCAGCAGCCTTGTGCTCTGAAGTTGACCAATTTACAGGCCCTTTAAATTTATGAATGTAAGGGCACAATCTTAAAGACTAAAGTGGAGCATTATAGAGTGAGGGTGCAACAGGAAAAAAGAGTAAAAGACTTACAGGCATAGTTATTATTTATTTGCTTTTAGATCCATTCAGTTGAATTTCTTATCTCGGCAATAAGAAATTAAGGTTTGCTGGGATGTATTAAAAAATAAATGCAGGGACAGGGTCAGCGATAGGAGCCCATCCCTGCGATGTGTAAAGGTAAAGTGATCACTAATGCGATCCCTCTCCCGGTAACCTTTATCTTGCATATCTTAATAAACATGCCCCTAATAAAAGCTTACCTGGGTATATTGGTCTATATGAGTTAGAAACTATGATGACCTGCATCTAGGAAGAGACATATCAATTAAGCCTACCAGGACTAATCAAATAAGCCTACCAGGATGCATTAAAAAAAGACTTAATGGCAGCATTTTGCTCAGCGCTGCAAGGTTCATATACTGTATGTCCAATCATTATACACCAATATTCCTCACCAGCTTGGTATTACCCATATATCTAAGCGTCTCTCTAGGGATGGAGCAGGGACAGGAATCATTTCTTCTATCCTGTATTTCATTTATTCTGTCTCACAATTATATTCTTTTTTCCAACACGTTTTATCTTCAAGTCATGGGAACGACCATGGGGACCAGATTCGCGCTGAGTTACTCCAACCTCTACATTGGGTAGTTTGAGGACCTCCATGTCAGCAGGAGTGATCTTGGTGCATCACTGGTCTTCTATGGCAGCTTAATTGAGAATCTCTTTATTGTTTGAGTCAGGGACCTTCTTTCAGCACAGCACTTTGTTTCTACTCTTAATTTTAATGATTTCAATCTATCCTTCACCTTTACTTATGACAGGAGGAGCACTGACTTCCTGGATGTAACCCTGGAGGCCACTGGTTCCAAAATAAATACTTCCAATTATGTTAAACTTTTGAGTACTCAATCATATTTACATTTCCATAGCGCACACTACAAACCTTGATAGGTGAACATTCCTAAGGGCCAACTGATGCACCTACATAGGAAATGTTCACTAGAAGAAGTTTTTAGACAATAAGCTATTGAGATGTTGGATGCTTTTAGACTTAGGGGATATCCTGAAGCTATCCTTCAAAAAGTATTGACAGAAGTTTTTGATATGGATATATCTAGTCTTCTTCAACCTAAAACTGAGAACAAAGACAAACACACTTTAGATGACGATTTGGTCTTTGTTTGTAAATATAGTTCTCATCATAGAGAAATTAAATTATCCATAGGAAAGTTAAGATACTGAGTGTATTAACTAAATTTTAATGGAGCTTGCTATAGGTGCCTTGGTTTATGATTGTCTCCTTTTGCATGAATTTGTATTGATGTTTTCAATGGTAAATTATTTATCTACACCAGTTCTTAATTCCCTTGATGCACTAAGCGTTGGAGAGTGATAAGGTGGAGAGAGATAAGCTCCTAACTGTCACTTTTCAAACACAGCCTGTAAACTTAAAGTTAGGAGCTGATTGGTTGGTTCTAAATCAGGGTCATCTTAGCAGCAGTGTGGGCCCTGGGCAAAGCAATGTACTGGGGCCCCTACCCAACCATTCACAGAACAAAAATGTAAATGGTCAATAAAATTAAACCCTCCTGTACTCGTCACCAGGGGGTTAGATCAGAGAACAGTGCAGCGGCGGCCGGCTTATAAAAATATCACAAATTTACCAACTGGCCGTGGCTGCAGGGGGGCATGTTGGCGGGCCCCTACAAGTTTTGGGCCCTTGGGCAACTGCCCAACAAGCCCAATGGAAGAGATGGCCCTGTTCTAAATCACTCTCCACTTTGTCACTCTCCAAGGCTTAATGCATCTCCCCCTGAGTAGTATACAGGCTGGCCTTGTTTTGGATTTATATACATGCTCTTGAGGAAGGTGTGGGTGCTTTCCATACTGAAACGCATTGAGCTTTGTCCAAATCTTTGGGACTGTCCGTATGATTGATTCCAGACCAGTTACATGAGTGGGGATCTTTGCTACCAGCATTTCACCATCACTGACTGGATTAATGCGAGGACGCCTTGCTAATTGAGGTCTGCACAGATCTTCCCTGAACTATTGAATAAACACCGTCTCCACAAACTTTCTAATTCAAGACTTGTGGACTATATTTTCAGATATTCTAGACTAAGTATCCACAATGATTTCCACCTTATTCTTCAGGTCCCATATTAACAATATATGGCTATTTGTACATGTAATTCTATGTGATTTTATTTGCCATACTGACATGTTTTAATGTATAATAAATGTGTTATAGTATCAAGCTGCATATATAATTTTATTTGTATAATTCATTAGAGAGAATGAGTACCCACTAGTGCTGTTTAACTCTCTATACATGTGTAACTCTTTATCGTGGAGCCTAATGCTCTCATTAAAACAGCTGCTGTTATGACAAGCACCATTTGGGTTTTTCTATACGTTATAGTATATGTATAAGTTTTGCACCAGAAGAAAACAGTGGTATATTCATTAGACTGACGCCAGGAGACAACAGTAACATTTGTGCCTAGTTTACACCTGGAGATGAGGCTTGCCAGGAAATAGTAAATGCTAAAGTTACACAATATAGAACTTTAGAAATTTCATATACATAACACAGTCTGTCTATAACTGGACAGATATATAAATAAATAATACAGTTACATTTACTATATAGTAAGAATACAATTAAATACAGATGCAAATAAAAAATTCAAGCAGCTATTATCTTCCCCAAATGGGAATCTGCTGTCCTGTTGTGTACCGAATGCAAATATCACTGATATAATGCAAATAATACAAATGTACTGCAGCACAATTACATAGGATGAATCAGCCAGTGAATGAACATTATCAGTGAATGAACATTATCAGTGAGTGAACATTATCAGTGAGTGACCATTATCAGTGAGTGAACATTATCAGTGAATGAACATTATCAGTGAGTGAACATTATCAGTGAATGAACATTATCAGTGAGTGAACATTATCAGTGAGTGAACATTATCAGTGAGTGACCATTATCAGTGAGTGAACATTATCAGTGAGTGAACATTATCAGTGAATGAACATTATCAGTGAATGAACATTATCAGTGAGTGAACATTATCAGTGAATGAACATTATCAGTGAGTGACCATTATCAGTGAGTGAACATTATCAGTGAATGAACATTATCAGTGAGTGAACATTATCAGTGAGTGAACATTATCAGTGAATGAACATTATCAGTGAGTGAACATTATCAGTGAATGAACATTATCAGTGAATGAACATTATCAGTGAGTGACCATTATCAGTGAATGAACATTATCAGTGAGTGACCATTATCAGTGAGTGAACATTATCAGTGAGTGACCATTATCAGTGAATGAACATTATCAGTGAGTGACCATTATCAGTGAGTGAACATTATCAGTGAGTGACCATTATCAGTGAGTGAACATTTGCAGTAGTCTTAATTTTAATGCGTACAATCTTAGATCTTTTGACAATGTTTTATTGATGTAAGTCAAATGATTCATTTACTGGACTTGGCTGCACATTTGCTAGCATTGTGCGTTCATTCAGTGGAAATTTCTACACCTCTCCTGTTTTTTTTTGGTTGCAAAATTCTAACTATTCCTTCAATCTTTAAACCCAAAAATATATTTTAAAAGTATACATAGTAATAAGGATGGCACACATCTCAAAATAGTTTTATGTTGTATCTCACCAACCCCTTAAATATGAGAATTCCCTTAACTGTTCATTCACTGGGTGATTCACCCTAAGGCCTGTATTCAGTATGGGGCGAAAAGTCTGAACTCTGAATTTTCGCCCTCATCTCCGTTTTTTCAGGGACAAAGTATCGGGCGCATGACTACTTTATCCCCGTATTCAAATAGGATCCAGCGAAAACGGGACCCGGAGGAAAGGTAAGTATCGAAAAATCCAGGGAATTTTTGGGAAATGTTCCTGGCACCCCCCTAAAGATGTCCAGACATGGGGGATCACTTTGGGTACCCCCGTTTTTGCCTGCTGAAGGTAATCGGGGTTTTTAAAGAGCCGTGGCAGGTGCATAAATGCGCCTGTGAAGAAGGGGTGAAGAATAGCAAAAAATAACTAGTTCCATCAAATTTGGGGTAAATGAAAATGGGTGCAAGCATATTTTTTTAGTATCTAAAGTGAATTTTGAAAACTCTTAAAAAGGCACCTGCCGCTGCTACCCGCATTCTTGAAAACACCTGCCGCATACATGGGGACCCCTCCTGAATCAATTTCGCTAGTTTAAAACTTTGTTCCCCTATAATTAAAGTACATTTTTTTAGGTGATCCTGGGGATTTTTTTTTTCTTTTTTCAACACAGATGTTTTTTAGGGGACTCTCCCAGGGCTGCAGGTTATTTTTTTTAAGCCTACACCCCTAAACCCCAATTCTGCACTTTTTTTTGCCACGTATAACATGGTCAAAACTTATCCCCGTTTTCTAACAAAGACTTTTCGCACCAGCGAAAAGTCTTTGAAAGTGTATACGGGGATAATTGAAACAGGCAAAAATGACGTTTAAGGTACTTTTTGCCCCATATTGAATATGGCCCTAAGTTGTAATACTAGTGTGGGGGATAAGTGGCTGCATTGTTGGGTCCTAGACTAGATAATTAGAATTTTTTATTGCTGCTAATTCGGTACCTTCCAGATGTATCATAAAACACATCCAGGAACAGGGTCCTGTAAAGTAAAGTGATCGCATCAGCATCACTTTTCTCTTTAGTTGCGGGAACCCCTGCCGCCTACTGCGCATGCACGATATGGAGCCTATATGCTACAATGACTAATGGGTCCAAGCGGTAAATTTCACAATATACACTATGGGGTCTGCTATTACGATAAAATGATATATCCACAAAATTTGTTTAATAAAGATACCCCAATGGGAAAAGAGAGCAGAGACTGAGTTACATGGAGAAAGGGCCGTAACTAGGGTGGTGCGACATGTAGCACTACAAAGGGCACCGCAGGGCAGGGGGTGCTGTTGGGGCCTGTCAGTTTTTGTGTTTATAATCACTCTCATTTCTGTTATCCTCAGCGTCTCCTAGCCACCCCTATCTACTCCCTGGCCGACCCCCCCTCCATCTGGTCAGTACTGGAGATGACGGGTGCTAAGAAAGAAAAGTGGGCGTCTTTACATCGGCGTGCGCTCACTCTGCTGTTGTTCTCTAAAACATAGAGGGCGTCCTTAAGCCAGACAGTGCGATCGCGCAATTTGCATACCCGGCCCCTGACAGTAGCGAGAGAGCGCAGCTTAGCGTCCGGGTCTGAATCGACCCCTCAGACTTTTACATTTTGATGCAAGAAATCCAAAAGCTGACACAGAGCATATTTGTGCGCAGTAATGGCCACCTCCCAGTCTCCGGCCAGGAACGCTCATCACTTTCCCAAGACAGTTCTGATACCAAGCATCTCAATCACAAAAGCGTCTTTGTGTGTACAGTGTGACGCATGAGCCATACCAATTTATAGTCATTTTCATGCATGCGCAGTAGCAAGACATCGCTCAAATACGTCATCATCGGCATTGTGTGCAGCCCTGAATCAGGCCCATTGTGCATTTATATCCCCATGTATTACACACAAATATCAGCCAGTTTTAAACACACTTTGGATAAGAAATGGCTCACTGATCAGTGACCGTTACCAGCCATCCATTAATGCCAGATAACCACCTTGACGGAAATAGGAAATTGTCTTTCAATGGGTACTATAGAGTACCCAGAGGAAACAAAGACAAGTACAGTATATGGAGTATATACAAACTCCACATAGTAGGGGATCAAGCCCTGGACTTCAATGCTGGGAGGCAGTAATACTGACCGTTACACCATCTGTGCTGCCCCAGAGATATATATAATTGCCAGTATACACAGCATTGCACCCACAGATGTAATATTCAGCATATTACACCAATGCCACCAGTATACACAGCATTGCCCCCAAGATGTAATATACATATTACCCCCATAACAATAGTATATACAAAAGTCCAGGAATGATGATGTTCGTCCATGTAAGATGACGTTTAGCCTCTTTCTGAGTTCCGTTTTTTTGGAGGGAAAAATCCGAACTCAACATGCAAACTCGAACCTATCCGAGCCTGCACATCCCTACCGTGGACACAAATTGTGGCCCATTGTCACTGCATATTTGCTCCGGTAGACCATATCTGGCAAAGATGGTTCGCAGAACAGCAATTGTAGTATAACCTCTGGCCATTTTGAATGAGGGTCCACTGCAATAAGAAATATACCACCCATGAATGGACCAGCAAAGTAAATATGTACCAGATGCCATGGAGATAATGGCCATTCCCAGGGGAGTAACAGGGCTAAGGGCGGTGATTTTTTAACTCTTTGGCATCTTTTACATCTTTCTGTCAATGTTTCGATTCAACTATCGAGTCCTGCCCCCCACACATAACTTCTAGCAAGACTCTTCATTTTCACTGTGCCCAGGTGACCCTCATGTAAATTTTCCAAAACTCTTTTTTGCAATTTAAGTGGTATCATCACTCTGCACCCACACATTAGAGTTCCTTGATAGGCAGAAAGTTGATCTCTCCTGGCCAAAAATCCATATCATTGAGCATTGCCATGTTAGACAGCACCGCGTCTTTCCTTGTTTCCCGATTGATCATGTCATTGGTAATAGGTAGCTGTTCTATTAAAATTTTGTGATACACTTCCAGTGAGTCTCTACCATTGTCCTGCTCACTTTGGGGCAAGGGGGGACGTGATAGACCATCAGCATTGCCATGTAGTTTTGTTCCTTTAAACTCAATGTCATATGTGTGTGCACCCAGGAATGACCAACGTTAAAGACGTGCAGCAGTAATGGCTGGGACTCCCTTTAGAGGGTTAAAAATCGATACCAATGGTGATGATCAGTTATTAGTATAAACCTTTGTCCATACAAATATTGATGAATTTCTTTACTCCCCATACTAGACTTAAGGCCTCTCGATCAATTTGAGCATAATAGTTCTCTGCTACTGTTAAGGACCGTGAAGCAAACGCTATTGGTTTCTCACTTCCATCTCTCAGTTGATGTGACTACACTGTTCCAATGCCATATGGTGAGGCATCACATGCCAGTCTGATGGGCAGTTTTGGGTCAAAATGAGTAAGGACTTTATCAGATGTAATCAATCTTTTTGTTTCTGAGAATGCTTTTTCTCAGTCTTTTGTCCACTTCCAAAGTGCATTTTTCTGTGATAGGGCTTTCAGTGGGTGTAGTACTGTGGAGATGTCTGGTAAGAACTTGTGATAATAATTCACTAGGCCCAAGTAATATCTCAGTTGTGACACAGACTGGCACCGGGGTGCTTGCAGTACTGCCTCAATTTTATCAGTCGACTTGTGCAGGCCCTCTCTATCATTTTCATGTCCACAATAGGAAATGCATTCTTGGAAAAATGCACATTTGTCTTTATTTACTCTGCGTCTGTATTCCTGTAGTCGGGTTAATACTCTTTCCAAAATTATTTAAATGGTCCACATCATCTATCAAACTGATTGAACTGCGCTTATGGGAATGTATGCATGATATAACACTTGTTGCAATATGGTAGCACCTATCTGAATAATGTAACAAGAACAAGGCTTCTCTAAAAAATTCACAGTTTATTACATTCAATACATAAAACTCACTAACATGACTCACAACACTAAGTAAGTATATTGCACACAAGCTGGCTCTAAATCGCCCAGTTATTATACTGGTCAAGAGTTGATGTTAGCTATAAGTATAGCACTGGAATAAATATATGAATGTCCAAATTCACAGTAATTTGTGTCGTTCTTAGTGGATATATATCTCTCTACCAGAGACTTGTGCAAATCCAATGCTTGCACAGCCCGTAACAGTGTCCTTACCCTTCTGCAGATTATTCAGTCTTAGTAGCCACAGATGGTGATGGTAAGTGGCTGTTAATCAACTACTGCTGTAGCTCCAGAATTATACCACAGTCCTGTACCGGCACACTGATGTGTATTGGGTCCGTACTTCAGAGAGACCAGGGTGCAGATGATGCAGCAGCCGCTTGCTAGCGCCCGGTCAATCCCTCCGTGGCTGCTTGTTTGTCTGGTCTGGTCAGGGCTCACTTCAATAACAGAAGGTGCAAAGTGACGGGCTTGGGTGGGTTGGATATCTTCCTCTAGTCCATCGAAAATAACCCTTTAGACGAAAGGCCACTTACCATCACCATTTGTGGCTAATAAGACTGAATAATCTGCAGAAGGGTAAGGACACTGTGCTACGGGCTGTGCAAGCATTGGATTTGCACAAGTCTCTGGTGGAGAGCTATATATCCACTAAGTAAAACACAAATTATATATTCCCCCTCCTTTTTCATATGAGGTATTAATAAAGGCTGCAGCTTTTGTGGCGCATTCCCCATCTACATCAGTAATATGTTTAGGGGATTTTAATAATGTGTTTAATTCAGCTCTTGATAGATGGCAAGAGTCAGATGTACCTCAAAAACAAAGCGATAGTGGTTTTTCCAATTATGTGGCTGACCTATATTGGCATGATGTATGGTGCTCAAACACCCCAATGTACGCCAGTTTTCATATTTTTCCCATATGTATTACTCTTTTTCAAGAATAGACTTAGTACTTGTCTTTAATAATTTACTCCCTATGGCCTCCCATATATTAAATGAAGCAAGAGGCATCTCTGACCATTCCCAGCTCATTATGACAATTAACCTGTCCAGTCTCAAAGGGCAGTCATTTTGGAAACTCAACCCATTCTGGCTACAACAGATGGGAGTGGGCTCAGAGTTAGAAGCACTTTGGAAGGGGTTTTTCACAGATAATATAGGTTCTGCCTCTGTAGCGATGACATGGGATGCCTTCAAGGCCTATTTAAGAGGTAAACTAATAAAAAGAATATCTGAACTTAAATTATTCAATAGACAAAAGGAATTAGAACTTGAGACCGCATGCAAACACCTAGAATTGGCGTATTTCAGTGATAGCCTTGAATCATCAAGACTTAAACGGTTGGCTTCACAAGCTGCCTGGACGTCACATTTGAAGGATAAAGCCAGTCACAGGTTGTTATTTTCTTCACACTCACATTACACATTTGCTGACAGGACAGGGAGCTACTTAGCTCATTTGATTAATTTTGATCGCCCTTCAAATACAGTGGCTGAAATCATAGGAGATAGCGGCTCTGTGGTATCCACTACCCCTGACATAGTTGAGGTATTTTTGTCTTATTTCAAATCTGTGTATTCTTCAAGATTATGTTGCAGCCATGCTGAATTGGTGTCTTATGTTGCAGATATAGGATTGTCTTCCCTCTCTCCGGAAGATGCAGCCTTCTTGGATGCTCCTTTTTCAGAAGAGGAGGTGGGGGCGGCTATTAGATCTTTCCCAGGGGGCAAAGCTCCGGGGTTAGATGGCATTCCAATTGAGCCCTATAAAAAACATGCTTCATTATTTATTCCACAATTGTTGGAAATATATAATAAATTGGTTGAAGAAGATATTTCCCGCCCTCCCCTCTATGTCAGGAGCATTAATTCTATTACTGCCCAAACCTAGGAAGGATTCTAGGTTATCAGACTCTTACTGCCCTATATCATTGATTCCTAGTGATGCCAAAATACTGGCAAAGATATTGTCTATCAGATTATACAAAGTAATAACTAATATAGTCCACCCAGACCAGACAGGATTTATGCATGGACAATCCACAGCAGTGAACATTAGACGTCTTTATACCCATATTCAGGCCTCCCATGGAGCAGAGTCCTTCTCAGCTATTGTGTCTTAGATGCAGCTAAAGCTTTTGACTCCGTGGAGTAGCCTTTTCTGTGGGAGGTCATAAAAAGTTTTGGAATAGGTTCGGTGTTCATAAAATGGGTGAAGTTACTGTATTTTGCTCCTTGTGCCAGAATATCTATTAATGGATATATCTGTCCTTCTTTTGCCCTAGCGAGAGGCACGAGACAGGGATGTCCTTTGTCTCCAGCCTTATTCGCACTTGCTATAGAACCTCTTGTATGTCTGTTATGTGCCCACCCAGACATTAGTGGACTTTGGCTTGGGGGTAGAGAAGATAAAGTGGCTTTATATGCTGACAACCTGTTGCTTTTTTTGTCTGATTATCCTACATCTATGCCGGTTGTTCTTCAGCTGATGTCCACATTTGCTATGTTTTCTGCCCTGACCACAAACTGGGAGAAATCACATATCCTTCCCCTTCGAGGGTTCTGCCCAGATAGTCCTTTAATAACTCTTTGTTGGGTGGGTAAATTTAAGTATTTATTAGTTTGGATTAGCAACTCCTCATCGGATTATATTGCCCTAAATGTTCAGCCACAATTGACATACCTAAAGGCCAAAGACTGATCTTGGAGTAAATTACCACTTACATTAACTGGTAGAGTCAACCTGGTTAAGATGGTGATCCAGCCTAACCTTCTATATATTTTCCTGCAGTCCCCTATTTATCTTCCAATATCATTATTCCGCAAGGTGGAGGGCTTGGTTTCCTCTCTGGTCTGGGTGGATAAACAAGCTCGAATCAGTTACAATACTCTTACTGGAGCCAAATCTGATCGAGGTCTGGCATTGCCGCATTTTCAGTTTTACTACTATGCAGCTCAACTATCACACATGAGGCTTTGGCTGCAAGATACCTCAGTAAATGCCCTTCACACTTTGCTGGTAGCTCAGGCAACACTGAGATATACACCCTTGCAGGCCCTATTGGCCAATAATGAACATAGACTTGGCCCCCAGCTACTTTTACAAGCAGTTAAAATATGGGTGCTGGTTAATAAACTCCTGGGTTTCACATATATTGACCCTGATACTCCCTTATGGAATGCTAAAGCATTGCCAGAACTATCATCCTTAGAGACGGAAGCAGTATGGGGTAGCAGAGGAATAACTGTGTTGAGACAGGTCTATGGCGATAATGTTCTAAAATCATTTGCCCAATTATGTAGTGAATTCAATCTTCCCCATATACTATTCTTCAGATATTTACAGCTTAGACACGCTTTAAATTCACAATTTGCGGGTGCACCTCTGATGTTACAGGATTCTGTGCTCAAGTTGTTCCTATTGTCCCTAAACGCTCATAGAGCTCTCTCATGTCTTTACTCCTTTATTATGAATGCTCACCATTCATCTAACCTTCCAAGTCTTAAACAAAAGTGGGAAGTGGAAGTAGGCCCAATGTGTGATGAATACTGGTCTCTGGCCCTTGGTAGTCCAAGAGAATCCATGGCAGCTATTAGATTCCAGCAAATTAAATTATTTATACTACACAGGACTTACCTCACCCCTATACGTCTCCTTCAATTTGGGGGGTGTGCTGATGATATTTGTCCTAAATGTGGGTGTTCCCAAGGGACCTTTCGGCATCTCCTTTGGTCCTGCCCAAAGGTGCATAGTTTCTGGGGCCAGGTAATTGGAGTGATTGCAATCTGATTTGACTCCAGCAGTTTGTACCCTTGGTACTTTGGCCGAGGATGTTTTTGATAGGTACACTAGACAACACATTCTTAATTTATGTACCTTGGCCAAAGTTTGTATAGCGAGAGCGTGGATGGCTACTACAGGTCCTGAGTTTCAAACGTGGGTTGCTCTAGTTAATACCACAAAATCTCATGAGCAGTATTTATATTCTACTCATAAAGCTGAATCCAAGTTTGATCGAATTTGGCAGAGATGGTTACAATCTACATATACTAAGTTGCCGCCGGATCAGCATACTTTACCTAGATTCTAAATTTGATGTTATGTTTATTGATTGGGAGCCAGACTATGGTTGGATTTTGCTTGATGCTGCGTATATATGATTATCTAATGCATATTGGGAATGGAGGTTTCTACATTCTGGCCCTGATTCAGAGCCGGACGCTCTGACAGGGCGCTCGCTCTGAATCAGGGCCGTCTCTGCTCCTTTTTGTAGTGGCCTCCTGGCCGCTCACATAGCTGTGGGTGACCACCCACAGCTATAGCGAGCGGCCAAAATGATGGTCGCGATGGTCTTGACCATCGCGACCATCGGGCTTGCGACGAGACCCTGCGGTAGGGTCTCGCTGCCACAAGCCCAGGAGTGCTTTTGGCTCTATCAGAGCCAAAAGCACTTCCACCAACATCACTAGTGATGTCAGTGGGGCCGGACCCAGACGGTAGGAGTTCCCATGGGAACGCCTCCGTCTGGGCAGCCATGCCCCTGGCACGCCCACCAAAGGGGGCGTGCTCTCAATCACCATTGACACCATCGATGCTCGCGAGCGGATCAGAATCAGGCCCTCTGTGCCCTAGCATTTAAGTGATATATATTGTATATTCTGTACTAGATGATTTTGATACTTTTCTGCACTGAGTCTATTATTCTCTTTTTCATATATTTCTATAATATGTTTATATATGCTGTAGTTTTTTTTTTGTTTTATGCTCTGCAGTTTGCGAATGTGTTATTTAAATTAGGTGTTCTATATATTTGTGATGGATATATTTTACGATTTTGATGTGTGACAATTATTGTGTGTTTTTTTTATTATTTATTGTTATATTGTATTGTTTAATTGTAAAAACATTTTCAATAAAAAATACTCAATTTAAAAAAAAGAACAACCGACATTTTATATTTATTCCAGCGCTATACTTATAGCTAACATCAATTCTTGACCAGTATAATAAATGGGCGATTTAGAGCCAGCTTGTGTGCAATATACTTATTTAGTGTTGTGAGTCATGTTAGTGAGTTTTATGTATTGAATGTAACAAACTGTGAATTTTTTAGAGAAGCCTTGTTCTTGTTACATTATTCAGACAGGTGCTACCATAGTGCAACAAGTGTTATATCATGCATACATTCCCATAAGCGCAGTTCAATCAATTTGTTAGTTTGTGCTTTTAATGGACCAGAAGGTACTGGTAGATGAACTAGCTGCATAAAGGGGAATCTGTAATATCCTTATTCAATATATAACTCCTCTTCTAGTGAAGCGCAAGGAGACTGGATGCTAAGTAATTAGTATCCAGAAAATATCTATTTTTTATGTTTTTTTCCACATCATCTATGTCTGTTACACTGTCATCCAGGTAACATTGTGTTCCTGGTATTCTTTGTAGGACTTGATTCATTGCTCTCTGCCATAGTGCTGGGGTGGAAGATAGTCCAAACACAAGATGGTTATATTTTAATAAGCCTTTGTGTTTATTGATGTTAGATCATTCTTGGACGCATCCTCTATTTCCATCTGTAAGAACGCTTGAGCTAGGTCAATTTTGGAGAAGTGGTCGCCCCCTGAGAGAGCTGCAAAGATGTCCTCTATTTTAGGCAAAGGATACTGTACAGTACGTAGTACTGGATTTATTGTCATTTTGAAATCTCCGCAAATGCGGATACTTTCCTTCTTTACTACTGGATCTATAGGCATAGCCCATTCACTCCATTCTACCTGGGAAAAGAGTATGCCAGAGTCTTCCAGTTTCCTTATTTCCTCCTCAACCCCTGGTCGAGTAGCATACTGTATGAGCTTTATGAAACTTTGGAATGGCATGTGGATCCAACTCTATACTGGCCTTAATTCCCTTTATCTTGCCTATCCCTTGTTGGAAAATATGTTGTGCAGCAGCTAACAATTTCGAAAGTTCTTTAGTAGCTGCGTTACTTTTGGAAACATTAGATGTGTCAGGCTGTAACATGTGAATGGAATGTTAATCAAGTTGAATTTTCCTTATCCATTCGCGGCCCAATATTGCCGGTCTACCCTGTGGAAGTACGTATAAATACAGCCTATGGGTATTGCCTTTGTATTTCACAAACACTTTTATTTTTCCCATTGGGGGCACATGTTCGCCCGTATATGTGCGGAGTGCTACTGATGTTTTCTTTAAAGGAATTGCAGCAAACAGGCATTTGTAATCACTTGCATTTATCACTGACAGAGCAGAGCCTGTGTCTAATTCCATTTTTAAGTCAATACCTGCTACTTTCAAGGTGACTCAAATCACTTGGCGCTCTTTTGCCGTTATAGAGTGCACCTCTAGGCTGCCTAAAAAAATTTTCTGTCCCAGTACTATCAGTAGAACCTGCTCATTGTGGGCTACCTTATGCACCCAGGGTGTATATTTCTCCCAGGGGCTTTGGATACTTGCGGGCGGTAGGGTTTTCTTCCCGACTGGCACACCCTTTCAATATGGCCTCTTTTCCTACATTTTCTACACACTTTGTCTTTAATCCAGCACTGACTGGCATCATGTGACAGCAGACACAAGACTGTCTCTGATTCCAATTAATTGGATTAGTAGTACATTCTGGTCCCTTTTGGTGTAATTCTGATGCATCCCTGGTTGCAGTCTCCATTCAAATAGCTCTAGATAGTGCTCACTCTAAGGTCAATTCAGGCTCAGCCAGCAATTTCTTTTGTATACTTGCACTTGTCATCCCATAAACGAAACGGTCTCTTAGGGCATCTGATGGAATCGGTATGATTTACCACCGGACCCATGCCTGGTAGTTGGAATCCCGACAGTGGCATCCCGGCAGAGGAGGAAATTCCGATTTTCCTACGGTGAATACTAACTAACCTATTTCTACCCCCTAACCCTCCCTTAGGGGTGCCTAACCCTAACCTTACCCCTCAGTGCCTAACCCTAATCCCCCCTCTAAGTGCCAAACTCTAACCCCCCCTTCTCCTAGCCTAAACCTAAACTAACCTCTCGGGGGGGTTCCTAACCCTAAGTCCCCCCGGGAACCCTAAACCTAACCCCACCCCCACCCCCATGGCTATCCGCGCTCGGCACCAGGCGTCCCTTCGATCGGGATGCCGGGCGTCGGGGGCTCCTAGTGTATGTCTAATGACAGGCGTCGGCATATTGACACCTGTCTTTATACCCTTGCCGGGATATGACAGTCGGGAAGCCGGCTGTCGGGATTAGACCCGCCGGCTTCCCGGCTGCATACCCATCTGATAACCCTGCTCCAAACTCACAGTGCACAGATAACTTTCTCAGTTCAGCAATGTAATCTGACACACTTTCACTTTCAGTTTGATTTCTTCTATGAAACCTGAATCTTTCAGCAATCACTAATGGTTTAGGATGTAAATGTCTTTGTAAAATGTCCACAATGTCAGTGAATGACTTGGTGACTGGCTTCTCAGGTGTTGTTAAACTCCTCAGCAAACTGTGTATATTTTGGCACCCATTACGCTGAGTTATGCTGGGTACACACTGGCCGATATATTGGCCGATTAATTGATCAGCCAAAATATCTTCTGGCAGTCGGCCACTGTGTACAGACGATATGTCTATGAACCGCGAGAATTGCATCACCGCCCCACAACCTGCTGCCCCCCCCCTACCCACTGTGGGGGTTTCTATCAGTAGTGCAGGCGGCGGCGGACAGGTCAGCGGGAGGCTTGTCTGCCTTTCCGGGGGTCCGGGAGCGGCACCTGATATTTGGGAGGCTCCTGGCCAAATCGGGAGGGTAGGCAAGCCTGATCAGACCACTGGTGCAGGAAACCTGTCACAACTGGCTGTGCGGAATCTTCTGCTGAGGGGGTGAGAGCTGAGGTCCCAGGCTGAGGAAGGAATCGGAGGCGTGGGGCCTGTATGTAAGATCTCCTCATCCATGAATACCGGACGTTGACAAGACCTCACCAATGGTGCGGAGTCTAACCAGCTGGGACGTGTTCACCATTAACCCTTTCAAACGGGATATGGGTTTAGCTACTGTGTTGATGCACGTGCGGCTACATCGCACACAAGTCACAAACACAGAAAAAAAATAGTTTTTTATTTTTTGGAGCACTTTGGGGGTTACACCACCCTTTAACAGACTTATGGGACACAGGCACACGCTTGGCACTGCTCCTTTGTTGATGCACATGCAGCTACAGTGCACACAATTCACAAAGACAGAAAAAAAATATTTTTTCTTTTTTGTGGAGCGCACTTTGAGGGTTACACCACCCTTTAACAGACAGATGCACGCTTGTCGCTGCTGCTTTGAGGATGCAGGTGCGGCTACAGCCCACACAATTCACAAAGACAGAAAAAAAAAGAAGAATTTTTTTATTGTTTGTGGAGCGCACTTTGAGGGTTACACCACCCTTTAACAGATAGACGCACGCTTGTCGCTGCTGCTTTGAGGATACAGGTGCGGCTACAGCCCACACAATTCACAAAGACAGAAAAAAAAATTATTTTGTATTTTGTTTGGAGTGCACTTTGGGGGTTACAGCACCCTTTAAGGGACAAGCCAGCCGGCCCTTTACTTATGACACAGGCGCACACAGTCGCTGAAAGGCAAAAGTGGCCAGAAATTTTTCGGGACACCCAAAGCGTCTCCTGCACGCCCCTGTCGCTTTTCAGAAAATTCTGCACCACCAAGTTTATTGTGTGAGCAAAACATGGGATGTGCTGGAATTTGCCCAGATGTAATGCCCGCACAATATTGGTGGCGTTGTCAGATATCACAAATCCCCAGGAGAGTCTAAGTGGGGTAAGCCACTGGGCGATGTTTTCCCTCAGTTTCTCTAAGAGGTTGTCGGCGGTGTGCCTCTTACTGAAACCGGTGATACACAGCGTAGCCTGCCTTGGAACGAGCTGGCGTTTCTGAGATGCTGCTACTGGTGATGCTGCTGTTGTTTCTGCGTAAGGTGATACATTTACCCAGTTGGCTGTCACAGTCATATAGTCCTTAGTCTGCCCTGTTCCACTTGTCCACATGTCCATGGTTAAGTGGACTTTGGGTACAACCGCATTTTTCAGGACACTGAGGACACTTTTTCTGACGTTTCTGTACAGTCTCGGTATCGCCTGCCTAGTGAAGTGGAATCTAGACGGGATTTGGAACCGGGGACACACTACCTCCATCAATTGTCTAAATCCCACTGCACTAATGGCAGATACCGGACGCATGTCTAACACCAACATAGCAGTCAAGGCCTCAGTTATACGTTTTGCTTCAGGATGACTGCTGTCGTACTTCATCCTCCTCGCTAAGGACTTTTGGAGGGTCAATTGTTTAGTAAAAGTAGTGGTGTTCCTACTTCCTCTCTGGGATGATGAACAACTCCCAGCAGCAGAAACAGCAGCAGCGGCAGCAGAAGGCGTAGCAATGCAGGATCCTCCGGAGGAATCCCGGATAGTAGAGTCAGTCATGCCAGTGACATGGCCTGCAGGACTACTTCCGATCCTGACTAAGGAGGAAATTGATGAGGAGGGAGTTGACGGTGTGGTTTGCAGGCGCTTGGATACAACAGGACAACGGGATTTAGGTGTCCCTGGACTGCTTACGGTCTTAGCCAAAGTTTCTGAACTTGACAGTAACTTTTTATGAACGCGCTGCAGGTGCCGTATAAGGGAGGATGTTCCTAGGTGGTTAACGTCCCTACCCCTACTTATTTCACCTTTACATATGGTACATATGGCAAGACAGTTGTTGTCCGGATTTGGATAGAAATATTGTCAGACCAAAGAGGTGGAATGTTTGGTCTTCTGCCCAGGCATGACCGTGATGGGCTTTTTCATCCCACGGACAACAACTGTCTCCCCCGGAGCCTGATTTAAACAAACCACATCACCATCAGAATCCTCCTCGCCAACTTCCTCCTCAGCGCCAGCTACACCAGTATCGTCATCCTGTTGTACTTCAACAGTGACATCTTCAATTTGCATATCAGCAAGTGGACTGTGGGTGCTCCTTTCAGCACTTGCAGGGGGTGTGCAAATGGTGGAAAGAGCCACCTCTTCCCGTCCAGTGCTGGGAAGGTCAGGCATCGCAACCGCCACCACACTTGGACTCTCCTTGGGGATTTGTGATATCTTCTTAGAACGCACAGTTCTTCGCTGTGCTTTTGCCAGCTTAACTCAATTGATTTTTTTAGCGGGAGGAGGGCTTCCATCGTCATGTGAAGCTGAACCACTAGTCATGAACATAGGGAAAGACCTTAGCCGTTCCTTGCCACTCCGTGTTGTAAATGGCATATTGGCAAGTTTACATTTCTCTTCAGATGATTTAAATGTTTTTTTCAAGGTCATTTTCCTGAACTTTGTCATTTGGGATTGTATGTGCCCTCTACTATGACATTGGGCATCGGCCTTGGCAGACGACGTTGATGGCATGTTATCGTCTATGTCATGACTAGTGGCAGCAGCTTCAGCACTAGGACGAAGTGGTTCTTGATCTTTCCCTATTTTATTTTTATCTGAGAAAGTTTGGTCCTCCATATATGTTATATTGATATATATGTGCGGCTAAGGCGCACACAAACACAAACACAGAAAATTATTTTTTATTTTTGTTGGAGACTAGTGCACTTTGTGGGTTACACCACCCTTTAAGAAATGAGCCAGCCGGCCTTTTACTTATGGGACACAGGCGCACGCTTGGCACTACTTTGTTGATGCACGTGCGGCTACTGCGCACACAATTCACAAACACAAAAAAATATATTTTTTTATTTTGTTTGGAGTGCCCTTTGGGGGTTACAGCACCCTTTAACGGACAAGCCAGCCGGCCTTTTACTTATGGGACACAGGCGCACGCTTGGCACTGCTCCTTTGTTGATGCACGTGCAGCCACAGTGCACACAATTCACAAACACAGCAAAAAATTTTTTATTTTGTTTGGAGTGCCCTTTGGGGGTTACAGCACCCTTTAACGGACAAGCCAGCCGGCCTTTTACTTATGGGACACAGGCGCACGCTTGGCGCTGCTTCCTTGTTGATGCATGTGCAGCCACAGTGCACACAATTCACAAACACAGAAAAAATCTATTTTTTTTGCACTTGGGGGGAGCACCCCTGATGGACAGAGCACCCCCTGGACAACACTACAGCACCCCTTTAGGACTGGGACACTGCACAAGACTTTGGAGTGGACACAGCCCCTATGGACAACTGACTGCAGAACACAGTCCAGCCAGCCCCTATGGACTTTAAAGGAGTGGACACAGTCCCTATGGACAACAGCAGCACAGCGCAGCGCAGCACAGCACAACACTACACTGCACTACACTACACTACACAGCCCAGCCAGCCCTAACTCCCACCCTCCCTCATCACTGTCCACAGCCGAGTGAGAAAATGGCGCCAACGCGGGTACCTTATATAGGATCCAAAACCCGCGAGACCCGGAAAGCGGGATGATGACGTTTTGCCGATTTCAGATCCGAGTCAGGCGGGAAAAGTCGAGCCTGACTCGGATCGGCCTCGGATCGGGTGGCTCGGGGGGGTTCGGATTTCAGAAATCCGAACCCGCTCACCCCTAGTTTATATATTTATGCAATACAAAAGGTGAAAAACAAGCGCCTCATAGTGTAATATGCTTATTAATTTTGTACACGCACCATAAACACTTAATATGCGTACCGTAGTATACTAGAAGACAAGCATGAAGTATATGGTCCTTTGAATCTCTGTATCTCCCTTTTAGAATTTTTAGGTAAAGCTTTTAATCCAAGCTCATTGATATATATATGTGGAGAGCAAGAACACTCTCATAGGGCTCTATTTATTAACATTATTTTTACTAAAATAAAGTTAAAAAGGGTGTTTTCACACCCTTTTCACATTATTTTAGTATCACCTAAAGTTACTAAAGGGCAATTGGAGTAGAATTCATAAAATTCTACTCCAAGCCCCTTATTATCACTTATTTTTAGTAAGCAGATCACATCTCCCATAATTGTAATGGGAAATGTTATCTGGCCAAAGTTAGTAAAAATAAATTGTGAAAAAATACCGGGGAAAGCCCTGTGATAATAACGCCACCTGTAGGTGGCGTTATCCAGGGTCTTCCCCGGTTACCGTACTCCTGCTCTGCTCTAAAAGGCAGACCACATGCTGATACACTGTAAAAAAAAGAAAAACAAATTAGTAAAAAAACAAAACTTACCAGAGTGCAGGGATCGGAGATCGGGGCTTCGGTGATGTCCTCCCTCTGGTCAGCTGGTCTCCCATCCTGCACTGTGACCCGGTCATCAGCTGACCGGGTCCCAGTGCAGGATGAGATGCCCCAATTAGGGCTGCTTCCATATATTTCCCAGGCTGGTTTTCCATCCCAATCCGCCCCTGCACTATACATTAATTATATAATACTGGGGGCACTATACATTATTTATTGTATACTGGGATCAATGTACATTATTGTATACTCTGTGTAATATACATTATTTATTGGATACTGGAGCACTATACATTATTTATTTTAAACTGTGGGCAGTATGCATTAGTTATTTTATTCTGGGGCAATATACATCAATAATTTTATTCTGGGGCACTGTACATTATTTCTTTTTTACTGGGTGCAGTATACAGTAATTATTTTATACTGAGGGCACTATACATTATTTATTGTATACTGTTGGTGCTATATTATTTTATTATGTATTTATTATACTGTTGGTAATATATAGTAATTATTTTATTATGTTACTCTGGACATATAGAATATTTATAGTATACTGAGGTAACTGTACATTTTTTTAATTTGAAGAGAGTATAAATTCATTATTTTATACAGAGGACACTATATATTATTAATTTTATACTGCAGGCACTATACATTAATTATTTTATAATGAGTTCGGAGCACATTACATTATTGTATACTGAGGGCACTTTAAATTATTTATTTTATACTTACTGAGGGCACTATACATTATTTATTGTAAACTGGGGCACTGTACATTATATTTTTTTTTTCTGGGGCCGTATATTTTAATTATTTTTTATTGTGGGAAATATACATGATTTATTTTATACTGAGGTCACTGTATATTATTTATTTTATGCTGAGGGACCTATACATAATATATTTTATACTGGTGCACTTTTGTTAGTTTTTTACCTCCAGTAACATTTTAGTGCACAGTTGTGGCACTTGGGGTGTAGCTATGCACTTGCATCAATTTGTATGCTAGCACTTGTTTACCAGCAAGCAGTAACACCTATGGGCTGCCTGAACACATTTTTTTACACTATTATCCTGGTACATGGCACACTGCTGCTATACAGTATTGGGCTTGTTAGCTCTAGGTGCAGGAGACTGATCATATTTTCAGGCCCTTTGCTAGAGGACTGTGTTGACGCTTAGTTGTACAGTTCTGTAACAGAATGGAGAGGGTAAAACAAAATGGTTTACATCTGGCTATTCTCTGACTGGCATGTGCTTTAGAGATTTAAAAACCACATGACAACGGCATGCAGTTTGCATTTTCAGCCTTCAAACCTTCAAACGCTTCATGACTGAAAACCGCATCCACTGTGCAAACTGCAAACCAAACTGCTGCTCAGTAAATCTCGCATATAGGGCCTGATTCATTACCGATCGCAATCGGCCGATTTTTGCGTACTGTGCATGCGTGTGCATCGCAGCGTGTGAGCAAACCGGCCACTGTGATCGAGATAGCGATTGCAGTGACCACGCAGACCTATTGCAGAGTGATTGACAGGAAGTGTCGTAGGGGGGGTGGTCGGCGAAAAGCCTTTGAACGGCGTTGCATGAGCGTGCATAAATTATCCACTGCGATGCCGTATGCAGCTCAAGCACTCATAGCGTGCAATGAAGTTAGCAATTCCTGAGTAAGGTCAGATCTTGTGCAAGTGTGCGTGAGGCTGCGATGGTGCTCGATGTTACCAATGGTTTTGCAGTCTTACTAAACATTACGGATGTGTGTAAGGTAAAGGGGCCATCCTTATGTTGTGCTGCGAAGGCATAACGATTGCAGTAGATTAGCATACTATCGCAGTGAGACTGCGTGTGTAATCGCTATTGCATTCGCAGTTGCGATCGGTAGTGATTCAGGCCCTTAGTGTACAGTTTATGTTTTATTTGTTTTCGCATCTGATTCATTTATATAAATGCTCAGTTATCAATATGGATATTTACTACAGGAATCCTGAAGAGACGCTGGTTAGGGGGAAGATTACCATTGTGACAGAAGTGATATAACCTTTCTCGCCGTCACCCTGCACAAGGCCTTTTAGTAAAATAGAATAACATGCTGGCTGAGCATGATTTGTTTGATGAGTAATTTCTCCACGTATTTTCCAGGAGTCTCTTATTGATCGTAACTGCATTAGATGCAGAAGTAATTTCATCAGAAATACAAAGCACATTAACAAAGCCTAGTGGTATTACTATAACACAGAGTACTCACAACTCCTAGGCTGCAGCTTCCTGCTTTGTGTTTGTTTTTTCATTAAAGTGCTTGGGACTGTCAGTAAGTGTCCTGAGAAAGCAGATTCCATCAATCTGTGTCGACAACTATTTCACATATTTAAACTTTGGCTGCTGAGAGATGCAGTAGAGCATAGTGAACATCTATGAGGTATATGTGTCATTACAAAGGGGAGACAGTGCTAAATACATGTCTGGTATCAGGAATCTGTGCATATTTTTTGCAGCCTTCTATGGGCCTGAATTAACGTTAGTCTGTTTGCGTCAGTGGCGGATCATGGGCGGGCTACCTGAGACCACACACTACTATGCAGCGTGTGTCAGGCTTGCCTACCCTCCCGATTTGGTCGGGAGCCTCCCGAATATCGGGTGCCGCTCCCGACCCCCCGGAAAGGCAGGCAAGCCTCCCGGCTGCCGCCTACCCCCCCCAGACTAATAGTAAAAACCCGCGCTGAATCGCGTCATCGTGGCTCCGCCCCCTGCTTCACAATGCCTTTTTTCCGGCATTGTGAAGCATCATAGCCCGGCCACGCCCCCCACACAATGCAGGCATTCAGCTCCCTCCTGGAAGGAGGGAGCTGAATGTCGGCAACTATGGCGTGTGTCGGCAGAAGTACACTGATACACAGGTAATACAGTCTGGTCATCCCCCAGTCAGGGTGCAGCAGGGGTCGGGGCTAAGTTACATTCACCCCTTCTCACTCTCTAGTTCCGCCACTTGTTTGCATCACATAAAAATCCAACTTGTGCAACTTACATGTGTACAATTTTGCACCTTATTATAAGGTATAAAGTTGCAAGAATTTTATAGCTTCATCTGGAGCAATGTGGCAATTAGGGGAGTGCATTTTGGATCTGGATTGGTTTTGCCAAAACCACCCTTCCGTGTTTTGGGCAGAGATGTGCGCCAACTAGAGATGTGTGCCGACCCCTGTGTTTTGGTTTTGGATCTGGATCTCCCCTGGTTTTGGATCTGAATCTGGTTTTCGATTTTTTTCCTCCGTGTTTTGTTTTCGTGTTTTGATTTTGGTTTCGGATCTGGATTTTTTCTTAAAAAAATCATAAAAACAGCTAAAACCACATAATTTGGGCCTGTTTTTGTTCCTACAGTATAATAACAATGATTTTCAGGCATTTCTAACCACCTCACAGCTCACAGTATTGATTTCTCTATTTTTCACCAATATAGGCCAAAGACTGCCGCAGGCTGGCTGGCTAAAGTAAGCGACAGAGTAGAGACACAAACGCACGGCAGTTTAAAAAAATATAGGACATCTATGAAACATTGCCACACAGCAGTGGCAGACAGGATGGCAGTTTAATAAACTATAATAATGTCAGTCGGCAATGCCCCAAATTGTGCCAAATGTAAAGGAAAGAGGTGTGAGATGGATTTGTTCTTCCCACCCACTCTTATGTGGGATATTAAAAAGGACATGCACAGTTTAACAAACCAAGCACTTTAGCCACTAGGACTGACACTTTTGTGGCTGAATTGCTTGGTTTGTTTGGGCCCCACAAAACATTTTTTGGAAGGACTACCTTCAATTATTAAGGAGGAGGTTGATGATGAGGGTGTTGGTGGTGGAGATTGCATGTGCTGGTCCAAACTGCTGGTAGCTGATACTGGACTGCTTGTTATTCATTTACAAATTATAATTTTGTTAAACAAATTGCATGAACTCACTACAAATGACGTAACAAGGAGGATGGTTAACGTCCCTTTCTCTGCTAACTTTGGCTTTACAAATGGAACAGATGCCTTCACAACTGTTGTCAGAATTTAGATTAAAATAATTCCACACCCAAGATGTGGCTTTTCTGGTTTTCTTTTTATCATGAGCAAGAACTGCTGCCACTGGTGGCTGATCTACGCAAACCACATCCTTATCATCAACATCCTCATTAGCTTCAGATCGGACACAAATTTCCACCTCATCCTCCTTTTGCACTTCCTCCACACTATCAGCCTCATTTTTTTATTATTTTACCATCTAATACTAGCACAGCCGTCATGGCCAGGGCTGGATTAACAATGGGGCGTATGGAGCTATAGCTCCCGCCTCCTATAAAAATAGGCCCACAGAGTCCAGGAGAGGGCTGGCCAGGCAGGCAGAAGGGCAACTATTACAGGATTTTTGTGTCACTAATGGAGCAGAGCTGCAGGAGTCTGGAATGTTCAGAACACATGACCCAGAGAGGAGACGGCTGAGCAGGGGGACGGGGCTACACGGAACTGAGCAGTGCTGCAATCAGAGGGGGAGGAGGGACTGCAGCAGATCCCAGCCAGCCAGAGAGAGACCTGCTTGTAAGGTAAGAGAGAAAGTGGAGGGAAACACGTGAGTGGGGTTGGGAGGGGGGTGTCTCTCTTGGATGTGGGCCTCTGAATTTCACTGTGTGTGTGTGAGAGGGGGGTCGATTAAGGAGCTGGGTGAATTGGATAGTATGAAAAGCTTTCAGAGGCATGAGGAGAGCAGTGTGGATGTAAGGGTTGCAGTGTGAGCTGTGATGGGTGCATTTAGAGCAGTATGGGAGCAGTGTGGTGGGGAGCAGTGAGGTGTATAGGGCAAGTGATCTGCAGGGAGACTAGTGAGGAGGCAGTGAGCTGCGAGAGGGAGAAAGCAGTGAGGTGTCATGGGGCAGTAAGCTGCAGGAGGACAAGTGAAGTGTAAGGGGGCAGTGGTCTGCAGGGGGAGCAGTGAGTTGTGATGGGGCTGTGGGGGCAGTGAGCTGCAGGGCCTGGGGGGAGCTGTAAGGTGTGATGAGGCAGTGAGGTATGATGAGGCAGTGAGGTGTGATGAGGCAGTGAGCTGCAGCAGTAAGCTGAGGTGTGATGAGGCAGTTAGGTGTGATGAGGCAGTGAGGTGATGAGGCAGTGAGCGGCAGCAGTAAGCTGAGGTGTGATGAGGCAGTGAGGTGTGATGAGGCAGTGAGGTGATGAGGCAGTGAGGTGATGAGGCAGTGAGCTGCAGCAGTAAGCTGAGGTGTGATGAGGCAGTGAGGTGTAATGAGGCAGTGAGTTGCAGCAGTAAGCTGTGAGGTGTTCATGTGGGCAGTGAAGTGTGATGAGGCAGTGAGCTGCAGCAGGGGGAGCAGTGAGTTGTGATGGGGCTGTGGGGGCAGTGAGCTGCAGGGCCTGGGGGGAGCTGTAAGGTGTGATGAGGCAGTGAGGTATGATGAGGCAGTGAGGTATGATGAGGCAGTGAGGTGTGATGAGGCAGTGAGCTGCAGCAGTAAGCTGAGGTGTGATGAGGCAGTTAGGTGTGATGAGGCAGTGAGGTGATGAGGCAGTGAGCGGCAGCAGTAAGCTGAGGTGTGATGAGGCAGTGAGGTGTGATGAGGCAGTGAGGTGATGAGGCAGTGAGGTGATGAGGCAGTGAGCTGCAGCAGTAAGCTGAGGTGTGATGAGGCAGTGAGGTGTAATGAGGCAGTGAGTTGCAGCAGTAAGCTGTGAGGTGTTCATGTGGGCAGTGAAGTGTGATGAGGCAGTGAGCTGCAGCAGTAAGCTGAGGTGTGATGAGGCAGTGAGCTGCAGCAGTAAGCTGTGAGGTGTTCATGTGGGCAGTGAGGTGTTATGAGGCAGTGATGTGTGATGAGGCAGTGAGGTGTGATGAGGCAGTGAGCTGCAGCAGTAAGCTGTGAGGTGTGATGAGGCTGTGAGGTGTAATGAGGCAGTGAGCCGCAGCAGTAAGCTGAGGTGTGATGAGGCAGTGAGCTGCAGCAGTAAGCTGTGAGGTGTTCATGTGGGCAGTGAGGTGTGATGAGGCAGCGAGGTGTGATGAGGCAGTGAGCTCCAGCAGTAAGCTGTGAGGTGTTCATGTGGGCAGTGAGGTGTGATGAGGCAGTGATGTGTGATGAGGCAGTGAGGTGTGATGAGGCAGTGAGCTGCAGCAATAAGCTGTGAGGTGTGATGAGGCTGTGAGGTGTAATAAGGCAGTGAGCTGCAGCAGTAAGCTGAGGTGTGATGAGGCAGTGAGCTGCAGCAGTAAGCTGTGAGGTGTGATGAGGCAGTGAGCTGCAGCAGTAAGCTGTGAGGTGTTCATGTGGGCAGTGAGGTGTGATGAGGCAGAGATGTGTGATGAGGCAGTGAGCTGCAGCAGTAAGCTGTGAGGTGTGATGAGGCAGTGAGCTGCAGCAGTAAGCTGTGAGGTGTGATGAGGCAGCGAGGTGTGATGTGGCAGTGAGCTGCAGCAGTAAGCTGTGAGGTGTTCATGTGGGCAGTGAGGTGTGATGAGGAAGTTATGTGTGATGAGGCAGTGAAGTGTGATGAGGCAGTGAGGTGTGATAAGGCAGTGAGCTGCAGCAGTAAGTTGTGAGGTGTGATGAGGCAGTGAGGTGTGATGAGGCAGTGAGCTGCAGCAGTAAGCTGTGAGGTGTGATGAGGCTGTGAGGTGTGATGAGGCAGTGAGCTGCAGCAGTAAGCTGAGGTGTGATGAGGCAGTGAGCTGCAGCAGTAAGCTGTGAGGTGTTCATGTGGGCAGTGAGGTGTGATGAGGCAGTGAGCTGCAGCAGTAAGCTGTGATGAGGAAGTGAGCTGCAGCAGTAAACTGTGAGGTGTTCATGTGGGCAGTGAGGTGTGATGAGGCAGTGAGCTGCAGCAGTAAGCTGTGAGGTGTGATGAGGCAGTGAGCTGCAGCAGTAAGCTGTGATGAGGAAGTGAGCTGCAGCAGTAAACTGTGAGGTGTTCATGTGGGCAGTGAGGTGTGATGAGGCAGTGAGCTGCAGCAGTAAGCTGTGAGGTGTGATGAGGCAGTGAGCTGCAGCAGTAAGCTGTGAGGTGTGATGAGGCAGTGAGGTGTGATGAGGCAGTGAGCTGCAGCAGTAAGCAGTGAGGTGTGATGAGGCAGTGAGGTGATGAGGCAGTGAGCGGCAGCAGTAAGCTGAGGTGTGATGAGGCAGTGAGGTGTGATGAGGCAGTGAGGTGATGAGGCAGTGAGGTGATGAGGCAGTGAGCTGCAGCAGTAAGCTGAGGTGTGATGAGGCAGTGAGGTGTAATGAGGCAGTGAGTTGCAGCAGTAAGCTATGAGGTGTTCATGTGGGCAGTGAAGTGTGATGAGGCAGTGAGCTGCAGCAGTAAGCTGAGGTGTGATGAGGCAGTGAGCTGCAGCAGTAAGCTGTGAGGTGTTCATGTGGGCAGTGAGGTGTGATGAGGCAGTGAGGTGTGATGAGGCAGTGAGGTGTGATGAGGCAGTGAGCTGCAGCAGTAAGCTGTGAGGTGTGATGAGGCTGTGAGGTGTGATGAGGAAGTGAGCTGCAGCAGTAAGCTGAGGTGTGATGAGGCAGTGAGCTGCAGCAGTAAGCTGTGAGGTGTTCATGTGGGCAGTGAGGTGTGATGAGGCAGTGAGGTGTGATGAGGCAGTGAGCAGCAGCAGTAAGCTGTGAGGTGTGATGAGGCAGTGAGGTGTGATGAGGCAGTGAGGTGTGATGAGGCAGTGAGCTGCAGCAGTAAGCAGTGAGGTGTGATGAGGGAGTGAGCTGTGATGAGGCAGTGAGCTGCTGCAGTAAGCTATGAGGTGTGATGAGGCAGTGAGCTGCAGCAGTAAACTGTGAGGTGTTCATGTGGGCAGTGAGGTGTGATGAGGCAGTGAGGTGTGATGAGGCAGTGAGCTGCAGCAGTAAGCTGTGAGGTGTGATGAGGCTGTGAGGTGTAATGAGGCAGTGAGCTGCAGCAGTAAGCTGAGGTGTGATGAGGCAGTGAGCTGCAGCAGTAAGCTGTGAGGTGTTCATGTGGGCAGTGAGGTGTGATGAGGCAGTGATGTGTGATGAGGCAGTGAGCTGCAGCAGTAAGCTGTGATGAGGCAGTGAGCTGCAGCAGTAAGCTGTGAGGTGTGATGAGGCAGTGAGCTGCAGCAGTAAGCTGTGAGGTGTGATGAGGCAGCATGGTGTGATGAGGCAGTGAGCTGCAGCAGTAAGCTGTGAGGTGTTCATGTGGGCAGTGAGGTGTGATGAGGCAGTGATGTGTGATAAGGCAGTGAGGTGTGATGAGGCAGTGAGCTGCAGCAGTGAGCTGTGAGGTGTGATGAGGCTGTGAGGTGTAATGAGGCAGTGAGCTGCAGCAGTAAGCTGAGGTGTGATGAGGCAGTGAGCTGAAGCAGTAAGCTGTGAGGTGTTCATGTGGGCAGTGATGTGTGATGAGGCAGTGAGCTGCAGCAGTAAGCTGTGAGGTGTGATGAGGCAGTGAGCTGCAGCAGTAAGCTGTGAGGTGTGATGAGGCAGCGAGGTGTGATGAGGCAGTGAGCTGCAGCAATAAGCTGTGAGGTGTTCATGTGGGCAGTGAGGTGTGATGAGGCAGTGATGTGTGATGAGGCAGTGAGGTGTGATGAGGCAATGAGCTGCAGCAGTAAGCTGTGAGGTGTAATGAGGCAGTGAGCTGCAGCAGTAAGCTGAGGTGTAATGAGGCAGTGAGCTGCAGCAGTAAGCTGAGGTGTGATGAGGCAGTGAGCTGCAGCAGTAAGCTGTGAGGTGTTCATGTGGGCAGTGAGGTGTTATGAGGCAGTGATGTGTGATGAGGCAGTGAGGTGTGATGAGGCAGTGAGCTGCAGCAGTAAGCTGTGAGGTGTGATGAGGCTGTGAGGTGTAATGAGGCAGTGAGCTGCAGCAGTAAGCTGAAGTGTGATGAGGCAGTGAGCTGCAGCAGTAAGCTGTGAGGTGTTCATGTGGGCAGTGAGGTGTGATGAGGCAGCGAGGTGTGATGAGGCAGTGAGCTCCAGCAGTAAGCTGTGAGGTGTTCATGTGGGCAGTGAGGTGTGATGAGGCAGTTATGTGTGATGAGGCAGTGAAGTGTGATGAGGCAGTGAGGTGTGATAAGGCAGTGAGCTGCAGCAGTAAGTTGTGAGGTGTGATGAGGCAGGTGTGAGGTGTGATGAGGCAGTGAGGTGTGATGAGGCAGTGAGCTGCCTTATCACAGTGAGGTGTGATGAGGCAGTGAGGTGTGATGAGGCAGTGAGCTGCAGCAGTAAGCTGTGAGGTGTTCATGTGGGCAGTGAGGTGTGATGAGGCAGTGAGCTGCAGCAGTAAGCTGTGATGAGGAAGTGAGCTGCAGCAGTAAACTGTGAGGTGTTCATGTGGGCAGTGAGGTGTGATGAGGCAGTGAGCTGCAGCAGTAAGCTGTGAGGTGTGATGAGGCAGTGAGCTGCAGCAGTAAGCTGTGAGGTGTGATGAGGCAGCGAGGTGTGATGAGGCAGTGAGCTGCAGCAGTAAGCTGTGAGGTGTGATGAGGCAGTGAGGTGTGATGAGGCAGTGAGCTGCTGCAGTAAGCTGTGAGGTGTGATGAGGCAGTGAGGTGTGATGAGGCAGTGAGCTGCAGCAGTAAGCTGTGAGGTGTGATGAGGCAGTGAGGTGTGATGAGGCAGTGAGGTGTGATGAGGCAGTGAGCTGCAGCAGTAAGCAGTGAGGTGTGATGAGGCAGTGAGGTGTGATGAGGCAGTGAGCTGCTGCAGTAAGCTGTGAGGTGTGATGAGGCAGTGAGGTGTGATGAGGCAGTGAGCTGCAGCAGTAAGCTGTGAGGTGTGATGAGGCAGTGAGGTGTGATGAGGCAGTGAGGTGTGATGAGGCAGTGAGCTGCAGCAGTAAGCTGTGAGGTGTGATGAGGCTGTGAGGTGTAATGAGGCAGTGAGCTGCAGCAGTAAGCTGAGGTGTGATGAGGCAGTGAGCTGCAGCAGTAAGCTGTGAGGTGTTCATGTGGGCAGTGAGGTGTGATGAGGCAGTGATGTGTGATGAGGCAGTGAGCTGCAGCAGTGAGGTGTGATGAGGCAGTGAGCTGCAGCAGTAAGCTGTGAGGTGTGATGAGGCAGTGAGCTGCAGCAGTAAGCTGTGAGGTGTGATGAGGCAGTGAGCTGCAGCAGTAAGCTGTGAGGTGTGATGAGGCAGCAAGGTGTGATGAGGCAGTGAGCTGCAGCAGTAAGCTGTGAGGTGTTCATGTGGGCAGTGATGTGTGATGAGGCAGTGAGGTGTGATGAGGCAGTGAGGTGTGATGAGGCAGTGAGCTGCAGCAGTGAGCTGTGAGGTGTGATGAGGCTGTGAGGTGTAATGAGGCAGTGAGCTGCAGCAGTAACCTGAGGTGTGATGAGGCAGTGAGCTGAAGCAGTAAGCTGTGAGGTGTTCATGTGGGCAGTGATGTGTGATGAGGCAGTGAGCTGCAGCAGTAAGCTGTGAGGTGTGATGAGGCAGTGAGCTGCAGCAGTAAGCTGTGAGGTGTGATGAGGCAGCGAGGTGTGATGAGGCAGTGAGCTGCAGCAATAAGCTGTGAGGTGTTCATGTGGGCAGTGAGGTGTGATGAGGCAGTGATGTGTGATGAGGCAGTGAGGTGTGATGAGGCAATGAGCTGCAGCAGTAAGCTGTGAGGTGTGATGAGGCTGTGAGGTGTAATGAGGCAGTGAGCTGCAGCAGTAAGCTGAGTTGTAATGAGGCAGTGAGCTGCAGCAGTAAGCTGAGGTGTGATGAGGCAGTGAGCTGCAGCAGTAAGCTGTGAGGTGTTCATGTGGGCAGTGAGGTGTTATGAGGCAGTGATGTGTGATGAGGCAGTGAGGTGTGATGAGGCAGTGAGGTGTGATGAGGCAGTGAGCTGCAGCAGTAAGCTGTGAGGTGTGATGAGGCTGTGAGGTGTAATGAGGCAGTGAGCTGCAGCAGTAAGCTGAGGTGTGATGAGGCAGTGAGCTGCAGCAGTAAGCTGTGAGGTGTTCATGTGGGCAGTGAGGTGTGATGAGGCAGTGAGCTCCAGCAGTAAGCTGTGAGGTGTTCATGTGGGCAGTGAGGTGTGATGAGGCAGTGATGTGTGATGAGGCAGTGAGGTGTGATGAGGCAGTGAGGTGTGATGAGGCAGTGAGCTGCAGCAGTAAGCTGTGAGGTGTGATGAGGCTGTGAGGTGTAATGAGGCAGTGAGCTGCAGCAGTAAGCTGAGGTGTGATGAGGCAGTGAGCTGCAGCAGTAAGCTGTGAGGTGTGATGAGGCAGTGAGCTGCAGCAGTAAGCTGTGAGGTGTTCATGTGGGCAGTGAGGTGTGATGAGGCAGAGATGTGTGATGAGGCAGTGAGCTGCAGCAGTAAGCTGTGAGGTGTGATGAGGCAGTGAGCTGCAGCAGTAAGCTGTGAGGTGTGATGAGGCAGTGAGGTGTGATGAGGAAGTGAGGTGTGATGAGGCAGTGAGGTGTGATGAGGCAGTGAGCTGCTGCAGTAAGCAGTGAGGTGTGATGAGGCAGTGAGGTGTGATGAGGCAGTGAGCTGCAGCAGTAAGCAGTGAGGTGTGATGATGCAGTGAGGTGTGATGAGGCAGTGAGCTGCTGCAGTAAGCTGTGAGGTGTGATGAGGCAGTGAGCTGCAGCAGTAAACTGTGAGGTGTTCATGTGGGCAGTGAGGTGTGATGAGGCAGTGAGGTGTGATGAGGCAGTGAGCTGCAGCAGTAAGCTGTGAGGTGTGATGAGGCTGTGAGGTGTAATGAGGCAGTGAGCTGCAGCAGTAAGCTGAGGTGTGATGAGGCAGTGAGCTGCAGCAGTAAGCTGTGAGGTGTTCATGTGGGCAGTGATGTGTGATGAGGCAGTGAGCTGCAGCAGTGAGCTGTGATGAGGCAGTGAGCTGCAGCAGTAAGCTGTGAGGTGTGATGAGGCAGTGAGCTGCAGCAGTAAGCTGTGAGGTGTGATGAGGCAGTGAGCTGCAGCAGTAAGCTGTGAGGTGTGATGAGGCAGCAAGGTGTGATGAGGCAGTGAGCTGCAGCAGTAAGCTGTGAGGTGTTCATGTGGGCAGTGATGTGTGATGAGGCAGTGAGGTGTGATGAGGCAGTGAGGTGTGATGAGGCAGTGAGCTGCAGCAGTGAGCTGTGAGGTGTGATGAGGCTGTGAGGTGTAATGAGGCAGTGAGCTGCAGCAGTAAGCTGAAGTGTGATGAGGCAGTGAGCTGAAGCAGTAAGCTGTGAGGTGTTCATGTGGGCAGTGATGTGTGATGAGGCAGTGAGCTGCAGCAGTAAGCTGTGAGGTGTGATGAGGCAGTGAGCTGCAGCAGTAAGCTGTGAGGTGTGATGAGGCAGCGAGGTGTGATGAGGCAGTGAGCTGCAGCAATAAGCTGTGAGGTGTTCATGTGGGCAGTGAGGTGTGATGAGGCAGTGATGTGTGATGAGGCAGTGAGGTGTGATGAGGCAATGAGCTGCAGCAGTAAGCTGTGAGGTGTGATGAGGCTGTGAGGTGTGATGAGGCAGTGAGCTGCAGCAGTAAGCTGTGAGGTGTTCATGTGGGCAGTGATGTGTGATGAGGCAGTGAGGTGTGATGAGGCAGTGAGGTGTGATGAGGCAGTGAGCTGCAGCAGTGAGCTGTGAGGTGTGATGAGGCTGTGAGGTGTAATGAGGCAGTGAGCTGCAGCAGTAACCTGAGGTGTGATGAGGCAGTGAGCTGAAGCAGTAAGCTGTGAGGTGTTCATGTGGGCAGTGATGTGTGATGAGGCAGTGAGCTGCAGCAGTAAGCTGTGAGGTGTGATGAGGCAGTGAGCTGCAGCAGTAAGCTGTGAGGTGTGATGAGGCAGCGAGGTGTGATGAGGCAGTGAGCTGCAGCAATAAGCTGTGAGGTGTTCTTGTGGGCAGTGAGGTGTGATGAGGCAGTGATGTGTGATGAGGCAGTGAGGTGTGATGAGGCAATGAGCTGCAGCAGTAAGCTGTGAGGTGTGATGAGGCTGTGAGGTGTAATGAGGCAGTGAGCTGCAGCAGTAAGCTGAGTTGTAATGAGGCAGTGAGCTGCAGCAGTAAGCTGAGGTGTGATGAGGCAGTGAGCTGCAGCAGTAAGCTGTGAGGTGTTCATGTGGGCAGTGAGGTGTTATGAGGCAGTGATGTGTGATGAGGCAGTGAGGTGTGATGAGGCAGTGAGGTGTGATGAGGCAGTGAGCTGCAGCAGTAAGCTGTGAGGTGTGATGAGGCTGTGAGGTGTAATGAGGCAGTGAGCTGCAGCAGTAAGCTGAGGTGTGATGAGGCAGTGAGCTGCAGCAGTAAGCTGTGAGGTGTTCATGTGGGCAGTGAGGTGTGATGAGGCAGTGAGCTCCAGCAGTAAGCTGTGAGGTGTTCATGTGGGCAGTGAGGTGTGATGAGGCAGTGATGTGTGATGAGGCAGTGAGGTGTGATGAGGCAGTGAGGTGTGATGAGGCAGTGAGCTGCAGCAGTAAGCTGTGAGGTGTGATGAGGCTGTGAGGTGTAATGAGGCAGTGAGCTGCAGCAGTAAGCTGAGGTGTGATGAGGCAGTGAGCTGCAGCAGTAAGCTGTGAGGTGTGATGAGGCAGTGAGCTGCAGCAGTAAGCTGTGAGGTGTTCATGTGGGCAGTGAGGTGTGATGAGGCAGAGATGTGTGATGAGGCAGTGAGCTGCAGCAGTAAGCTGTGAGGTGTGATGAGGCAGTGAGCTGCAGCAGTAAGCTGTGAGGTGTGATGAGGCAGTGAGGTGTGATGAGGAAGTGAGGTGTGATGAGGCAGTGAGGTGTGATGAGGCAGTGAGCTGCTGCAGTAAGCAGTGAGGTGTGATGAGGCAGTGAGGTGTGATGAGGCAGTGAGCTGCAGCAGTAAGCAGTGAGGTGTGATGATGCAGTGAGGTGTGATGAGGCAGTGAGCTGCTGCAGTAAGCTGTGAGGTGTGATGAGGCAGTGAGCTGCAGCAGTAAACTGTGAGGTGTTCATGTGGGCAGTGAGGTGTGATGAGGCAGTGAGGTGTGATGAGGCAGTGAGCTGCAGCAGTAAGCTGTGAGGTGTGATGAGGCTGTGAGGTGTAATGAGGCAGTGAGCTGCAGCAGTAAGCTGAGGTGTGATGAGGCAGTGAGCTGCAGCAGTAAGCTGTGAGGTGTTCATGTGGGCAGTGAGGTGTGATGAGGCAGTGATGTGTGATGAGGCAGTGAGCTGCAGCAGTGAGCTGTGATGAGGCAGTGAGCTGCAGCAGTAAGCTGTGAGGTGTGATGAGGCAGTGAGCTGCAGCAGTAAGCTGTGAGGTGTGATGAGGCAGTGAGCTGCAGCAGTAAGCTGTGAGGTGTGATGAGGCAGCAAGGTGTGATGAGGCAGTGAGCTGCAGCAGTAAGCTGTGAGGTGTTCATGTGGGCAGTGATGTGTGATGAGGCAGTGAGGTGTGATGAGGCAGTGAGGTGTGATGAGGCAGTGAGCTGCAGCAGTGAGCTGTGAGGTGTGATGAGGCTGTGAGGTGTAATGAGGCAGTGAGCTGCAGCAGTAAGCTGAAGTGTGATGAGGCAGTGAGCTGAAGCAGTAAGCTGTGAGGTGTTCATGTGGGCAGTGATGTGTGATGAGGCAGTGAGCTGCAGCAGTAAGCTGTGAGGTGTGATGAGGCAGTGAGCTGCAGCAGTAAGCTGTGAGGTGTGATGAGGCAGCGAGGTGTGATGAGGCAGTGAGCTGCAGCAATAAGCTGTGAGGTGTTCATGTGGGCAGTGAGGTGTGATGAGGCAGTGATGTGTGATGAGGCAGTGAGGTGTGATGAGGCAATGAGCTGCAGCAGTAAGCTGTGAGGTGTGATGAGGCTGTGAGGTATAATGAGGCAGTGAGCTGCAGCAGTAAGCTGAGTTGTAATGAGGCAGTGAGCTGCAGCAGTAAGCTGAGGTGTGATGAGGCAGTGAGCAGCAGCAGTAAGCTGTGAAGTGTTCATGTGGGCAGTGAGGTGTTATGAGGCAGTGATGTGTGATGAGGCAGTGAGGTGTGATGAGGCAGTGAGCTGCAGCAGTAAGCTGTGAGGTGTGATGAGGTTGTGAGGTGTAATGAGGCAGTGAGCTGCAGCAGTAAGCTGAGGTGTGATGAGGCAGTGAGCTGCAGCAGTAAACTGTGAGGTGTTCATGTGGGCAGTGAGGTGTGATGAGGCAGCGAGGTGTGATGAGGCAGTGAGCTCCAGCAGTAAGCTGTGAGGTGTTCATGTGGGCAGTGAGGTGTGATGAGGCAGTGATGTGTGATGAGGCAGTGAGGTGTGATGAGGCAGTGAGGTGTGATGAGGCAGTGAGCTGCAGCAGTAAGCTGTGAGGTGTGATGAGGCTGTGAGGTGTAATGAGGCAGTGAGCTGCAGCAGTAAGCTGAGGTGTGATGAGGCAGTGAGCTGCAGCAGTAAGCTGTGAGGTGTAATGAGGCAGTGAGCTGCAGCAGTAAGCTGTGAGGTGTTCATGTGGGCAGTGAGGTGTGATGAGGCAGAGATGTGTGATGAGGCAGTGAGCTGCAGCAGTAAGCTGTGAGGTGTGATGAGGCAGTGAGCTGCAGCAGTAAGCTGTGAGGTGTGATGAGGCAACGAGGTGTGATGAGGCAGTGAGCTGCAGCAGTAAGCTGTGAGGTGTTCATGTGGGCAGTGAGGTGTGATGAGGCAGTTATGTGTGATGAGGCAGTGAAGTGTGATGAGGCAGTGAGGTGTGATAAGTCAGTGAGCTGCAGCAGTAAGTTGTGAGGTGTGATGAGGCAGTGAGGTGTGATGAGGCAGTGAGCTGCAGCAGTAAGCTGTGAGGTGTGATGAGGCTGTGAGGTGTGATGAGGCAGTGAGCTGCAGCAGTAAGCTGAGGTGTGATGAGGCAGTGAGCTGCAGCAGTAAGCTGTGAGGTGTTCATGTGGGCAGTGAGGTGTGATGAGGCAGTGAGCTGCAGCAGTAAGCTGTGAGGTGTTCATGTGGGCAGTGAGGTGTGATGAGGCAGTTATGTGTGATGAGGCAGTGAAGTGTGATGAGGCAGTGAGGTGTGATAAGGCAGTGAGCTGCAGCAGTAAGTTGTGAGGTGTGATGAGGCAGTGAGGTGTGATGAGGCAGTGAGCTGCAGCAGTAAGCTGTGAGGTGTGATGAGGCTGTGAGGTGTGATGAGGCAGTGAGCTGCAGCAGTAAGCTGAGGTGTGATGAGGCAGTGAGCTGCAGCAGTAAGCTGTGAGGTGTTCATGTGGGCAGTGAGGTGTGATGAGGCAGTGAGCTGCAGCAGTAAGCTGTGATGAGGAAGTGAGCTGCAGCAGTAAACTGTGAGGTGTTCATGTGGGCAGTGAGGTGTGATGAGGCAGTGAGCTGCAGCAGTAAGCTGTGAGGTGTGATGAGGCAGTGAGCTGCAGCAGTAAGCTGTGAGGTGTGATGTGGCAGCGAGGTGTGATGAGGCAGTGAGCTGCAGCAGTAAGCTGTGAGGTGTTCATGTGGGCAGTGAGGTGTGATGAGGCAGTGAGCTGCAGCAGTAAGCAGTGAGGTGTGATGAGGCAGTGAGCTGCAGCAGTAAGCAGTGAGGTGTGATGAAGCAGAGAGGTGTGATGAGGCAGTGAGGTGTGATGAGGCAGTGAGGTATGATGAGGCAGCGAGGTGTGATGAGGCAGTGAGCTGCAGCAGTAAGCTGTGAGGTGTTCATGTGGGCAGTGAGGTGTGATGAGGCAGTGAGGTGTGATGAGGCAGTGAGCTGCAGCAGTAAGCTGTGAGGTGTTCATGTGGGCAGTGAGGTGTGAAAAGGCAGTGAGCTGCAGCAGTAAGCTGTGAAGTGTGATGAGGCAGTGAGCTGTAGCAGTAAGCTCCCCCTCTCTGGCCAATGAGATGTTCCTACATCTCATCGGTAGTGCTTCCTGCTTCGCCTTGGTAAAGAGGCAAAGCAGGAAGCGATATAGCGGCATGTTAAGTGCCACTATAATACATTTACGCCAAGGTGTGATGTTGGTAGTGAGCTGAGGGGATCAGTGAACTTTGACGGGACAGTGGCCCTGATTCAGAGCCGGACGCTCTGACAGAGCGCTAGCTCTGAATCAGGGCCGGTCTTTTTTGTTTTTGAATGGCCTCCTGGCTGCTCACATAGCTGTGGGTGACCACCCACAGCTATAGTGAGCGGCCAGGAAGATGGTCACGATGGTCAAGACTCAAGACCATCGCGACCATCAGGCTTGCGACGAGACCCTTGTGGTAGGGTCTCGTTTCCGCAAGCCCCAGAGAGATTTCAGCTCTAATAGAGCCAGAATCTCTCCACTGACATCACTTGTGATGTCAGTGAGGCCGGCCCCAAACGGTAGGCATTCACTTGGGAACTCCTCAGTTTGGGCAGCCACCCCCCCGGCCCGCTCACCAAAGGGGGTGTGCTGTCACTCAACATCGACAGCATGCCCCCTTTGGTGCGAGACCCGGAGCAACGGTTTGCCCGTCGCTATCCGGGTCTCGCGCATGCGCATGACGGAGCCGGCTCCATCGTGCACGTGCACTCTGGGCCACCATCGACCCGGTTGCGAGCGCTCAGCGCTTGCGACCGGGTCTGAATCAGTCCCAGTGTGAGCAGTAGGGAGGCAGTGAGCTGCATGGAGAGCAATGCTGTGTGAGGAGGAGCAGTAAGGTGTGATGGGGCAGTGAACTGCTGGGGGGGGAGGAGTGAGGGGGCAGTGGCCCTGATTCAGAGCCGGACGCTCTGACAGAGCGCTCGCTCTGAATCAGGGCCGTCCTTCTGAATTTTTAGAGCGGCCTCCTGGCCGCTCGTATAGCTGTGGGTGACCACCCACAGCTATAGCGAGCGGCCAGGAAGATGGTCGCGATGGTCAAGACCACCCTTGCGGTAGGGTCTCGTTGCCGCAAGCCCTGGAGTGCTTTTGGCTCTATCAGAGCCGAAAGCACTCCCACTGACATCACTTGTGATGTCAGTGGGGCCGGCCCCAGACGGTAGGCGTTCCCATGGGAATGCCTCCATCTGGCCAGCCACGCCCCCCGGCACGCCCACCAAAGGGGGCGTGCTGTCACTCACCATCGACAGCACGCCCCCTTTATAGCGAGACCCATAGCGAGACCCATAGCAACGGCTTGGCCGTCGCTATCCGGGTTTCACGCTTGAGCACGACGGAGCCGGGTCTGCCGTGTGCATGCGCACTGGGCCAACATCGACCCGCTTGCGAGCGCTCAGCGCTCGCGAGCGGGTCTGAATTAGGCCCAGTGTGAGCTATGGAGTGCAGTGGTATGTGAAGCGGGCAGTCTGATCAGTAGGGGGGCAGCGAGGTGTGGGGAGTGGTGAGGTGTAATGGGGCAGTGAGCTGCAGGGGGAGCAGTGAGGTGTGGGGGCAATGAGCTATGGAGGTGGGTAGCAGTGAGATATGAGGGGGCAGTGTGAGCTATGGGGGGTAGTGAGATATGGAGAAAACTAACAACGAGAGAGCTATGAAAGGAGTAATGACAAAACTATGGAGGGGGCAATCAGGGAGATATTAGGAAGGTGGCAATGAGAGAGATATGGAGAGGCAGTGAGAGATGTGGAGAGAGGTGGCAATAAGACCTATGCCTCCTAGTGTTCAAATGTATAAAAAAAAATCTAAAAATGTCCCAAAAATTGTATATTTTTTAAATAGTCAAAAATAAGTTATTTAACCTTGATTCAGTATAATTTTATTAACAAATTCTGCATATTTATTAATTAAATTATACTGAATCAGAGTTAAATGATTATTATTTACATCAGGGGTGGGGAACCTTTTTTCTGCCGAGGGCCATTTGGATTTTTAGAAAATCATTCGGGGGCCATACAAAATTATTAACTTAAAAATTTGCCTCCTATATTTGGTTAAAAACTTTATTAACTCAAACTTAATGCGATGGCTGTAAGTAACTGCTTCTCTTTGGTATGTTGCCAGGCAGAGTCTGGAGGGGCAGTCCCTATGGATGTGTGACAGGAAGATTGATAAGGCATCCCTGGGATCGTCTCAGTCCTAACCAGCCTGATGACAGCAGTGACTGTACACACCCCCTGCTGTGCCACCACTGCCTGCTTGCCCGCACTGTTAGGGTGAGACCCTGCACACCCCTGCACTAACCAGCTCAATGGCAGCCAGATGACAGCCCTGATTCCCCCCTCCCTCCCTGTGCGCTGCCTGTCTGTCGCCGCTGATGGGGAGAGAGCCCTGCATGGCACTCAATGACAGCCCTGACACCCTTATCCCCCCCCTGTGCTACCTGCCGCCGCTGATAGGGAGAGAGCCCTTGCACTGATCCACCCGATGACAGCCCTGACAACCTCCACCACTGCGCTACCTCCCGCCGCTGATAGCCAATGACAGCCCTGACACACACCCTCCCCCCACTGTGCTAGCTGCCGCCACTGATAGCTCAGCGGGGGGAAGGGGTGTGTCAGGGCTGTCATCGGCTACCAGCCGCCGATGACAATCCTGACATCCCTCTCCCCCCGCTGCGCTACCTGCTGCCGCTGACAGCCGCTACACTACGCTGATTCTGCTGCTGCCACTGACAGCCGGCCGGGCCAGACGATTTCACCTTGCGGGCCGTATACGGCCCCGCGGGCCGGAGGTTCCCCACCCCTGATTTACATGATCTGATTTTTTTTTTACCCCAAAATTGTAAAAAAAAAACGATCATCCAGTTAAGTGGTTAAATACAGGCGTTTATTAACAACAGTATCTCTTCCAGACAGGCCAAAATTTAGACAAGCACCAACGGAACTTACATTACCAGCAAACATCTGGAGCAAGTTGTCTAGGCTGCAAGTGCAGGTAAGACATAACATATCCTGGCCTTGTTTATTGTGAGTACTTTTTGTTGTTGAATGTTTGTTCTGGTGTTTATTTTTTTAATGTCGGCGGCTGGCTGACGGAAGGGGGCTAAAATGTTTGATCATTCACTATTTTCACACAGCTAGCCACACCCTACAGTTCCCCTTGCACAGCCAACATCCCCACAACACTGTGCAAGCCCCACCTCACAGTACCACGGTGCTTGTCCCTCCACCTGGAGCGACACACCATAGGCCTTTCATAAATATCAGCTCCAGGCCCATGTGGACCTTAATCTGGCACTGGTCATGGCGTCAGTGATCCGCTGTGAAACTGGATGACAGCTGTTATACTTACTTCCTCTATCAAAGGACTGTTTAATAGTCAATTGTTTTTTTACATTACTTCAAATCACGAATGAGGATGTAGGTGATGATGCAGGTGTTGGTGTTGGAGATCGAAGGCGCTTGGATCCCACAGAGAGGGAGCAGGTAGGTGACAATGGACTTGTTACATTTTGAGTTTTGGAACTTAGCAACGTACACTTTGATATTTGATGAATGCGCTCCAAGTGACGTAACATGAGGAGGTTCCTAGGTGGTTTAGGTCCCTCCCTCTACTCACTCTTGTATGGCAATGGGCACATATGGCTTGACAACTGTTGTCCGGATCAGGATGGAAATAATTCCACACGTGAGAAGTAGATTTTTTTGTCTTTTGTCCTGGCATGACAACAATGGGCTTTGGCTTTTTAAAACCATGGGCAACAGCTGTTGCCTTACTTCCACAAAGGAAATCCTCTGCATCAACATCCTCATCACCCACACCAACATCTTCATCATCAACATCCTCAACATCCTTAGCGCCTTCTTCAACCAAAATTTCCTCCTCCTCCATGTGCAATTCCACAGAAGCATCCTCACTGACTACGTCTGCAAGATGTTGACTGCCCTTCCCCACATTTACAGAGGGCACACAAATGTTGGAACTTGGAGGATCCTCCAGTACACTAGTATTTAGGTCGGGCTCACACATGGCAACCGCGGACACACTTGCACTCTCCTCTGGGATTTGTGATTTCGATTTCTCAGGGCACACAGTTGGTTTTTACGGAGCTGTCAGAACAACTTTCAAATTTTTAATTGGACTACCACCACCACGACTACTACTACTACAAGCAGAAGGGCTATCAGAATCAGCAGTCTTCTTCATAAAGTAAGAAGGCCAAGGCCTTATCCTTTCCTTGCCACTTCGTGTAGTGAATGGCATATTGCCAATTTTTTGTTTATCTAAAGTCAAATATCCTTTCAATTTTTATTTCTTAATTTCAGTAGAACCTGCTTTACCATATCGATGGCGTGACTTAAGCCCTGGGGCATGGACCTTCCTAGAGGTCGAGGAAGTTGACGGCCTTGCACTGCTGGCGGCAGCTACAACATGTGGTTCTTGGCCTTGCTCTCCTGTCATGTGACAGCCCTCCATATTTTTTCTGCAGTCTAGAAGCAGTGTCACAATCACCAATAGTGTAGCCAAGGTGCGGTTACAAAATTCACACACGTGCAGTCGTGCGCACACAGAAAAATATTAGAAAAAACAACAAATGATGATTTATATTTTTTGTCAGCTCCAGAAGAACTTGGCCCCAGAGTAACGATTGATCATGACTGGAGTCGGTCAACACAAGGTTGCAACTTGCGTTGCTGGCTGGCTCTTGTGCACTACTGCGGTTAAGGCGAAAACCCAACCACACAAACAAGAAAAAAATATGACACTTTTATTGTTTTCGTTTTTTAAGAACAACTGTAGTCAGGCAGCACAAGGTTGCAACGTGCGTTACTGGCTGGCTCTTGTGCACTGCTGCGGTTAAGGCGAAAACCCACCCACACAAACAAGAAAAACATATGACACTTTTATTGTATTTTTTTTTAAGAATGACTGTAGTCGGGAAGCACAAGGTTGCAACGTGTGTTGCTGGCTGGCTCTTGTGTGCTACTGTGGTTAAGCCTGTTAACGCATACAAACACAGAAAAATATAAAAAGACACTTTGATTTTTTTTTTTTTTACTTTTTTTTGTTGGAGTCCAGAACTTGGGCCCAGAGATGGACACAGCACAAGCCCAGGACACAGCAGACAGCCCAGATGGATCACCCGACAGCACAGTGACAGTGACAGCACCGTGACCAGAATGGATCAGCACAGGCAGCACAGTGATAGTGACAGCACCATGACCACAGACCAGAATGGATCAGCAGACAGCACAGTGACAGCACCGTGACAAGGGACCAGAATGGATCAGCACTAGCCCAGAACACAGCAGATAGCACCAGCACCTCTCCCAGCCCTACTCTACCCACCCTCCCTGTTCAGTCTCCACAGCCGGAGTGAAAAGGCATCTGTCGCGTGGTCCCTATATACTACATTGATCATAGAGACGAAAGCTTGCGAACCACGAGATTTCCGTCTCTATGGTTTTGCCTCGGTTTAGAGACAGGATGGCAGTTTGTAAAACTAGGTCCCAAAGAGTACATACTGCAAAGAACAAAAATAGGCGCAAGATGGAATTGTCCTTGGGCCCTCCAACCCACCCATATGTTGTATAAACAGGACATGCACACTTTAACAAACCAATCATTTTAGTGACAGGGTCTGTCACACGACTGTGGCTGAAATTATTGGTTCATATGGGCCCCCCTAAAACAAGCTGGCAATTAATCTGTCCCTGCACAAACTGGCTCTACAGAGGCAAGATGTCGTCCTCATCCTCCTCATCCACTGATTCCTCACCCTCTTCAGTGTTGTGTACATCCTCATCCTCACAGAGAATTAATGCGTCCCCGCTGGAATCCACCACCACAGGTCCCTCTGTACTTTCTGGAGGCTGGTCTTCCTGGAAGAATTGATAATTCATTTTGATGAACATAATTTTCTCCACATTTTGTGGAAGCAAAATCCTATGCCTTTGCTGACAAGGTTCCCGGCTGCACTAAAAACTCTTTCGGAGTACACACTGGAGGGGGGGGCAACTTAGGTAAAATAGAACCAGTTTGTACAGGGGCCTCCAAATTGCCTCTTTTTCCTGCCAGTACAGGTACGTACTGTCTGACATCGCTCCTTAGATGCTGTCACCGATGTGATCCTCCACCATTCTGTCAATGGTGACAGTATCATATGCAGTGACAGTAGACATGTCAGAAATTGTTGGCAGGTCCTTCAGTCCGGACCAGATGTCCAAACTTGGTCCTGCCTGCCCTGCATCACTGCCAGCGGGTTGCTTAGGATATCTAAGTTGTTTCCTGACAGCCCCAGTTGCGGGAGAAAATGAAGAAGGAGCTGTTGACATGTCACTTTCAGCTGACAGTGTTTTCACCAGAAGGTCTTTGCACCTCTGCAGGCTTGTGTGCGCCGGAAAGAAAGACACCACATAGGCTTTAAACCTAGGATCGAGCACAGTGGCCAAAATGTACTGGTCTGATTTCAACAGATTGACCACCCTCAAATCCTGGCAAAACGAATGAAGGATTTGATCCACAAGACCCATATACCGAGCAGAATCGCTCTGTCTTAGCTCCTCCTTCACTTTCTCCAGCTGCTTCTGCAAAAGCCTGATGAGGGGAATGACCTGACTCAAGCTGGCAGTGTCTGAACTGACTTCATGTGTGGCAAGTTCGAAGGACTGGAGAACATCATTCTCAGGGCCGGATTATAGGCAGGGCGACAGGGGTCGGTCGTCCTGGGGCCCCCACACATAAGGGGCCCCCACACATTGTCCCCTGCCTCCGGCCACTACTTCTATTGAAAGCCGGATTACAGCATTTAGCTGTCTCCGGTGCGGTACTCCTCGGCAGCTCCGCTGTTTCCTTACAGCAGCCGAGGAGCTTCATTACAGTCACAGTCTCGTGAGATTAGGATGCAAAATCTCGCGAGACTGTGCCTGATCGGACCAGAGCCCAAGCAAGCAAGGAAGCAGCTACCCAGGGGCCAGGCTGCCCGCAGTGTGTGACAGCGTGAGGCAGAGCTGCTGAGTGGGACTCCAAGGTGTCATGTTACACTGCCTATGGAGCAGAAGAGGAGAGAGCCTGTGTACAAGTAGGTAATTGTGTGTGTATACTGTATACTGTATGCATGTAGGTAATTGTGTGTGTGTGTGTGTGTGTATACTGTATGCATGTAGGTAATTGTGTGTGTGTGTGTGTGTATACAGTATGAATGTAGGTAATTGTGTGGGTGTATACTGTCTGCATGTAGGTAATTGTGTGTGTGTATACTGTATGCATGTAGGTAATTGTGTGTGTGTGTATACTGTATGCATGTAGGTAATTGTGTGTGTGTGTATACTGTCTGCATGTAGGTAATTGTGTGTGTGTGTGTATACTGTCTGCATGTAGGTAATTGTGTGTGTGTGTGTGTATACTGTTTACTGTATACATGTAGGTAATTGTGTGTGTGTGTATACTGTCTGCATGTAGGTAATTGTGTGTGTGTATACTGTATGCATGTAGGTAATTGTGTGTGTGTGTGTGTGTATACTGTATGCATGTAGGTAATTGTGTGTGTGTGTGTGTGTATACTGTATGCATGTAGGTAATTGTGTGTGTTCAGTAAAGAATTGAAACGTTGAACATTAAACATCACGCATCGTTTATTCATTGAATTTATGCCGTGAGTGCCGCACCATGGCTATATATATATCCTAGGAATCTGTGAGGGCACCGACAGCAGATACTGTTCGTGTGTTATTGGGAGTGCCAGGCCATCTGGGATTGTATATATATATATATATATATATATCTCAGGAAAAAATGGCAGCACTCGCCGACTGACAATGAAATTCACGAGAATTTTAATGCATAATCCAATCCAACGTTTCGGGCAGGCGCCCTACGTCTGAGATATCCAGAAACGTTGGATTGGAATTTCATTGTCAGTCGTTGAGTGCTGCCATTTTTTCCTGAGCTGTTTTAGGACCTGGTGGTCCATGGAAGGCACCGACGCCATTTACTTTATACTCCAGTGAGTGCCGGGACTGTGCTATTTTATATATATATATATATATATATATATATATGTACACACATACACAGTACAGTACATTATGCTTTTTGTTAGCATCCGCAAAATATCGCTTCGATAATTTTATTGATAGGGGCCCCACCAAGTTTGTTGCCCAGGGGCCCCCAAAGACCTTGATCCGGCCCTGATCATTCTCCACTGCTCTTGAGTCGGGTGCATACCCCTACTTTGCCTATGTCATAGGAGGATGTATAGGTTTGATTGGCCTTTTGCTGCTCCTCCATCCTCTGAAGCATATAGAGGGTTGAGTTCCACCGCGTCACAACCTCTTGCTTCAGGTGATGGAAGGGCAGTTTCAAGAGTGTTTGCTGGTGCTCCAGTCTTCGGCACGCAGTCGCTGAATGGCAAAACTCAACTTTTTTTTCAAGGGGGCGTGGCCACACCTGCTGCAATTAGGCCACGCCCCCTTTTTACCGGGGCCCCGCGTGGCTCTCTACGCCCCTGAACATAGCTGTCAAGGCCTCAGTTATCCACTTTGCAACAGGATGACTGCTGTCGTACTTCATCCTCCTTGCAAAGGACTGTTGGACGGTCAATTGCTTAGTAAAAGAATTAGTGGTGTTCCAACTTCCTATCTGGGATGATGAACGACTCACAGCAGCAGCCGCAGCAGTAGGCGTAGCAATGCAGGATCCTCTCAAAGAATCCCGGATAGGAGAGGTGTCAGTCATGCCAGTGACATGGCATGCAGGACTACTTCCGATCCTGACTGAGGAGGAAATTGACGAGGGAGTTGACGGTGTGGTTTGCAGGTGCTTAGATACAACAGGACAAAGGGATTTAGGTGTCCCTGGACTGCTTATGGTCTTAGCCAGTTTCTGAACTTGGCAGTAACTTTTTATGAACGCGCTGCAGGTGACATATAAGGGAGGATGTTCCTAGGTGGTTAACGTCCTTACCCCTACTTATTACACCTTTACATACGCAGCATATGACAAGACAGTTGTTGTCCGTTTTTGGACTGAAATATTTCCAGACCAAAGAGGTGGAATGTTTGGTCTTCTTCCCAGGCATGACTGTGATGGGCTTTTTCATCCCACGGACAACAACTGTCTCCCCAGGTGCCTGATTTAAACAAACCACCTCACCATCAGAATCCTCCTCGTCAACTTTCTCCTCAGCGCCAGTTATACCAATATCCTCATCCTGTGGTACTTCAACAGTGACATCTTCAATTTGAATAGCAGAAAGTAGACTGTGGGTGCTCCTTCCAGCACTTGCAGAGGGCGTGCAAATGGTGGAAGGAGCCACCTCTTTCCGTCCAGTGTTGGGAAGGTCAGGCATCGCAACCGTCATGGCCGGCAACAGAAATCTTGGGGCCCTGTACACACATCTTTTTGGGGCCTCCATTCCTTCCTAGTAGATATACATACGAATACCATAACACCGAAGATAAGATACTGCAATACTGTAATTGTTCACACAGGAACTCATACAATCAGGGTGTCAACTACCCAATTAACAGTATATTCTACACTGTGCCACCACTCCCAATATATACAACACTGTGTCCAATTCACAATATTAGTCATAATGCAGCTGCAGACATTGGTTCTGGCCTTACATACACTATAAAAAGGGATATTTCCAAAACAAAAGTTGTTCTTACTTTAAAGAGTGCCTTGTACTGTATATAGCTCTACATTTATTCACTTAGTGGCAAACCTTACATAAATTTAAATACATGTTTGCAGTCTGCTCTCCCATTATACTGCCAGGCAGCTCTGTTTACAGAGGGAAACCATATGTACAGTGTGATTACATACATGCCCACCCCCTCAGTGGTTGCTCTGTGACCTATCATACATGTCACAGAGGGGAAACTGGCGGTCGCAATGCCAACCGCCGGCTTACCGGCTGCTTAATCCCGCAAGGTACAAATGACAGGCATCGAAATCTCGACGCCTGTCATTAGACCTACACCGGGAGCCCGACACCCAGCTTAACGATCGAAGGTAAGCCGGGCGCTGGGAGCGAAAAGCCACACGTGGGGAGGTTAGGGTTAGGCTGCGGGGAAGGGAGGGTTAGGTTTAGGCACTTAGAGGGGGGTTAGGGTTAGGCACTTGGGGGGTAGGTTAGGGTTAGGCACTCCTAAAGGAGGGTTAGGGGGGGAATTAGGTTAGTTATAGTTACCCTAAGGATGATCGGGATTTCCAACTCTGTCAGGCTGCCGCTGTGGGGATTAGAACCGCCAGCCATGCGGCCAGCGGTAATTCATTCTGGTTCTGTCACAGAGCCCTTGTTTTGCGCACTGCTCCTGTTGTGGAGGGTGGGCTGTGTGGAGGTGGACACACAGACAGCCACTGCTCTGTAGCCTCCTGACTTCAACCTTTCTTTTGCCTTACATGTTGGTGTGCTGAGCGCTACTCGTCGCCACCATAGACTCCCCCTCCCTCCATTGGCCCCCTCCTTCCTGGCATTCTTACTTGCCTGGTGGGTACTGGACTTCTGCTAGGAGATGCAGCCTCTACTGCCATGCATATTTTTCTTTTATATTTTTTGGGCAGCGTAGCCCTGCACCACACAGGGCAGCACCTGTAATGTAAGAAGGGCAGCGGCCTACACCACAACACACAGGACAGCACCTGTAATGTAAGAAGGGCAGCGGCCTATACCACAACACACAGGGCAGCACCTGTAATGTAAGAAGGGCAGCGGCCTACACCACAATACACAGGGCAGCACCTGTAATGTAAGAAGGGCAGCGGCCTACACCACAACACACAGGACAGCACCTGTAATGCAAGAAGGGCAGCGGCCTACACCACAACACACAGGACAGCACCTGTAATGTAAGAAGGGCAGCGGCCTACACCACAACACACAGGACAGCACCTGTAAAAAAGAATTTAAGAAGGGCAGCGGTGTACACCACAACACACAGGACAGCACCTGTAATGTAAGAAGGGCAGCGGCCAACACCACAACACACAGGACAGCACATGTAATGTAAGAAGGGCAGCGGTGTACACCACAACACACAGGACAGCACCTGTAATGTAAGAAGGGCAGCGGCCTACACCACAATACACAGGACAGCACCTGTAATGTAAGAAGGGGCAGCAGCCTACATCACAACACACAGGGCAGCACCTGTAATGTAAGAAGGGCAGCGGCCTACACCACAACACACAGGACAGCACCTGTAATGTAAGAAGGGCAGCGGCCTACACCACAACACACAGGACAGCACCTGTAATGTAAGAAGGGCAGCGGCCTACACCACAACACACAGGACAGCACCTGTAATGTAAGAAGGGCAGCGGCCTACACCACAACACACAGGACAGCACCTGTAAAAAAGAATTTAAGAAGGGCAGCGGTGTACACCACAACACACAGGACAGCACCTGTAATGTAAGAAGGGCAGCGGCCTACACCACAACACACAGGACAGCACCTGTAATGTAAGAAGGGGCAGCGGCCTACACCACAACACACAGGACAGCACCTGTAATGTAAGAAGGGCAGCGGCCTACACCACAACACACAGGACAGCACCTGTAATGTAAGAAGGGCAGCGGTGTACACCACAACACACAGGACAGCACCTGTAATGTAAGAAGGGCAGCGGTGTACACCACAACACACAGGACAGCACCTGCAATGTAAGAAGGGCAGCGGCCTACACCACAACACACAGGACAGCACCTGTAATGTAAGAAGGGGCAGCGGCCTACACCACAACACACAGGACAGCACCTGTAATGTAAGAAGGGCAGCGGCCTACACCACAACACACAGGACAGCACCTGTAATGTAAGAAGGGCAGCGGACTACACCACAACACACAGGACAGCGCCTGTAATGTAAGAAGGGCAGCGGCCTACACCACAACAGACAGGACAGCACTTGTAATGTAAGAAGGGGCAGCGGCCTACACCACAACACACAGGACAGCACCTGTAATGTAAGAAGGGCAGCTGCCTACACCACAACACACAGGACAGCACCTGTAATGTAAGAAGGGCAGCGGCCTACACCACAACACACAGGACAGCACTTGTAATGTAAGAAGGGGCAGCGGCCTACACCACAACACACAGGACAGCACCTGTAATGTAAGAAGGGCAGCTGCCTACACCACAACACACAGGACAGCACCTGTAATGTAAGAAGGGGCAGCGGCCTACACCACAACACACAGGACAGCACCTGTAATGTAAGAAGGGCAGCGGCCTACACCACAACACACAGGACAGCACCTGTAATGTAAGAAGGGCAGCGGTGTACACCACAACACACAGGACAGCACCTGTAATGTAAGAAGGGCAGCGGTGTACACCACAACACACAGGACAGCACCTGCAATGTAAGAAGGGCAGCGGCCTACACCACAACACACAGGACAGCACCTGTAATGTAAGAAGGGGCAGCGGCCTACACCACAACACACAGGACAGCACCTGTAATGTAAGAAGGGCAGCGGCCTACACCACAACACACAGGACAGCACCTGTAATGTAAGAAGGGCAGCGGACTACACCACAACACACAGGACAGCGCCTGTAATGTAAGAAGGGCAGCGGCCTACACCACAACAGACAGGACAGCACTTGTAATGTAAGAAGGGGCAGCGGCCTACACCACAACACACAGGACAGCACCTGTAATGTAAGAAGGGCAGCTGCCTACACCACAACACACAGGACAGCACCTGTAATGTAAGAAGGGCAGCGGCCTACACCACAACACACAGGACAGCACTTGTAATGTAAGAAGGGGCAGCGGCCTACACCACAACACACAGGACAGCACCTGTAATGTAAGAAGGGCAGCTGCCTACACCACAACACACAGGACAGCACCTGTAATGTAAGAAGGGGCAGCGGCCTACACCACAACACACAGGACAGCACCTGTAATGTAAGAAGGGCAGCGGCCTACACCACAACACACAGGACAGCACCTGTAATGTAAGAAGGGCAGCGGTGTACACCACAACACACAGGACAGCACCTGTAATGTAAGAAGGGCAGCGGTGTACACCACAACACACAGGACAGCACCTGCAATGTAAGAAGGGCAGCGGCCTACACCACAACACACAGGACAGCACCTGTAATGTAAGAAGGGGCAGCGGCCTACACCACAACACACAGGACAGCACCTGTAATGTAAGAAGGGCAGCGGCCTACACCACAACACACAGGACAGCACCTGTAATGTAAGAAGGGCAGCGGACTACACCACAACACACAGGACAGCGCCTGTAATGTAAGAAGGGCAGCGGCCTACACCACAACAGACAGGACAGCACTTGTAATGTAAGAAGGGGCAGCGGCCTACACCACAACACACAGGACAGCACCTGTAATGTAAGAAGGGCAGCTGCCTACACCACAACACACAGGACAGCACCTGTAATGTAAGAAGGGCAGCGGCCTACACCACAACACACAGGACAGCACCTGTAATGTAAGAAGGGGCAGCGGCCTACACCACAACACACAGGACAGCACCTGTAATGTAAGAAGGGCAGCGGCCTACACCACAACAGACAGGACAGCACCTGTAATGTAAGAAGGGCAGCGGCCTACACCACAACACACAGGACAGCACCTGTAATGTAAGAAGGGCAGCGGACTACACCACAACACACAGGACAGCGCCTGTAATGTAAGAAGGGCAGCGGCCTACACCACAACAGACAGGACAGCACTTGTAATGTAAGAAGGGGCAGCGGCCTACACCACAACACACAGGACAGCACCTGTAATGTAAGAAGGGCAGCTGCCTACACCACAACACACAGGACAGCACCTGTAATGTAAGAAGGGCAGCGGCCTACACCACAACACACAGGACAGCACCTGTAATGTAAGAAGGGGCAGCGGCCTACACCACAACACACAGGACAGCACCTGTAATGTAAGAAGGGCAGCGGCCTACACCACAACAGACAGGACAGCACCTGTAATGTAAGAAGGGGCAGCGGCCTACACCACAACACACAGGGCAGCACCTGTAATGTAAGAAGGGCAGCGGCCTACACCACAACACACAGGGCAGCACCTGTAATGTAAGAAGGGCAGCGGCCTACACCACAACACACAGGACAGCACCTGTAATGTAAGAAGGGGCAGCGACCTACACCACAACACACAGGACAGCACCTGTAATGTAAGAAGGGGCAGCGGCCTACACCACAACACACAGGACAGCACCTGTAATGTAAGAAGGGCAGCGGCCTACACCACAACACACAGGACAGCACCTGTAATGTAAGAAGGGCAGCGGCCTACACCACAACACACAGGACAGCACCTGTAATGTAAGAAGGGCAGCGGCCTACACCACAACACACAGGACAGCACCTGTAATGTAAGAAGGGCAGTGGTGTACACCACAACACACAGGGCAGCACCTGTAATGTAAGAAGGGCAGCAGCCTACACCACAACACACAGGACAGCACCTGTAATGTAAGAAGGGCAGCGGCCTACACCACAACACACAGGACAGCACATGTAATGTAAGAAGGGCAGCGGCCTACAACACAACACACAGGACAGCACCTGTAATGTAAGAAGGGCAGCGGCCTACACCTCAACAGACAGGACAGCACCTGTACTGTAAGAAGGGCAGCGGCCTACACCACAACACACAGGACAGCACCTGTACTGTAAGAAGGGCAGCGGCCTACACCACAACACACAGGACAGCACCTGTAAAAATTTAAGAAGGGCAGCGGCCTATACCACAACACACAGGGCAGCACCTGTAATGTAAGAAGGGCAGCGGCCTACACCACAACACACAGGACAGCACCTGTAATGTAAGAAGGGCAGCGGCCTACACCACAACACACAGGACAGCATCTGTAAAAAAGAATTTAAGAAGGGCAGCGGTGTACACCACAACACACAGGACAGCACCTGTAATGTAAGAAGGGCAGCGGCCTACACCACAACACACAGGACAGCACCTGTAATGTAAGAAGGGCAGCGGCCTACACCACAATACACAGGACAGCACCTGTAATGTAAGAAGGGGCAGCGGCCTACACCACAACACACAGGGCAGCACCTGTAATGTAAGAAGGGCAGCGGCCTACACCACAACAGACAGGACAGCACCTGTAATGTAAGAAGGGGCAGCGGCCTACACCACAACACACAGGACAGCACCTGTAATGTAAGAAGGGCAGCAGCCTACACCACAACACACAGGACAGCACCTGTAATGTAAGAAGGGCAGCGGTGTATACCACAACAGACAGGACAGCACCTGTAATGTAAGAAGGGGCAGCGGCCTACACCACAACACACAGGACAGCACCTGTAATGTAAGAAGGGGCAGCGGCCTACACCATAACAACCAGGACAGCACCTGTAATGTAAGAAGGGGCAGCGGCCTACACCACAACACACAGGACAGCACCTGTAATGTAAGAAGGGCAGTGGCCTACACTACAACACACAGGACAGCACCTGTAATGTAAGAAGGGCAGCGGCCTACACCACAACACACAGGGCAGCACCTGTAATGTAAGAAGGGCAGCGGCCTACACCACAACACACAGGACAGCACCTGTAATTTAATAAGGGCAGCGGTGTATACCACAACAGACAGGACAGCACCTGTAATGTAAGAAGGGCAGCGGCCTACACCACAACACACAGGGCAGCACCTGTAATGTAAGAAGGGCAGCAGCCTACACCACAGCACACAGGACAGCACCTGTAATGTAAGAAGGGCAGTGGCCTACATCACAACACACAGGACAGCACCTGTAATGTAAGAAGGGCAGCGGCCTACACCATAACACACAGGAGAGCACCTGTAATGTAAGAAGGGCAGCGGCCTACACCATAACACACAGGAGAGCACCTGTAATGTAAGAAGGGCAGCGGTCTACACCACAACACACAGGACAGCACCTGTAATTTTATAAGGGCAGCGGTGTATACCACAACAGACAGGACAGCACCTGTAATGTAAGAAGGGCAGCGGCCTACACCACAACACACAGGGCAGCACCTGTAATGTAAGAAGGGCAGCGGCCTACACCACAATACACAGGGCAGCACCTGTAATGTAAGAAGGGCAGCGGCCTACACCACAACACACAGGACAGCACCTGTAATGCAAGAAGGGCAGCGGCCTACACCACAACACACAGGACAGCACCTGTAATGTAAGAAGGGCAGCGGCCTACACCACAACACACAGGACAGCACCTGTAATGTAAGAAGGGCAGCGGCCTACACCACAACAGACAGGACAGCACCTGTAATGTAAGAAGGGGCAGCGGCCTACACCACAACACACAGGACAGCACCTGTAATGTAAGAAGGGCAGCTGCCTACACCACAACACACAGGACAGCACCTGTAATGTAAGAAGGGCAGCGGCCTACACCACAACACACAGGACAGCACCTGTAATGTAAGAAGGGGCAGCGGCCTACACCACAACACACAGGACAGCACCTGTAATGTAAGAAGGGCAGCGGCCTACACCACAACAGACAGGACAGCACCTGTAATGTAAGAAGGGGCAGCGGCCTACACCACAACACACAGGGCAGCACCTGTAATGTAAGAAGGGCAGCGGCCTACACCACAACACACAGGGCAGCACCTGTAATGTAAGAAGGGCAGCGGCCTACACCACAACACACAGGACAGCACCTGTAATGTAAGAAGGGGCAGCGACCTACAACACAACACACAGGACAGCACCTGTAATGTAAAAAGGGGCAGCGGCCTACACCACAACACACAGGACAGCACCTGTAATGTAAGAAGGGGCAGCGGCCTACACCACAACACACAGGACAGCACCTGTAATGTAGGAAGGGCAGCGGCCTACACCACAACACACAGGACAGCACCTGTAATGTAAGAAGGGCAGCGGCCTACACCACAACACACAGGACAGCACCTGTAATGTAAGAAGGGCAGCGGCCTACACCACAACACACAGGACAGCACCTGTAATGTAAGAAGGGCAGCGGTGTACACCACAACACAAAGGACAGCACCTGTAAAAATTTAAGAAGGGCAGCGGCCTATACCGCAACACACAGGGCAGCACCTGTAATGTAAGAAGGGCAGCGGCCTACACCACAACACACAGGGCAGCACCTGTAATGTAAGAAGGGCAGCGGCCTACACCACAACACACAGGACAGCACCTGTAATGTAAGAAGGGTAGCGGCCTACACCACAACACACAGGACAGCACCTGTAATGTAAGAAGGGCAGCGGCCTACACCACAACACACAGGACAGCATCTGTAAAAAAGAATTTAAGAAGGGCAGCGGCCTACACCACAACACACAGGACAGCACCTGTAATGTAAGAAGGGCAGCGGTGTACACCACAACACACAGGACAGCACCTGTAATGTAAGAAGGGCAGCGGCCTACACCACAACACACAGGACAGCACCTGTAATGTAAGAAGGGGCAGCGGCCTACACCACAACACACAGGGCAGCACCTGTAATGTAAGAAGGGCAGCGGCCTACACCACAACAGACAGGACAGCACCTGTAATGTAAGAAGGGGCAGCGGCCTACACCACAACACACAGGACAGCACCTGTAATGTAAGAAGGGCAGCAGCCTACACCACAACACACAGGACAGCACCTGTAATGTAAGAAGGGCAGCGGTGTATACCACAACAGACAGGACAGCACCTGTAATGTAAGAAGGGGCAGCGGCCTACACCACAACACACAGGACAGCACCTGTAATGTAAGAAGGGGCAGCGGCCTACACCATAACAACCAGGACAGCACCTGTAATGTAAGAAGGGGCAGCGGCCTACACCACAACACACAGGACAGCACCTGTAATGTAAGAAGGGCAGTGGCCTACACTACAACACACAGGACAGCACCTGTAATGTAAGAAGGGCAGCGGCCTACACCACAACACACAGGGCAGCACCTGTAATGTAAGAAGGGCAGCGGCCTACACCACAACACACAGGACAGCACCTGTAATTTAATAAGGGCAGCGGTGTATACCACAACAGACAGGACAGCACCTGTAATGTAAGAAGGGCAGCGGCCTACACCACAACACACAGGGCAGCACCTGTAATGTAAGAAGGGCAGCAGCCTACACCACAACACACAGGACAGCACCTGTAATGTAAGAAGGGCAGCGGCCTACACCACAACAGACAGGACAGCACCTGTAATGTAAGAAGGGGCAGCGGCCTACACCACAACACACAGGGCAGCACCTGTAATGTAAGAAGGGCAGCGGCCTACACCACAACACACAGGGCAGCACCTGTAATGTAAGAAGGGGCAGCGACCTACACCACAACACACAGGACAGCACCTGTAATGTAAGAAGGGGCAGCGGCCTACACCATAACACACAGGACAGCACCTGTAATGTAAGAAGGGGCAGCGGCCTACACCACAACACACAGGACAGCACCTGTAATGTAAGAAGGGCAGCGGCCTACACCACAACACACAGGACAGCACCTGTAATGTAAGAAGGGCAGCGGCCTACACCACAACACACAGGACAGCACCTGTAATGTAAGAAGGGCAGCGGCCTACACCACAACACACAGGACAGCACCTGTAATGTAAGAAGGGCAGCGGTGTACACCACAACACAAAGGACAGCACCTGTAATGTAAGAAGGGCAGCAGCCTACACCACAACACACAGGACAGCACCTGTAATGTAAGAAGGGGCAGCGGACTACACCACAACACACAGGGCAGCACCTGTAATGTAAGAAGGGCAGCAGCCTACACCACAACACACAGGACAGCACCTGTAATGTAAGAAGGGCAGCGGCCTACACCACAACACACAGGACAGCACCTGTAATGTAAGAAGGGCAGCGGCCTACACCACAACACACAGGACAACACCTGTAATGTAAGAAGGGCAGCGGCCTACACCTCAACAGACAGGACAGCACCTGTACTGTAAGAAGGGCAGCGGCCTACACCACAACACACAGGACAGCACCTGTAAAAATTTAAGAAGGGCAGCGGCCTATACCGCAACACACAGGGCAGCACCTGTAATGTAAGAAGGGCAGCGGCCTACACCACAACACACAGGGCAGCACCTGTAATGTAAGAAGGGCAGCGGCCTACACCACAACACACAGGACAGCACCTGTAATGTAAGAAGGGCAGCGGCCTACACCACAACACACAGGACAGCACCTGTAATGTAAGAAGGGCAGCGGCCTACACCACAACACACAGGACAGCATCTGTAAAAAAGAATTTAAGAAGGGCAGCGGCCTACACCACAACACACAGGACAGCACCTGTAATGTAAGAAGGGCAGCGGTGTACACCACAACACACAGGACAGCACCTGTAATGTAAGAAGGGCAGCGGCCTACACCACAACACACAGGACAGCACCTGTAATGTAAGAAGGGGCAGCGGCCTACACCACAACACACAGGGCAGCACCTGTAATGTAAGAAGGGCAGCGGCCTACACCACAACAGACAGGACAGCACCTGTAATGTAAGAAGGGGCAGCGGCCTACACCACAACACACAGGACAGCACCTGTAATGTAAGAAGGGCAGCAGCCTACACCACAACACACAGGACAGCACCTGTAATGTAAGAAGGGCAGCGGTGTATACCACAACAGACAGGACAGCACCTGTAATGTAAGAAGGGGCAGCGGCCTACACCACAACACACAGGACAGCACCTGTGATGTCAGAAGGGGCAGCGGCCTACACCATAACAACCAGGACAGCACCTGTAATGTAAGAAGGGGCAGCGGCCTACACCACAACACACAGGACAGCACCTGTAATGTAAGAAGGGCAGTGGCCTACACTACAACACACAGGACAGCACCTGTAATGTAAGAAGGGCAGCGGCCTACACCACAACACACAGGGCAGCACCTGTAATGTAAGAAGGGCAGCGCCCTACACCACAACACACAGGACAGCACCTGTAATTTAATAAGGGCAGCGGTGTATACCACAACAGACAGGACAGCACCTGTAATGTAAGAAGGGCAGCGGCCTACACCACAACACACAGGGCAGCACCTGTAATGTAAGAAGGGCAGCAGCCTACACCACAACACACAGGACAGCACCTGTAATGTAAGAAGGGCAGCGGCCTACACCACAACAGACAGGACAGCACCTGTAATGTAAGAAGGGGCAGCGGCCTACACCACAACACACAGGGCAGCACCTGTAATGTAAGAAGGGCAGCGGCCTACACCACAACACACAGGGCAGCACCTGTAATGTAAGAAGGGGCAGCGACCTACACCACAACACACAGGACAGCACCTGTAATGTAAGAAGGGGCAGCGGCCTACACCATAACACACAGGACAGCACCTGTAATGTAAGAAGGGGCAGCGGCCTACACCACAACACACAGGACAGCACCTGTAATGTAAGAAGGGCAGCGGCCTACACCACAACACACAGGACAGCACCTGTAATGTAAGAAGGGCAGCGGCCTACACCACAACACACAGGACAGCACCTGTAATGTAAGAAGGGCAGCGGCCTACACCACAACACACAGGACAGCACCTGTAATGTAAGAAGGGCAGCGGTGTACACCACAACACAAAGGACAGCACCTGTAATGTAAGAAGGGCAGCGGCCTACACCACAACACACAGGACAGCACCTGTAATGTAAGAAGGGGCAGCGGACTACACCACAACACACAGGGCAGCACCTGTAATGTAAGAAGGGCAGCAGCCTACACCACAACACACAGGACAGCACCTGTAATGTAAGAAGGGCAGCGGCCTACACCACAACACACAGGACAGCACCTGTAATGTAAGAAGGGCAGCGGCCTACACCACAACACACAGGACAGCACCTGTAATGTAAGAAGGGCAGCGGCCTACACCTCAACAGACAGGACAGCACCTGTACTGTAAGAAGGGCAGCGGCCTACACCACAACACACAGGACAGCACCTGTAAAAATTTAAGAAGGGCAGCGGCCTATACCACAACACACAGTGCAGCACCTGTAATGTAAGAAGGGCAGCGGCCTACACCACAACACACAGGGCAGCACCTGTAATGTAAGAAGGGCAGCGGCCTACACCACAACACACAGGACAGCACCTGTAATGTAAGAAGGGCAGCGGCCTACACCACAACACACAGGACAGCATCTGTAAAAAAGAATTTAAGAAGGGCAGCGGTGTACACCACAACACACAGGACAGCACCTGTAATGTAAGAAGGGCAGCGGCCTACACCACAACACACAGGACAGCACCTGTAATGTAAGAAGGGGCAGCGGCCTACACCACAACACACAGGGCAGCACCTGTAATGTAAGAAGGGCAGCGGCCTACACCACAACAGACAGGACAGCACCTGTAATGTAAGAAGGGGCAGCGGCCTACACCACAACACACAGGACAGCACCTGTAATGTAAGAAGGGCAGCAGCCTACACCACAACACACAGGACAGCACCTGTAATGTAAGAAGGGCAGCGGTGTATACCACAACAGACAGGACAGCACCTGTAATGTAAGAAGGGGCAGCGGCCTACACCACAACACACAGGACAGCACCTGTAATGTAAGAAGGGGCAGCGGCCTACACCATAACAACCAGGACAGCACCTGTAATGTAAGAAGGGGCAGCGGCCTACACCACAACACACAGGACAGCACCTGTAATGTAAGAAGGGCAGTGGCCTACACTACAACACACAGGACAGCACCTGTAATGTAAGAAGGGCAGCGGCCTACACCACAACACACAGGGCAGCACCTGTAATGTAAGAAGGGCAGCGGCCTACACCACAACACACAGGACAGCACCTGTAATTTAATAAGGGCAGCGGTGTATACCACAACAGACAGGACAGCACCTGTAATGTAAGAAGGGCAGCGGCCTACACCACAACACACAGGGCAGCACCTGTAATGTAAGAAGGGCAGCAGCCTACACCACAGCACACAGGACAGCACCTGTAATGTAAGAAGGGCAGCGGCCTACATCACAACACACAGGACAGCACCTGTAATGTAAGAAGGGCAGCGGCCTACACCATAACACACAGGAGAGCACCTGTAATGTAAGAAGGGCAGCGGCCTACACCATAACACACAGGAGAGCACCTGTAATGTAAGAAGGGCAGCGACCTACACCACAACACACAGGGCAGCACCTGTAATGTAAGAAGGGCAGCGGCCTACACCACAACACACAGGACAGCACCTGTAATGTAAGAAGGGGCTGCGGCTTACACCACAACACACAGGACAGCACCTGTAATGTAAGAAGGGGCAGCGGCCTTCACCACAACACACAGGACAGCACCTGTAATGTAAGAAGGGCAGCGGCCTACACCACAACACACAGGACAGCACCTGTAATGTAAGAAGGGCAGCGGCCTACACCACAACACACAGGACAGCACCTGTAATGTAAGAAGGGCAACGGCCTACACCACAACACACAGGACAGCACCTGTAATGTAAGAAGGGGCTGCGGCCTACACCACAACACACAGGGCAGCACCTGTAATGTAAGAAGGGCAGCGGCCTACACCACAACACACAGGACAGCACCTGTAATGTAAGAAGGGGCAGCGGCCTACACAACAACACACAGGACAGCAGCTGTAATGTAAGAAGGGGCAGCGGCGTACACCACAACACAGAGGACAGCACCTGTAATGTAAGAAGGGGCACCGACCTACACCACAACACACAGGACAGCACCTGTAATGTAAGAAGGGGCAGCGGCCTACACCACAACACACAGGACAGCACCTGTAATGTAAGAAGGGCAGCGGTGTATACCACAACATACAGGACAGCACCTGTAATGTAAGAAGGGCAGCTTCCTACACCACAACACACAGGACAGCACCTGTAATGTAAGAAGGGCAGCGGCCTACACCACAACACACAGGACAGCACCTGTAGTTTAAGAAGGGCAGCGGTGTATGCCACAACACACAGGGCAGCACCTGTAATGTAAGAAGGGCAGCGGCCTACACCACAACACACAGGAAAGCACCTGTAATGTAAGAAGGGCAGCGGCCTACACCACAACACACAGGGCAGCACTTGTAATGTAAGAAGGGCAACGGCCTACACCAGAACACACAGGACAGCACCTGTAATATAAGAAGGGGCTGCGGCCTACACCACAACACACAGGGCAGCACCTGTAATGTAAGAAGGGGCTGCGGCCTACACCACAACACATAGGACAGCACCTGTAATGTAAGAAGGGCAGCAGCCTACACCACAACACACAGGACAGCACCTGTAATGTAAGAAGGGGCAGCGGCCTACACAACAACACACAGGACAGCAGCTGTAATGTAAGAAGGGCAGCGGTCTACACCACAACACACAGGACAGCACCTGTAATTTAATAAGGGCAGCGGTGTATACCACAACAGACAGGACAGCACCTGTAATGTAAGAAGGGTAGCGGCCTACACCACAACACACAGGGCAGCACCTGTAATGTAAGAAGGGCAGCGGCCTACACCACAATACACAGGGCAGCACCTGTAATGTAAGAAGGGCAGCGGCCTACACCACAACACACAGGACAGCACCTGTAATGCAAGAAGGGCAGCGGCCTACACCACAACACACAGGACAGCATCTGTAATGTAAGAAGGGCAGCGGCCTACACCACAACACACAGGACAGCACCTGTAATGTAAGAAGGGCAGCGGCCTACACCACAACAGACAGGACAGCACCTGTAATGTAAGAAGGGGCAACGGCCTACACCACAACACACAGGACAGCACCTGTAATGTAAGAAGGGCAGCTGCCTACACCACAACACACAGGACAGCTCCTGTAATGTAAGAAGGGCAGCGGCCTACACCACAACACACAGGACAGCACCTGTAATGTAAGAAGGGGCAGCGGCCTACACCACAACACACAGGACAGCACCTGTAATGTAAGAAGGGCAGCGGTGTACACCACAACACACAGGACAGCACCTGTAATGTAAGAAGGGCAGCGGCCTACACCACAACACACAGGACAGCACCTGTAATGTAAGAAGGGGCAGCGGCCTACACCACAACACACAGGGCAGCACCTGTAATGTAAGAAGGGCAGCGGCCTACACCACAACAGACAGGACAGCACCTGTAATGTAAGAAGGGGCAGCGGCCTACACCACAACACACAGGACAGCACCTGTAATGTAAGAAGGGCAGCAGCCTACACCACAACACACAGGACAGCACCTGTAATGTAAGAAGGGCAGCGGTGTATACCACAACAGACAGGACAGCACCTGTAATGTAAGAAGGGGCAGCGGCCTACACCACAACACACAGGACAGCACCTGTAATGTCAGAAGGGGCAGCGGCCTACACCATAACAACCAGGACAGCACCTGTAATGTAAGAAGGGGCAGCGGCCTACACCACAACACACAGGACAGCACCTGTAATGTAAGAAGGGCAGTGGCCTACACTACAACACACAGGACAGCACCTGTAATGTAAGAAGGGCAGCGGCCTACACCACAACACACAGGGCAGCACCTGTAATGTAAGAAGGGCAGCGGCCTACACCACAACACACAGGACAGCACCTGTAATTTAATAAGGGCAGCGGTGTATACCACAACAGACAGGACAGCACCTGTAATGTAAGAAGGGCAGCGGCCTACACCACAACACACAGGGCAGCACCTGTAATGTAAGAAGGGCAGCAGCCTACACCACAACACACAGGACAGCACCTGTAATGTAAGAAGGGCAGCGGCCTACACCACAACAGACAGGACAGCACCTGTAATGTAAGAAGGGGCAGCGGCCTACACCACAACACACAGGGCAGCACCTGTAATGTAAGAAGGGCAGCGGCCTACACCACAACACACAGGGCAGCACCTGTAATGTAAGAAGGGGCAGCGACCTACACCACAACACACAGGACAGCACCTGTAATGTAAGAAGGGGCAGCGGCCTACACCATAACACACAGGACAGCACCTGTAATGTAAGAAGGGGCAGCGGCCTACACCACAACACACAGGACAGCACCTGTAATGTAAGAAGGGCAGCGGCCTACACCACAACACACAGGACAGCACCTGTAATGTAAGAAGGGCAGCGGCCTACACCACAACACACAGGACAGCACCTGTAATGTAAGAAGGGCAGCGGCCTACACCACAACACACAGGACAGCACCTGTAATGTAAGAAGGGCAGCGGTGTACACCACAACACAAAGGACAGCACCTGTAATGTAAGAAGGGCAGCGGCCTACACCACAACACACAGGACAGCACCTGTAATGTAAGAAGGGGCAGCGGACTACACCACAACACACAGGGCAGCACCTGTAATGTAAGAAGGGCAGCAGCCTACACCACAACACACAGGACAGCACCTGTAATGTAAGAAGGGCAGCGGCCTACACCACAACACACAGGACAGCACCTGTAATGTAAGAAGGGCAGCGGCCTACACCACAACACACAGGACAGCACCTGTAATGTAAGAAGGGCAGCGGCCTACACCTCAACAGACAGGACAGCACCTGTACTGTAAGAAGGGCAGCGGCCTACACCACAACACACAGGACAGCACATGTAAAAATTTAAGAAGGGCAGCGGCCTATACCACAACACACAGTGCAGCACCTGTAATGTAAGAAGGGCAGCGGCCTACACCACAACACACAGGGCAGCACCTGTAATGTAAGAAGGGCAGCGGCCTACACCACAACACACAGGACAGCACCTGTAATGTAAGAAGGGCAGCGGCCTACACCACAACACACAGGACAGCATCTGTAAAAAAGAATTTAAGAAGGGCAGCGGTGTACACCACAACACACAGGACAGCACCTGTAATGTAAGAAGGGCAGCGGCCTACACCACAACACACAAGACAGCACCTGTAATGTAAGAAGGGGCAGCGGCCTACACCACAACACACAGGGCAGCACCTGTAATGTAAGAAGGGCAGCGGCCTACACCACAACAGACAGGACAGCACCTGTAATGTAAGAAGGGGCAGCGGCCTACACCACAACACACAGGACAGCACCTGTAATGTAAGAAGGGCAGCAGCCTACACCACAACACACAGGACAGCACCTGTAATGTAAGAAGGGCAGCGGTGTATACCACAACAGACAGGACAGCACCTGTAATGTAAGAAGGGGCAGCGGCCTACACCACAACACACAGGACAGCACCTGTAATGTAAGAAGGGGCAGCGGCCTACACCATAACAACCAGGACAGCACCTGTAATGTAAGAAGGGGCAGCGGCCTACACCACAACACACAGGACAGCACCTGTAATGTAAGAAGGGCAGTGGCCTACACTACAACACACAGGACAGCACCTGTAATGTAAGAAGGGCAGCGGCCTACACCACAACACACAGGGCAGCACCTGTAATGTAAGAAGGGCAGCGGCCTACACCACAACACACAGGACAGCACCTGTAATTTAATAAGGGCAGCGGTGTATACCACAACAGACAGGACAGCACCTGTAATGTAAGAAGGGCAGCGGCCTACACCACAACACACAGGGCAGCACCTGTAATGTAAGAAGGGCAGCAGCCTACACCACAGCACACAGGACAGCACCTGTAATGTAAGAAGGGCAGCGGCCTACATCACAACACACAGGACAGCACCTGTAATGTAAGAAGGGCAGCGGCCTACACCATAACACACAGGAGAGCACCTGTAATGTAAGAAGGGCAGCGGCCTACACCATAACACACAGGAGAGCACCTGTAATGTAAGAAGGGCAGCGACCTACACCACAACACACAGGGCAGCACCTGTAATGTAAGAAGGGCAGCGGCCTACACCACAACACACAGGACAGCACCTGTAATGTAAGAAGGGGCTGCGGCTTACACCACAACACACAGGACAGCACCTGTAATGTAAGAAGGGGCAGCGGCCTTCACCACAACACACAGGACAGCACCTGTAATGTAAGAAGGGCAGCGGCCTACACCACAACACACAGGACAGCACCTGTAATGTAAGAAGGGCAACGGCCTACACCACAACACACAGGACAGCACCTGTAATGTAAGAAGGGGCTGCGGCCTACACCACAACACACAGGGCAGCACCTGTAATGTAAGAAGGGCAGCGGCCTACACCACAACACACAGGACAGCACCTGTAATGTAAGAAGGGGCAGCGGCCTACACAACAACACACAGGACAGCAGCTGTAATGTAAGAAGGGGCAGCGGCGTACACCACAACACAGAGGACAGCACCTGTAATGTAAGAAGGGGCACCGACCTACACCACAACACAAAGGACAGCACCTGTAATGTAAGAAGGGGCAGCGGCCTACACCACAACACACAGGTCAGCACCTGTAATGTAAGAAGGGCAGCGGTGTATACCACAACATACAGGACAGCACCTGTAATGTAAGAAGGGCAGCTTCCTACACCACAACACACAGGACAGCACCTGTAATGTAAGAAGGGCAGCGGCCTACACCACAACACACAGGACAGCACCTGTAGTTTAAGAAGGGCAGCGGTGTATGCCACAACACACAGGGCAGCACCTGTAATGTAAGAAGGGCAGCGGCCTACACCACAACACACAGGAAAGCACCTGTAATGTAAGAAGGGCAGCGGCCTACACCACAACACACAGGACAGCACCTGTAATATAAGAAGGGGCTGCGGCCTACACCACAACACACAGGGCAGCACCTGTAATGTAAGAAGGGGCTGCGGCCTACACCACAACACATAGGACAGCACCTGTAATGTAAGAAGGGCAGCAGCCTACACCACAACACACAGGACAGCACCTGTAATGTAAGAAGGGGCAGCGGCCTACACAACAACACACAGGACAGCAGCTGTAATTTAATAAGGGCAGCGGTGTATACCACAACAGACAGGACAGCACCTGTAATGTAAGAAGGGCAGCGGCCTACACCACAACACACAGGGCAGCACCTGTAATGTAAGAAGGGCAGCGGCCTACACCACAATACACAGGGCAGCACCTGTAATGTAAGAAGGGCAGCGGCCTACACCACAACACACAGGACAGCACCTGTAATGCAAGAAGGGCAGCGGCCTACACCACAACACACAGGACAGCATCTGTAATGTAAGAAGGGCAGCGGCCTACACCACAACACACAGGACAGCACCTGTAATGTAAGAAGGGCAGCGGCCTACACCACAACAGACAGGACAGCACCTGTAATGTAAGAAGGGGCAACGGCCTACACCACAACACACAGGACAGCACCTGTAATGTAAGAAGGGCAGCTGCCTACACCACAACACACAGGACAGCACCTGTAATGTAAGAAGGGCAGCGGCCTACACCACAACACACAGGACAGCACCTGTAATGTAAGAAGGGGCAGCGGCCTACACCACAACACACAGGACAGCACCTGTAATGTAAGAAGGGCAGCGGCCTACACCACAACAGACAGGACAGCACCTGTAATGTAAGAAGGGACAGCGGCCTACACCACAACACACAGGGCAGCACCTGTAATGTAAGAAGGGCAGCGGCCTACACCACAACACACAGGGCAGCACCTGTAATGTAAGAAGGGCAGCGGCCTACACCACAACACACAGGACAGCACCTGTAATGTAAGAAGGGGCAGCGACCTACACCACAACACACAGGACAGCACCTGTAATGTAAAAAGGGGCAGCGGCCTACACCACAACACACAGGACAGCACCTGTAATGTAAGAAGGGCAGCGGCCTACACCACAACACACAGGACAGCACCTGTAATGTAAGAAGGGCAGCGGTGTACACCACAACACAAAGGACAGCACCTGTAATGTAAGAAGGGCAGCGGCCTACACCACAACACACAGGACAGCACCTGTAATGTAAGAAGGGCAGCGGCCTACACCACAACACACAGGACAGCACCTGTAATGTAAGAAGGGCAGCGGCCTACACCACAACACACAGGACAGCATCTGTAAAAAAGAATTTAAGAAGGGCAGCGGTGTACACCACAACACACAGGACAGCACCTGTAATGTAAGAAGGGCAGCGGCCTACACCACAACACACAGGACAGCACCTGTAATGTAAGAAGGGCAGCGGTGTACACCACAACACACAGGACAGCACCTGTAATGTAAGAAGGGCAGCGGCCTACACCACAACACACAGGACAGCACCTGTAATGTAAGAAGGGGCAGCGGCCTACACCACAACACACAGGGCAGCACCTGTAATGTAAGAAGGGCAGCGGCCTACACCACAACAGACAGGACAGCACCTGTAATGTAAGAAGGGGCAGCGGCCTACACCACAACACACAGGACAGCACCTGTAATGTAAGAAGGGCAGCAGCCTACACCACAACACACAGGACAGCACCTGTAATGTAAGAAGGGCAGCGGTGTATACCACAACAGACAGGACAGCACCTGTAATGTAAGAAGGGGCAGCGGCCTACACGACAACACACAGGACAGCACCTGTAATGTAAGAAGGGGCAGCGGCCTACACCATAACAACCAGGACAGCACCTGTAATGTAAGAAGGGGCAGCGGCCTACACCACAACACACAGGACAGCACCTGTAATGTAAGAAGGGCAGTGGCCTACACTACAACACACAGGACAGCACCTGTAATGTAAGAAGGGCAGCGGCCTACACCACAACACACAGGGCAGCACCTGTAATGTAAGAAGGGCAGCGGCCTACACCACAACACACAGGACAGCACCTGTAATTTAATAAGGGCAGCGGTGTATACCACAACAGACAGGACAGCACCTGTAATGTAAGAAGGGCAGCGGCCTACACCACAACACACAGGGCAGCACCTGTAATGTAAGAAGGGCAGCAGCCTACACCACAACACACAGGACAGCACCTGTAATGTAAGAAGGGCAGCGGCCTACACCACAACAGACAGGACAGCACCTGTAATGTAAGAAGGGGCAGCGGCCTACACCACAACACACAGGGCAGCACCTGTAATGTAAGAAGGGCAGCGGCCTACACCACAACACACAGGGCAGCACCTGTAATGTAAGAAGGGGCAGCGACCTACACCACAACACATAGGACAGCACCTGTAATGTAAGAAGGGGCAGCGGCCTACACCATAACACACAGGACAGCACCTGTAATGTAAGAAGGGGCAGCGGCCTACACCACAACACACAGGACAGCACCTGTAATGTAAGAAGGGCAGCGGCCTACACCACAACACACAGGACAGCACCTGTAATGTAAGAAGGGCAGCGGCCTACACCACAACACACAGGACAGCACCTGTAATGTAAGAAGGGCAGCGGCCTACACCACAACACACAGGACAGCACCTGTAATGTAAGAAGGGCAGCGGTGTACACCACAACACAAAGGACAGCACCTGTAATGTAAGAAGGGCAGCGGCCTACACCACAACACACAGGACAGCACCTGTAATGTAAGAAGGGGCAGCGGACTACACCACAACACACAGGGCAGCACCTGTAATGTAAGAAGGGCAGCAGCCTACACCACAACACACAGGACAGCACCTGTAATGTAAGAAGGGCAGCGGCCTACACCACAACACACAGGACAGCACCTGTAATGTAAGAAGGGCAGCGGCCTACACCACAACACACAGGACAGCACCTGTAATGTAAGAAGGGCAGCGGCCTACACCTCAACAGACAGGACAGCACCTGTACTGTAAGAAGGGCAGTGGCCTACACCACAACACACAGGACAGCACCTGTAAAAATTTAAGAAGGGCAGCGGCCTATACCACAACACACAGTGCAGCACCTGTAATGTAAGAAGGGCAGCGGCCTACACCACAACACACAGGGCAGCACCTGTAATGTAAGAAGGGCAGCGGCCTACACCACAACACACAGGACAGCACCTGTAATGTAAGAAGGGCAGCGGCCTACACCACAACACACAGGACAGCATCTGTAAAAAAGAATTTAAGAAGGGCAGCGGTGTACACCACAACACACAGGACAGCACCTGTAATGTAAGAAGGGCAGCGGCCTACACCACAACACACAGGACAGCACCTGTAATGTAAGAAGGGCAGCGGCCTACACCACAACAGACAGGACAGCACCTGTAATGTAAGAAGGGGCAGCGGCCTACACCACAACACACAGGACAGCACCTGTAATGTAAGAAGGGCAGCAGCCTACACCACAACACACAGGACAGCACCTGTAATGTAAGAAGGGCAGCGGTGTATACCACAACAGACAGGACAGCACCTGTAATGTAAGAAGGGGCAGCGGCCTACACCACAACACACAGGACAGCACCTGTAATGTAAGAAGGGGCAGCGGCCTACACCATAACAACCAGGACAGCACCTGTAATGTAAGAAGGGGCAGCGGCCTACACCACAACACACAGGACAGCACCTGTAATGTAAGAAGGGCAGTGGCCTACACTACAACAGACAGGACAGCACCTGTAATGTAAGAAGGGACAGCGGCCTACACCACAACACACAGGGCAGCACCTGTAATGTAAGAAGGGCAGCGGCCTACACCACAACACACAGGGCAGCACCTGTAATGTAAGAAGGGCAGCGGCCTACACCACAACACACAGGACAGCACCTGTAATGTAAGAAGGGGCAGCGACCTACACCACAACACACAGGACAGCACCTGTAATGTAAAAAGGGGCAGCGGCCTACACCACAACACACAGGACAGCACCTGTAATGTAAGAAGGGGCAGCGGCCTACACCACAACACACAGGACAGCACCTGTAATGTAAGAAGGGCAGCGGCCTACACCACAACACACAGGACAGCACCTGTAATGTAAGAAGGGCAGCGGCCTACACCACAACACACAGGACAGCACCTGTAATGTAAGAAGGGCAGCGGCCTACACCACAACACACAGGACAGCACCTGTAATGTAAGAAGGGCAGCGGTGTACACCACAACACAAAGGACAGCACCTGTAATGTAAGAAGGGCAGCGGCCTACACCACAACACACAGGACAGCACCTGTAATGTAAGAAGGGCAGCGGCCTACACCACAACACACAGGACAGCACCTGTAATGTAAGAAGGGCAGCGGCCTACACCACAACACACAGGACAGCATCTGTAAAAAAGAATTTAAGAAGGGCAGCGGTGTACACCACAACACACAGGACAGCACCTGTAATGTAAGAAGGGCAGCGGCCTACACCACAACACACAGGACAGCACCTGTAATGTAAGAAGGGCAGCGGTGTACACCACAACACACAGGACAGCACCTGTAATGTAAGAAGGGCAGCGGCCTACACCACAACACACAGGACAGCACCTGTAATGTAAGAAGGGGCAGCGGCCTACACCACAACACACAGGGCAGCACCTGTAATGTAAGAAGGGCAGCGGCCTACACCACAACAGACAGGACAGCACCTGTAATGTAAGAAGGGGCAGCGGCCTACACCACAACACACAGGACAGCACCTGTAATGTAAGAAGGGCAGCAGCCTACACCACAACACACAGGACAGCACCTGTAATGTAAGAAGGGCAGCGGTGTATACCACAACAGACAGGACAGCACCTGTAATGTAAGAAGGGGCAGCGGCCTACACGACAACACACAGGACAGCACCTGTAATGTAAGAAGGGGCAGCGGCCTACACCATAACAACCAGGACAGCACCTGTAATGTAAGAAGGGGCAGCGGCCTACACCACAACACACAGGACAGCACCTGTAATGTAAGAAGGGCAGTGGCCTACACTACAACACACAGGACAGCACCTGTAATGTAAGAAGGGCAGCGGCCTACACCACAACACACAGGGCAGCACCTGTAATGTAAGAAGGGCAGCGGCCTACACCACAACACACAGGACAGCACCTGTAATTTAATAAGGGCAGCGGTGTATACCACAACAGACAGGACAGCACCTGTAATGTAAGAAGGGCAGCGGCCTACACCACAACACACAGGGCAGCACCTGTAATGTAAGAAGGGCAGCAGCCTACACCACAACACACAGGACAGCACCTGTAATGTAAGAAGGGCAGCGGCCTACACCACAACAGACAGGACAGCACCTGTAATGTAAGAAGGGGCAGCGGCCTACACCACAACACACAGGGCAGCACCTGTAATGTAAGAAGGGCAGCGGCCTACACCACAACACACAGGGCAGCACCTGTAATGTAAGAAGGGGCAGCGACCTACACCACAACACATAGGACAGCACCTGTAATGTAAGAAGGGGCAGCGGCCTACACCATAACACACAGGACAGCACCTGTAATGTAAGAAGGGGCAGCGGCCTACACCACAACACACAGGACAGCACCTGTAATGTAAGAAGGGCAGCGGCCTACACCACAACACACAGGACAGCACCTGTAATGTAAGAAGGGCAGCGGCCTACACCACAACACACAGGACAGCACCTGTAATGTAAGAAGGGCAGCGGCCTACACCACAACACACAGGACAGCACCTGTAATGTAAGAAGGGCAGCGGTGTACACCACAACACAAAGGACAGCACCTGTAATGTAAGAAGGGCAGCGGCCTACACCACAACACACAGGACAGCACCTGTAATGTAAGAAGGGGCAGCGGACTACACCACAACACACAGGGCAGCACCTGTAATGTAAGAAGGGCAGCAGCCTACACCACAACACACAGGACAGCACCTGTAATGTAAGAAGGGCAGCGGCCTACACCACAACACACAGGACAGCACCTGTAATGTAAGAAGGGCAGCGGCCTACACCACAACACACAGGACAGCACCTGTAATGTAAGAAGGGCAGCGGCCTACACCTCAACAGACAGGACAGCACCTGTACTGTAAGAAGGGCAGTGGCCTACACCACAACACACAGGACAGCACCTGTAAAAATTTAAGAAGGGCAGCGGCCTATACCACAACACACAGTGCAGCACCTGTAATGTAAGAAGGGCAGCGGCCTACACCACAACACACAGGGCAGCACCTGTAATGTAAGAAGGGCAGCGGCCTACACCACAACACACAGGACAGCACCTGTAATGTAAGAAGGGCAGCGGCCTACACCACAACACACAGGACAGCATCTGTAAAAAAGAATTTAAGAAGGGCAGCGGTGTACACCACAACACACAGGACAGCACCTGTAATGTAAGAAGGGCAGCGGCCTACACCACAACACACAGGACAGCACCTGTAATGTAAGAAGGGCAGCGGCCTACACCACAACAGACAGGACAGCACCTGTAATGTAAGAAGGGGCAGCGGCCTACACCACAACACACAGGACAGCACCTGTAATGTAAGAAGGGCAGCAGCCTACACCACAACACACAGGACAGCACCTGTAATGTAAGAAGGGCAGCGGTGTATACCACAACAGACAGGACAGCACCTGTAATGTAAGAAGGGGCAGCGGCCTACACCACAACACACAGGACAGCACCTGTAATGTAAGAAGGGGCAGCGGCCTACACCATAACAACCAGGACAGCACCTGTAATGTAAGAAGGGGCAGCGGCCTACACCACAACACACAGGACAGCACCTGTAATGTAAGAAGGGCAGTGGCCTACACTACAACAAACAGGACAGCACCTGTAATGTAAGAAGGGCAGCGGCCTACACCACAACACACAGGGCAGCACCTGTAATGTAAGAAGGGCAGCGGCCTACACCACAACACACAGGACAGCACCTGTAATTTAATAAGGGCAGCGGTGTATACCACAACAGACAGGACAGCACCTGTAATGTAAGAAGGGCAGCGGCCTACACCACAACACACAGGGCAGCACCTGTAATGTAAGAAGGGCAGCAGCCTACACCACAGCAGACAGGACAGCACCTGTAATGTAAGAAGGGCAGCGGCCTACATCACAACACACAGGACAGCACCTGTAATGTAAGAAGGGCAGCGGCCTACACCATAACACACAGGAGAGCACCTGTAATGTAAGAAGGGCAGCGGCCTACACCATAACACACAGGAGAGCACCTGTAATGTAAGAAGGGCAGCGGCCTACACCACAACACACAGGACAGCACCTGTAATGTAAGAAGGGGCTGCGGCTTACACCACAACACACAGGACAGCACCTGTAATGTAAGAAGGGGCAGCGCCCTTCACCACAACACACAGGACAGCACCTGTAATGTAAGAAGGGCAGCGGCCTACACCATAACACACAGGACAGCACCTGTAATGTAAGAAGGGCAGCGGCCTACACCACAACACACAGGACAGCACCTGTAATGTAAGAAGGGCAGCGGCCTACACCACAACACACAGGACAGCACCTGTAATGTAAGAAGGGCAACGGCCTACACCACAACACACAGGACAGCACCTGTAATGTAAGAAGGGGCTGCGGCCTACACCACAACACACAGGGCAGCACCTGTAATGTAAGAAGGGCAGCGGCCTACACCACAACACACAGGACAGCACCTGTAATGTAAGAAGGGGCAGCGGCCTACACAACAACACACAGGACAGCACCTGTAATGTAAGAAGGGGCAGCGGTCTACACAACAACACACAGGACAGCAGCTGTAATGTAAGAAGGGGCAGCGGCCTACACCACAACACAGAGGACAGCACCTGTAATGTAAGAAGGGGCACCGACCTACACCACAACACACAGGACAGCACCTGTAATGTAAGAAGGGGCAGCGGCCTACACCACAACACACAGGACAGCACCTGTAATGTAAGAAGGGCAGCGGTGTATACCACAACATACAGGACAGCACCTGTAATGTAAGAAGGGCAGCTTCCTACACCACAACACACAGGACAGCACCTGTAATGTAAGAAGGGCAGCGGCCTACACCACAACACACAGGACAGCACCTGTAGTTTAAGAAGGGCAGCGGTGTATGCCACAACACACAGGGCAGCACCTGTAATGTAAGAAGGGCAGCGGCCTACACCACAACAGACAGGAAAGCACCTGTAATGTAAGAAGGGCAGCGGCCTACACCACAACACACAGGGCAGCACTTGTAATGTAAGAAGGGCAACGGCCTACACCAGAACACACAGGACAGCACCTGTAATATAAGAAGGGGCTGCGGCCTACACCACAACACACAGGGCAGCACCTGTAATGTAAGAAGGGGCTGCGGCCTACACCACAACACATAGGACAGCACCTGTAATGTAAGAAGGGCAGCAGCCTACACCACAACACACAGGACAGCACCTGTAATGTAAGAAGGGGCAGCGGCCTACACAACAACACACAGGACAGCAGCTGTAATGTAAGAAGGGGCAGCGGCCTACACACAACACACAGGACAGCACCTGTAATGTAAGAAGGGGCACCGGCCTACACCACAACACAGAGGACAGCACCTGTAATGTAAGAAGGGGCAGCGGCCTACACCACAACACACAGGACAGCACCTGTAATGTAAGAAGGGCAGCTTCCTACACCACAACACACAGGACAGCACCTGTAATGTAAGAAGTGCAGCGGCCTACACCACAACACACAGGACAGCACCTGTAATTTAAGAAGGGCAGCGGTGTATACCACAACACACAGGGCAGCACCTGTAATGTAAGAAGGGCAGCGGCCTACACCACAACACACAGGAAAGCACCTGTAATGTAAGAAGGGCAGCGGCCTACACCACAACACACAGGGCAGCACTTGTAATGTAAGAAGGGCAACGGCCTACACCAGAACACACAGGACAGCACCTGTAATATAAGAAGGGGCTGCGGCCTACACCACAACACACAGGGCAGCACCTGTAATGTAAGAAGGGGCTGCGGCCTACACCACAACACATAGGACAGCACCTGTAATGTAAGAAGGGCAGCGGCCTACACCACAACACACAGGACAGCACCTGTAATGTAAGAAGGGGCAGCGGCCTACACAACAACACACAGGACAGCAGCTGTAATGTAAGAAGGGGCAGCGGCCTACACACAACACACAGGACAGCACCTGTAATGTAAGAAGGGGCACCGGCCTACACCACAACACACAGGACAGCACCTGTAATGTAAGAAGGGGCAGCGGCCTACACCACAACACACAGGACAGCACCTGTAATGTAAGAAGGGCAGCGGTGTATACCACAACACACAGGACAGCACCTGTAATGTAAGAAGGGCAGCTTCCTACACCACAACACACAGGACAGCACCTGTAATGTAAGAAGGGCAGCGGCCTACACCACAACACACAGGACAGCACCTGTAATGTAAGAAGGGCAGCGGCCTACACCACAACACACAGGACAGCACCTGTAAAAAAAATGTTTGTGCAGCAGCCCCTTAAAAGACCCCTGTGCACCTATTCCAATGACAGGTGTGGCTAACACGCACACAAAAAAATTATTATTTTTTGGGAACACTGGGAGTGAACCCCTGAAAGACAGAGCTGCACAGCACCCCTTCGCACCTATACTAATGACGGGTGTGTATAACAGGCACACAGAAATTGTTTATTGGGAACACTGGGGGTGAACCCCTTAAAGAGGCAGCAGCACATCACCTCTTCGCACCTGCACTGATGAAAGGTGTGGCTAACACGCACACAAATTAATTATTTTTTTTTGGCAACACTCTGGGTGAACCTCTGAAAGAGGCAGCAGCACAGCACCCCTGCGCACCTACACTAATGACGGGTGTGGCTAACAGACACACAGAATTTTTTTTCTTTTTTTTGGGAACACTGGGGGTGAACCCCTGAAAGAGGCAGCAGCACAGCACCCCTTCACACAGGTGTGGTAACAGACACACAGAATAATTTTTTTCTTTTCACACCGGGGTTGGATGAAGAGCACCCCTGAAGGACAGAGCACCCCCTGGACAACACAGCACTACAGCCAGCCCCTATGGTCAGCGTTAGCAACAGCTCCCAGCTCCCTCCCTCTTAACAGTAGCCAGCCAGCCAGTCCAGTATGTAATGTACATATTATACAGTAACACAACGTTCAAGTACTAAACAACAGATCCCAGCTCCCTCCCTCTGCACGCTCCACAGCCAGAATTAAAAATGGCGGCGATCACGGGACCTTTTATAGAATCCAAAACCCGCAAGAATCTGACAGCGGGATGATGACGTTTTGCCTCGATTTCATTTCCGAGCCAGGCGGGAAAACCCGAGCCTGACTCGGTTCCCGAGTCGGATCGGGGGGGCTTGGGGAGGTTTGGATTTCGGAAATCCGTACCCATTCATCCCTAGTGGCAATAATCATCATAATCAACTACAAAATGGTTTATGAAGGTGCAAAATTTATGTCACGTAGAAAAAGTCAAGATCTATTTGACTCAAACCAATAAGCATTTCTGTCCTTTCTGCACTTGCACGTTAATGCCACTAGACCACCTCTTCAAGTGTAAGGGTCTGCAAAGTACCTGCAACTCCAAATATGGAAGCAAGTTCTGTGCATGCGCAATCACCGCAAGGCAATTTTCAATACAGTTGAAATATTTTGCAGCACCCCATCAAATTAACCTTAGCTTTAAAATATATAGCATAATCGATGTTATCCTTGGGGCCAGTGGTGTTAAAGGGCTGCAGTGCGCCCAGTACAGCCTCGGAGCGCGTTACATTATGACATCACACAGAGGGGTTAGGGCACTGGGAAGTGCAGCACTGTCTTGTGTATCCTGAGGATGCTCAGTGCAGCTGTACTGCAGGGTGCCTGCCTGGAGCGTCCATAGGATGCTTCGGCTGGCACTGCAGCAGCGATACTGGCTGCAGGGTGCCATCCAGGCACCTTGCTAGTCAGAAGCAAGGGCCATGGGGCAGCGATGGTGCCACCCACAACGCCATGCACTCTGTGCGATAGCAACACTTGCACACCTCTAGTTATGGCCCTGCTGTCACAAGCTGCAGCCTCGTCTTGTTGGACAACAGTGCTTCTCTTAGGCTGTTGCTGGGAAACAGAGACAACATGCTGTCAACGCATGAAGTCCTCCCATTCAGCTATTATGTCATCTCTCCCGGGACTAGGATTGGTTCCTCCTCCTTTTTCTTTCCTGCTGGTGTATTGCTTGGGTGCCGGTGATAGCGTCTTACACGTGTTTCTGGTTCCATAGAGTTGGTATCTCTCATTGTGATTGTCAGCGTCTCCAGTCCTGAGTCTGTTGTTTCTCCTGTCGAATAACATCTCAGCAGCATTAGCCGCACTGCAGCGTGTGAGGTTCCAGCATACATTTTGGCTACCTCCACTGCAGAGTGCTTCCAGCCTTCCAAGTGCCGTGTCATATACCGGCGGCACAGTGACCACTGCTGCGTTCGAGGGTCTCCAGCCTTACACTCCAACCACCTCCGCAGCGTGTGTACACCCCATCTCTCCACTGCCGCACCATCCCGGTGGCATTAACCACAGTACAGCGTCATCAGTCATCACAATTGCTGCATCATCCCAGCGCCATTTAACACAGTGCTGCATCTTCAACCATCACATTCCTTCACCATCCCGGTGGCAATAACCACAGGGCAGCATCTGAAGTGGACTATATTATTTACCAAGGATATCTCCGCTGCCCTGCCTCTCAGGATACCCCCAGTCCTCATGGCTACTCCGTGACCATCAGGTCATCATCTTGCCTAGTGCCTCCAGCCCTCAAGGCTGCTACGTGTGCCAGATCTCCACCTTTATCTAGCATCTATGGCCCTGGGTAATAACTGCACTATCCATCTGAAGAGAATCTCCTTGGGATTCATTACATTATCACCAGCCAAAAAGTGGTATTATTCTATAGTGCCTAAGGTTCAATATCATGGAACCCATCCAAAATCCAGCCCAGAGCCTCGCCGCTCAAATTCAGGCTTTAACTCAGAAGGTTCAGAAGCTTTCCCTATGGGTCGAGGAATCACGTGCCAGCCATCTGTGAGCCTAAGTTAAATTTGCCCGACTGATTTTCTGGCAAACGTAAGGACTTTCTGAATTTCAAACTCTACTTCAAATTATGTCCAGGATCTTCTGGTTCTCAGACTCAGCAAGTGGGGATCATTATTTCATTATTGCAAGGTGACCCTCAAACCTTGGCTTTTGGTCTTCCTTTTATGCACAGTGCACTTCAAACTGTGGACATATTCTTTTCTGCACTAGGTCTCCTCTACGACAATCCAAATAAGATGGCTCTGGCTGAAGCTAGTCTTTGATCATTAAAGCAGGGACAAATAGCGGCAAAAGATTACTGTACTGAATTCGGAAAGTTGTCAGTCGACTCTGGGTGGAAAGACCCTGTGCTCCGGAATCAGTATTGCCTAGGTCTTTCTGACCAGATCAAGGATAGTATAGTGCAGCAATCTGCTCCAGAGACTTGGATGATCTCATGCACCTGGCTATCTGCATTGACCGATGACTTCGGGAATGAAGGTTGGAGAAAGAACACCCCTCACATTCTCCACAGTCGCCGATGACAACCCCTGACAAAGGAGAGCCCATGCAATTAGGAGCCTTCCATCTCTCCTCCGAAGAGAAATGCAGGAGATGGTCCCAAGGTCTCTGCTTGTACTGTGGTGGAAAAGGACATACCGCTTTTGTTTGTCCTGTCAAGTTGGGAAAAGGTAAGGTCTAGGTGTACAGGGAGAGTTACATCTGGGCCTTGCATCTGTCTCTCCCAATAACTCAGTCCTTATCCCCACAGTACTCCATGTCAATGGTCAGCAAGTTCCCATTTCAGCCTTCCTGGACATCGGCGCAGCTGGCAATGTTATGGACGTTTCCTTCTTCAAATCCCTTGGACTGGTGTCTGGACCCTTACCACATTCTGTCTCAGTTATTGGCCTAAATGGAGAGAAACTGTCCAAAGTTGCATTTAACTCCCAGACGCCTTCCCTCCGGTTGTCAGTGGGAGCTCTACATTCTGAGGATATTACTTTCCTACTGCTTCAGTGTACGCTGGTACTGTTGGTTTTGGGGCTACCATGGCTCAGGAGACATACTGTAACCCCATCATCCACTGGTGGACTGGAAAGATTCTGAAATGGGGAACATCATGCTCTTCCCAATGTTTTACTTTTCCTGTTTGTCTGGCTGCCACAAATCAGTCTGAAGTGTCTTCCAAAAATCCTGCACCTTATCATGATTTGGCCAAAGCTTTCTCCAAAAAGAAGGCAGACACTCTTCCTCATTGGCCATATGACTGTGCCTTTGACTTGCTTCCTGGGACGAGACTACCCAAAGGCAGGCTGTATGCTTTATCTATACCGGAAAGCAAGGAGATGCAGGAATATATTCAGGAATCTTTAGAGAAGGGTTTTATTCAACCATCTAAGTCTCCCATTGGGGCAGGCTTGTTTTTTGTGCAGAAAAAAGATGAATCCCTCCGACCGTGTATTGACTTTCGGTGTTTGAACAACATAACTGTAAAAAACTCCTACCCGCTGCCTCTAATTTCCATCTTGTTCGATCAGCTTCATGGAGTGTCAATGTTCTCAAAGAATGATCTGAGAGGAGTGTATAATTTAGTCCGGATCAAGGAGGGTGACGAATGGAAGATGGCCTTCAACACCCACTCCGATCACTATGACTACCTCATGATGCCTTTTGGTCTGTCCAATGTCCCAGCCATCTTCCAGGACTTTATCAATGACGTGTTGAGGGATTACTTGGGAATATTTGTGGTTGTCTACCTTGATGACATCTTGATTTATTCTAACTCTTTGCAAGAACATCGTCAGCATGTGAGGCAGGGGCTACAGAGACTCCTGGAGAACAACTTATATGCTAAACCAGAGAAGTGTGAATATGAGATCCAAGAGGTATCCTTCCTTGGGTATATCATCTCATCCCAAGGGTTCTCTATGGATCCAGGCAAAGTCAAGGCCATCCTGGATTGGATTCAGCCTACCACCTTGAAAGCTGTGCTATGTTTCCTTGGCTTTGCCAATTATTACAAGAGATTTATCAAATCTTTAACATCCATTGTCGCTCTAATCGTAGACCTTATTAAAAAAGGGTCTGATATTGTCAACTGGCTAGATAAGGCTATTCAAGCATTCAACTCATTGTAGTCTTCTTTCATTTCTGCTCCGGCATCCTAATACAAATCTCCCGTTCATTGTTAAGGTGGATGCTTCCGAGGTTGGCGTGGGTGTTGTTTTGTCCCAGAAAGATAATAAGTTGCATCCTAGTGCCTTCTTTTCCTGAAATTTGCCTCAGCTGAGAGAAACTACAATGTCGGGAATTGAGAACCTTTGGCTATCAAGTGGGTGTTTGAGGACTGGAGGTACTGGCTGGAATGAGCGAATCATGTTATCACCGTGCTAACAGATCATAAGAACTTGTTTTACAGTGAGACAGCTAAGAGGTTAAACGCCAGACAGGCACGGTGGGTGTTGTTTTTCACTCACTTCAATTATGTCATTTCTTTTCAACCCAGCTCCAAGAGCCTCAAAGCGGATGCTCTGTCTCGTAGTTTTCAACCCATTCAGCCTCTCACTGTCTTGGAGGAAACCATTGTTCCCATATCTAAAATCCATTTTGCCCTGACCAAGACTTTAGTGGATTCTCTCAATGGCTCTCAGTCTGAAGCTACACCTCACAAACCTCTGAGAGTGTTGTTTGTTCCTGAGAAGTTTCATATAGCTGTCCTGTTGGATTTCCATTCATCCAGGTATCACCAAGACTACTGAGTTGGCAGTCCATGGCCCAAGATGTCCGTGAATTCATGTTGGCCTGTGACATTTGTGCATGGAATAAAGCTCCTCATACTGCTCCTCCTGGGCTTCTTCTTCCTCTTCCCACTCCTTCGAAGCCCTGGACCCACATTGCCATGGATTTTGTTGTGGATCTTCCATACTCCTCTCGTTGTTCGGTTATCTGGAGAGTGGTTGACCATTTCAGCAAGATAGCTCAGTTCGTACCACTCACCAAACTGCTTCTGCTAAAGAATTATCTTCTCTTTTTATGCAACATATTTTCAAACTCCATGGTTTGCCTGTCGATATTGTCTTGGACTGAGGGACCCAATTTGTGGCACACTTCTGGAAAGTTTTTTGTTCTGCCTTGGGCGTCAACATCAGTCTATCCTCCGGATATCATCCCCAGTCGAATGGACAGATGGAGAGGGTTAACCAGTCCTTGGAGCAATACCTCCAGTGCTTTGTCTCCAAGTACCAGATTGATTGGGTTTCCCTTCTTCCTGTTGCAGAATTTGCCTTAAATAATGCATGCCACTTATCATTCTCCATTTCTCAATTCTTCTGTAATTCTGGGCTGCACCCCAGAGTTAATTCCTTTGAAACGGTCTCAACTAGAACTTCCTCTTCCTCATCAGTTTCTAGACTCTGGTATGTCCTAGTACCGGGAGAAGACATCTGTACACTGAGGTCAAGGCACCGCTTATATACCTTACAGGTTTCAGAGTAAACAAAGGGACAAATTGACACTTTCTCATTGGTCCTTGCTCCTGGTAAATCTGGTCATTGGTCAGTTCATACGGTGTCATCAGGGGTATGGCTCAGTCCTTCAACGGTCACATTGTGTAGCTTCCCACCGAACAACTGGTTAAAACTGGCTACAACACTGCATACAAGTTATAACATTCTATTGAATAACTCCCTATCATCCATAACTAGTGGACGCATGATGCAACTTCTTTGCCGATAGAAACGGATGTCTGCAAATAAACAGGGATTTAGTATGATACCAAACATGACATGTCCACTGTATTCTGAACCTTAGATCTCATTTAAGTACATATTACATCATAATTACTAGCTACCAATACCTTTAATAACTCTGGTTATTAACTATAATGCGTGGGAGCCATTTTATATGTATGCGTTCACATAGCAAATATGTGTCTGTATGTATGTGAATACGCATATGAGCGTCTATGTGTACGTATGTGAATATACATATGAACGTCTATGTGTATGTATATATATGTGTGCATTATGTGTGTCAGTGAATGTGTATTGTGGATTCACATTTGTGCGCATTGGATTGCACCGACGCAAAGTTGCATCCTAGTAACACGTCATCCAACCATAGACGACTATATCGTCAGATAATAATTGTAAAGCGATCATATCCAATTATTTGACTTTGACACTCAGATGGCAGATTTATTTATTTCTTACCAGATATTTATATAGCGCACACATATTCCGCAGCGCTTTACAGAGAATATTTGGCCATTCGCATCAGTTCCTGCCCCCAGCAGAGCTTACAACCTATATTCCCTACCACATGATTACACACATACACACTAGGGTTAATTTTTCGTTAGGAGCCAATTAACCTGCCAGTATATATTTTTGGAGTGTGGGAGAAAACCGGAGTAGCCGGAGGAAATCCACGCAAGCACAGGAAGAATATACAAACTCCACACAATTAGGGCCGAAGTGGGAATTGAACCCACGATCCAGTGCTGTGAGGCAGTAATGCTAACCATTACACCGTCTGTGCTGCCTGTTGCGGCCTGATGATGATTGGATGCTGCATTTCCGGACCCAGCACTCAGATCTGCAATGCTGGCGGTGGATGTCATTAGCCTTTAGATGCCTCCTGCGCCATTAGCTTTTTTAAATATCACTGCTGCATCCAAAGACTCAGAAGCAATGCAAATAGCATACTACTCTGAACCAGTTGCCTCCTTGCCATCAATGGCAGAGAACCATCGGATCACGGTCGATGGTCGCGATGGTGAATGGCGCTGGGCCTCCAGCCAGCTGAATAAACATGCATTGATCAATGCAGATCCTGGACTAGCCACTCCCAGAAAACAGGGCTTACATGCCCCCATTTCCAGGAATGACGGCCGCCCCACCACACTGCCCATTAAATGCCTCTGTCTGTCAGTCAGGCAGAGGCATTCAAGGGCTTGGGTGCGACTATGTAGGACCCATTCTGCACACTCACAGAATGGGTCCTGCGCATGCGCAGATTCCCGATAATAGAGAATCTGCGATCAGCAGACAACTTGCGTTCACTGCTGAATCAGGCCCTATATTGGCTGCAAGTGTGAACAGGGCCGGATTATAGGCAGGGCGGACGGGGCGGTCGTCCAGGTGCCCCCACACCTTGGGGGCCCCCACACTCGCAAATATTTGCATGAACCTGGCCTCTGAATCCTTCCTGTCTAGCTGAGCTCCCGGCAGCATTTCTCACATAACACGCTGCAGCAGCCACACTCTTATCACTAATGTATTGATTTGGACCTCACCTGACGAACTATGGAAGTCCCGCCCCCTCGCTGGTATAGTGCCGCAATTCGCAGGTATATGGATAGGGGGTGGGGCCTAAAGTCGGGAAGTGCCCACCCCCATCAGAAAGCCGATGAAGCTCCTGCAAGTTGCAACAGGTACAACTGTGTCTGTGTGCGCGCTGTCTGTCCATTCCTACCTCTCTCTCCCCCTGCCCCTTCTTCACCTTCTCTCGCTCTCCCCGTTCTCTCCTCCCTCTCTCTCCCTCTCCCTCTTCTGATTTCCTCCCTCCTCCTCTCTCCCTCCCCCTTCCTCCCTCTTTCCCTCTATCTCATTCCATGTCTCCCTCTGTCCCCTCCTCCCTCCTTCTCCCGCCCCCCTCCCTCTCTCTGTCTCTCTCTCCCTCCCTTCCGCTCTCTCCTTCCCTTCTCTCTCTCTGTCTCTCTCCATGTCCCATCCTCCCTCTCTCACCTCTCTCTATAGCTCTATCTATGGCAATATTTACTAACGTTTACAGTAAAGATATTTAGCACTACTGCTTGCCACAAATTTTTTTTTTAATCCAGAATCCTTCATTCACTCGCTCGCCGGCGAGCGCTAGTGTTAAAAAACCCGGCAGAGCTGGTTTCTCTTTAAATAGTGCTGCCGAACAAAGTTGATATTATCCGGTGTGAACTGTGTGCATGAGCAGTCCAGCAGACCAAACGCAGAGGAGATCTGGAAGCGGAGCCATATTGTTTGCGTGGACTGATGCTGATTCCCTTATGGCTGCCTCCCCTCTAGGGAAACTGAGCTGTACTGGCAGCCACATCAGCATCAGTCCACAAAAACAAGCCTGGCTGTGGCAGCAACCTCTCTTGGGTGGGGACGCTGGATGGTGTGTACTGGGAGAGGGAGGGGTTGAGTGGCAGTCAGTCACTGCTGGGGAGGGGGTCCGCTGGGTTCTGTGGGGCTGTGAGCTGCTTCGTACTGGGGGAAGGGGGTACGCTGGGTGATGCGCACTGTGGAGGGGATGGGGGGGGTGGGAATGGATGGAGAGGTGCTGTGTATGGGGGAAGGTGATCAGGTAGACCCAGATGCCAGGTCAGACAGCTGAGAGCATAATGTTCGTCAGCACAAGAAATCATGTCCGCTATGTTGTCGGGAGACTGTTTACAGCAGTGCCGCATATATGATGTAGTATTCTGCCACCTTGCCATAGTCCAGAGGCAAGGTAAGGGGAATAGTAGTCACTGCATGAGGCCATGGCAATTTTATTGGTGGGGCCCCCACAACTTAGTTGCCCCAGGGCCTCCACAAGTCTTAATCTGGCCCTGAGTGTGATGTTGTGCTGTAAGCTTGATTTTCAAGCTACCTGTACACGAACAAGTGTCTTTTCCGCATTACACCTACAGAACCTCGGCAACTAGGACCTATATCACATACATCTTTGGAATGGGGCTATATCAATAAATAATTAAAAGAAAGTACATTACTAATTTAATCCAAGGGATTTACCAACTACAAATCTCTGATAAACTGTAAAGAAACAATATTTGTTATATCAGCGTAAGAGAGATCATGTTCATTCATGTCATACCGATGGTTCCCACATAGTGTTTATAGGTCTCCAAGGCAACAGACACTGCACAACTGTTCTGTGTTGCAGACGTTCCCAAGATGGAATTTCAAGGAAAGTCTGGAAATGCAGTAGATTCCCAGAGCTCCAAGACCTCTAATCATAAGGAAGAATTTGCTTGATAGTCCCACTTAAAACTAAAAATGTAGTTATGGCTGAAAATAAGCCAAACAAAAAATTTTACCAACCTGTGATCCTCTGATCTGTGGGTACCTCAATGACTCTAATGGTCCCAAGCAGGAAATCCACCCTTCTTATAACTCCTAGCTATTATTCACTACATGGTAAAGATTATAAGTGGCTCAAATATGACAGATTGTCCTTTCTGCTTCTTCTGAAATTCTTGGTGATCTCATCAGCTTAGGTTGCCATAGATGGAGCAAAGACCCATAGTCCCCGAGTTCTAGTATGTCTGCGTCTTTCTCAAAAGCACAAAGAGCCAGTAACATCTGCCCATTCTCATTCACCCACCCCAACACTTCCTGTGGCAATGTTTAAAGATTGATTTGCCATACATTAAGGTGGTGCAGCTGTTATTAGTGTTGCTTCTACTGCTACATTACAGACTATAAAGGAGATCCTCTATAGGACAGTTACAGGCCAAGACTTCAGCTCATATTCAGGCCTTTGTTACATATTTCAAGAGATATACAGTATGTCATGTTGCTGGTGGCTCTCAGGATAGGACCACTTGGCTGGAGTAACTATCAGAGGCACACCATCAGAGGCAAAGCTTGGTAGGAGATAGGGCTTTATAAAGGCTGATAATAGGGCAAAGTACATGGCGATCCCAATAAATGGATGTGTGTATGGCTTATATGTGCGCAATTAAGGGTGCTGCCTAGGATAGTGGGCAGTCTTTCTACCTACTCCTTTTAAGTAAGCTGTTAAATGTATGGGTTTCCTAATGGCACACACCTAATTAACTACGTGTCCATAAAACAAATGTGGAGTGGCTTTAAAAGCTGAAAGGATTTGTACATATGTTCCGGTTATATGTTCACGGTCAACTGCCCCCCTGTTATCTGTAGCTGGTATTGCTGTGGATCCACAGTGCACTGCCACCACTATTCTGTAGCTGATATTGCAGCTGGTCCTCACACCAATCATGTTTCAACAGCTTCCAGATTTCCAGACCTTTACAGTGTCCACTGCAAGTGTGAGTAATCTAATACATGCTTTTAGTTTTTGTATGATTTTGTCTTGTATTCTATTTTTTTTTGCCAAATGCATTTAGAAATGTTTATATTTTTTTCATTGTTTGTGAGAGTATTCTAATTGATAGGGTTTGTAGTAAATATAAAAGTCTTAATAGAATGCTCATATTGATTGTTGCCTTTCTTCCTAGCAAATATATTTTAAAATGTCTCCATACAGTATGGAGTGTTAAGTTACAGATGTTTAATTTTAGTGATTTGATAATGGAAATTACTGTATTTTTTTATTTTTTTATTTTATTTTTTAAGCAATGTTTATTGAGGGCACATCAGATGGTTTTTGTTTATTTTAAAACTTTAATTTCTCAGAATCCATCAAGTTCATTTATGAGAGGTGAGAGAAATAGGTGAGGTTTGTTAGTGTTAGCAGATTATTATCAAAGTATGAACTCATTTTATAATTTTAAAATTCATATTTCTATATTGATTCCAGTTACTTTATTATTTTATAGAATTTTTGCTGCTAATGGTTCCATGACAGTGGTGAATGGAAGGACTTAAAATGGAATCCTTTTCACATATCTTTAGTTAGTTTTATTAATTATGAAATATTGCCATTAATTAGTATTTTAGTTGTTGGATTATTGGAATAACCATGGTATTGTATCAAATGCTTTTCAACATCTAATTATAAAATTAAAACAGCTTTTTTGTTTTGCTTGCTATAAGAACTATGGCCCTCATACAGAGCCACTCGCTAGCGGCAGTACGCTCGTTCCGAGCGATGTTCGCACATCTGCGCATGCGTACGGATCGTTATACGCATGCGCGAACCAGTCAGTGCGGCCGAAATTCATGTGCTCGCAAAATAGCGAATGCCTGATAATATGAGTGACAGGAGGAGGCGTATGTGGGTGGTAACAGGGGAAGGTGCTTGAAAACGGGGAGTGGAAATCAGAACGCAGGCGTGCTTAAAGGTCAAAACGGGCGTTTTATGGGTGTGCATATTTAAAACAGCAGCGTCATTGACCACGTCACTGGGTTTTTTTTAAGCCAGAACTGTTCGCAAAATTGTGGTAGCAAAAACCAACCACAAGAATAGCGAGCAGTTCATACGCTGGTCGATGTACTCGATTAATCTAATAAATAGCGGACATGACGTAGGGTGCGAGCGGCCAGGGGGCGTTTTTAACAAATAAACGAGCGTATGTTTTGCACGCTCGTTCAGACTTAGAGGTGTGAACAGACTGCAATTTGCGAACGGATCATTTGAATAGCCACCCCTTGTTTTTGAACGAACGACCGCAAATAGCGAACGGCTCTGAATCAGGCCCTATGGCTCTTCTTGTGCTATCTCATGTTTGTCTTTCTGTTCATCTAGATGAATCAGGTATGACATATAGATTGCTGTTCTGTTTACTAACATTTACTAACATTTTTGCAATGATTTTAAAATGTTTAAGAGTGATATAGGCCAACAGTAAGAAAACATTGTAGGGTTTGTAGCCTCCTTTAGTTATCATTCTGCTATTGTTGACTCTGTAACAAATGTATCACCTTCTAAGATATTATTGAATAATATTAGTAAGGATAGAATTAAGGATGCAATACAGTTTTTCTTTTTAAGAAAAAATTATTCTGTAAAGACATCCAGTTTGGCAGCTGATGTATTTTTCATTGTTTAACTTTTCTAAGGTTATAGCTTTGTTTAAAATAAGTAACTGATTATTTGTTAAATGGGGTAGGTTACTCATACTGAAATTTGTTTAATAATTGGAATTAGATTTTTATGTTTCATATTTAGGTTATATGAATCTGTGTGGTATTGTATGAATCTTTGGATTTTAATTTGTTCGCAAGAATTGAATTAGCCTTGTTGTCTCTTTGTCAGATTTTTTATAAGGCCAGTAGGAGAAATGTATGACTTTATCCATTTGTATATTTAGAAGTCCTTTCAATTAAATTATTTCCTTGTAAGCTTTTTTTTGGGAACATATTTGATGTTTTTCAATCATGAATATTAATTATGGTTATAATTTAAAAAAAAATCATTTCAGTACTCTGTTTTTATTTCTGAGTTCAAGTATATAAAATGTATGAGAACACGTTTATAAATTGTCTATAAGATTGTTGATTTCAGTGAAGTCATTAATTGATTTACACACAATATATCTATCTATAAATAACAAAACAAAATAAATTGTATATATATATATATATATATATATATATAAAAACATTCAAAAGTAGGGGTGCACTCACTGGACTTGATAATTCAGCAGGTTTATTTCATATTAAAAATTAAATGAAATAAACATGCTGAATTATCAAGTCTCGTGAGTGCACCCCTACTTCTGAATGTTAGATATTGACTCCTGGGATCCAGGAATTGGTGTGGCACCCCAGCCAGTATTAAAATGATAGAGTGAGTGTGGACCAATGGGAATATATATATATATATATATATCATCCAAGTCAGGTGGCACTCATGGCAATAATGTCACAGGACACAGGCGTAGCCAACGTTTCAATGTTTATCCAAACAGTTTCCTCAGGGCATAAACATACAAATGACATAACTCACCTATATATCCCCACCGGACCGTCCATGATGCCGCCTGTATGCGGTGTCCCATGCGTAAAAATGACGTCATAGGGAGCGCCTGCATCGGCGTCACAGAGGGCGGAAAACACTATGTGGGCAAAACGGAAATGGCCTTCAAGGAAAGAATGGCGATCCACAGGTCTTCCATCAGGTCTGCCTTGTTGACTGGCAGGTCTGATCAACCTGTGGCCCGCCATTTCTTAGAAGCAAAACATAATTTGGCTGCCCTCCATTACCGTATCATTGATCACATACAAATCGGGGGGGTGATCGGGGTTTGCTATTGTTGCAGGCTGAATGTAGATGGATTGTTCGTTTGGACACTTTGTCCCCTCGGGGGTTTAATGAACATCTGGGACTCAGCTGTTTTCTATGATCGAGGTGACTGTGTATTTTGATATAGCAAAGATTGATATTTACTACCTATATATAGTCTCTTTGTTTTCACTGATTACCTCCCGATGACATCTTAGGTATACTTAATTTATGATTGAAGCCCAATTTTCATTTAGCGCTGTCTGGCGCATCTGGGTTGGGCTTCATGTATTTATTATCACTAATGACTGTGGAATGGGTCTCACATTATGATCTTGTTTGTTAAGATAGATGCGATCCCTTTATATTATGTGCTTCCTATTTTGTATATTATGTAAGTTTATATGTTGCCGTCTGTCGGTCTGTTACATGTTTATTACATTTGATGCAGTGTTGTTTTTGATAATATCAGCATTGTTGTCTGGTTGCTAGGTGACCTTTTGATTGCCATTGGTGAATTAGCATCACGTGGTCCCTGTGACGTTATTTTTACGCGGGGGACACCGCGTGCAGGTGGCGTCGTGGATGGTCCGGTGGGGATATATAGGTGAGTTATGTCATTTGTATGTTTATGCCCTGAGGAAACTGTTTGGATAAACATTGATACGTTGGCTACGCCTGTGTCCTGTGACATTATTGCCATGAGTGCCGCCCGACTTGGATGTTGTTTATCGTAATCCACCTGCGTTGGCTTACGTGAGGAAGGCACCTGCTTTACCACTTAGATTATTCAGAGAGGAGTGCTGCTGGAGTGAATTGTCTATATATATATGGTATGTCCCTGACAAAAAATGGATTAAACATTTGAAACGTTGGCAATTAATACCAAAGTTGGTGATTTTTGAATGAAAAAGCCGAGGAGTGCCACCCGTTGTGTGGAGCTGGATTTGGAGGTGATATACTTCCCGGGGGGGGCACCCAGGTATTTAAAGTAATGTTTTCCGGAGTGCCGATCTAAACAAAGCACTATATATATATATATATATATATATATATATCAACCAATGCGGACTATTTCTGTTGTTTAAATCAATTTAGTTACAGTACATTATGATCTATTAGAATCAATTAGATGATTGACCATCTGTGTTATATGATATTGAGGAATGAATAAATATATTCTGGGTGTGTATAATGCAGAGCATGTTGTAAAGATTGTTTATATATATATATATATATATATATATATATATATATATATTCCAGAGCATTCCAGATTGGAGTTTTATATTGTATTAAAGTCACTGCCTATAATTGTTAAAATTTTGGTGTGTTGGGATATTCATTAAAAAAAACTATTTAAAAGGTCTCAGTCTTACTTTGGTAGCATCCAACAAAAATAAAGAGTACCGCAGGTGCAAGGCAAATAAATTGATTGTAAAGCTGCTGCTGACTGCCAACTCTCAAAAAAGGAATACCAATGTGTAAAGAAAGCAACGCTAATACAGGCAAAAAAAATTGATCAACTTGGTTTTGTAAATTTATATATTTTATTGAAAAAAAAATGTAATTATAGAATTCATTTTTTTTAAACATTACACCACCAGAAGTTACTCTGTACAAAAAAGACTAATACAGTATAAAGCATCCTATGCAGTTAAGTATACTGTTCAATAGTACAAAAGCACAAAGTCAATGAATAACTTATTAGAAGGTCAAAATGATCAAAACCACATATGGCTGCAGTCATTGGAAGAGATACAGAGTACCTGTGTGTCCGTTTGTGTTTACTCAGCCTCTAAATGGTATGCAGTTGGGAAACCGGCGGACCTAATCCCGACAGCCGACTTCGCAACTGCTTAATCCCGGCGAGGGTTAAATGACAGGCGTCTAAATCTAGACGCCTGTCATTTTACCGATGCCGGGAGACTGGCGCCCGGCATCCCGATCTAAGTGATGCCAGGCGCCGAGCAAGGACAGCCATGAGGGGGGGAGGGTTAGGGTAGGGGCTCCCGGAGGGATTTAGGGTTAGACACCCCCTGGGAGGTTAGGGTTAGGCTAGGGGGAGGGAGGGTTAGTGTTAGGCACCCCCGGGGAGGACTTAGGGTTAGGCACCCCCTGAGGGACTTAGGTTTAGGCGGCGGGGAAGGGGGGGGTTAGGTTTAGGTACTTAGAGGGGGGATTAGGATTAGGCACTGAGGGGGAAGGTTAGGGTTAGGCACCCCTAAGGGAGGGTTAGGGTTAGGGGGTAGAATAGGTTAGTGAATACTTACCTGGAGACGATAGGGACTTTCATCCTTGTCGGGCTGCTGCTGTCTGGATTTGAACCGCCGGCCAGGGGTCCGGCGGTAAATCATACCGATTCCCTCTAAAGTATACCATAAATGTGCTGCTTTGATTGCTAGCTGTAAACAAGATCCAATTAGGATGATAGGGTAGTCCAAAGGGGGTCCCAGTTGAATTAATGAGTATAGAGTGCCCAAAGTGGAAGTGAGTCACAGGAGGGTATGTATAGATCCGGGAATCTGGGTTTGATGCATAGTATGCAGCAGACTGAGATTAGCCGCCATGTATTCTGTACCTGACAGCCGCTGCACATACTGTATGATGAATTGTCAGCACACTGCTGTGAACCCCTGCTGTTAAACTCCAGCAGCTTCGGCAGTTACTTCCAGGCAGGTACTTCTGTGTGTAACCACTTTGGCGGTAGATGATCCGTATTAAGGGACCTCCTGGGTCAACCACTGTTCTCCCTCTTATGAACCTGCTGCGGCAGGAAAACATGCTAAGACTGGTGCTGTTCCTATCGGCAGTCTGATCCACCTGCTTGCCACCTTCATTGCCTCACTGTGACATTTTCACAATTGCTGCCTCAGTGGGTAGTGATACCACACCACTTTCTATCAGTGGTAGTTTGGTAGCACAGTGGTTGGTCCAGGAAGTTCCACAGAAGAGCTACTATAGCAGAAATTTCTGAAAAAAATAAGGTTTCAGAACAAGCATCACAGCTTGCTGTGTATGGGGCTGTGTATGGGGCAGACTGGTCAGAGTGTCCATGCTGACCCCTGTCCACCACCAAAAGTGTCTACAATGGGCTCATGAGCATCACAATTGGAACATCGAGCAATGGGAAAAGGTGGTCTGGTCTGATGAATCATGTTTTCGTTTACTTTATGTGGACGGCCGGATGCATGTGCATCACAGATAGTGTAATGGTTAGCATTACTGCCTCACAGCACTGAGGTCGTGGGTTCGATTCCCATCATGGCCCTACCTGTGCGGAGTTTGTATATTCTCCCTGTGTTTGCATGGGTTTCCTCCTGGTACATATATAGACCCGGGGGAATCCCAGCGGCGGGCGCCTATCTACACCCGCTTCCCACCTCCCCCCCACCCCCAGAGAAGGCAAAAAAAAACAGGTTCTGCAGCAGCTGGGTCCGGCCCTGTCGTCGGCGACATCACTGGCCGGCTCACTATGCTGCTAGATGCCAGGGGTGGTTTGCGCTGCCGGGACGTCGGGCCAGTTCCCGTTCAGCCTGCCCTTCAGTAACTAACCCCCCTCTCTGGGATTCCACTGCTGCATTCTGAGTGTAAGAAGCTGGCGGCCACTCTGCCCGCCCTTCACTCTCTGACACTCCCCCCGGGGGCTGCTTAGTACACTTTTTAAAAAAAAATGGCAGACGGAGCCTCTGCTCCGCCTCCAGCTCCTCCGCTGCGATGCAGTGCTGGGCCGGGCTGCCAGCGCCCAGCAGCAAACTGCTCAGCGTGCTGCACCACCAGGTAGGCACCAGCATGTAATATATTAAAGTAAGTCTGTGATAGATATACAGTACATATATATATATATATATACATAGGCACTGTATGTATATAGTATATAGGCACACTGTTCATACACACATATATATATATATATATATATATATATTGTGATAGGATCACTGGTAAAGTAGTCTGTGGCAGGTACATTTGTCCCAGATTCCTGTCTTTTGTGTTTTAAACCCCCAGGAGAAAGTCTGCAGTGTAGCAGGCTTGAGTCTCGGCTTTTTGAAAAGTCGGTTTTGGGACCTGGGGGTTGTGGGTGAGAGGAGAGGGCTCCACCCACGGCCACTCCAGGTTTTGGTTCTCGCAGCCTGGTAACAGGATTGTTAGTTTTCCACCTGAGAGTGGCCAATATAAGCCTAGTTTGTTTAGGGCTGATTGTCTCACCTGGGAGAGCAGGCAGGGAGTTTGCTCAGAGACACTTGGAAACCTAACCGTGAGTGTTGTGTTGTGCTTTTGTTTCTGGCGAGGGCATTAGGCCCTGCCAGGTTCTGGTAGTGAGGGAACTACCTGTGAAGTTAGTGCCCCGACAGGGCTAGGATTTATATTTATGTTTTCTTTATGTTTCTGACATTGTACAATAAAGACAGGCGCCGACCAGCTTGTACTTGCATCCAGATTGGTGTGCTGCTTCCCTGCTGCTGTGTGTGTGTGTAAGGAAGGAGTCCTATACCCAGGAGAGGGACCCCCTAACCTAACTGTGTCACAATATGGTGGAGAATGCGGGCACCCACACACACTGAAGTTGCAGCAAGAGGAAAACTTTCCATTTAAAAATTAAAGGGACAGACACCCAATTTGTGAGTGTAGAAATAACACTGTGTCCTTGGAGTCCCATAGAGGAGGCATCAGCCAATGCTCAGAGAGGCAAGGTTCAGCTTCCAACCTACACCCCAGGACAAAATGGAGGACATTATTAAGGCCTTGCTTCAAGCTACAGCAGCTCAGCAGGAGACAAACAGAATTCAGCAGGAATCTAACAGACTTCAACAGGTCGCCATTGAGGAAACCCGCCAGGCCTTAGCGGAAAACCACCAGGCCTTAGCGGAAAACAGCCAGGCCATAAAAGAGGTGGTACAGCACCTGGTCGCCCGGCCCAGAGATGTTAATACTGGTCCTCCCACCACCACTCACTCCGTACGAGCCAGTCACTTCCTCCAAAAGATGACTTCGGGCGATGATGTGGAGGCCTATCTCGCCGCATTTGAAAGAACGGCCGAAAGGGAGAGTTGGCCCCAGGAGCAGTGGGCAAGTCTGGTGGCACCTTTTTTGTCTGGGGAGCCACAAAAAGCATATTTCGACTTATGCCTGGCTGATGCCAAGGACTATAAAAAACTAAAACAGGAGATCCTAACTCGCTTGGGAGTCACCACCTTTGTTCGTGCCCAACGGGTCCACCGCTGGGAGTTCCATAAGGACAAGCCTCCACATTCACAGATGCATGACCTCGTCCATTTGTCCTCAAAATGGCTACAGCCCGAGACGCTGACGGGACCACAGATCGTGGAAAGGGTCATGATGGACCGGTACCTGCGATCATTACCTGCGACTCTGCGCAAGTGGGTGAGCCATGCAGACCCTAAGTCCGCGGACCAGTTGGTCGAGCTGGTGGAGAGGTACGTGGCGGCTGAGGAGCTGATGAGTATGCACCACCGAGCCCCGATGGCGCACCGGCGAACTCCCAGAGACACTGGTAAGACTGTTCCAGGGGAGAAGGGTGCTGGGCGGTGGAATGTACCTAAGACTGAGGGTGCAGAACCTGGAGACAGGCCTGCCAGGCCGGGAAGGTTCTTGCGCCGTAAACGACTAGACATTAATATGACTCAGTGTTTCCGATGTGGTGGCTTCGGCCATATTGCCGCTAATTGTGCACTTACAACTGAACCTATGCAATGTGATACTGCTCATGTCTACCGCAGGGGGTCTTTCTTTGCACAGATAGCCTGTACGGCTGACCGGCAAGCTGAGACTGATAAGCACATGTGTGTACTCACTGTAGATGGCAACCGAGTAGAGGCACTGTTAGACTCTGGTAGCTTGGTGACACTTATAAAAGCTGAGCTGGTGAACCCCTTGAGGCATACAGGGAAAACTGTTGGTGTGACCTGCATACATGGGGATACTCGATATTATGTTGCGGCCGAGGTGAACATCGAGACACCCTGTGGCACTGCTATAGTTTCTGTGGGTTTGGTGCATGGTCTGGTGTACGATGCAATATTGGGGAGAGACTTTGCTCACTTCTGGAAGTTGTGGGAAAGCCGTTTTGTTCCAGAGGTGAACAACCCCGATCCATTTGAGAAGGTTGTCGATGTAGTGGAGGATGGAGTTTCTTCTGAGTCAGAGTTATTCCCTTTTTCTACTATGGTTGGCGACCTAGAGAATGCGGAACGTGACGGTGGCCCGCCAACTGATGTGCCTCCCATTGAGGTGGGAAGTGTTGTTGGGCCAGGTGATCGTCTGCCTGATTTAGAGGTCAGAAGAGTGGTCTTTGCCGTGGAGCAGTTGAATGACCCTACTTTGGTAAAAGCCAGGGAGAATGTAAAAGTAGTTGATGGTAAACCCGTAGACCCTGATAGTCCTTTGTCCTATCCCCACATGGCAATGTGTCAGGATTTGTTATATCAGGTGACTAAGAAGGGGGAAGATGTTGTGGAACAACTAATAGTTCCCAAAGCCTACAGAAGAACAGTGTTGGATCTGGCCCATGGTCATATAACGGCAGGCCATCTAGGGGTAGAGAAAACCACTGAGCGAATAATGCAGAGGTTTTTCTGGCCCAGGCTTCATAAAGAGGTATCTGACTTTTGCGCATCCTGCCCTGAGTGTCAGTATCATGCTCCCAGGCCACATTTTAAGGGTCCACTAGTTCCATTGCCTATCATAGAGGTGCCGTTTGAAAGAATAGCGATGGATTTGGTTGGACCCTTAATGAAGTCTGCCAGGGGACACCAGTATATTCTGGTCATAATGGATTACGCTACCAGGTACCCGGAAGCGATCCCGTTGCGCAATACGTCAACCAAGACCATTGCCAGAGAGCTAGTTCATGTCTTTAGCAGGCTGGGTATACCTAAGGAGATACTAACTGACCAGGGTACACCGTTTATGTCCAAAGTCATGAAAGAGTTATGCCGCCTGTTCAAAATCGAACAGTTAAGAACTTCGGTTTATCACCCCCAAACCGATGGGCTGGTCGAGAGGTTTAACAAAACGTTAAAACACATGCTTAGGAAAGTGGTCGACAAGGATGGTAGGGATTGGGACTACTTATTGCCGTATTTATTGTTGGCCATAAGAGAAGTTCCCCAGTCCTCCACCGGGTTTTCACCCTTCGACTTGTTGTATGGGAGACACCCAAGGGGGTTACTAGACATTGCCAAAGAGACATGGGAGGGGCAGTCTAGTCCTTACAAAATGGTGATTGAGTATGTTTCTCAAATGCAGGAGAGAATTGCTGCGGTACTGCCGATAGTGAGAGAGCACCTGGAACAGGCTCAACAGGCACAGCAGAGGGTATACAACCGCAATGCTCAGTTACGCAGCTTTGCTCCTGGGGACAGAGTGTTAGTATTGGTTCCCACTGTGGAAAATAAACTTTTGGCTAAATGGCAAGGGCCCTTTGAAATCTTAGAAAGAGTGGGGCAGGTCAATTACAAAGTTTACCAGCCGGGGAAAAGAAAGCCGGAACAGATATACCATATAAATCTGTTAAAGCCCTGGAAAGATAGAACGGTACTGTCGGCCATCTGAGACCCTCCAGTAAGTCCAGGGCCCTTAGTTCCCGAAGTGACAGTGGCAAAAACCCTGTCGGCAATTCAACAACAAGAGGTCAAGGAGTTTCTGATTAGAAATAGGGTGCTGTTCTCTGACGTACCTGGGAAAACCTCGGTCATTAAACATGACATCATCACTGACCCAGGGGTTAAAGTTAATCTAAAGCCCTATAGGTTACCAGAAGCACAAAGAGAATCGGTGTCGAAAGAAATTAAAAATATGCTAGAGTTAGGGGTTATTGAAGAATCACATAGTGAATGGTCAAGTCCCATTGTGTTAATTCCAAAGCCCAACGGGAGTGTGCGTTTCTGCAATGACTTCCGAAAGTTGAACAGTGTTTCAAAATTCGATGCCTACCCGATGCCATGAGTGGATGAACTGATTGAGAGACTAGGGATGGCAAGGTATTTAACCACTCTTGACCTAACCAAAGGGTATTGGCAAGTACCGTTAACTGAGAGCGCCAAACAAAAGACAGCTTTTTCAGCGCCAGAGGGCTTGTTTCAGTACAAGATGTTGCCCTTCGGGCTACATGGGGCACCTGCTACCTTCCAAAGAATGATGGACAGGATTCTACGGCCCCATAGACGGTATGCGGCTGCTTATCTGGATGACGTGGTCATTCAGAGTCCTGATTGGCAGTCTCACTTACCCAGGGTACAAGCAGTGTTGGACTCCATCTATAAGGCAGGTTTGACAGCCAACCCAAAAAAGTGTTGTCTAGGCATGGAGGAAGTAAAATATCTGGGATACACCATTGGCAGAGGCCTGATAAAGCCTCAGCTCAATAAAGTTGATGCCATACAAAACTGTCCACGGCCTCTGAATAAGAAGCAGGTGAGAGCCTTCTTGGGAATTACGGGGTACTACAGGAGGTTTATACCCAACTTTGCCACCATGACAGTCCCACTGACTGACCTGACCAAAGGCAAACAAAAAGTCATGGTAGAATGGAGTCCTGAGGCAGAGAAAGCTTTTCAGGAGTTGAAAGTAGCGTTGTGTTCCCAACCAGTCCTGATGACTCCTAATTTTGAAAGGGAATTCATAGTACAAACCGATGCATCAGAAGTAGGTATAGGAGCGGTCCTGTCCCAGAACAAGGAGGGTGAGGAACACCCTATTTTCTATCTTAGCAGAAAGTTGAATGTACATGAGAGAAACTATGCCACAGTGGAGAAGGAGGCGTTGGCCATAAAGTGGGCGTTAGAGGCTCTCAGGTACTACTTGGTCGGAAGAAAGTTCAAATTGATCACTGACCATGCACCTCTGAAGTGGATGTCTGAAAATAAGGACAGTAATGCGAGAATTACAAGATGGTTCTTGGCGTTACAAACTTTTAAATTTTCAGTGGAACACAGGCCAGGAAGCCAGCTGGCCAATGCTGACGCGTTGTCACGCGTTCATTGTTTGGGGGCTTCAGTTGTTCCGCCCCACAGGTCGAAACAAAGGGGGGGGATATGTGATAGGATCACTGGTAAAGTGGTCTGTGGCAGGTACATTTGTCCCAGATTCCTGTCTTTTGTGTTTTAAACCACCAGGAGAAAGTCTGCAGTGTAGCAGGCTTGAGTTTCGGCTTTTTGAAAAGCCGGTTTTTGGGACCTGGGGGTTGTGGGTGAGAGGAGACGGAGGGCTCCACCCACGGCCACTCCAGGTTTTGGTTCTCGCAGCCTGGTAACAGGATTGTTAGTTTTCCACCTGAGAGTGGCCAATATAAGCCTAGTTTGTTTAGGGCTGATTGTCTCACCTGGGAGAGCAGGCAGGGAGTTTGCTCAGAGACACTTGGAAACCTAACCGTGAGTGTTGTGCTGTGCTTTTGTTTCTGGCGAGGGCATTAGGCCCTGCCAGGTTCTGGTAGTGAGGGAACTACCTGTGAAGTTAGTGCCCCGACAGGGCTAGGATTTATATTTATGTTTTCTTTATGTTTCTGACATTGTACAATAAAGACTGGCGCCGACCAGCTTGTACTTGCATCCAGACTGGTGTGCTGCTTCCCTGCTGCTGTGAGTGTGTGTAAGGAAGGAGTCCTATACCCAGGAGAGGGACCCCCTAACCTGTGTCACAATATATATATATATATATATGGGTATATTATGTGTATGTATATATATATATATATATATGTATACTGTGTGGTGTATATGTATGTGTATATATATATATATATATATACTGTATATATTTCTTTATATATATATATATATATATACATATATATATATAGTGTGTATATATATATATATATATATATATATATTGCTCCTATGGATGGCACTCCCATCAAACGAAACATAAATGGTCAGGGTGCTCAGCGTCTGTGTGTACCACAGCCAAATTACCCTCCAAGTAGCGGCACTCCTCTGGACTTAGAAATAACTTCCGAAGACAATTTTTAGTTATATATATACTGTATATATTTTTTCATATACATATATACTGTGTGTATGTATATATATATATATATATATATATATATACAATCTATATGTATATGTATATATAGTTATATGTGTACATATACACAAAACAAGATGTAGTGCAGGATGCCGATGGGTGAAATACTGGCACCGAAATACCAACATCGTCAGGATCCAGGCACCAGAATCCCGACCGCCGGCATTCCGAAGGTAAGTATCAGGCATTAGGGGGTAGGTTAGGGTGCAGGGTTAGGCACTAGGGAGGAGGACTAGGTTTAGGGTGCGGGAAGGGGAAGGTTTGGTTTAGGCACTATGGGGTTAGTTAGGGTTAGGCATCGGGGAGGGAGGGGTAAGGGTCAGACTTACCTTTTGTCCTTACGGGTGTCAGGATTCTGACTGTCGGGATGCTGCTGTCTGTATTCTGACCAATGGCATCCTGACTGCCAGGATCTCATACCCAACCGCAATGTGTTATTCTTTTCGTATTCATAATATTGTGACACTGTAGGTCATTGATACCAGTCTAATATTTAAAATTGGTACAAATTGACATGTGTGTAACCCACTTCATTCATGTTTGTTGATATGGAGAACAATCAGTTGAGAGGAGAGCAGGAACCACATACTAGGGCTGGAGCTGCTGCCAGTGCCACCAGTCATGACGATACTAGTCTGTCTACGTTATCTACTAAAGCAGATGCCCAAAGGCATACAGGGCTTAAGTCAGGGCATCTAGAATCAAAGAACCAATCTTTTACATTGGTAAAGAAAATAATATCAAAGGTAAAATTAACTGCAGAAAGACAAAATTGACATGATGCATTTCACCACACGAAGTGGCAAGGAAAGGCTAATTGACCTTTATTTATGGCTGGTGGTTCCTCTTATGATGATGTAAGCCCTTCTCCCTGTAGAAGTTTCAAAAAAAGATAAATCGTTAAGGCACAGGAACCAACTATGTGCTCAGAAATGTCTCAAATCCCTGAGGAGAGTCATAGTGTGTCAGCGGGTTCCATGTGTGAGCCTGAGCTTTCCAAAACTGTACTCGAAGAGGAGGCTCCTTTCACAACTTGCGCATGTCCTCTGCACATGTGGGGATGAGCAGTACAAGTCAACATGCTGACATAGAAATTGAGGATGCTTCTGTGGAAGTGCACCAGGATGAGGAGGATATTTGTGTAGCTGACGCTAATAAGGATGTTGATATTGACGTTACTGATGATGTTGTTGATGAGGATGTTGTTTGTGTAAATCAGGCCCCAGTGGAAACAGTTGTTGCCCATGATAAGGAAAACCCTATTGTCATGCCTGGGCATAAAACAATAAATTCACTTTCTACCCAAATCCGGACAACAATTGTCAAGCCATCTGTTGTTATGCCAGAGTAAGTAGAGGTAGGGACCCTAACCATCTAGGAACTTCCTCCCTGTTACGTCATCTACAGTGCATCCATCAAACGTGTTTGGAAAATTCAGAAACTTTGGCTAAAAAAATAACAACAAGCAGTCCAGGGTCAGCTAGCTCCCTTCTTTCTGCTAGATCCAAGCACCTGGCATCTTCACCACCAACACCTTCATCAACAATATCCTCACTCATGATCAGAATTATTCTTGCATTCAATTTAATAAGGCTAACTCAGTCCTCCCCTATCCTGGATTCCTCAGAAGAATCCTTGAGCTGAAATGAAATGATTCTGCTAAGCATGTCAGACATGTAGATCAAGTCCTTTATTCACTACACCAGGATCCAAGGGTTGTCAGGATCTTACAATTGGATTAATACATTTTGGTGATCATGCTGGATCCTAGGTTTAAGTCAAATATTGTGTCTTTCTTCCCAGTGGACACAGATCTGAAGAGTTGTAAAGAGTTGTTGGTAGGGAAATTGTCAGCTCAAGCGGCATGTGATGCAGCGATGGCTCCTCCTTCAGTTTCTCCAGCAAGTGCGGCTGTCAGGAAAAAATAAACTTTCACAAAAAAAGACCCAGTTGTGATGAAGATGAGTCAACACAACCAAGTTTTGACATCTGGTTGGGTCTAAAAGAATTGCCTACAATTAATAAAACCTCTACCGTGACTCCATCTGATATGGTCACCATTCAGAGAATGGTCGAGGACTATTTTAATGATAGCATCCAAATAGGCATGTCAGACAGTCCGTTGCACTACTGGCAGGAAAAAAGGCAATTTGGAGGCCCTTGCACAAACGGGCTTTGCTTTACTTAAGCTGCCCACTCTCCAGTGTGTATTTGGAAAGAGTTTTCAGCACAGCCGGGAACCTTGTCAGTAATTGGTGTAGGAGGCTACTTCCTCAAAATGTGGAGAAGATGATGTTCATCAAAATGAATTAAAAATTTCACGAGGAAGACCTTTACCGCCAATTAAATAAAAAATTACAGAGGCACCTGAGGCTGTAATGGTGGATTCCAGCGGGGATGAATTAATATTGTGTGAAGATGATGTACACACTGATGATAGTGGGGAATTGGATGATGATGGCGACAACATTTTGATCATAATCCCAGAAGCACAATGATAAGACTTTAAAATCCCTCTGCCCCCTTCCTGTTCAGAGCTTCTGTTTTGTGTGCTGCCACAGACATCACCTCCTGCATGACCTTTTGATTCTTTAAAAAAAATTGGAACCACGAAAAGCTCCACTGGGATAAGGACTGATGTGAATGAGTAAAATATTTTTTTGTAATTGCTTCCCCTCCTCTGTCATAAATTTGCTTCGTAATCAAAAAATGTAAATAAATTTACTATGAATCAACCCTTCCTTTCCCTGCCTTTAACTACATACATACTCCATCTCCCTGAGGCCTCTTGATTAATGAAAACATATGTTTCCTTATGTACCATGTTGGGGGTTGAACTGCCACATGTTTGTGCCACCCACTGCTGCCGCTTAGCTTAGTCAGCCAGCTAGCTTGGTGCAACTTTTGGGCCTAAACTGGATGAAAACAATATTGGTAGATGTGAGGTGGTCAAAATTGACTGGAAATTAGTGGAAATTAATGTTATGGAGGTTAACAATACATTTAATAGCAGCGCACATAGAAACTTACATCTAGGTTAAAATAAGTCAGCATTAACTATGCCTGCCAAGTGGGGATGCAGTATCCACAGGATTGCAGCAGTAGCAAAATGGAGGAGTCTAGCAGTAGTTGTGCAGTCTGTTTGAACAACCTGCCTCCTCACTCCAGTCCCCAGCAGCAAGCCTCACTTCCTGTTCAGTCAGTCACGTCACAGCAGGATTACATCACCAAGCTACACCCCAAACATGTTTCATCACAATTACTCAATTATTTATATATATATATATATATATATATATTATATATATATAAATAAAAATGATGTCTGGCACTCCACATATAGCATCAGAATTGGCCCTGGTGCCCTGCACAATGTTCCCTAAGGAACAGCACATGCAAAAGTAAGGATGAATGGCGGCACTCACGGGTCTTGAAAAATAAGAATACAATAACAACTGTGTCAATCTTGTTTGACGTTTCAGTCAAAATAGACTTTTATCAAGAACATAATAAAAGTCTATTTTGACTGAGACGTTGAAGGAGATTGACACAGTTGTTATTGTATTTTTATTCTTCAAGACCCGTGAGTGCCGCTATTCATCCTTACTTTTGTGTATATATATATATATATATATATATAAAACATACCAGGGTCTGGCACTCCTCTTAATGTAAGCTCTGCTGTGTTCCCTCACAGAATGGAACTACAACTCCAAGTCACTTTATCAAGGTCAACGTTTCAATTCGAGTTGGATTTTGACTGTAGTGCCGCACCATCCACTGTGTATATATATATATATATATATATATATATATATATATTGTGGTAGTATCACCAGAGATGGCGCTGGGGAGCAGCAGATTCTGTGGGGCAGGAGAGATCCACCCACACAGAGGAGAAAAGGATTCTGGGAAGATGTGTAATTCTTGCCTTCTGGAGAGAGTTCAGGTGTGGGCTGATGAGAAGGCAGACCAGTCAGATTGCTATTGGAGACAGTCTTTGTGGGACTGTGGCAGCCAGAGAGCCCAGTGAAGCTAAGCCAAGCAATTGGGGCCAGAAGGCCTGAGTTCAGACCTGCAGGAGGCAGGGGGGACCACAAACCTCTTAGACTGTGTGTCATTGAAGCAGATGGGCTGCAGGCTGAGGAAGCCTGGGCCTATACCTGTAGGATATAGGGAAGGTTACCAAGACTGACTGGGTTTGTGTAGCTGTGGCAGCCAAGCCAAGCCTGGCTGGAGCCAGCGATAGACCTGCAGAGAAGCAGGCAGAGACTTTATTGGCAGATTAGCTGCACCATGTAGTCAGGGGTCAAGAAGTGAGTTAGACACCCTAACCAGGAGCTAGATTGTTTATTATTTTCTGTTTCCTGATTTCCATGCTGAAAAGTAAAGGACTATTACATTTATTTACTTGAAACCTGTGCATGGACCCTCATTAAGCACTTAAACACTGCACCAATCCACCCTCTACCGAGCTAATTACCCCAAGTTATCACAATACATATATATATATATATATATATATATTTATATATAATGACACATACAATCTTCTTACATATCCTGGTGTCAGAGGCACTGAGTCAGCAGCAGCAGAAGTAGGCCCAGTACCCAGGTCACTGGGGCGATTCGCTCAAATTCCGGGAGGTGCGGGGTTTTGTTGCGGGCCGCAGCAGGCAGCTCCATTAAAAGAAAAAAAATTAGTTAGTCGGGAGAAGTGGTCGGGGGCCGGGGACAGTGAGTAGGGGGCCCACTATGCGTTGGGGGCCCCGGGACAACCACCCCTTCTGCCCCACCTGTACACCGGCCATGCGAACAAACCATATGCATGTTCAATTTAGAGTTGTATGCATTTTATTTGTATCTTCATTTGCATCAGTGTAACTGAGCTGTAACAAGTCATTAAGGTTCAGTCAAAGGGGTCAATCCAATTGTTTGTGAAGGGTGCAAGTGGCCATTGCCACGGTGTTAAAACGCAGGCAACGGCGCCACATCTCGCACCCCTTGCAGCTCGATCCAAGCTCGAATTCTCACAAGTTTGCTCGGTGCCCTTTGGGGCTGCGAGCACTTTTGTGCGAGTTCGGGCTATGTCAAGTGCGGCTGTTGTTGCAATGACTTGCACCCATGAGATCATCGCAGACATTGGATTAAGCCTAAAGTGTGTCGAAATTGCGGGCTATGCAGAGTTTGCTGCTAGTAAAAGTAAGCCAAATTTCAGATAAATCTTTTGCAGCATGGATAGGGCTGTTGCAGGGAAACACTGATGAGGTTTGTGTGATATATTGGAGCAGGGGCGTTTTAAGAGAGGAGGGGGCCCATGTGCACTCCTCGTGCGGGGCCCCCTCCTCTCCCAGCCACTGGAGCATTAGTAGACTCCGGGCACTAGAGTGTGCCCGGAATCTACTGCGCATGCGCAGAACGCTGGAAAAATGGCCACGGCAGCCATTTTCCGGTGTTCTGAGCAGCAGTGACACCCGACACGGGACCTCGGACAGGTAAGTTTTAAAAAAAATGTGGGTGCAGTGTGTGCGGGGCCGGGCCCCCCTGGACATGGGGGCCAGTGTGCCCCGCACACACTGCACCCATTATAGATACACCACTGTATTGGAGCATATGGTGAATGGATAGGGCTGTTGCAGGGAAACACTGATGAGGTTTGTGTGATATATTGGAGCATACAGTGAATGGATAGGGCTGTTGCAGGGAAACACTGATGAGGTTTGTGTGATATATTGGAGCATACAGTGAATGGATAGGGCTGTTGCAGGGAAACACTGATGAGGTTTGTGTGATATATTGGAGCATATGGTGAATGGATAGGGCTGTTGCAGGGAAACACTGATGACTGATTCAGGGGCATGTCACATTCTTCTTTCCGCAGCCATTATGAATAGCCATAGTGTTACTCAGAACTGTGATAATCGATTGATCTGTGACCAATTCTGCGTCTTTGTACGCAGATGCTTGGACATGCAAAGCATTTCAATACATCTTCCAGCATCTCCGTTATTTGCATATTTTCGCATATCAGCTGCATACAAAGGCGCGGCAGCAATGTCCCTATATCATAGTATACACTGTAAGTAGTATGTAATCTATGCGCGTTTGCATTTGCATTTGTGCTATGAAGCAGCCGTTTTGTGCTTTATAAATGTCTCCCAGTACCTGTAATTTTTTTTTTTTTAAATACAGTATATCCTGAAATGAACTGCTGCAGTGTCAGCCCAGCAGGTGCAGAGCCTGAGGACTAATAGGGCCACCCGTACAATGAAAATGCAATTGACACACTCTACAAGCAAATGATAAAGCACCTCTTTAAAAGAGATTGCAAAGCATATTAGGGGGCCCTCTACGTGATTAATGCCTGGAATCTAAACAGGTGCTGAACCATAAGCTTTCCCTTTTCAGATTAACCCACTAATAGAGTCATTCATAATTCTGCAACATGCTCATCACCAGAGAAAAATGTACATTACACTACAAATCTAGACAATCTGCTTTATTTTGTACTTGTTTTATAATTATTATTATGATTATTATTATTAATAATATTATTGTTATTTATTATTATATTAATTTTATTATGCAGGTACATTTTCCTGTCTTTTATGTTGAAAATCATGGCCCCCCTCTCCGCACCTTGTGCACGAGCATTGTAACAAATGTGTGATTTGAAAGGACATTCATCCTCTCAGGAAACCCCCCGCTCTTAACAGCGAGAGAATGATGTCATTAAAGAGAAAAAATGCTCCCACAACCGTGCTGCTATTTATAGTCTGCGCCTTCTCCCTTGGGTCTTCATGAGCTATTTTTAAAAAGACCTTACAGAGGGTCAGACTACGACAAGTCGCAGAAAACACAGGGTGAGATCTATGGAGAGAACAATGAGAATATCCTCATTTGAAATAAATTGTGAGACATAAGCACACAGCTTCTTTATTTCAGTATTGTATCTTTCATGTATCACGTCCACCCAGCTTAGACAAGCTAATGGTCATGCATATAATAGTAGGATTTCCTAACCCCACCTACTCCTTCCCTGAAACTGCACACCCTGCAATGGTACAATCTCTTCTTTGCCGCAAGAACACGACCTATACATTAGCTCATTTGTTGTGGCTGCAAATCACAGGCTTGGTGAAGTGTTGCAGTGCTTGTTTAACCCATCAATGGCTGTCGGAGGGTTTGCACCACTTTCCCCTATAGTTGTTTACAGGAGCTCGAGGAAAACAAAGAGTTATTTATTTATTTTTGAATCTATATGGTTATTATGCTCTATGCGTAACTAACTTGTTTATTATTTGTTTCCCATACCATAGCAGGAATAACAAATATATATATATAATTAGCATTTAAAATAAACTAATAACGTTTAAATCAACTATCACACAAAAAATCACAGAATTGTATACAAATTAAGGCTTGAACATAACCTTTACAAGTGCCTGAAGCTGAAAGCTATTTGTGGATAACATTATACAGTCTCTCAGCATGGCTGCTCTGTTATTGAAGCTGCAGCTGTCTCACTGCGGCTTCTGTCTCACAGTGTCTTTGGTCTGTCACTTTTCACTATGCTGCAAACAATAGGTTCTTGGCGTTATCACTGTGGACAGATACATAAAACAAGTGCCTGTGGTGCCCTTAGTTTAAGCAGCTTCATCGATGTGAAAAGAGAGTTTATTGATTTCTTTTCTGAATTAGATATACAGTAAGGACGTACTACAAATTTCCCAAAAGCTTGGTGTATCATAATTGCTATTTTAGTACTTATGGCCCATACAGCTTTTTTTTAATTATTTTTTTTAAATGGTCAGCGTACTATAGCATACTGACTCTATTTTCCCCATTATCACAGTGTTCAACCTATGGTGACTGCAGTTTATGGTTATTACATATGCAGGGGTATTCAATATGGGTGCGATAACATCGTTTTTGCGTTAATATCGGAGGTATGACGTCATTATCGCAGGTTTTAGTTTTACACCGTATTCAATTTCAAAGACTTATCGCAGTTTTGAAAAGTCTTTGATAAAAAACGGGGAAAACTTTTCACCATTGAATAGGTGTTGAAAAAAAGTGCAGAATTGGGGTTTAGGGGTGCAGGCTTAAAAAAAATAGCCTGCACCCCTGGGACTGACATTTAAAAAAGAACTGTGTCAAAAAAAGTTTCAAAAAAATAGGGACACCCCAAAAAATTAATTTAAAAATTGGGGTGAAAAAAAAAAATGGGAAAAAATTGTTTAACAATAGGGAAATAGGTTCAGGGCTATTCTGCAAGTATGCGGCAGATGTTTTCTAGAATAGAATTATAGCGGCAGGTGCACAAATGCAGAATTTTTTAAAACTTTCTTTAGGGACATAAAAATATGCTAGTACCCATTTTCATGTACCCCAAATTTGATGGGACCACTTAAAAAAATGAAAAAAATAACCTAAGTGCTCTTCTGCATCACTTCTTCAATGTCGGAAAAAAAACACCTGCTGCGGCTATTTAAATCCCCGACTTTCAATTAAAGGCTAAAACGGGGGTACCCATATTGATCCCTCATGTTTTTACTACTTTAGGGGGGTCTTACAATTTTTTTAAGGAAAAATTCGTAACTTTACGCAAATCCAACTTCGGAGTTTCCTGTTTTCGTTAATTTTATATTGAATACGGGTATAAGCGGGAGCGCGCCCGATACTTTAACGCAGGTAAAAACTCCGATATGAAACGTTAACTTCGACAGTGAAGTTAACGTTTCATATTGAATACCCCTCATGGTGTCTATGATAACTGCATATCATGGGCGCAAAACAATGTACCTGCCTTAAAATTAACTTTTAAAGGTTTCTAAGCTCTGAGTAGCCTGTCTGACTACATGAGCGTATGCAGAAAGAGTTATCATAAAACCCAAGGGGTTCGGTATGGTCAGTCCACAGTGATGCTGTCGATAGTCAAAATGTCGACAGTGTTATGTCGACAGGAGAATGCTGATGTGGTAGTAATGGTATTTAAAGCATTTTAGCCATGTTGGCATTATAACTTTAAACATGATAGTATACCATCAGGTTTAAAGTTATAATGCCGACATGATACAAGTGCTTTAAATACCATTAATAACATGTTGGCATTCTCCTGTCAACATTTGACGATTATGACGATTATGTAACAACCTCCTTACCCAGGCTCTTGTAGATAGCTATATAGTGCATCTGTCCATACAATAGGGTACATGTATAAAAGTGTCTTCGTAGTAAAGGTGGTCTCTTTTTTTTACTTTTGCACCATATTTACCAACTTTAGTGCAACATTTTCTCTTCCATTATCTACTCTCTCAAATAAGTATTGGTATCATTCTTGTGCAAGAAAATATTTGCTACATTTTCAATGCAGTCAGAAACCTTAAGACCAAAATAGAATTCTTCTGATCAATAGAAGGCTGCTGTAAAAGCTGTGATTCAGAGCATTGAAGATGATTGTCACCCAATGAGATTTTATGATTGGTGCAATCTAGAGGTGAAGTACTATATGCTAGACCGGGAACCAGCCACCTAGAATGCAGCAGCCCAGTTAGCAGTTAACTATGAGATGATTACATCACAAAGACAGAAGCACCTGACCATCATCCACTCCCAAAGGATTGTACAAGTGGAAAACTTCTCTTCTGCTCATTACCCCCCAAAGCATGTATCCACCAAACCAGGTACTTCTGGTCAGCACCCGCTCTGTCCTGTCTCTGGGTGTTATCAGGGACAGTCGGAGCACATACTGGAGAGAAAGTGTTATGGATACAGTAGAAGCAGGCAGCTTGTTCCACAGCCCAAGCACTGGAGACTCATGCCCCAAATCTGAGTGCTGGAGTCCAGCTTGCTTGTTTAACATGTGGAATCCAAACAGACTGATTCCCCTCTAGTCAGTACAATAGAGTATACTGAGGAAGTAAGACTCTGCAGAGAGTCACCTCTATAGCCAAAAGGCCACCACAAAATATGTGGAGGCATCTGCAGCTTGTCCAAGTGGGACTCTTGCAGGGAGAAGGACTAAGATACTCTGGTGCCGCAATCATTGCAGTGAGACTCATCCTGCTGATCCTGAAGCAGTATTGAAGGTTGCACTGCCAAAGTTACCTTGGCAGATGGTCTGGAGTGAGAGGTTTCTATGGCAAGGGCAGGGCCGTGACTAGGGGTGTGCGAGCAGTGTCGTCGCCCTGGGTACAAGAGTCCTGTAGTTTGGCAACATGGTTGCACCATGGCTTCTGCATCTGGATAGCATGGTGCCTGTAACAGCATCTTACAGCCAGTATTGCTGCTGCAATGCCACCTGAGGATGCTCCGGGCAGTGCCGTACCTACTGGTGCTGGCGGCCCTGCCCTCTCGGCGCAATGTCATGATGTCATGTGCTCAGGGGGCTGGGCCAAAACAGGGTGCGGTGCCTTCCTGTTATGGCCATGGGCAAAGACATACCTGGATTGAGGAAATGCCCAGGAGCTGAGATATATGGCCATCAAGGATGGCCTCCCATCCTCTGTGGTGAAATTGTGACCTTATTTGCTAATGTTATCACCTAGAGTCAAGCTGACAGACCACAGTCTTTATTATCTTCACCAGCACAGGCAAGCCAAGAATAAAAGACAACAGCTGCTAAACAACTGCCATCACAGCATCCAACAGCATCAACCAGCCCACATCTACTGTACCTAGCATACTTTTTGCCACTGGCAAGACTATGTTCCCTAGCAGTGCAGAGGATATTTGTTCCAGCTAGTTGGATCCTGTGGGGTTGCCCAGAAATGATCTTCTCGCTAGTTGTATGCCAGCTCCAGCAGTGAGTATAAACAACTACACCGACCTATGTAACCCCAACAGAGATCCCTCTGTAGAGTGTCCCAACTTAGGATAGAATGAGGTATGCAGTCAGGTGTTTACAAAAGCTTATCTCCCTGACCCATCTCTGGAAGGCATGAGGTACCAATCTGACAGTGGCCTATCAGGGATTTGAAAGGGTTTGTGATCTGGTGGAAAGGGTTACTGTACCAGGAAGCCATGGAAGGAGAGGATAGAACTATTTAAGAAATTGAAAATGCTCTGGTACAAGCTTCAGTGCTTCTAGTGCCAAACTACAATAAAGACTTTGTTGTACAAATTGATGCATCACAGTATGGAGTGGACTTGCGGCAGTACTGAGCCAGGAAAGCGCTAGATGGGCCGGAGCACTCTGTGGCCTATTTGAGCATGAAACTGCTAAAGCAGGAGGGGGCATTGCCATAATTGAAAATTAATGTTTGATAGTTGTTGGCGCTTGTCACGAACCCAGGCTGACTCGCAGATACAACAGTCTGGATCAGCTAGTTGTGACGCCGGCGCACCGCGGTCACTTACTAAGATACACAGTTCTTCTGCCACCACGCAGACAGTTCTCCGGAGGTCTGCGATCTCCCACCAGATTAATAATAAATCACATTCAAATTACACACAAATATGTAGCATGGGCCTATCCAGGCACGCAAGTTCAATAAGAATCACGGAGAATATGCTAAATTAAATGTGTTTAATCCAAAAAATATTTTCAAGGCTTAGTTACAAAAATATTAATAAAATGACAAACAGATTATAATGTAAATATTTTCTTAAAAAATAAAAGAGAGAAGTAATTCAGAGTCCCTAAGACAACTCACAATACAACTCACTGCTGATGGGGTGGGGGATCTCACCCACAGGAATATCCTGATGCACTCCTAGAACATCCGTCTGAACCCCAAAGAGTGAACATTGAATGCTGGATGGTATTCCTTTTTTATACATCCCAAATTCTTTGTTCATACTTAACAGGGTCTCCCTATCAGGTCAGCAGGGTTTGAGATCAGTAGATTTCCAATACAGGGTTACCTGGCCAAACTGACAGGGTTCCTGCTTTAAAGATATGTGACGATATAACTCACTCTTCAACTTCCCCCTTCTAGACCTATAGTAAATACCAGAATCCTTATCTTAGCCTCTATAACATAACAAGAGTCTTTAGAAGTAGGGCACTGAAGTAACAGGAGGTCTGGTTCTGGGATTATGATTTAGGACACTGACTTCAGGGGTCATAAAAAGGGAGAGTTGTTCACACATGACCTCACACTGTGAGGGATATACATCATTTTGTTACCTGAAAGCCATTCACTTGCCAATTCCAGCCCTTTCTGACTTGCACACCAAATAGCAATGGACATACCATGTTTATACAGTCTATAAAACTAAAGGACACACAGTTATATAACACTCCTCAAATCATAGGACATAAATCATTATCAACCTCTTTTCCTGGAATGCCTATGTTCAAAAGAGGTGGAGTAATACCTCAGCCCTTCTAGATACACACAGTTCAATTAAAGGTCTTCATAGTTCACAAAATATTATTTCTGGCAATTATTCTTGCGATTAATCATCACAAGGCTGTTAAGAAATATCAGCTTTAATTGTACAGCCAACACTTCACTTTGGTGACCGATCACAACCCTTTAAAGTAGCTACAACACATCTCAGGGGGAAATGGCTGTAGTTGTGATTGAGCCTTGCACTTCAGATTTATGACTTTTATATAATCCATAAAAATGGCAAAGCTCACAGCAAAGCATATAGACTGCCTAGTCAGGAAGAGCCTTAACACCCAGGAATCTGCTGGTAAACCCAGAGGACTGCATGACAGCTAACTGGTTCCTCAGTCATTTGGGTCCACTGGCTTTTTCCCAGGGGTTCAGACTCTTCCTGATGAGACAGTCCATCTGAATTGTTGTGGTGGGGGGCAATTTCTGCATCTCTTCCCTGGATTCTGGCTCAGGTTGTGATGCTGTCTGAGGAAGATAAGATGATCGCTTTGGTGGTATAATCATGTTCCACCTCGTAGTCTCCTGACTGAAGGCAAAGGTGATCTTCCCTCTTCAACAATAACAGGATCATCTATAGTAACTTCAGTTTCATTTAAATTCATGGAATGATTGATACACTAGTTTTCAGCAATGACAACACTTCTGCTTATTGTCCCCTGGTTGGTTTCTTTATGCAGAAATCTGTAACCCTTTCTCAAATCTCTGTAGCCTACAAGCACTCCATCCTTTGCACAAGCATCCCACCTTGAGCATTTCCCCTCTGGGACATGTACAAATGTTTTACTTCCAAATATATAGTTGTAGGTCAGGCTTCTTTCCATTCCACAGTTCATAAGGAGGCTTTTCAATTGTTTTCCCCAATAAATGATTTTGAATATAGCAGGTTGGTGTGATTGCCTCTCCCCAGTATCTTGCTAGCACATCTACATCAAAGAGCATGCTACGTCTACTTTTGCAGAGTGTCCAATTCATCTTATCAGTGACATAATTTTGCTGTGGATTGCACGGTACTGTTGTCGGGAACATTATTTCATATCTTTTGAGAATGGCTTGTGTTTTGCCACTTGTATACTCTGTCTTATTATCTGCATGTTATGTTTTTGTAAAATGTCAAAACTTGCACTTTACTTGAGCAAGATATTTTTCAATTTTTCTGAGACTTAGGACCTTATTCAGAGTCGGTCGCGAGCGCTGAGAGCTCTCAACCGACTCGATATTGGTCCACAGGGCATGCGCACGACGGAGACTGCTCCGTCGTGCGCATGTGCGAGCCCCCGCTAACGATGGATCACCCGTCGTTAGCGGGCTCGAAGCAGACGGAGCGAGCTGTCGATGTTGATTGACAGTTCGCTCCGTTTGCTGGGCGGGCAAGGGGCATGCCTGGCCAAACTGAGGCGTTCCTTTTGGAACGCTTGCCGTTTTGTGGGAGTCCCCACTGACATCATCAGTGATGTCAGTGGGGAGCTTCCTGCTCAAACAGAGCAGGAAGCTCCCTGGGGCTTAAGGTTGACTAGACCCTACCCTAGGGTCTCGTCGTAAGCTCCGATGGTCGCGATAGTCTTGACCATCGCGACCATCTCCCTTAGCGGTCGTTAGAGCTGTGGGTGTTAACCCACAGCCTAACGACCGACATGGAGGCGGCCATTCAGGATGCAAGCGGCCGCCCTGTTTCTGAGCGACCGCTTGCATCCTACGACCGCCTCTAAATGAGGCCCTTAATCCTTACTATGCAGCAGGTAAAGTGAATAATTGAATAATTATCAATGAATGTGAGAAAATATTTATTTGATCCTAGGGTCACATTTTTCATTTGTCCACATACATCCGTGTGAATTAGCTGTTGCTGGTTTTTGGAAAACTTTTTCTTGTCATTTCCCTTTTAAACAGCTTATACATTTCAAAACTTGGGTGCAGGGATCAATCTTTATACCATATGCAGGCTGCTGTTTGGCTAGTATGCTTATGGCTTCTGGACTTCTGTGCTTTAGATGACGTGTCATGCATGAAAACAGTTAATATGCTCCTGCTTAGTGGTATGAACAGTTGATTTGTGATTTTTTTTTCTGAAAGTGTGTATCCACGATAATAACATATTTATTTCCTTTAAATGTGAAAACATGTGCTTGCTTGTTAAGGTTTTTCATAGACAACATATTTGTGTCAGTATTAGGCACATATAAGACATTCTTTATGAGTATCTTTCTGGTTAATGTTGGAGAGACTGGGCAGTAAATATAACCTTCTCATATTCCTTCTGAGACCAATAATGACAGTTATCTGTGGCTATTCTTTCTGAAATACTTTGGTCTAATTGAGTATATACATTCTTAGAATTTGTTATATGACTTGTAGCTCTTGAGTCAATTCACCAAGCATTTATTACTGTGCCGGCATTTGTTTTAAAAGCACATCTCCTTTATAGCACTCTTTGCTTTTTGCTTTGCATCTTGTTTCTTTAGCTGATTCATTCTGGCTTCACAAACTCTGTAATCTGCCTTTAAGTGACCTGGTTCTTGCACACAAAACATTCACTAGTGCTTTTGATAATACAGTCCTGATCTCTCAATGCTGTATCAAGCTTATTTGCACTATCTATATTGTGAATTAATTTATCTACAAGTTTCCCTTTAACATACTCTAATGTCAGTTCATCACCTGGTCTGGCATCAAGTGCTGTTACAAGTGTCTCAACTGTCTGGCAGACTACTGGATAGCAGGGCTGCTTTATGAAAGGCTATTATTTCTTCTCCTATGCAGCGCCAATGTTCTATTGCTAGAGTATATCTTATATAATCCTACATGTGCTGGTCTTTAAGCAGTTTAGTCTGGTATAACTTTGTTTTTAAATACAGCTTTTTGTATAAATTAGATCTCTCATGCACTTTCTGCAGCACATCCTACAGTTCTCTTACAGTGTCACAGTTACATATAAGCATAATATGATCTTCAGCTATACTGAGAGATTAATTCCTCTGTGACTGGCTCAAGCTTAGCCTCTCATATATTTATTTCCACATACCTTCTCTTATGAGTAACATTTGTATTTTGAATTTCTATGTCTGATAGTTCTAATGAGTAAGACTCATAACTGTGAATTTGGAGGAAGCACTGGTAGAAGCAGCCATTTTCTCTGGGCTCTAACTTGTTTCAATGAGGTTCTAACTTTTATAACTTTTCTTTTTGAAGTCCTGGGCCCATAATCTGTTAGCAGATACTCTATACAGGAGCAGCAGAAAGTATAATCAAACAGGGACTTTATATATATATGTGAAATAGAATCAAACACATGCTGAAAACATGGAGAAAAGTAAAGAAGGATTCACCTCCTTCTATCACAGAGTCTAGATAAACATACCCCCTGGCTACCTTTTTTATGGTTGAGAAGATAAAGGAGGAAAAGGAACTCTCATCTTTGATGGGGGCACTATTAGACAAAATATTAATATATAACTTTTATTATGTATGTTAAAGTGATCTTAACAACAAACAAACAATGAACAACACATAAAATAGTATCAAATGATGACACAGCAAAAAAATTTATAATAAATAGTATGGTATTACTGAGTGTTAATACTCAGTAGTATAGGCAGCAGTCCTTACCCACTTTCCTTGTAGGACCATAGACATAAGTCCTTTATCCTTTTATTGAGTCACCACTTATACATGACTCACTCTGTACACTATCTGGATTTTTTCAGTATACTATTGTCTCATATTAAGGGTATACACCATTCATTGTTACAACACCATAGGCATCATGCTTAGGTTCATATATATGTACATGGATATGTACATGTGTGTATATATATGTATTATAACATTGTTCCTATATTTTCACACATACACCGTATTACAGATCTAATTATCGTACATAATAATTTTACACTTACACAACAACTTTATTATATGAAATTGTCACACTCACTTATCCACCATAGGGTGTGTAGACAACACTTTCCTATTTTTCACTTATGGTCCCTCTTTTCTCACTATTCATCAATGTGTCTCACCTTGTCATCAAATATTTTTTTGACCATTTATTCCTTTTTACCTCTGATTTTCATGGAATATTGTGATAGAAATTTACAGATATTTTTATGTCCTCTTGACTAGACCAATCCTCGATTGTAACTAATATATTAAAAAATGTTATTATTATCTATTACTATACATTAGTACTTTATTATTACATTATTACAATTAATTATTATTCTCACCTTCCACTTATCATTACTATATATTTTTCTTATTTTATTTTATGCAATGTTATTGTGCATGTATATTATACTGTACATGTCATATCAGGTAGTTCGGTATGCAATCGGGAAGCCGGCGCACGTAATCCAGACAGCCGACTTCCCGACTGCATTATCCCGGCGAGGGTTAAATGACAGGCATCTAATTCTAGACGCCTCTCATTTTACCGAGGCCGGGAGACCGGCGCCCGGCATCCCGATCGAAGTGATGCCAGGCGCCGAGCAAGGACAGCCATGAGGGGGGGAGGGTTAGGTTTAGGGCTCCCGGGGGTGACTAAGGGTTAGACACCCCCTGGGAGGTTAGGGTTAGGCTAGGGGGAGGGAGGGTTAGGCACCCCCGGGGGGGACTTAGAGTTAGGCACCCCCCCAGGGGACTTAGGTTTAGGCAGCGGGGAAGGGGGGTTAGGTTTAGGCACTCAGAAGGGGGATTAGGGTTAGACACTGGTGGGAAGGTTAGGGTTAGGCACCCCTAAGGAGGGTTAGGGTTAGGGGGGTTAGGTTAGAACATACTTACCTGCGGACGATCGGGATTTTCAGCCATGTCGGCCTGCTGCTGCCGGGATTTGAACCGCCGGACTTGTATCCGGCGGTAATTCGTATGTATTCCGGTAGTTCCATACATGTCATTTGGATATGCAATCCTTAGGGGAGATACATGTGTATGCATGTATATGTATATGTGTGCGTGCGTTAGTATACATGCATAAATATGTGTATGGATATGAGGGAATCCTTTTGAGGATACATGCATGAATAATTAATCATTCTTTGTGAATATGAACTGTGGGATCCTCAGGGTTCCATTTTATTATCTATTAGGTTTGCATGTTCCTAATTATTATGAGGGTCTCTTTATTCATACTTTGATTCTCTAAACTACATTCTACACTTCCTTAAATAGGGTTTAGTGTAAATGTATAATGTATAGTATTTATCCTCTTCCCTTGTGACGCTATCCAGACCTAATATTATTTATCCATTCATGGCAATAACACTAAGGCCGGCCATACACGGTGCGATGAAGCGATGGGGGATCCGACGTTCGACATATCGGGCGGTCAGCACACATGGTGCAACCTGGTGGCTGACCGCCCGATATGCCGGGTCCCCCTCCCTCACCCGCATAGCAATACATGGGATCGCACATTGCTTCCCTTGATTGCATGGTTCTGCAGTGCGATCAGGTGATACGATGTACGACCCCACGGGTCATCGGATTGGCTATTTTATTGCACCATGTATGGGCCGCTTAACTTTCAATATGTGATAACTATAGGTTGCAGTGAATGGTGGACTATAACAGCTGTGTTCTGACTGCACACCCCTCATTTGCATATTCTATTAGACTCCTTCATAGATCAAGAGGTTCGCCCCCAATCATGCAACATATCATACTGATCTCCTTGGATTCCTGATTGGTCCGTCCTGCAGATAAGAATGATAGTCAGGACAGACATTCTGATACACACTGAAGAAGCAGTTCAGTGAAACGGCCGTCTGTGACTCGGTGGACACTGGCTCTGCACGAGCGGGTGTCCCGTACAAGACAGCAGCAATTTTTCTTTTTCTCTTACCTGCACTCCACTTGACTGCCGCTGGACTGCAGACCTGTGTTCCCAGCAACCTGTTCAGGTATTGCCTTCAGGTAGAAGGTGTTTTGCTGACACAGGTGTGAGCTGTGACCCTGCAATGTCCTTTTGACAACAGGGCCCCCTCACTGCCCCATTTAGTGATCCATCCCACGTATATATCTTATCTCTTCTAAATGCCACTCCCCATCAATACTCAATACTTTTTAGTAAATAGGGAGCAGCAGCACACACCACTGCAAGCTTATGACATTATTTCTCTTTATTCATACTTTGATTCTCTAAACTACATTCTACACTTACTTTTATTTCTTTAGGTACTCTCATTGGGTTGGTGATTTAGGAGATCTCTGCGCTGATTCAACAGAGTTCACCTTTATCTATATCACAAAAGCAGATGCCCTATAAACTTATTCACACTCTAGGATGATCAGACGCTCACTCTTTGTATAAAATAAATGCACGTCACACCAAGAACAGCAGATGCCTCCTTGATATGTCTGTAGTTGGGGTAGCTTTATTTATAAAAAAACAAAAAAAAGCAGAGGCCGCTGGTCCTTCCTCAGCGCTCACATCCAAACACCTCAGTCCTGCTTCTCAACAGCCAGCTGGAGCCATCAGCTGGTGCACAGAGCAGTGGGTGAGTGTGGCCTTGTCACATGCACGCTAAAGCTGTACTGGTACTTTGCTCAGAGAGGGAGGGGTGTGAAGGTGAATTGGTGGTCCGGAGGAGTTTGTTTAATGTACCATAGTGGCTGTGCTGGTAATCCGACTGGGCAGTGGCTGTGGTAGTGGAGTGCTAGGTGTGTCTGTGGACGAGTGTTGTGTAGTGTGTTGTGCAGGGCTGGCTTCACCCTTACCTGAGCCTTCTGAAGTGGAAGTGGAACTTCCCTCAAAGCCTGTACCAAGGTAAGGGCACCCACCTCCCTGCCATATTCCCTCATCCCCCATTTCCTATCAGTCTGCAGGACACAGCTCTCAGATACTGGCCCCATCTCACTCATGTATTTGAATACTACATCCCATTTATTTCCCAAGGTCATAGAACCATCATCTCTATAATATATACTTAAATAAATGAAAACATATATATATATATATATATATATACCGTATATACTCGAGTATAAGCCGACATGAATATAAGCCGAGGTATCTACTTTTACCCTAAAAAACTGGGAAAACTTGTTGACTCGAGTATAGGCCTAGTGTGGGAAATGGCAGAGGCTGGTAGTGACCCCAGTAGTAATTCCCCCTGGTTGTGCCCCCAGTGGTAATCCCCCCTTTCAGTGCCCCCTGTAGTAATCCCCCACTGGTAGTGCCCCCTGTAGTAATCCCCCCTGGTAGTTCCCCCAGTGGTAATCCCCCCTTTTAGTGCCCCCTGTAGTAATCCTCCCCTGTAGTAATTCCCCCCTGGTAGTGCCCCCTGTAGTAATCCCCCCTGTGGTAATCCCCCCTTTTAGTGCCCCCCTGTAGTAATCCCCCCCTGTAGTAATTCCCCCCTGGTAGTGCCCCCTGTAGTAATCCCCCCCTGGTAGTTCCCCCAGTGGTAATACCCCTTTTAGTGCTCCCTGCAGTAATCGCCCCCTGGTAGTGCCCCGTGTAGTCCCCACCCCCCAGTAGAGAGAGACGTGACAAGATTAAAAAAAAAAAATCACTTACCTGTAACTCCCGCTCCTGGTCCCGCCGCTGTCCGCTCCTCCGGCCGCTTTGCATGGGAGAGACGTCGTCATGACGACGTGTCTCCCATCGCCCACTGCGGGAGCCGGAAGATGGCTCCCGCAGTGGGAGCAGCAGCAGCCGCTGAGAGTCTGACAGACTCTCAGTGGCTGCTGATTACACCAAACACGCAGCTGCCAGCTCCGGCGGCTGTGTGTTTGGCAGTGTTTAGCGCTGACCGAACTCCGTCCGGTCAGCGCTACACTTGACTCGAGTATAAGCCGAGGGGGTACTTTTTCAGCACATTTTTTGTGCTGAAAAACTCGGCTTATATTCGAGTATATACGGTATATATATAGAAGAGAGGAGGGCACTCACCGTTGCAGCAAAAAAGGTTACTTCTACAACAGATGGCTGTGGCTTCTTGATATACTTGTTCCTTGACAAAAGTCTGTAATATGACCGAAACATCGGACTCTGTATTAATGACACTGGTGGTATGTAATAAATAAGCTTTTTTAACCACATTAAGGGAGATTGTGGTTATACTGTGGTTGCCCCAGAGCTGAATGGAAATTTGCTTGTGAGTGTGGGCTCTAAATGGACTTTATATATATTTAAAGGGGATGTGGGTGAAATTCAGTACAAATTGGATAATCTGGAAGATGATATTGTAGCTATAAAACAAAATAAATTTATTAGAGACAAAAAAGATTATTATAACAATAGGGTACGGAGTTGGGAATCTTCCAGTTCAAGAAGTGATTATAATATACAATCTACAAGAAATGGCTCAGATAATGAAATAGGTAATAATTGGGAACCATATCCTCAAAGGTATTCCCGTTACCATCATAGGTCAGAATGGAAACAAATCGAATTTATACCAAGAAGACGTTCTTCCAATCAATCTCATTATTATAAAGTTCAAGGGGATAGACAACCATAGGTAAAAAATAGATATGAAATATTGAGATCTCTGTCCCCCTAGTGCAGTGTTGGCTAACCTTGACACTCCAGCTGTTGTGGAACTATATATCCCAGCATGCCCTGCCACAGTTTTAGCATGCCCTAATAGCAAAACTGTAGCAGTGAATGCTGGGTTATGTAGTTCCATAACAGCTGGAGTGTCAAGGTTAGCCAACACTGCCCTAGTGTGACGCTCTAATTTTTTAGAGGAGAGGAAAGAATTCAGATTCCCTCATACGCAAAGGAGGGAAGAATTGTATGCAAGAATAGGTTCCCCACAGGGTATCAAGAGGGGTTTTTGTACAGTAGAAGATGGAATAGAGGTGAGCGAAAAATCACCCCAAAATAGAAGGCCTAATCTCCACATGCAAGAAATTACCCAAGAGGAATCATAAACATTTCTAAAAATAAATTATCTTCCCCATAAACTACGATACTAAGGAAGGGCTTGAAATTCGCCCCGGACCAGCATGTTGATAAATTTAATCTGTTTGTCGATTTAAATTACAAAGACATTTCTTAAAGAATCCTCTTCCTAAATTGTATTATAATCATAAACCTAAACCCACCATCGCCCTACCCTCAAAATTCTACTCTGTTGAATCTAGCGGAAGTCATATAGACATGAATCAGTGAGGGAAGAGTTTACAAAAATAAAAATACAACGTAATCCCTATAATAGTAATCTAAACCTACAAGAAAAACAAGCAGTAAAGCAATTAAAAGGGCATGATAGTTTAGTCATTAAGACGGCTGACAAAGGGGGGAGGACAGTAGTCTTACAAGATAAGGAGAATTATGAAAGAAGCTTATTTGATTGTCAATGATGTGTATACTTATGAAAGACTTCCAGCAAATCCAACTAGTCAATTTCAAGTGGAGTTGTTCAAGCTATTAAATAAAGCAAAATTAGACGGTTTAATTTGTAAGGATGAATTTGAGTACCTATTAGTTAAGAATCCTAGGACTCCTATTTTTTACCGTATCTCAAAGGCGCAAAAAATAAGGACATCCCTCCCGGCCGCCCGATCATTTCGGGTGTTCAGTCACTAGCGGCCAATTTGTCGCACTGATAGATTTAAGACTACAGCCATATGTTAAAAAATTTAGATCTTATTTAAAAGATTCCACAAATTTTTAAGAACTGTTAAACATTTTAAGTGGTCATCTTTTTTTATTGGTTAACAGTAGATGTGCAGGGGATCGAGGCAGTTTAGAAGATACTATCTAGTGATCCTGATGTGTCAGTAGCATAAAAGGAGTTTCTGACAAAAAGTATAAGCTTCATTCTAGAACATAGGCCCTCATTCAGAGCCGCTCGTTAGCGGCAGTACGCTCGTTCCGAGCGATGTTTGCACATCTGCGCATGCGTACGCTTTTTAGTACGCATGCGCGAACCAGTCAGTGCGGCCGAAAATCGTTTGTACGCTATATAGCGAGTGCCTGCTATTTTGAGTGACAGAATGAGGCGTATGTGGGTGGTAACAGGGGAAGGTGCTTGAAAATGGGGAGTGGAGATCCGAACGCAGGCGTGCTTAAAGGTCAAAACGGGCGTTTTATGGGTGTGTATATTTAAAACAGCAGCGTCATTGACCACGTCACTGGGTTATTTTAGAGCCAGAACTGCTCGCAAATTTGTGGTAGCAAACACCAACCACAAGAATAGCGAGCAGTTCATACGCTGGTCGATGTACTCGATTAATCTAATAAATAGCGGACATGACGTATGGTGCGAGCGGCCAGGGGGCGTTTTTAACAAATAAACGAGCGTATGTTTTGCTCGTTCGTTCAGACTTAGAGGTGTGAACAGACTGCAATGTGCGTACGGATCATTTGAATAGCCACCCCTTGTTTTTAAACGAACGACCGCAAATAGCGAACGGCTCTGAATGAGGGCCATAGTTTCTTTGAATTTGAGGGAGAATTCTATTTGCAAAAACAGGGTACAGCTCTGGGCACGAAGTTTGCCCCATCCTATGCAAACATCCTTATGGGGTAGTGGGAGCAATAGAATATTTATGATTAAGAATTTGACCAGACTAATATTAAATTGTATCGTCGCTTTATAGATGATCTTGATTTGGGTGGGAGATTTAAACAGCATAGATCATTTTATCTCTCATATTAATGTGAATGAGTTTAATTTACAGTTTACACACAAACATCACATAGATTGTATTGACTATTTAGATGTATTTTTGGAAGGTGAACCAAATAAAATCATTAAGACAAGTACACATTTTAAAGAGGTAGATGCAATAGCTTCATACCTCCATCTAGTTGTCATTTTCAGCCCTGGATTCAAAATGTACCTTATGCCCAATTTCTGAGATTAAAGAAAACTTGTAGCGAAAAGGCCCAATTTTGGAATCAAGTTGATAAATTAAGAGAGAGGTTCATTGAAAGGGGATATGCCAAAGAACAGATATCGGATGCAGTAGTAAGGGCTTCAAATCTAAAGAGAGAAGATTTGCTTAAAGAGAAACCGGTTCAAAGAGAGAAAACTGTATTTAACAGTAGACCATATATTACACAGTTTAATAGAGAAAACAAAGTGATTACAAGAATCTTGAGGAGACATTGGAATATTTGGTTGAAGGATCCTATTTTGGGACCTAATATCCCAAAAGAACCTAATTTAGTGTTCAAAAGAGTGACTAATTTAAAGAGCATATTAGCTCCGAGTAAGTTTAAACCCACTAGGGAGGCCAAAATAGAAATTCAAGATAAGCAGAAAGTCTTGATGAAGAGAATGAGTTGCTTCCCTTGCAATAAGTGCATTTGCTGTAAATTCATGGAAAAAAAAACCTTTCAATTGGGTTGGAGATGATGAGAAGAAGCATTACATTAGAGACACCATCACATGTAATACGGATATCATTATTTACAGAATCACCTGTGGTTGTGGTAAGGCTTATATAGGCAAAACTACAAGATGCCTTAAAATATGCATACAAGAACACTTGCAAAATATTAAAAATAATATAACTTCCTATGGTCTTCCTAGACTTTTCTTGAAATTACACCAATCAGAAGTCAAAACCTTGACTTCCACTGCATTGCAACATGTTAGAAAGAATCCTAGAGGAGGTGGTAAAGAACTAGATCTCTCAAAAAGGGAGTCATTTGGATCTACACGCTAAATACACTTTCCCCTAATTGTCATAATGAAGGCACTGATATAGTGTAATTTTTGTATAGTTTAGACAATATAGAGATAGAGAACTTTTGGTGATAGAGAGATCAAATAAAGACATATTTTATTGAGGACAACAATATGTTAAGACCTTGCTATTGTTTACGATCTCACATGTAGCATTTTTGTATTTATATATTATTTATAAGCTTACCAAAGGGATCAAATCATGATTTTTTAAGATATTGAATATTATTGGTAATGTTGTAAGACTTCATTTAATATACATGACATATTTTAGTTGGTTAGGAAGGTTTCCATTATATTTTTTGTCGTGAATATACTTTATAATATGGATGTTAGAGTATATAGGGGGCATTATTATTAAAATATATGGATTTAAGGAATTATGGAGAAAGGATGTAGTATAATCACATGATTAAAACTTATTAGTTTTCTGATTTTCACAGTTAAGGGTAGCAGAAGTTATATAAAGTATGCTATTTGAGAATATGAGTCTTTTTTGGGATCAGTCTATTAGGGAAATTGGACATTTAAGTCTATTAAACATGGGGAGCATTGGTTTTATGGCATTTTAAGTAGATTTATAATATATTATTAATCACATGGTTTAAAGTTATTGAGGGGAATAATATAGGTCTATTATAGGTCAAAGCAACATTTATGGGCGATAAGAGGGACCTAATAGTTTAGATTAGTATAAGGGGGTTTATGTGTTTTCGTAGGGGCAATAGTAAGCCCAGTTTTGTAGATCCTGTATGCATAGTTTTTAGGTACACTAAAGCCTAATTGATAATACCAATGTTATTCAAGGTACCAATAAAATGGCTGCAGACATAATAATGAGATAGACTATAGGATGCTGGTAAATTGGCCACCATCAGTGCCGTGCGAGGTACGAGGGAGAGCTCTACCAGGAAGCATGTTCCTCTGTGCACTTGTGTTCTTGCTTACGTCTCCCGCACTGCATAACGCGAGACTCCACATAAGCCACCCTCATTAGTTTCAGAGAGGTGGAACACGGTGCAACGCAAACCACGTGTGTACAGTGCATGTTGGGAGTTGGAGTCCCTACCCAGAAGTATAGGCAATTAAGTTTATATCTTATATTTGTTTGATTTGTATAATGAGTTTCATTCAGAGATCGGAACTATAGAGAGTCTGCCGCTGGCTGAACCCTAAGAGATAATAGTTAGAACAGTCCAGCAGAGCCTAAGTAGTCTTTATAGTTTTTCTCCACATTATCATTAGAGGAAATGATTTAATTCCTAAGAGAGTTATATAAAGAGCTCCTGGCTAGCTTAGGTCATTGCTCAGACAGAGTTGGTTATGCACGGTCACTTTGATTTTGAGTAAGTACTTATTGGATTCCTTATGTAGATTCTAACTGTTTATATTGGATCATATGAAATGTGTTAAACTGTGGGGCTTTTGTATATGTTTTTTGTTAATAACATGTATATTAATGTCAGTTGTATAGATACGACTATAAGTTTATATGTATTGGATTATACCATAATGGGGAGTAGAGTCTGTTTAGTGATTTTGTAGCATTATGATAATTATAGAATACAAAAGATCATCAGATTTTAAAGATTAACGGTGGTAAAAGTTATCGGTTGAGAGAGCTGGGCAGTCACACCAATAGCAGGCCGTGTTACCTGCAGTTACTAGCCTCATGTACTATATCTCTAATGCTCTCTCATTAATACCAGACTGACTAAAGAGTTGGGGGAGAGAATAGTTTACTGCACTTATTTAGACAAAGCTGAAAACAGGTATATTGACATTTTATCACATAGTAAAGTAACTATTCAGTTTTGGCTTCTGATAGCAGAGATCCACAGGAACTAATTCTGCATCTTGGGTTAAATTTATTGTTATCTCTAAAAAAACGAAACAAAAAATGAACACTCAGGAGGGAAGAGTGTTATATTCACGTGAAGTACTTACCTTACTAAGGAACTGCAACCGGATTTTTAGAACTTAGTATTTAGGAGGATATCTACATTGATATATTGTTATTATTTATGCATGATGATACTGCATTGTTCAGATAAATATATGTATGTCAATATACAACACACTACACTGTTATGTCATATAATGAGGTGAATGTATGTTCTTATTTACTTGGAATTTCGCCAATATAAAGAACGTTATATCTATATGCAATTGTGTTTACTTACCTGGAGGTGTAATGCAAGCATCCAAAAAGAATAAGGAACAGATGTATTTGTGTTATAATATTGTTTTCAACTAACATGCCCCTTCTGCACACTACTCTATAGGGAGTAATATTAATACTTGAGTGTATTCTTGGGCTTACATAGGCAAGTCCTATATATATGTACTATGGGTTTTCCCAAGTAGGCCCATATAATATAAGTATACTTGGATGGAGACACTGATGACATTATATGTACCACTTATTGGGAGGACATAGGTGGGAACATTAGACAAGTGAAATGGGAGTTAGTAACCTGGTCCCCTTAATAGAGAGAAAAGGGGGGTTTCATGTTTTTTAAATATCGGACTAAATTAAAGATTGGAGCCTAGAACTTATTACATTTTAAAAGGTGCAATTTGCTTCACTATCCTCTAGGGATTGTATCTCAATCATATACCAGCGTATGCATGTTACACTGTTTAATGAGCCCCATCTTAATGCCTGTAGACATTGGGACTGATGCAGAGGTAGCCACAAAACGAATGCAGAAAAAAGGTGTAAGTAAAACTTGCATGCACCCCATATTCAGAGCTGCATGGACTCATTATATAGCACCATATACAGAGGTAAAACATACAGCAGAGTACACAAGTACAAAATGGTACAGGCAAGAACATTCTGAGTGCCGGAATCTCGACAGCCGATATATAAACTACAATAGTTACATAATTGAAGTGCTCAGATTACACAGTTGCTTAGGGAATACAGAGTTTATAATCTAGAGGGGCTATTGGTGGCACAAAGAGGGTGAGCAGGAAGAAGGGATGATAGGCTATTAGGTCACCTTAAAGGAAAAAGTGTAACCAACACTGGCTTTCTCAGCCTAGACACGTAGTGGCAAAGTCAGGGGGACAAAAACGTAGGGAATCTGCACTTCTACTCATATTTTTCTATATTTTACATTTCAATTCAATATAGGCAATGAAAATGGCAGTGGTGGTTAATCTATATACCGTGTTTGAGTTATGCCTGTCACAGCTACAGTTCAATAATTCTGCTCTGCAGCCCCATCTGCTGGCCAGATATGGCACTAGAGCAGAGCACTGAATATAATCCAAATATTCTTTCGTGCACCTCAGTCCCTAGAACTATACGAGGTCTATGCACTTTTTTTGTTGTTAAAAAATTAACCCATTATTAATAAGGCGGATTGATTCTTTGATTTGTCAGCAGTCTAAACGGGGAAAATGGATTGATCTCGCACACAACAGAAATCTCTAAGGGCGGGATGTACTAAGCTCAAAAATAAATTTTTTAACGCATTTCTCATATATACTAAGCACCGGAATGCATTGCTTCGACCTGGTGGGTAACGTTACCCAATAGAAGCCTATGGGCTTTTTTTTTGGGATGCCCCCATGAGGGGAATCCAATCGTATCCCTCCCAGCTTTCCCCATGACGCGCGAGTCCTTCTGCGCAAAAGAATGCCAGCGGGAGGGTCATAAACCCAGATGTCCCTCTATTACAAAGGACAACTCTTACCGGGAGAGTTGTCCTTTGATTTTCTAGATACATACCGGCTACCCGATAATTGGCGGTATGTACATCATCGAGAATGCGATTCTTAGTACATCTCACCCTGAGTATCACCATAGAATAAATAGACAGTCAAATACACTGATTAATACATTTGGGTTTTTGATTATAATATGCTGCGGCAATGTCCGGTGATTACGTTTACAGCAGAACTGCTGGAGCAAAGTGTGGTTCTGTACAAACACGATGATGCAATCTTGACACTTGGGTGTAAATTTACTAAAGTGAAAGTTTTTAGAAAGTGGGGATGTTGCCAATAGCAACCAGATTCTAGCTATTATCTTCTAAAAAGTGCTACTTAAAAGTTAAGTAGAATCTGATTGGTTGCTATGGGTAACATCTCCACTTCTAAAAACTCTCACTTTAGTAATTATACTCCTTGTACTTTTTGAGATGCGAGAGGGATTTTTTAACTGTTATTTTAATACATTCTAAAATAGTATGGTTTACATAATATTCTGATACTAATACTGGGTGTAGAAAGGCCTGTTTTTATGAATGTCATCCATGATCTCCAGGGACAAACATTCCTGTTGTACTGCAGTAAATTGATGTTGCACTGAACTCACCCCCACAGTGCGACATGGTCACCTAATCTGTTCCTGTTGTTGTTAGACAAGGCGCAGAATCAAGATAACGTTCACAGGAGAAAATTACACTAGAGATTATAGTATACAATAACTGCGTACAATATTATTACGTTATCTCAGTGTGTGCCTATGAAAACTGGTTGTTCTTGTAACATTTATATTTTTCTGATGTAGATAACTGCTCTGCAAATACATAAATTGTGAAAATGATCTATTTTTAGAGCTTTTTTATGCGTTTTAACATCTAACAATGTTTAGTTTTAACTTCCTTACTTTTAGGTGTTGATTTCATTTGATGCAAAATGCAGTATTTTAACATCACAGTAATAACCCCCCTATTCTCCCCTACCATTGTGCAATTTTGGACACACTGAATTTGTTTTACAATTCTATTAAATGCTTTGCACCTCATGTACCATATTGGGGGAATAATAATAATAAAAAAATCACATAGACATTTTTTTAAGGAGCGTATTTATTAATGAAATCACAATATATGGGGTTTGGTTTCACAAGACAGTCACTCATCACATCAGTTTATTGTTTAACATCAGCTAATTTATTCATGAAAATAACAATATTTTTGTTTAGTGTAACAACTACAGTACTGAACACAAAATAGATGAGCAGGTGCTATTTATCATCATAAGGGCTATTGTAGGAACAAGTGTAATTTTAATCCCTTCATTGTTAATGGTTTTTCTACAGGTGCTATTAGGTGGGTGACAGGGCACATAGTGCTGCTTGGCATAGTCAAAAAATGCTCAGGGCACGCACCCTGCAGTGCATAGTGCCCTTCTGGGACATCCGTTCTGTTCTCCACACTTATACTGCCACTGGCCCTACCCTTTGAGTGACTTCACAGGTTGGGGTGTGTGGCTGGCACAGTACGCTGATGAACACTGCTCCAGCGCTGATCAAACTGTTTAATAGAAGTCATTGTATATGACAATCAGAGTGTCACAGTAGTCCGGTTCCTACTTACCGGGTACAGCAGTGCTGATCCCCACAGGGCTGCAGGGGTCCATCATGGGCAGGAGCCAGTCAGCACCAGCCGCAGTAAAATTCCCCTCGCTGCTGGCAGTCCCTCTCCCGGCTTTTATTGGAACTGACGGCATCTTCTCTCTCTCCAGGCTGCTGTGAGTAGCTCTGCTCTCTCCATGGGGCCCATTTATCATTTAATATTTGAGGAAAAATCCCCAAAAACACCCGTTTTCGGGGGATTACCTCAAATATTAAGGGCAGGATGCACTAAGCATCGCTTTCGCGAGATGGTACATCCCCCCTGACTTCGCGTACATACCGCGGTTCATTACCGCGGTATGTACCAAGGATTTTGCAAAGGACAGCTCTCCCGATAAGAGCTGTCCTTTGCGATGCTGCCGGGCAGAGGGACTTCCGGGGGCTCATGGGAGGGATCCGATTGGATCCCTCCCAGCCAGGAGCGTTGCGATAAGAAGCCCATAGGCTTCTATTGGGTAACGCCACCTGAAGGTGGCATTACCTAGGGATGCGAAGCGATGCATTCTGCTGCTTAGTACATTCGGGGAATGCCGTAAAACCCCCGAAAACTGCATTTTCAGGGGTTTTACCGCATTTTCCCCTTTAGTACATCCCACCCTAGGTTTCTACTGTACATACACTACTTTGTATTTCTGAGGGTAATTTTACATTTCTAAAGAACAAGTATGTGTTCTAGATATTTGCAGAAAATAAATATGACCGGTGTGAAGGAAATATGATTGTGCATTGCACTTGTTCTTACAAACTTGAGGCATTAATTTGTGTATGATATATTGGAAGAGTACTATGGCACGTCAATATATAACACATTCTCACTCAGCCTACTGAGCCTAGATTACTAAACACATAGGTAAAGGTACAGTACAGTATGCTGACTTCAAGTTCTTGTGGGAAAAGTTCTTCAGTAAAATCCATTACAGCATCATTAAACAGTTTGCAAAAATAATTATGACTAAGACTAGACTAAAATGAAAACCGAGATCCACTGACTAAGAACCTGACTCACTACCGGTCACAACTGCGATTACGCACGCAATCAGCCAATTGTTGCGTTCTGTACATGCGTATGCATCGCAGTGCACGATGACTACACAGACCCAACGCAGAGTGATTGACATGAAGTACCATTTGGGGGGCTGGTCGGTGAAATGCAGGCGTGCCAGGGCATTTGGACGCCGTTGCAGGGGCATGCAGAAGTTAGCCACTGTGATGCCATATGCAGCTTGTGTCCTCACTGCGTGCGATGAGGTTAGCAGTTCCCGAGTAAGGTCAGAGCTTGTACAAGTGTGTGTGAGGATGCGATGGTACTCGATGTTACCGATGGTTTCGCAGTCTTGCTAAGAATTACGGTTGTGTGTAAAGTAAGGTGGGTGTCCTTATGTTAGGCTGCATATGGTATTGTGATTGCAATCATTAGCATATGTTCGCAGTGAGACTGCGTGTGTAATCGCGATCCTAACTTAATGAGGCCCTAAAACTTCACTAAAACAAAGTTAAAAAAGAGACAAAAATGTGACTTTAAAGCAACTACAATTTGAAACAAGCGACTCTTAAGCTAAATTTTAAATCCTTGTCATAATGAACACTGAGCCAAATGCAGGGACCTTGGGTGAGCAGCGGCGCCGCCCAAAGGCATCTGTGCTCTGTACGGACGCAACGCTCACACACCCCTAGTTATGGCCCTGACTCTCAGGGGTATATTTACTAAAGTGCAGGTTTTTAAGAAATGGAGATGTTGCTCATAGCAACTAATTAGATTCTAGTTAACATTCACCTAGCACCTTATAGAAGATAATAGCTGGAATTTGATTGGTTGCTATGGGCAACATCTTCACTTCTAAAAACCATCACTCTAGTAAATACACCCCTGAGTCTCCCTTAACCAGTGCAGTCCTGGCTACTAGTCTCCCTTTACCAGTGCAGTCCTGGCTACTAGTCTCCCTTTACCAGTGCAGTCCTGGCTTCTAGTCTCCCTTTACCAGTGCAGTCCTGGCTTCTAGTCTCCCTTTACCAGTGCAGTCCTGGCTACTAGTCTCCCTTTACCAGTGCAGTCCTGGCTACTAGTCTCCCTTTACCAGTGCAGTCCTGGCTTCTAGTCTCCCTTTACCAGTGCAGTCCTGGCTACTAGTCTCCCTTTACCAGTGCAGTCCTGGCTTCTAGTCTCCCTTTACCAGTGCAGTCCTGGCTTCTAGTCTCCCTTTACCAGTGCAGTCCTGGCTTCTAGTCTCCCTTTACCAGTGCAGTCCTGGCTTCTAGTCTCCCTTTACCAGTGCAGTCCTGGCTTCTAGTCTCCCTTTACCAGTGCAGTCCTGGCTACTAGTCTCCCTTTACCAGTGCAGTCCTGGCTTCTAGTCTCCCTTTACCAGTGCAGTCCTGGCTTCTAGTCTCCCTTTACCAGTGCAGTCCTGGCTTCTAGTCTCCCTTTACCAGTGCAGTCCTGGCTACTAGTTTGCAGGGAGGAAATGTATGAACCCTTATCACAGTAGGTTAAAAGATTGAGACAAAATAACCTCACAAGTACATAATAATATGCAGATATATTATTTTTTACAGCTGCTCTACCACCCACCTTTGTCTCCACTTTTACTTCTATTATTTTGTGCTCTAGCTCTAAGTGCATGTACATTTCCATTTATCAATGTCTACTAGCATGATAAGTGAGCATTGTTTTGCTTGTGTAATTGAGTGGAGTGGGTCAGCAGAAAATATGTTGTTTAAACAAGAAAATGTGCATTAGTTTATCATCCAAGTACTGTTCATAGTCTTAAGTCTACATCCATGGTACTGCCACCAAACATTATTAATCATGCGTTGTATACAGGTATACCAATGCAAATATAGGGAGGAGGAGGGTCCTGGGAATTACAGTGGAATGTCTCTTCTGGTCACACTGTATTCAGTACAGTAAGGCATAAACACTAGAGAACTTTGCATTTATAAAGTACAGGCCTCCCTGCGACTAGACCGATACTTATCAAAACTGTTCTGTGGAGTTTTCACCTCATTCTGCAGTTTGCTGCAAAACGTCCCAGCTCCATTTACAGACTACACATTCAGCAAGATGTGATTTTGCAATACAGTGTGGAATTACAATCCGCAGAATGTACTCTACCTCAGCAAAAATGTGATTTGGGCCAAATTGTGCAGCAACTTTGTGTTATAGGAGACCCAGCTGCAGCCTTTGTGGTTTATTGATCAGAGTAGGGCCGGCAAGGATGGCAGGAGGGCAATTTATCCCCAGGCCACTCTTGGTTTAAAGATGAGAAATAGCTTGCAAAGTGATGGGACTTCAATGCTTCACATGGTCACTGAGTCTTGCACAGTCATGGTATATAATATCTACTGTACATGGCAGTGTGCTATTTACTACATGCCATGCTCTTATAAAAAGTCATCCTTCAGATTTCAGATTAAGTATTCAGGAGCGATAAATAGAAATAACAATTACTATAAAAAAATGACAATAATAATATGATAAATATATGGGGCAACCTGTAGTAACTAAGGGCCTGATTCACTACAAATGGCAATATAGCGTACACACACAGTTCAACTGCAATAGTATGCTAATCCATAGCGATCGCAATGCTGCCGCAGCACTACATAAGGTCGACCACTTCACCTACACACACATCCGTAATGATTAGCAAGACTGTGAAAACATCGGTACATTCGAGTACCATCGGACCCATACACACAGTTAAGGCAGGTCAGACCGCACTCAGGAATTACTTACTTCAGCACACGCTATGAGGCCTCAAGCTGCGTATAGTATCGCAGTGGATAATTTATGTACACCCACGCAATGGCCTGCATCGCCCAACCAGCCCCCCGTTACCACCCATTAACGGCACCTCCTGTCAATCACTCTGCGATGGGTCTGCGTAGTCCATGCGATCGCAGTGCCTATCGCATTGACCAGTTCGCGGACGCGCACTGCAATGCATGCGCAGTACGCAACAAACAGCCGATTGCGTGTGTCTTAGTAACGGCTATCCTTGCTGAATCAGGCCCTAAAGCCGCCCGCCTATTCATGTACCACAAACTAGATAGCTCCTATTCTCACATAAACACCCAAATCATACTTGCTGACATTTCTCTCTGAGGGATTGGTCAGGTGGCTGGTGCGAGGGGTGTGGTGCCACAAACTGCATTATAGCAGCTCCTGCTGCTCAAGGCCAGGATGAGCAGCAGAATGTATACACAAAGACGCTGCTGCGATTGAGATAGGTATGAGAGATGTTGTGGAAAAGTGATGGGCGATGCAGGGCCGTGACTGGGAGGTGGCTAGAAATTAGACACAAACATGGTCTGTTCAGTGGACGTGTTATGGATGTGTCAATACAAGCAGCTATGCTCACAGACACACAGCCCCAAGCACAGGATGTCAGAGCCAGACAGAGAAGCTGCACTTAACAAAAGGCTAATGCAAGTTTCAGTGGTGCAACCGATGGTGGCATATAAAGACGCACCATTCGGTATCATAGGTATCATAGCATATATAGGAAGCTAAAAGTGGGAGTGTCTCAGACCTGTGTACACAAGGGAAGGAGTTTGTTGCGGTATTTGCATAAAGTTGCAAATGGGCGGCCACCAATAGACGCTGCTACATGTGACTCAGAAACAAGCCCTGAAGGTGAGTATAACCATATACAAGTGCAACCAATATGTAAGTTTTACTGAATCCACAAAAACTAAAACCTGTTGGGCGAAAGGGCTACATGTGATTGGATTGGATCACAGCAGGCTTGCCTACCCTCCCGATTTGGTCGGGAGCCTCCCTAATATTGGGTGCCTCTCCCAACCCCCCGAAAAGGCAGGCAAGCCTCCCGGCTGCCGGGCTACTACTAGATGATGCAATTTGCGCTGAATCGCTTCATCGTGGCTCCGTCCCCTGCTTCTCAATGCCTTTATCTTCGGCATTGTGAAGAGGGAGCGGTGCCACGATGACGCAATCGTGCAGTTATGCCCCTGGCCCCACCCCCAATACGGAGTCATTGGCTGGCCATGCCCCCTGCTGTATGTAGGTATTCAGCTCCCCCAGGAAGGAGGGAGCTGAATGTCAGCAAGTATGGATCACAGTAGGCCTACTCTGCATATTTTGGTTTATTTTAACAATTTTTTCTTTATTTGTTCATGTTTTAGGCAACTCCACAAGATTTTATGGTTACTGATATTTTCTGTAGCTAAGAGTTTTCATTTCCTTATTTCATGCAAGATCGCATTTCTTGTCTACAACATGCAGTATAGCAAAATCAAAATGCACAGATATTGATGCCGAGGTTTTAAAAAGAGATTATGAAAAATATGAAAGGGTTGCATGCTACTGTATAAAGACATTCTCAGGGAGATGTATCAAGCCTTATAGAGAGATAAAGTGGAGAGAGCTAAAGTACCAACCAATCAGCTCCTGTCATTTTTCTAACGCAGCATGATAGCTCTCCACTTTATTTCTCTCCAAGGCTTGACACATCTCCCCCTCTGTGAGATTGACACATTTAATAATAATCATTTAGGGTCAGTTTGGAAATACAGTTTATAAAGATAAAAAATATTTCTGTTTCAAACATATTTGTTCTATTAACTCTTAGTAAATATATTTTTAAATATATGCCCATTATAATGTATTTTATTTTCAAAAGCCGTATTATTGTATATATATTGCTGGTTATTTTCCAAGTCCTTTGGCCTCGGTAGTCATGCAGAAACAGCAGTGTACGCATAATTGACACTTGTTTAATTAACAAGGCTATTTAATAAGCCTCTAATACAAGGAAATACAGTATCTGTGATATCACCTGCATAAAGTAACGGGGCAAACCACAGTCCCCATACAATGTATGCATGTTGTGGTTGTACTATTTATCATGCTCCAAATCTTTTAGAACTTGACTGTTGGAGCTAATGGTAAGATGATGCTAGCTGCTCCTACCATTTGGAAGAGGGATCCATTTTGATCCTCCCACCTCATCCGCGGTGTAAACTTTTGCAGTACCTATTAGGATGATGAAAGTACTGGTTCGGAGCATCGCCGGGACAGCTACTTATTGGAGTAGTTGTCCCTCTAAGGGGCCATGATAAACCACTTGTCTGTTTTAGAATCTTTAGTAAATCTTCCCCATGATGCCTCCATTCATGAGGGGTATCTTTACAGATCTGTCATTAATAATAATAATAATAATAATAATAATAATCATGTTATTTATATAGCGCTTTTCTCCTAAAAGACTCAAAGTGCTTTACATTTGCCTTTACAGTACAAAATACAAAAATAAGCTTAAACAAGGGTCATTAGTGAAATGCTTGGGTGAATAGGTGAGTCTTGAGCATATTTTTGAAGGATTCTAGAGTGGAGGCCTCTCGAACTGTGCAGGGAAGTGAGTTCCATAAGGTTGGAGCCCCAAAACTGAAAGGTCGACCCCCAGACGAATTCCAGGAGATTCTAGGTACTGTTAATAGTCCTTCGTCAACGGATCGCAGTAATCGAGAGGGACGGTAAGGAATCAGAAGCTGCTTTAGGTACCTTGGGCCATGGTCATGTAGGGCTTTGTAAGTTAGTAAGCCAATCTTGAAAACATTAATTGATGGACCCTCTGACTTTCGAGAAGATACAGTCTTGAAGCACTCAACCAATCTTAAGTATAGACTATGCATTTTTGCTATGTAATAATGAAAGCAATTTTGTGTCTGAGTCTCTGAATATCAACATTCATGCTTGTACTTGTGATCCATCAGCCCTGACTTCAGCTATGACTTTACACTACTCCTGACCTTTGCTTTGGTTTAATTCATCTTTCTTTCAATTTTTTATGGGGCTGCTATAGACTGCATTCCCCATACACACACACACACACACACACACACACACACACACACACACACACACACACACACACACACTTGGACTGCAAACTGCCTCCCCCACAGACACACACACATAGACTGCAGACTGACCCCCACACACATACAGAAACATGGACTGCAGACTGGCCAACCCCCTCACACACACACTTGAACTGTGGACTACCCCCACACACACTTGTACTACACACTGCCTTCCCCCCCCCCATGTACATGCACTCTCTGACTTACTGGCACTGCCCAAACCAGCTGCAGCACCAACTGGGCTTAAGTAAATGTAGAGCAAGGAGAAGACTCACTGGACAACTAGACGCTCTACAATGGGAGGAGCAACAACTGGACATGTGCAGCACATTCTACTCGCCCATTTCCATGTATCCAGTGCATGCACAAAGAGCTCTGATCAGCTGCCGCACATTTGCTGTAGCTCCGATTCACAGAGAGACTAGACAAAGTTGTCTCTATCTAAAAGAAAAAGTTTTTGATCCATCAGGGGGTTTTCTGGGTACTGAGAACCCCCCCTGTGTGCACCACTGGCTCTAATGATCACAAGCACTCCACAATTATCACAAATACTGAACTGTTCTACTGTTGTTATTGTATGATGCTTGACTTCACCTCACAACTTCTATCAATATAAATATAGATTGTTCTCTTTGTATACGATTACAGCCATACATTTTACTGACATTTAATAGAAGATGGTAAAAATAAATATAATTTCAATATGTTGGATAAGTTGACAGAAATTCTGTATATTATCATTATTTTATAAACTTTTTGCAGCGCTAGTTTTTTCTAGTTATCAAGTGGAAAAAATAACAATGGGAGAAAAATCAGTACACACACAGTTCCTGTCAAATGTAAAAATCTAAAAAAAAAATGCCTTAAAAGGTGTTTTTGTTTATATGTGTTTTGTTTTGTTTTTTTTACTCCAGATGGGAAGAATAGAAAACATCAGCATATAATGTGCCAGCTGGTATTATAAACTAATTAATATTACCCAAAACTTTAGACAATACATTATTATAACAAAATTGCAGTTAAGTAACTAGTTTAATATTTCTGTTTAGACTTTTTTTTATTTATTTATTTGCTTACAAATGCTACAAAAGTAGGATTTCATTTTGTAAATTGTCTGACCAGACTGTAATGTACTGGCATTTCTTTAAAGACTGTTTTTGTATACTTGGCAAAATTGAAAAAGCACACTAAAGGGCAATGCTCGGCACATAAATGCTTAATGTACAGTTTTTAAATCGTGTCATTAATCACAAATCTATTTATAAACTCTACCTGTGACATGCAATTTACTAGCAATGGTTTTTAAGGTAAATTCCTTCTGCTGTTGAAATTTACTCGCAATAGATCTGAGTTATGTATTGATTTAACCTCTTTCATCAGGCAGAGTACAAGGGTGTTTTTAATTGACACTTTAAGCATGAGAGTACTAAAGAGAGTTTTCCTAGCAAATAATATATAACCTTGAAATTGTTATTTTATATTGGGATGTACATTACACATACTTGCTGACTCTGGGACATTCCCGTGTGGGGTCTCCAGGGAGTCAGGGAGAATTCCCAAAAGTCAGGAGTCTCCTGAACATTCCGGGAGAGTAGGTGAGTATGAATTTACATCTGTATATGCTTGCCACAATACCCCTTTAATCAAGGACACGTATGATTTACACAGGTTCTGTGGTTGATTAAAACCAGGTGAAATCCAGGCTTGAATTTAGCCAGCTACAGAACCTGTGTAATTCATATATGTCCCAGATTAAAGGGATATTATGGCAAGCCTACCTGAGCTACAGGTCCAGAAAGCATATATAGGAATTGGCGTATCTATAATGGGTGATCAAAGACCCCAGGGGGGACCACACTGCACACCTTGCACCCATATAATTATATTTACTTGTCTGGAGTCCCACGTCGGTCAGCGCTGCAGACAGAAATCTCTGGCAAAATGGCACTGTGGCGCTTTTCCCGGATATTTGGGCATGCACAGTATAGACGTTTCCGGTAACATAGAGATGGTGCCATGTTCCCGGAGACCTGTACATGCACAAAGCCAGAGTCTACTATGCTGCCGGAGAGGAGGGGGGCCCGCATGGAGGCTGCACATGGGCCCCTCCTCTCGTAAACCGTCCCTTTATAGAGGGGATTATATCCGAAAGGCATAAATTCCATTTGTCTCTGTTTCAATTAGAATAAGGCTTCTCCTTATATCCTATTGGGGTTCTGGGTATAAATATTTTTTCTGATGCACTACTTTTTGAATGATATTTCTTTAGTCCCAAACTGTATGATAAACTGCAGTGAATTATGAAATACTCCATGTCTCGAGAAAGTGGTTGCAACCCAACTGCAAATCCACTTGTCATCCCATGATTTTCCTTATCCAGTCCCATCAAGATTCATGAGACAATATAGAACTAAAACAGCAATGGTGCATCTGCATAATGATCTACTGATGCTGCATTTTATACCGTGGACGACTGAAATCTAAAAAGCATCTGAAGAATTTCTGTGGAATGGATTACACAGTCCTTAGTTGGTTCAAAATATTTTACACTGACAGGATGGCCACCAGGGATGTGCGGTCAGGGTAGGCAGGGCCCTGTCATACTCCAAAGATTTGATATAAAATTACAATAATACAAAGAAGATATTTATAACTTATAAACATCTTCTTCGTTTATTGTAATACTTTTTATAGTTAACACTCACCAGCTTTGTGGAGCTCCCTGGGACTGCAGGGAGACGAGAGGAGGCAGCAACAGCTCAGCCTCACTCCAGTATAGTCAGACACTGCTTACAGAGCTGGGGACGTGGCAACATCATGGGTAGTAAGCTGCACAGAAAGAGAACTAATAGAGACATGCCTCTGAGTATGGGGCCATGCCTTGAGCACTGATGGACACCTTGGATGTATCATTTGGCAAGGAAGTGCACTGCAGTGTTTAGAGATCGGAGCTCAGTCAGCAGAAGCAAGAGAAGACACAGTGATGCAGGTAGGAGAATCAATGGACACTGAAGCTTAGTGTAGTGATGGGAGAGTTACAGTGAGTAGGGGGTGAGACAGACTCCCAGCACTCAGACCCATCTCCATGTCTGCCTCCCCAGCCATTGACCTCACTGCACATCAGTGAAGGCTACAATGGCTCCCACTGCAAGGGAGATGGGACAGACCATAACCAAGCAAAAGTCAGGAGAGGACAAAGAATGCACTGCCGGGAATGTGGTAAGTATGGGGGCAGGTTGGAGCAGTGGGGGCAGGATGGTGTGGGAGGAGGGCATAGGACTGAGTGGGGGTGGTGACCCAGCATATGCCATGTGTCTTTACTAGTCTTCTTATATCAGAATAAGGTAATAAAAAAATAAGGTTTCCCTGTATACTTTTACACTCATGCTACATATTAAATACATATTTTCTCGCTCTGCGGATATTTTCTTTCTGGTATGTAGAGACCCAAATGTTATATTGCCACTAAGCTATTTTTTTTCTTTATTTAAAATATAAAATTCTGATATAGCTGAAAAACACACTTGCATCCTACATCCTATTAATACCTATACCTACCATTAGTATGGGTTTACCAGATTTTATAAACCACAAATCTAAAATAAAAGAAACCTATATTTATAGGTTAATTTATAAATCTAATCTCAATTCAGACTCTCTCTTAAATTAACCTTGTGCATAGGTCAAAAATATAGCAGCTCATTAAAATGTGTCTAATGCTATACTAAGGAGTGTATTTATTAGGCCATGAAAAGCCCCTACAAAACAGATTGCTATTTTTCCTTTTATTACTATAGTCGATAGTCGCAATGGTGGATGGCGCGCTTGCGAGCCCAGCAGACTGCGTACGTCCACGCAGTCCCTGGGCTGGCCACTCCAGGAAAACGGGGCGGACGCACCCTCTTTTACTGGAATGCCGGGCACCCCCGCGCCTTAAATGCCTCTGCCTGTCAATCAGGCAGAGACATTCTAGGGCTTGCGTGCGTCTTAGCAGGACCCATTCTGCACACTCGCAGAATAAGTCCTGTGCACGCGCAGATTCCTGATTATTGTGAATCTGCATTGCTGAGTCAGGCCCTGTATCTGTATCTGGCAGACCAAGATTGGGCTTTGTCAGGTCAGCCTCATATGATTTTGTTCTGAAACCTAACATTTGGAACCCTCCTGTTTTGCCTCTGGGCAGCAGTGGAGACAAGGCAGTGTTTTGCACCAAATATCTGTGCATTTGGACTGTTGCTTTGCCAGACAACTAGTTAGCTTGATAGACGATCTTGATAGAAGTGGCCCATGACATACCCTCTCTCAGCGTCAGTCATATGGTAATCTTCATAGGCTCATGATCGTGGCTGGTCTCTTTGACACATGGAGGGCTCATTACCCAACATCTTCTACTCAAACCCACATGGGTCATATTCGCAAATGGACATAATCATAGATTGTTTTGGGATTTTGCATATCCTGACAATGTTGATATTATTACCAACATCTGGTCAGACCATTCCATAGTTCTAGCCTCAATCAACCCAATGAGCTCTCGCCACGGTCACCCCTCGTGGAGATTGAACAAAACTCACTTTAAGGAACGCCTCCATTCCCAGATCAAGAACTACTTTGATCTTAATGTCACAGCGGCTACCCGGCTACCCCATTTCCTACATTTTGAGAAGCCCATAAGGCAGTAATACGGGGTGAGGTGATTATGTATGCCACACATAATAAAAAGCAACAGACAAAATGCACAGCTGAACTTAGCTTGTTCAGTTAGAGCAGCTTCAGCGAATTCACAAAGTGACTTTTCCTCATTGCAGATCCAAGGCATTAGAGGGGAAATAAAATATTTGCTAGTTGAACAGACTGAAAATTCAGTTTTACGAGAAAAGGAATAAATCTGATACATTGTTAGAAGCACATGTAAGAGCTAAAAGGGCTTCTCAGACTATCACTGCTGTTAAGGATAAAACAGGCGTTCTTAGTTTTGACCCGGTAGCCATTAATAAATAATTTTTTGATTATTACAGATCTCTATATAACCTTCGGGAGAATGGGCTTTCGCCAAACCCACCTTCCTCGGTTATTCAGGTCTATTTAGACTCTTGCAACCTCCCTAAATGAAATCACTGCCATATCTAAACGTAGTTCTCCAATCTCAGATGGAGAAGTAGAGTTAGCTTTAAAATTGCAGGAGCCGTCTAAGGCACCGGGCCTGGATGGCCTCCCCACTACTCATAAGACATTTTCTGGTCTACTGTCCCCTCACTTGGTTATTTTTTTTGACAAAATTGTTCAAGGAAAATATTTCTATATTAATACTTAAACCTCAGAAAGACCCTACTTGTAGTACCAATTATAGACCGATTTCCCTGTTTAACGCGGACATTAAGCTTTTTAGAAAGGTCTTGGCTAACAGGTTGAATTCATATTTACTGCAATTGATTACTGCTGATTAGACTGGCTTTAAACCTACACGACAAGCTTAAAGCTGGGTACACACCGACAGATATATTGGTTGTTCAATTGATCGGCCAATATAACTGGTGGCCGTAGGCCAGTATGTACCAGCGATATGTCTGTGAACGACGTCGTTCACAGACATATCGCGTCGGCTGTTCTGCACATCTGATGGCAGATCTATCTGTCCATCGGCAAGTGTGTACGGGCGATCAGTGGGACAAGCGCCTGCCTGGAAGATGATGGTCGTTCAGTGTATAGGAACGACCATCATCTACAGATATATTTGCAGATCACTCCATCTGCAGATATATCTTTGCAGTGTGTACCCACCTTTAGACAACACAAGGCATACGGTCAACCTCATCTCATATATCAATAAGATCAAGATGCCGGCACTGCTTCTGTCACTAGTTGCAGAAAAAGCTTTGACCGTTTATCCTGGCCTTTTATGTTCCTGACCCTGCAGACTTACGGCTTTCGTGGAGGCTTCTTGTCAGCAATTAAAGCTTTATATTGTGGCCTGACAGCGTTTGTATCCACTAATGCTCTCTTCTTCAATTTTCAGTTTGGATAACGGTACCCGGAAAGGTTGTCCTCTTTCATCTCTACCTAATGAACTAAGGGGCATATTCAATTAGGTGCGAGAATAGCAGAAATTCAGCACCTGTGGGGAAATTCTGCAGGTGCAGGATTTTGCTATTCAATTAGGTGCAGGGTTTTTATATTTTTGAGTGCCAGAAGGTTTTTTTCTTGCAGCCCCAGAGCATAACCAATTTTTCCTAAAATCCATATTTTTAGGGAAAATGGTTGGGAATTGCTCTGGTACCCCTGCGGAACCTCCTCTAATGACAAATTAAGCAATTGGAAGTTTCCAATTAGCATTATTAATCAAGAATTACTTGCCTCCCACAGTGCTGCCTTCTTCCTCCAGCGCCGGGATCTGGTCTTCTGCAGCAGTGTAAGTATGTTGTGTGAGTGTGTGTAGTATGTGTGAGTGTGTGTAGTATATGTGAGTGTGTGTTAGTATATGCAAGTGTCTAAGTGATTCCCCTCCCCATGCGCGTGAGCTCCCCTGGAGGCAGCAGCAGGGAGAACTACATCTCCCTGCAGCCTCCTCATCTCCCAGCAGCCTCCTCATCTCCCGGCAAACCTCTCCCCGGTGCAAAAATGGAGGGGAGATGACTGGGAGCCATGGAGACCACCAGACTAGCAAGTATATTTTTTTTTTGTTCCTCGCACCGCAGGCTTTTCTAAGCAGAAAACTCCACCGTGCGTTTTTTTGGAAATGGATACAACAGGTATCAGGAGCGTGCATACCCGTGTTAATCCAATATTGGGCACGAGGTTCAAACCTCCTCCCAATTAAATATGCCCTTAAGTTTTGAGCTTCTGGTGGCCAAAATTAGGAAGAATACTGATATTTAAGGCATTTTGGTATAGGGCATCCAGTATAAGTTATGTTTGCGGATAATCTGTTGTTGACGCTAACTGCTCCCATGACCTCACTCCCCAACCTAAAAGCTGAATTGGCCTCACACAACAAATGCTCCAGGCATAAAGTTAAGAGCACAAAAAAACGGAAGTATTAGCATTCCACCTCCCCCCTGCTACACTGAAGCTTCTAGAACATAATTTTGACTATATTTGGTGCCCAAAGTACATTAAATATTTAGGTATCCAAATTACAAAGACATTCGACTGATTATATAAGGTCAATTATGTTCCCCTTTTACAATGTCTTGAAGATGATTTAGATGGGTTCTCCTCTCTATTACCTGGGCTGGACGTATATACTCTGTCAAAATGTATATTTTGCCCAGGCTGCTCTGTTTCAAACAATCCCTATAGTGTTCACAGCCTCCTACTTCCGTATGGTCCAATCTCTTTGTGGCACATATGTGTGGATGTACCAAAAACCCAGTCACCGTAGAGCTTGTTTGTGAAGTCTGCTGGTAATGGAGGCTCAGGGCTTCCTATTTTTGAATGATACTTTCTAGCTACACAATTGAGCCACATTATGTCATGGCACATGGTTGAGGGTTGCAAAAAATGGATGACCCTTGAGAGCGACTTAGTTGGAAACCAATTAGAGGGTTTTCTTCCTTGGCTTCCCTCACATTTGAGACCAGCCTCGGTACGTGAAGTTCCATGTGTAGGAGCCATTCTGAAGGTATGGGACAGATTAAATGGGTGGTTGGAGTTGGTGCATTACCTTTCCCTTTTGACTCCTCTTTGGAGACACCCCCATTTTCCGTTAGGATATATGAGCTCATATATCCTATGTGCCCCTGGATGTCAGTCATAATCACTAGGTTCTTACACATCTCAGGTAATTTTGCAACTCAAGACTATACAGTGTTATATGAGAAATATGGGATGCAGCCCAAACATAATTTTGAATATTTGCAAAATTCCCGCTTTACTCACTCTTTAAGCAAATCACATAAATTTAGTAAAAACCCAACCCATTTCAGCACCTCTGTATCTATGACCCAGGTTGTAAGGGTGCCATCTCCATCCTCTATTGGCCAATCAAAATGTGGAATTTAAGAAACCATTCAAGCAAGCTTGGAAATACGATTTGGGGATTTGTCTAGAAGAAGAAGGCTGATATTCAACAGTGGGTGGCTAAAACCTCTAATAACACCAAAATTAAGGAAAATTGCTATAAAATATACACACGTTGTTACATGGTCCCTGCAAAATGACAGCCTATATTTCCTATGTCTTCAGACCTATGCTGGTGAAAATGTGGATACAGAAATATTTACTTACATACATGCTGATTTGCAGACCACTACGAGGGATCCCAAAACCACAGAATAAACTGTGCAACCACATATTTAATGCAGCTAAACTTCTTTTTTTTCAAAATGTTTTTATTGGAATTTTTACTATAATGGATACAATAGATTGTATACACATACAAGAGAAAAAATTATAACAAAATCAGAAATTAGCACTAAAATTAGTAAAAAAGAAATTAGCAATATATTATATTGCTGATATCGTATAGCAATTCAATAGTTGAGCTTATATCCCCACAAAAGAGAAAGCTATACAAATCATGTAACACATATATAAAATACACAAAATTATTAATAAGAGAAAAGAGAGAAGGGAGAGAAAAGTGGAAGAAAAAAAAAAGAGAAAAAGAAAAAAAATGGGAAAAAGAAAAATCGCCTGTAGCCCAATACTATCTATAACTTAAGCCATTAGTTTAGCCCAGTTGGGTAGGGGGATTAGATAGAAACACTCTAGTTTCGTACCATAATGTAGAGCAAAAACAATTATGAATTTGTCGTTTAATTGAGATATTTAAAGTATCAATAAAAGATTTCCATATAGAGAAAAAAATTTCAGTCATTGTTCTTTATGTAAAGATGTATCTACCCAGTCCATCTTGAAAACATGGAAAAGCTTTTGCAGCTAAACTCCTTATATTGCCACAAACAACCCACTGCCCCTCATATCTCTGCTTGATTAACAAGGTATTGTACCTTGTACTACCTGTTGTTACATAAATGTTCCTTTTAAGTAATTTTTCTGTTATGTCAATGAGGCTCATGTCTCCGATCTTATTTCCTAATATATACTGTTTACAGTAGTTGATGCCTATCTTTTCTTTTCCTCCCTTTCCTTACCCTCCCTCATTTCCTAATTGTATCGTAGTGATGTTAATCCGTTAAATTAACAATACTTTTTCTTTTATTAATGTATGTACTATACAATTTGATATTCTTTGGTATTCACAATACTTTTTTGTATATGTCCTGAAAAATGCTGAATGTTTTCAATGAGCTTTTTGCTATAATACATAAATATAGAGATTTAAATAAATAATTAAGTTACGTCACCCCAGTTTCTGTAGAATCTCCAAAACTTAATTCTTCAATAGGTTTGGAATAACTATTTACAATCAGAGATGTGCACTGACCCCCGTGTTTTGATTTTGGATTCATCTTTGTGTTTTGGTTTTGCAAAACCACCCCCAAGTGTTTTGGTTTTGATTTTGGATATGGATTTTTTTTCTTTTCTTTTTTAAAATTGATAAAAAGCTTTTAAAAACCGCGGAAATCATGTCAATTTTACAATCCAAAATCCAAAATTCCAATTTGAAATGCGAATTCCAAACCGCGGGAAAATCAGAACATGACTTAGATTGGTCTAGATCTCTTCAGGAGATCAGACCCGTGACTTGGATCTGTCTGGATTCACGAAATTCGTGTGGATTCGGATTTCTGGAGAACAGAATTGCACTCAATTTATAATGTATACTTTATATGTACACTTCAAATGGATTTTCTATTGAATACTCTGTTCTCTGCTATTGAATGTGAATCCCTTCATCTTCAAAATGATTTAATCCAGTACATCTGCTCTTAGAAAAAGGCCAGATTATGTCCAAAAAGTGTTTGCAACAGTTTCTTTATTTACAGAACCTGGCAGGTTGGGTCACCGAAAGCTGACTGATCATTTACACACAATGGAAATCATTTGTCAAGAGCAAAACATCCAATCCAAAGTCAGCTTTGGTCCTCATTTGTACAATTGCATATTGATTTCCACAACAGCGCTGTTTATGCTGGAGGAGAAAATTATACAGGCCTTGGGGAGTAGTGGTTTGAATTAAGGTACTCTTTAAAAATATTGGAGCAGATGCACTGGTGCTGTGGAGTGCCCCGAGTTCTGACCCGATGTCTTCTATTTGGATGAGTGACCATTGGGATTTGATTATGCACAGTCCAGCCTGCCAGGAACAGATCCAAAGTTCCCTCTCTGGCAGGGCCAGCAACAGAAATCTTGGAGCCTGGTGTGCTCATGTAATTTGCCCCCTACCCGCTAGGTACAAGCCAGTCGGCTTGAGTTTTTTCTATGGTAGTTGCTCTGTAATGGGGAACCTCTGATGAAATTGATCCTTCCTTGAAAGAATGCAACTTCAGCCGGTATTCACTATTCATGGAGGTGATCACATGGTCCAGAAGACCTCTGCTTGCATAGGAATATAATCATCATACAACAAAGTTACATGTTTTTAGTTTATTAATGAAGATTATTATTGTGCCCCAGTCTTGTCCTTCTATCCTTCAAAGTTGTGGATCTCCAGCCCCTTATCCACTGTCTCTCCAGCAGTCTCATTCTACTGTGTCTCTCCAGCAACCTCAGCTTCCCACTGTCACGACCAGGGTTTCACGGCATGGAGGTTTGCGGTCCTTACCGGTGAGCGCGCTGTGGCGCGCTCCTTCTGGCAGGGGAGCTGGCATGTGGAGACTGGCATTGCGTGTACGCAGAGGTCTGCCAGCATTGAGCTGTCCTGGCAAGGGTAAGTCTAGTGGCATCTCCACATCACGGCTGTCTGGGCGCCACCATCTTGTCTTTGGCCATGTGACATAGCAGGCCAATCATCTGTGGGTCACCTTTTCTCTCTGGCCTATCACATTCTGTTACTGGGTACTTAAGGGTGTTTGGAGCACCCTGTAGTTGCCAGTGCGTGTTCACAGCATCAGCTGTGAGAGAGAGTTCTCTGCGCTCCTGGACCTGAGAATTGTGCTCCGGTGCTTGCCCTAGCTCCTTGGCAGCCTCCGGCTTCCTGCATAGCCTGCACCGCTCTGCCCTGCCTTGCACTCCGCTAGAGATCAGCCCTGCACCTTATACCAGACCCACTCCTGCCTGATGAAACCCGGATGAAACGCATTGGGCCACGCCCCCTTTTTGTGTATACAGAAACCACATATGAGAACATTTGTGCAAGGCACTTTTGGACACATTTTTTTATTACCAGCAGTTTGGGACTGGTTATGTGAGACTCAAGTGAGTCATAGCATTTGTATTTATTAATAAATAGTGTTGTATGAGACCAGAGTCGTGAGTCTTATATAGTGCATAGCCACATTTATTATCACCTCCGCATCATTACTTTATCACCATCTCTGCAAGCACCGGAACTATGGGAACCAGCAGGAACCTGTCGCACATTTGGTAAGTACACACCTTAACTTACCTATCCTGCATTATTGTGCTACCAAGTTCCTGATACTGTGCATATGTATTATATTTGAGGTGGAGAGGAGGAAGAAGAGGCATAGCACTGATATCAGAACACCCTTCCTACAGACATCACAAGTTACTATTCTGGGATTATCCACAAACTATTTTTTCCTAAATGAATGTTTGGAGTCTGGGACATAATCAGTGACACTTTTCCGATCAGGGCTAGTAGTGTTTTGAGACTTACAGTCAATTCCCACAAGAACACCCTACCCACAGATTGACTTTTTGGGACTTGTTCACCATATTACATTAAGAGACACGACATTAATCAGGAAGATTTCTGAGCGCACCACAGTTTTGTGTATAATACACCACTCCTGCCTGAACCTGTCTTCGCAGTTAATCCATTCCTGTGCAGCCATCATCACAGCGTTACCGGATTCTCCTTTCAGCCATCATCACAGCATTACCGGATTCTCCTTTCAGCCATCATCACAGCATTACCGGATTCTCCTTTCAGCCATTGTCACAGCGTTTCCGGATATCCCTCTCAGCCACTATTCAGCATACCAGGATATCCATTTCCCTCTTACAGGGATCTATTTACTAAGCAGTGTTAGGAGACAGAGTGAAAAGTGATAAGGTACCAGCCAATCAGCTCCCAACTGTCATTTTTCAAACACAGCCTGTGAGATGGCAGTTGGGAGCTAATTGGCTGGCACCTTATCACTTTTCACTCTGTCTCCTAACATTGCTTAGTAAATAGACCCCACGGTCTATCTGGATTCACCTCATTCATCTTTGTCACTGATCTGGACATTTGTTTATTCCCACTCACTACAGTTCCCTTCTGCCACATATATTAGTTTGTTATTCCTGGACTTTAGTTTATCTTATTGTTCATGTCTACCAACATTCACATTAAACAACCTACCTTTCAGTTTAAACCTGTTCCGTTGTCTACTCCTGTCACCACCCCTGGTCCATAACAAACACAGGCCCTAACACCCACCTCCTGAGTCTCTCCAGCAACTTCAGATTCCCCTTGTGTTTCTCCAGCAGCCTCAGCTCCCTCCCCTGTGTCTATCCTTAACTTCAGCTCCCCTCCCTTTGTGTCTCTCCATATCTGCAGCTTCCCCCTCCAAGTCTCTCCAGCAGCTACACATACCTACTCTGGATCTTCTGCTTAAATCTCTTTGCGGCAGCGGTGGCTCTTCAGCGGAGCAGACATCATAACCTCACACATGCTGCACCAAAAAAAAACACCAAAATGTATTGCACCAGGTGATGCCTCAACATGTCTGCACCCTGCACAGGCCAAGGATGGGGGGAGTCACTGAGTGTCCCCCTTGTACCTCCCTGTCGCCAGGCCTACTCTCCAGCACTGCTGAAGCCACACCTATCTAAATGATGACACCACCTATTTATGTCTAAATTAAATTGGTTTTGATAGCCAGATATGTCTACCAAACACATTGAAGGTTATTTACCAACAATGATAAAAATAGCAAATGTGTAATAACCAAGAGCAACCAATCAACAATAATCTTGTATATTTCTCTTGTAACCAAGACAACAAAAGCAAGTGACTGAGTGGTTGCTATGAGTTGCCCTTTTCAGCCATATTAATAACTATCTCTTATTGACCACGGTACCCTGTCACACATGTTATAAATCTCTCTGTGATAATTATTCCATCCAACAGGGAGACTGATTGCTTTCCTAAGCCTTTTTTTCTCTCCATATTTTCAGTCATATGTCAAATGTCTAGGTCAATGGTTAATAAAAACATACTTAAATACTATGGAAATAGATTTTTATTCCTTTTTGATCTGCACTGTATTTGATCAAGCACTGTTAAGTGTTTTATTAGGAGATACCGCATTGCATTATCCTAAGTTCAGTGTGAGGACAGCTCTGGGAAACAGGAAATCCCTACTCCCTTGTTTAAGATCAGATTTCTGGAATTAAAAAGAGCTGACATGCTGAAACAAGTGACAGAACTGTGAAACCATCTGCTCCTGAATGCACCTTGCACAGTGATCTCAGCCTTTTTTTTTGGTTTATTATTATTATTATTATTTTTTGTTAACATTAATCTGCCAAGTAGCATGAAATGTACCGATAAAGATTTGCTATTCAACAGTACAATTATAAATTGTACCCAAATGCAGGAAATACAAAGGACAAAGAGCAGGCATAATAAAACATTCAGAGAGAATGCGTGCCAGTGGGAAGCCTAATTGGAGAGGGCAAAAGTATTCAGCCTTGTGCCACTGCAGGTATTCTGTTTGCTTTTATTATTCATGCGACAGGACATAGAGATACTGTTAAGAGACTCCACACTGTGTTAAAAGCAGCTTTGAAGCAATAACTTATGGGGTGAAGTACGGTGAAGGGGGTAATGAAGGTAGGGAGGTAGTCTTTGAAAAGCAAATCTAAATCTATTTCTATTTTATGTTTATAGGAAGAAAAATATCAGTTAAAAAAAGGTTGAAATATTTTTTTTTTTAAAAACCTAGAAAGTATAGTGCCTAAAAAGGAATTATTACAAAAAGTTCATGGTATCATTTGTTTGAATATTGTATTCCTGGGTCAAAAAATAATAATGCTCCCTATTTCTTTGTAAGGTGTATTTGCTACTTGGTCAGAGTGTATATCAAGAGAGGTTCTGTGCAGTAAGGTATTTGCAGTGGGGCAAGCATGGTCTGGGCTCCTTTATAAATATATATATATATTTATATATACATACTTACCTACTTTTAAAAAAGCTTTTCAGGGATATTATGACAGCAGCACCTATGAGCGCGGCGGAAAAGTGGGCGTGTACTGCTACATCTGAGAGGCGTTTCATGATACTGACTTATGCTGCATACACATGGTCACATTTTGTTAAAGATCTGAACGATAACGATTGTAAAAATCGTTCAATCGTTCATATCTTTGACATGTTGGGCATGCATCGACCAACTATGCGCGTTCCCGCATAGTTGGGCATACATCGACTGTGTTTGCAGTAAGATTTGGACGATTTCTTTCATTTTAATACTGTCAGAAATCATTCAATCGTTCATTGGCCCTCATTCAGAGCCGTACGCTCTGAGCAGAGCGCACGCTCTGCATGAGGGCCGGGCTCCTTTTTCATGGAGCGTCCTCCTGGACGCTCGTATAGCTGTGGGTCACCACCCACAGGCTATACGAGCGTGCATTTTGATGGCCGCGATGGTCGTGACCATCGCGACCATCGAAATTGCGAGCCGGAGCCTGCGGTTGAGGTTTTCAACCGCAAGCTCCGGAGTGATTTTGGCTCTATCAGAGCCAAAATCACTCCCACTGACATCACTAGTGATGTCAGTGGGCCGGCTTCTGACGGGAGGCGTTCCCGTGGGAACGCCCCCGTCAGGGAGGCACGCCCCCGGCACGCCCACCAAAGGGGGCGTGCTGTCAATCAACATTGACAGCACGCCCCCTTTGATCGGACACAACGAGCGAAGGAAAGTCCTTCGCTCGTCGTGTCTGGCGCATGCGCACGACGGAGCTCCCTCCGTCGTGCGCATGCTCAGTGCAGACCATCGACCCACTTGCGAGCGTACAGCCGCTCGCGAGTGGGTCTGAATCAGGCCCATTGTTCACAAAATCGTTCACATCGTTGATGAAATCTTTCAATCGTTATCGTTCAACGAAATAGATGATCTGACAAATCTGCACCATTACATCCAAATGTAAACGAGACCAAAATCAGTTAGTAAGTTCTATTTGTTGATGAAAACACACTAATACTTTTCAGAATATGCATGTAGTCATAGGGATCATCGTGCCTTATACCCAATGCAGGGAAATGATACTAATGATCCCATTTGAATGTATATATCTCTGTTTGTTTTATTATAACAGCTTCATAATGGGGTAAGGTGCAATCAGGGAGATGGCTGGACTCTTCAGGGAGACAGGGAGATTGTTAATATTTCAGGGAGGCTCCCTGACAATCAGGGAGAGTTGGCAAGTATGTATGTATATATATAGTAAATATTGATAATACATTCAGTATAATCAACCAGATAATGCAGTGTTAGTGAATACACCGTATTCCTGGGAATGCAGTATAATGTAACATACATATAATTAAGCACATTATGGTGATCCTGTCTATATATACCACAGTAATGCACCCTACATATGATAGCGGACCCCTATACTCCCCAGCCGGTGTCTAAAACTCAATGAGAACTGCATTAAGTCTAGTAAAGGTCAAATACATGCCATTGTAAAAAGATTCAATTATCTAAGTCAGAGGTTCCCAAACGCAGTACTCAAGGCATCCTAACAGTCCACATTTTAAGGATATCCATGCTTGACCACACGTGACTTAATTAGCACCTCAGTCAATTTAATCTGACCACCTGTGCTCAAACATGGATCTCTCTAAAACCTGAACTGTGTTCGGGTGCCTTGAGGACCACGTTTTGGAACCTCTGACCTAAGTTATAACTACTGGGCTGACCGCTTTTTACAACTACATTCTTAGTTTGCAATATGCTATATTTTTTGTTATTTTTCATAAGAAAACATTAGGGGTCTATTTACTAGGCTGTGTTAGGAGATAAAATGAAATGAAAAGGTACCAGCCAATTAGCTTCTAACTATCACTTTTCAAACACAGCCTGTGACATGGCAGTTAGCAGCTGATTGGCTGGTACCTTATCACCGTTCCCTTTATCTCCTAACAAAGCTTAGTAAATAGGCCCCTAGATCTGTTAGCCAACCATTAATTTTGATTGTCAGGAGGGCAAATCTTGGTGTAGTTTTTATAGAAAAAAAACAAGTACCCATGTTCATCCGGGGTCCTGCTCTGCCAGGTTACTGATCCTCTAATAGAGTAACAATGTATACGTAGTACTAGGAAAATGTGGCACACTCTTCAGCACAAATTTGGGATAAACACACAAAAGTCTCTGTACCTCCCCTTTCTTTCTAACCCGTAATTCCAAAATGGAGAGGCTTCATACCCATTTAACATATGGCGTGCTCAGGGTGTGGGGAATATAGGATTGCCTGTTAAGTCCACTAAGAGGCCGAGGCCCCTCACATTCCAGGAGGCTAGGGAGCATTATCCCACATTAACAGCATACCCTCTGTATACGCTTATACGAACTTTATCCCTGACAGAAAAAACAATTCTATCATTTATACTCTTCTTCGCTCTACACTTTTACTTGATAATTCTCTTACAAGCCTTGCTCCTTGGCTTTCCCAATCTTCTGAGTTATTAGTGGATGACCTACCTCGATCCCATGATAAAGCCTGGACCTGTATCATTGCCTTTGAGCATGTCCCATGATCTGTGGTATTTGGCTCCAGGTTCATGCCTACTCTATTGTATTTTGGTCAGCTATGTTCTTTTTACACCAGAATGGGCCTTGTTTGGAATACTTTCCCCCCGTACCAAGGTTACTCAAGGTGGCAGACACCTCTTGCTGGCAATAAGTGCTGCGGCTTGTAAGGCTATCCCGTAGACCTAGATACACCCCCTCCTACCTTCACTTTCACTTTTCAAAGCTAAGCTACATTATTCGTTCACAATGAACTGGGTTGAGATCACCTTGGACAAGGATCTTAAAACGGAAAAATTCTTCCTTATGTGGGAAAGTTATATAGATATGCCTTCTACCCCCTATGTGTTGCCAAATCCACCATAGCTTACAGAATTCCTGGTATCTTTTACAACTTGCAGCTAATGACCCTCCGAAACGGCTATAAAGTGGAATTCTGTTCATTGTGAACTATTTGCCAAATACATTTCTTTACATGCATGTTTTTCAAATTTGTTATATCACTTTACTTTTTATTGTATTAAATCTATATGTAATCGAGCCTGTTGGTTCCTCCCTTTATTTTCTGGATGATGCTATAAATACTTTGTGTTGTATTACTGCTTGTAATTGTCATCCTTTTTTTTTGCCATAAACACTTGCGCTTATTTTCATTACAATGCTTGTATATATGACACTTGATTCTTCAATAAAAAAAATTGTTTAAAAAATAAAGAAATATGCAGCTGTGCTAATATTATACTAAATAAGGGTTAAATAGTTCTTATTTACATAATTTGGTCATTTAATAAATCAAGAGTTGGGGACATTATTGTAAAAAATTGCTTTATGCAGTTAAAAAAAATGTATACAAACTATATAAAACATAATTTTACTGACACTTCTTGCAGAACTGAACAGAAGTCAGAAGAAGAGCAGCCAGCAGCAGGGGGTGGGTCCATGACTCACTACAGGTCAGCCCAGCCTATCAGGATCGCTGATCACAGCCACCCCCTGCAATGCCTGTAGACGGGGGAGAGAAGAAAAGCCGCAGCTTCCCTGAGCCCGGGCTTCAGGAAGACTGTTTTGCTGCAGCCGCGGTTGCAGCCCCTTCTGTAGCTCGGCTGGCAGGAGGAAGTTGAGAGTAGGCTGTAGCAGCAACTAAGGGGCCGGCCAGGTCAGCTCAGCTTGCAGCTGCTGAAAGATTAGCTTCCAGCAGCTGCTGGCAGGATTCCCTGATGGGTCGGTAGGTACCCTAACCCTTCTCCTTATCCTATCCCTCCCTTCCCGGTGTCTGAACCTAACCTCCCACCCTAGTGCCTAAACCTAACCTCCGCCTCCCCACACCCTAACCCTCCTCCCTTAGTGCCTAACCCTCTCCCTAGTGCCTAGCACTAACCCCTCAACCTCTCCCCAACCCTGCTACTTACCTTCGGGATGCCGGTAGTTGCGATGCCCGCACCTGGATTCTGAAATGTGTCGGGATTCCAGCACCTGGATTCCCTGTGTCGGGACACTGAACGTATCCCCCTATGACATGGTCGCATCAGATGTGACTGCATCAGGGAAAGCCCAGTCAGAGAAGTGGTTAAATACAGTATCTCAAGACAACAGTTCCCATTGTGAATAATGGGGAAGTGGTAATTGCATTACATAGCTGATATCTTTGATATCGCCTGCTTTCAGCTTTCCAGTAAATTGCTAGAATACTTAAATCATGCAGAAACCACATGCTTTGGGACCGATTAGCTTGATAAATAGGCCCCAAAGTGAGTGAGGCCCCACCCTCTCCCCAACCAATGGGATTTGAGGGTTGGGACACTTGATGGAATCATTATTATTATTTTTTTATGTAACCACTGACTGGAGTTAGTTATATGAACAGTGGAAGTATAAATTGAGATATTGAGATATTGAAAGAGAAAAAGCATACTGTATGTAGCTATAGATGTAATAGGGAATTGTGTAAATAATACATAGTTATCCCTGCCTACAGAAGTTAATATGTATGTATATTGTTGTTCAATAGGGAAAATGTATTTCTGTTTAGCATTTATTGGTGGTGGCCTAGTGCTTATCAAGAGGGATCAGAAGCACCGTGAATAGAATTTTCTACTATGCTCATATACTCAGCTTACTCAGCTGAGGAAATAATGCAGAGGAATTTTCCAGAAGGCTCACAAGGACAGCAGGAGAACCACTGGCGTTTGGAGCAGGCAGGAAGTGGGAAGAGGAAGTCAGAACAGGTGGCCGCGCAAGACAGCAGCAGATACCCACTAGTGATTGATCAGGAATAATTGAGTTTGGTCCCGTCCCCTGGTTTGAGTGATGGACATGGAAAGGAGGATAGCAGACAGGAGCCAAGAAAGAGCAGCCAATTACAGGAGAGAGGCAGGCATTTACAGCCTAGTGGTGAGATAACTGCCTCAATTGTTGCTGATCCACTTCACTTTCGTCCTGGGATGGTTGAGCTTATTTTCCCTTCATTGTAAGGATCTGGAAGTGACGTTTTGTGAGGGCGGAAGTGCAGTTCCATACCAATAAAGACCACCAAACTAAGAAAATTGTGTCCTCGCAGGCTCGTTTCGGTCATCATGCTTTGGGCACGGTGGCTCGCTTTGCTCGCCACAGGTTAATATTCCCCCTCTATGTCCACGTGGATTGTTGGGAACGACTTTGGGCCGCTCTTTGAAGGGCATCTAGATACTACTGCCCCGGGATGCTGCCTGCGGGAATTGCCTTGGGAATTGTATCCCGGTCCAATGGATTCTGGGTAACAATAGTGTACATGCATCTTCCAGCACCCTCGTTCATTGGTCTATAATTATGTGCTTTACTACTCCATACAAAAGAGATACAACAGATTCAATCTCCTCCTCCGGTACAACACTTAAAATATCTTCCCCAGTGATATCTTCTTGGACAGGCATGATTACTTTCCTTCATGAGATCTGATATACTTAGAATCTCATATAGGTTTAGAGAGATCCAGCACAAAAGGCAGTGTCATGACAGATAAATGTAGGTATACCAACTTATATTACAGATAGATGATAGAAATTCATCTACGTTGTACAATGTAGTTGCCGGTGCTCCCAGGAATAAAATACAATATACAGTATTCACAAACACATTTAGTATAAGGCTTACAGGTGATCAAGCTCTCAATAAGGTGAAATGCGCATCATGTAGTGCCTAATTTTAACCCCCCCCTAGGGTGCCTAACCCTAACTCCCCCCCCAAAAAAAACGTAAGCTAACCCACTATCAGGGCTGCTATCAGAAATTGTGGGGCCCGGTACTGGCAAAACAGGCAGCCCCCCTCTCCCCCGGGAGAAATGGAGCAGAGGTGGGATATCAATTGATGTGTAAACCAGTTTAAAATTGCTGTAAAATTCACACACATAAAAAAAAAAAATATATATATATATATATATATATATATAGAAATCAATACTGATTCTAATATATATATCAAACCCACATAAAAATACACTGAAAAAGGGGTGGACAGGGTAGGGTGTCTGGACTAGGGGGGGACCTTGCAGGGAAAACTGACTGGACTGGGGGGGTACAGGAAAGGCTGCCTGAACTAAGGGGGAGGCACAGGGCAGAGAAGGCTGGCTGGACTGGGAAGGGGAGACTGGGCAGGGAAGGCTGGCTGGCCTGGGGGGACGACAGTGAAGGCGGTAACAGAGGGAGGGGGCAGGGCATAGAAGGCTGACTGTACAAGGGGGGAGGCAGAAGGGCAGTGAAGGTTGGCTGGAACAGGGGGGTGGACAGGGAAGGCTGGCTGAACTAGGGGGGTAGCACATGTCAAAGTAAGGGAGTACCTGGTTAGTGGTGTGTTTAGCTGGCTGTGCTGGTGCAGCCAGCCAGGTAGAATCCACGCTGGCTGCTTTTGAAATATGGAGAGAGATGGGACCCCGGGTGGCAGTGGTGCTGCAGCGTCAGCCAGGATGGCAGTGAGAGAATTTATATACAGCCATGGCCAAAAGTTGAGAATGACACAAGTATTGGTTTTTACAAACTTTGCTGGTTCAGTGTTTTTAGACTTTTTTGACAGATGTTACTATGGTATACTGAAGTAAATTACAAGCATTTCATAAGGGTCAAAGGCTTTTATTAACAATTACATTAAGTTTATGCAAAGAGTCAATATTTGCAGTGTTGACCCTTCTTTTTCAAGACCTCTGCAATTCATCCAGGCATGCAGTCAATCGATTTCTGGGTCACGTACTGACTGATAGCCGCCCATTCTTGCCTAATCAATGCTTGGAGTTTGTCAGAATTTGTGGATATTTGTATGTCCACCTGCCTCTTGAGGATTGACCACAAGTTCTCAATAGGATTAAGATCTGGTGAGTTTCCTGGCCATGGACTCAAAATTTTGATGTTTTGTTCCCCAAGCACTTAGTTACACTTTTGCCTTATGGCACCAAACTGTTCTTGGATGGTTGGGAGAAGCTGCTCTTGGAGGATATTTTAGTACCATTCTTTATTCATGGCTGTGTTCTTAGGCAAAATTGTGAGTGAGCCCACTCCCTTGGCTGAGAAGCAACCCCACACATGAATGGTCTCAGGATGCTTTAATGTTGGCATGACACAGGACGAAGACTTTTGGAGAATGGTCTGGTGTCAAGAAGGGCAGCAAAGAAGCCACTTCTCTCCAGGAAAAACATCAGGGACAGACGGATATTCCGCAAAAGGTACAGGGATTGGACTACTGAGGACTGGGGTAAAGTTATTTTCTCTGATGAATCCCCTTTCAGATTGTTTTAGGCATCTGGAAAAACGCTTGTCCAGAGTAAGAAAGGTGAGCGCTACCATCAGTCTTGTGTCATGCCAATCTGCTTTATTTCAAGTATTAATTTTGACAATTGAAAAGGCATATGTGCACAAAGGGTGTATATTATTTATTTAGAGTACAACCAATTGGCAATGCACATATAAGAATCTCTTAATGACTAAAATTAATTATATCCACTGTTGCTGCTGAGTTATTTCTGATTTCATACTAAAATGATTTATATTTCTATGACTCTCTCTCCATTTGCCTCATCCACATTAAATTGTTGATTCTACAATATATGTGGATTTATTATTTTCGCCATTAGTTTTTAAAAAATCTTCAGATCAAGTCTTATTTAGCTGATTTTTAGCAGACATGGGATTTTGATATTGAACCTTTTTGGGGGCAGATTTAACATTGACAAAAGTCTGATTACTCCATTATTTTAAGGAAATAATAAAAGTTAAATTTTATTATTAGCCATATTCTCTTATTAATTGATTTTTTCATATATATATATATATATATATATATATATATATATATGTATATATATATATATATATATATATATGTATATATATATATATGTATATATATATATATATATGTATATATCAAAGTCTAATAAATGAGTGCCCCAACAATGGGAATTTTTGCTTCTTTGTTTAGCTTATGCTAAATGCGTTTTTGAATACTATGAATCTCAGCAGTTCCTCCAAAAGTATAAGGGTCGCTCACCATAATTTGGCTTTTGTGGCTGGTTAAACTGCTATGTTGTTGGTTAATATTGGACGTGCCTACATCTATGTTTCTTTTGATTTCTTCAGAATATAGTGGGATAACTAACAATTATTATTAAATCATATTTGAGTGGTCCTGCAAAGGTACAGTAGGTTGTACTTAGTGAGCTCTTTCATATTTTCATTTTCATATAAATATTAATTTTCCATTGTTAGCTTTCTTTAATAATTTATTGAGAATGGCATCTAAGTTTGCACAAAAGTGGGTGGAGTATCACCTAAACATGAGCGAGTCTGGGTGGGGTTTGGGTATGTTTTGTCCCAATTTTGCATGTCTAAATACTAGAAGGACTGCTATATGGCAAACAACTATTTGCATGCCTGCAATAATCAATTAAATGTAAGCTACAGTAAGTGATCAAAAGCAAGCATGCAATGAAGTCTGCTTTACCCGTGCAGACCAGATATTCACACAGAGGGCCTGATTCAGAGCCGGACGCTATTTGCGGACGCTCATTCAGAAAAAGGGGCTGGCTATTTAAATTGAGCGATCGCTCTTTGCGGTCTGTTGACGCCTCTATGTCTGAGCGAGCGAACGAAACATGCGCTCGCTATTTTGTAAAGATGCCCCCTGGCCGCTCGCATCATACGTCATCTCCGCTATTTATTAGATTAATCGAGTACATCGAAAGGCGTATGAACTGCTCGCTATTCTTGTGATAGCATTTTCCTACCGCAATCATACGAGCAGTTCAGGCTAAAAGACAACCAAGTGACGTGGTCGATGATGCTGCTTTGTTAATTATGCACACCCTTAAAACGCCCGTTTTGACCGTTTGGCATGCCTGCGTTCGGATCTCCACTCCCCGTTTTCAAGCACCCCCTGTTACCACCCACAAACGCCTCATCCTGTCACTCAAATTAGCAGGCACTCGCTATTTTGCGAGCACACGATTTCCGACCGCACTGACTGGTTGGCTCATGCGCATTACAACCCATACGCATGCGCAGATGTGCGAACATCGCTCGGAGCGAACGAGCGGCCGCTTACGAGCGGCTCTGAATCAGGCCCAGAATCCTCAAACCATATGATTTGCATATAAGGATTATATACAGTAAGGGCCACCATTAAAACTGCAACTGCTCCATGTCATTATCTCATTTCAACAGCCTCTCTCTGCAAACAAAAATCTTGTTTCTGCACTGCTCCGCAAAACTCTCCTGTGTCTACTCTGCACTGTGCAGCAAACGTTCTCACTTCACCAAACCTCTTGCCTTGGACTCTGCTACTGATCCCATCTTGCTCCACATACCTACGTGCTTTGGTAGAAATCTAGGCATATTTGTGAAATATATATTTATATATACAGTATATGTGATCCAATAACTCAAGGTCCGGCACTCTCTCCAGCAACCCCAATATGCCTGGGTGCTCTCCAAAGAATGTGAATATATGTAGCACAAGGGAAGGCACTCCAGGTCAAGACATGTCATGATAAAAGTGGTAAGCCGCTGAAACATTGACAGCTTACACTGGCTCTGCCTGCAGTTTATTGAAGGTGTATGAGACCTGGAGTGTCATCCCTTGGGCTACATATACAGTACCAGTCAAAAGTTTGGATACACCTTCTCATTCAATGGTTTTTGTTTATTTCAATTATTTTCAACATAGTAGATTAATACTGAAGACATCAAAACTATGAAAGAACACATATGGAATTATGTTGTAAACAAAAAAGTGTTAAACAAATCAAAATATGTTTTATATTTTAGATTCCTCAAAGTAACCCCCTTTTGCTTGGATGACAGCTTTGCACACTCTTGGCATTCTCTCAATCAGCTTCATGAGGTAGTCTCCTGGAATGGTTTTCCAACAGTCTTGAAGGAGGTGCTGAGCACTTGTTGGCTGCTTTTCCTTCACTCTGCAGTCCAACTCATCCAAAACCAGCTCAACTGGGTTTAGGTCGGGTGATTGTGGAGGCTACGTCATCTGACGCAGCACTCAATCACTTTCCTTGTTGGTCAAGTAGCCCTTACATAGCCTGGAGGTGTGTTTGGGGTCATTGTCTTGCTAAAAAAACAAATGATGGTCCCAGTAAGCGCAAACCGGATGGGATGGCATGGCGCTGCAGAATGCTGTGGTAGCCATGCTGGTTAAGTGTGCCTTGAAATTTTGAATAAATCACTAACAGTGTCACCAGCAAAGCACCCCCACACCATCACACCTCCTCCATGCTTCACAGTGGGAACCACACATGCAGAAACCATCCGCTCACCTTCTCTGCGTCTCACAAAGTTGGTTGGAACCAAAAATCTCAAATTTGTACTCATCAGACCAAAGTACAGATTTACACTGGTCTAATGTCCACTCCTTGTGTTTCTTGGCCCAAACAATTCTCTTCTTCTTGTTGTTCATCCTCAGTAGTGGCTTCTTCTCAGCAATACGACCATGAAGGCCTGATTCACGCAGTCTCCCCTGAACAGTTGATGTTGAGATTTGTCTACTACTTGAACTCTGTGAAGACTTTATGTGGTCTCTAATCTGAGGTGCTGTTAAGTAGTGGTTTCTGAGGCTAGTAACTCTAATGAACTTATCCTCTGCAGCAGAGGTAACTCTTGGTCTTCCTTTCCTGGGGCGGTCCTCATGAGAGCCAGTTTCATCATAGCGTTTGATGCTTTTTGCAACTGCACTTGAGGATACATTCAAAGTTCTTGAAATTTTCCGTATCGACTGACCTTCATGTCTTAAAGTAATGATGGACTGTCGTTTCTCTTTACTGAGTTGAGTGGTTGGTGCCATAATAAGGATTACAACAGTAGTCAAATAGTGGTGTCCACTGTGTACTAACCCTACCTTTGCACAACACAACTAAGTAATTCCACAGATTGACTCTTGACAAGGCACAACTGTTAATTCTAAACCATTCCAGGAGACTATCTCATGAAGCTGACTGAGAGAATGCCAAGAGTGTGCAAAGCTATCATCTAAGCAAAAGGGGGCTACTTTGAGGAATCAAAATATAAAACATATTTTGAATTGTTTAACACTTTTTTGTTTACAACATAATTCCATATGTGTTATTTTATAGTTTTGATGTCTTCAGTATTAATCTACTATGTTGGATATAATTTAAATAAACAAAGACAATTGAGAAGGTGTGTCCAAACTTTTGACTGGTACAGTATATATATATATATATATATATATATATATATATATATTATATTAAATAGGAAGTTGGAAGCCCCATAATAAAAGAGAAGAATGGCTGAAAAAAGTGCTGAAGTAGAGTGAGGCTGAGGGGTATACTGACTAAATGATTTTTGCAGGAATTGCCATTGTAGGGGTTACCTGCAAAAACTCAGTATCCACAGTATAAGAATATGTGGTACATAAATGCTTATTTCATGCAAATAAACCCATACATATTGTACGCCAAACTCTGGTGAGCATTATGCCTACTCGACATTCAGAAGGTCGACACCAGAATGTCGACAGGATGACCGCAGCCAGATGTCTTCAATAACTGCAGTGGTCCCTCTATTTTCGTTTTCAAAAAACTGCGATACAGTCTGCAATAATGTCTGCTTTATATAAGCGGATATACAGCCAGAAACCTCAAAACATAGATATACAGCCAGAAACCTCAAAACATATGATTTCAATATTATGACTACATACAGCAAAGGACACTCTTAGAAATGCAACTGCTCCATGCCATTATCTCATTTCAATAAAGGAAATCTCGTTTCTGCACTGCTCTGCAAAACTCAGTTCTGTAATGTGCTTGTTCCGCACTTTGCAGTAAACGCTCTCACACCATCCAACTTCTCACCTCGGACTCTACAACTGATCCCATCTTGCTCCACATACCTACGTGCTTTGGTAGAAATCTAGGCATATTTGTGAAATATATATTTATATATACAGTATATGTGATCCAATAACTCAAGGTCCGGCACTCTCTCCAGCAACCCCAATATGCCTGGGTGCTCTCCAAAGAATGTGAATATATGTAGCACAAGGGAAGGCACTCCAGGTCAAGACATGTCATGATAAAAGTGGTAAGCCGCTGAAACATTGACAGCTTACACTGGCTCTGCCTGCAGTTTATTGAAGGTGTATGAGACCTGGAGTGTCATCCCTTGGGCTACATATACAGTACCAGTCAAAAGTTTGGATACACCTTCTCATTCAATGGTTTTTGTTTATTTCAATTATTTTCAACATAGTAGATTAATACTGAAGACATCAAAACTATGAAAGAACACATATGGAATTATGTTGTAAACAAAAAAGTGTTAAACAAATCAAAATATGTTTTATATTTTAGATTCCTCAAAGTAACCCCCTTTTGCTTGGATGACAGCTTTGCACACTCTTGGCATTCTCTCAATCAGCTTCATGAGGTAGTCTCCTGGAATGGTTTTCCAACAGTCTTGAAGGAGGTGCTGAGCACTTGTTGGCTGCTTTTCCTTCACTCTGCAGTCCAACTCATCCAAAACCAGCTCAACTGGGTTTAGGTCGGGTGATTGTGGAGGCTACCTCATCTGACGCAGCACTCAATCACTTTCCTTGTTGGTCAAGTAGCCCTTACATAGCCTGGAGGTGTGTTTGGGGTCATTGTCTTGCTAAAAAAACAAATGATGGTCCCAGTAAGCGCAAACCGGATGGGATGGCATGGCGCTGCAGAATGCTGTGGTAGCCATGCTGGTTAAGTGTGCCTTGAAATTTTGAATAAATCACTAACAGTGTCACCAGCAAAGCACCCCCACACCATCACACCTCCTCCATGCTTCACAGTGGGAACCACACATGCAGAAACCATCCGCTCACCTTCTCTGCGTCTCACAAAGTTGGTTGGAACCAAAAATCTCAAATTTGTACTCATCAGACCAAAGTACAGATTTACACTGGTCTAATGTCCACTCCTTGTGTTTCTTGGCCCAAACAATTCTCTTCTTCTTGTTGTTCATCCTCAGTAGTGGCTTCTTCTCAGCAATACGACCATGAAGGCCTGATTCACGCAGTCTCCCCTGAACAGTTGATGTTGAGATTTGTCTACTACTTGAACTCTGTGAAGACTTTATGTGGTCTCTAATCTGAGGTGCTGTTAAGTAGTGGTTTCTGAGGCTAGTAACTCTAATGAACTTATCCTCTGCAGCAGAGGTAACTCTTGGTCTTCCTTTCCTGGGGCGGTCCTCATGAGAGCCAGTTTCATCATAGCGTTTGATGCTTTTTGCAACTGCACTTGAGGATACATTCAAAGTTCTTGAAATTTTCCATATCGACTGACCTTCATGTCTTAAAGTAATGATGGACTGTCGTTTCTCTTTACTGAGTTGAGTGGTTGGTGCCATAATAAGGATTACAACAGTAGTCAAATAGTGGTGTCCACTGTGTACTAACCCTACCTTTGCACAACACAACTAAGTAATTCCACAGATTGACTCTTGACAAGGCACAACTGTTAATTCTAAACCATTCCAGGAGACTATCTCATGAAGCTGACTGAGAGAATGCCAAGAGTGTGCAAAGCTATCATCTAAGCAAAAGGGGGCTACTTTGAGGAATCAAAATATAAAACATATTTTGAATTGTTTAACACTTTTTTGTTTACAACATAATTCCATATGTGTTATTTTATAGTTTTGATGTCTTCAGTATTAATCTACTATGTTGGATATAATTTAAATAAACAAAGACAATTGAGAAGGTGTGTCCAAACTTTTGACTGGTACAGTATATATATATATATATATATATTATATTAAATAGGAAGTTGGAAGCCCCATAATAAAAGAGAAGAATGGCTGAAAAAAGTGCTGAAGTAGAGTGAGGCTGAGGGGTATACTGACTAAATGATTTTTGCAGGAATTGCCATTGTAGGGGTTACCTGCAAAAACTCAGTATCCACAGTATAAGAATATGTGGTACATAAATGCTTATTTCATGCAAATAAACCCATACATATTGTACGCCAAACTCTGGTGAGCATTATGCCTACTCGACATTCAGAAGGTCGACACCAGAATGTCGACAGGATGACCGCAGCCAGATGTCTTCAATAACTGCAGTGGTCCCTCTATTTTCGTTTTCAAAAAACTGCGATACAGTCTGCAATAATGTCTGCTTTATATAAGCGGATATACAGCCAGAAACCTCAAAACATAGATATACAGCCAGAAACCTCAAAACATATGATTTCAATATTATGACTACATACAGCAAAGGACACTCTTAGAAATGCAACTGCTCCATGCCATTATCTCATTTCAATAAAGGAAATCTCGTTTCTGCACTGCTCTGCAAAACTCAGTTCTGTAATGTGCTTGTTCCGCACTTTGCAGTAAACGCTCTCACACCATCCAACTTCTCACCTCGGACTCTACAACTGCTCCCATCTTGCTTCACATAACTATGTGCTTTGGTATAAATCTAGGCATACTTGTGAAATCAAATGCATATATAAATTGCGGTGTATTATTGAATTGAATGATATAGTAATCACTTTTTTGACCTGTGACATATCCCATCATTTTGAACATTTTGACATTTTAACCATGTCGACTGAAGTGTATGTCGACATATTGGTTGTCCACCTAACGTCCATGTTGACATCCAGAGTGTCGACATTCTGGTGTCAACCTTCTGAATGTCGAGTAGCCATACCCCACCTGAGCTGGGTGTACGTATGAGTTCATTTGCATGAAATAAGCATTTATGTACTGTATATGCACACAAAAAGGAATTACACTTACATCCACATACAGACTCAGTAGCATATTACACTTTTGGCTTCATAGATATGTTGCAGTAACAGTGTCGGTAGTAAAGGTGGAAGCCTCATTACCCTATTTTCACACAATGAAAAATCCTGACACTCTTTGCATGAATACCAGTGTTAATTACACTGTATGCATGAAGAAAATCACAAAGGACAGCTGCTCTCTGTAAGAGCCGTCCTTTGTGGGTGAGGGACTTCCGGGTCTACGACCCAGAAGGGAATCTGTATGAATTACTTGTGTCCGGTGGTTTAAATCCCGACAGCGGCTTCCCGACATGGGTGAAAATCACGATCGTCTCCAGGTAAGTATTTACTAACCTGACCTCCCCCCCTAACCCTAACCCTTCTTAGGGGTGCCTAACCCTAACGTTCCCCCCCCCGTGCCTAACCCTAATACCTCCTCTAAGTGCCTAAACCTAACCTCCCCTTCCCTGCTGCCTAAACCTAAGTCCCCCAGGGGGATGCCTAACCCTAAGTCCTCCCCAGGGGTGCCTAACCCTCCCTCCCCGTAGCCTAACCCTAACCTCCCGAGGGGGTGCCTAACCCTAAGTCCCCCCTCGGGAGCCCTAAACCTAACCCTAGATGCCTGTCATTTAACCATCGCCGGGATAAAGCAGTCGGGAAGCTGGCCGTCGGGATTACGTCCGCTGGCTTCCCGACTGCATACCCCCAGAAGTCCCTTTGGGGTCCTTGGGCATACGTAGAAGGAAGCGTGCTGCGGGGAGTGCTGGGAGGGATCAGATTGGATCCCTCTCACATCTCTTTGTCATTAGAAGCCCATAGGCTTCTATAGAGTAATACTCACCGCATCCAACAAGCCCAGGAATTCTACGCATTCCAGGGCTTGGTGCATATGAGAAATGAGGCCAAACCCCCCGAAAACAGCATTTTCGGGAGTGGGGTTTTTCTGGGGGGTGTTTGCCTGCATTTCTGGCTTTGCTGCATCCCACCCAATATAATAATGTAATGAAGTGTTCTAGAAACTAGTGGGCCTGATTCAGAGCCGGACGCTCTAAACGAGTGCTCGCTCTGAATCAGGGCGTTTTTTTTTTTTTTTTTTGTGCAGCCTCCTGGCTGCTCGCATAGCTGTGGGTGACCACCTACAGCTATTGTGAGCGGCCAGGTTGATGGACGTGATGGTCAAGACCATCGCGACCATCGGGCTTGCGATGAGACCCTTGTGGTAGGGTCTCGTGGCCGCAAGCCCCAGAAAGCTTCTGGCTCTAATAGAGCCAGAAGCTCTCCCACTGACATCACTGGTGATGTCAGTAGGGCTGCCCCCAAACGGCAGGCGTTCCTTCGTGAACGCCTCCGTTTGGCCAGCCACCCCCCCTGCCCACCTACCAAACGGGGCGAGCTGTCAATCACCATCGACAGCTTGCCCCCTTTGGTACGAGACCCGGAGTGACGGAGCACCCGTCGCTAGCCGGGCCTCGCGCATGCGCACGAATTTCTATGAATTTTCATAAAAAATATCGTTCGTCGTTTACCGCTTATAAACTGCCACTTATTTCTAATATCTGGCAGCGATAAGCAATAATTGACCAACATGTTGGAGAGACGAAAGACACAATTTATCGGCCGCGGGAGTGCGCATCTGTCATCGTTCAGGGCCTATCCATTAGCAGATAAATTGAACAACTGAACAACAATATATCGTTCATCGTTCAATTTATCTGCTAATGGATAGTCCCCTTAACTCATACTTACCTACTTTCTCGGAACCTCCTGATTTTTTGAGTAGTCCACCAGACCCCAAAATGAGTGGGTGGTCCTCCTGCATCCTTTCAAATGAGTGAAGTGGGCAAGATGGGAAGAATAATGCTAGGAATTGCTGGACCATGGGGAGGGGTAAGGGCTATTATAATGTTGCTCTGTGACAATCACGTAATTTGTCCACGCTCCCTCTTCCTAGAGCAGCTATTCCCCACATTTTACAATGAAGGCCTAATGTTGCAAAAAGTTTGGTCCCACTCTCATTAGCTGCCACCTGCATCTCCTCTCTGGTCTTCTCCCGGAGAGAAGATCAATAAAGTAGGTAAGTATGGACTAGTTGGTACTTTTAATCATCATCATTGTGTCTTGTTGCATCAGGTCTCCAGAACAGGCTGCTGTATCGATGTCTGTGACCAGGTCTATCGGAGTCACAATTACTTCAGCATGTCCTTACTGTACTTAGCCAACTCTCACTCGTTGTTTCCCTGTCCCCTTCTCCAAGCGTACGGAGTCACAACTGTAGATGTACCAAAATCTGCATAAAGACATTTTGCAATGCCTATGTTATGCAAAATAGAAACCCAGACATACGTCCAAATTTCTGTTAGCTCACCTTTGTTTACTGTAGCATGCATCTGCAATATTGCGGATAATGTCATGACGTAAATATTGTCCCTGCTTCTCCCCAACTCTTCTAACCACAACAGGGGCAAGCTTTACAACTGACACATAGCGGGCACCTATTGTTTGAATGTCCAACTGAGGATGTCCCCTGTTGCTATGTGTAACAAAGTTGAAGACCTGCAAAATTGGGGAGGAGGAGCCAGTGTGACAGGAGATATGAAAAAAGCTTTGGGGTCTATGGGGTGTATTTATTAAAGTGTATTTGAGGAATGTACTCCTAAAACAACACTAATATTTGGGGGTATTCCCACAAATATTAAGTATCCCCATGATTTAAGAAGGAGGTACCACAGCAGATTTGGTAAATAGAGGCCAGACCACAGTCCCCTCTGAGAATAGAAAACGAAGGTTGCCTAAACATGAGTGAAATAAGAATCCTGGGGTTTTTGCTGATTGGCTGTCTTGACAGCCTTGTTACTAGGCAGATTAAGTGGGTTAAGGGGTCAGGTGGTTATTAGCTGACCAATGCTTGGATTTGTGGGTGTGCCTGCAATGAGGGGTATAAAAGAGGTGAAGTGCAATGTATCTGCCTCTTTGGTGATTCTGGAGCCCACTCTCCCACCCAAAGCTTTGCTGTTTGTATTTTGTTATGTTTGTTTTTCCTTGTTCAGGGAAATCGCAGCATGGCGGGAGAACGCTGCATCTCAGTGGCTTTATTGTGGCACAATAGAGCGTTGTGAGGGCGCTGGACCTCGATGTAACATGACGAGTCTGTCCTTCTCGTACGAGGGGACCCGAGCACTTTTGTACGGAAGCGCTCGGAGTAGACTGGCCCAGGAGGGAGGCGAGACCTTCACAGCATAAATGCGTCTTTAGGGGGAACGTTTTAGTCGTTCCCCGTGTGTGTCAGCTTGAAAGCTAGAACTGAGTATGCAGCGTCTCCTGGCCACCATGGTTAGGTGAATTAATTAATTAATTCGGAAAAAGCTGTGACCTTTTATCCAAGCTGTTATGGTGTCCGTCTCTTTATTTATTAAATAAGTTAAGTGCTAAGTTAAGTATGGTTGTTAAGGTATTTTGATTAGCAATAAGCCAATGGAGGTCTTATAATGGAGACTGCCGTCTGCAGTGTTAATTAGCCTTTTGCAAAAGAACCCTGTGATACGGTGAACTGCAGTTTCCGCATGATTTAAGTAAATAAATGGCTTCATACGCGGGTAATCCAAAAAGTAAAGTCCATATATACATTCACTCTCCCCAATTCATGGTTAGGTGGTCTCTCCAACCTGTTTTCTAAGTGCTCTGTGAGGTATGTGCTATGGTTGTTTTTGGCGATATTGTGCATTGTTAAAATTAACCCTACGATGCAAACCCCCCCCCCGACTGTGAAGTGAGGTGTGTTGTTCGATTCTGGAATGCTCCGAACTAGAGACCTGACAAAATGTATCATCAATGAAAGCAGTTTAATAATGGAAGAACAATCGTGCATCACTTGTCCCAGTTTTGGGTGGAAGGTTTTCGATCATCCACCCAATAGTTCACACCCTTCTCCAAGCGATTTTCACCTTTCCACTAAGTTCGAATAGTTTATGGGCGGAAACCATTTTGAAAGTGATGATGAGTCGAAGTTTACAGTCAACTGGTTCCATGGACTGCAGGCAGCCGAGTACAACAAAGGGATCCTAAAGCTTGTGGACAGATATAATCAGTGCTGAAATGAAGGAGCTGATTATGTGGAGAAGGAAACAAAGGTACTTTGTGCTTAAAAAAAAATAAAACAAAGAATTGTTTTCTTGTTTTGTTTTTTTTCTTTACAGGCAAATGGTCTTGACGTCATGGCTTACCCTTGTACATAGGTCCCTCCAGGACATAAGGATTGGATTTTGAAGCAATATATTTAAAGAACTTCAAGAACTAGCACATATTCCATCTACAAGGGCAGTTTATTCACCATGTTATGTGTACAGTTAGTAATTAAGCACATTTATACATACTTGCTCACCCAGAGAGGAGATGCAGCTGACCAATTTGGGGGGGGGGGGGCACAGCTGTTCTGAAGTCATTTTAGCCCCACCCCCTTCATGCGGACCATGATTCCCTGTATTATCACCCCATCGTGCCCACTGGCAGGATATAGGAAATCCACACACTCTTTCGGGACTACCTGAATAATCACGCTTACGGGAGGGTAGGCTAGTACGCACTTGTGAAATAGAAAGGAAGCGTTTTGTGATTCATAAAGATTATGCGTTCTATTTATTATAGTGCTGCAGCTGTACAGAATCATGTTTCGCCATTATTCATCACGCTAGGGCACTTCTGGGAGCCCAGACAATCCTCCATGATGCTTATTTCCTATTCATTGACAATGTAACTCTGCCGGTGAAAGAAGGAAGTGACATTTGCATGTATGTCTAATGCCCAAGCCTGCGCAGTTATATGTCCTGACGGGGATCCAGCGTATCTTCTCTGTCTTCACCGATACAGCTCAGTGTGGAGTTATCTTTTTGCTGCTTACTCTATTGTGCACAGTTGCCTTAAATGGTGGTAATCAGAGAGTAACGTCTGAGAAATCTCTGATTTCTGCAGCCTTAGGGCTATTTCACACCTGCTGGTTTTGGACGGCTTGGAAAAAAATGCCCATTTTTTTGCCGGGTGTTAAATTTAATTAATCATGGAAGCGTGTGGCTCCTTTCAGACGGCCCGGGCACGGCACACTCGCCATGTTACAGCCAGGAATATCCACTGAGAAGGATGGCTGCCGCGCCATGCCCGTGCCGTCCCTACAAGCCAGTGATGTATAGGAAATAATGTTTCTTTTCATACTCGCCGGACGGCTTTTCTCAGCTTCATGCTGCTGTGCATGCCCAGAAAAAAACCCCCATTAAAAACGGCTCAAAGCCGCTGCATGTGAAAGGCACTGAGTGCCTGAAAAAAAAATGCCTTTCGCCTGTTTTTCTGCCGGCCGGGCAAAACCGGCAAGTGTGAAATAGGCCAAAGTCCTTTGTTAAATAAATGGGACCAGTTTTACTAACCAAATATTTAAATATCAAATATGTAATTTTTTTTCCCCCAAGAGATTCTGTAGCAGCGCAGGTATTCTAGTCCTGCAATAGTGCAAGTTCTGAAAAATGGACTGTACAGACCAGTGATGGGCAGCAGGCATACTTGCCTATTTTTAAATTCTCCTCTCTGGGAGGAGTCCGGAGAGGAGATGCAGCTGACCACTTTGGGGGCGGGCTCTTTCCGTCATTAGGCTCCACCCACGTTGCAGCAAAATGATGGCAATCGCAGCTCTGTTGTTTTAGCCTTGTCCCCTCCCCATGACTCCTGGCATTATCTTCCCATCCTGAACCCTTCACTAGGAAGTGGGCGGGATGTACGAGATCCACCCGCTCTTCCAGGGGTGCTGGGGACTACCCAAAAATATGGAGTCTCTTGCATCTTCCGGTAGGGTAGGCAAGTATGGCAACAGGCGGCCCTGGGTCCGCATGCGACCCTCTTAAGCTGGGTACACACCTGAAAGATATATCTGCAGATGATGGTTGTTCATATTCATACACACCGAACAACCATCAATGCCATCTGGCAGGGGGTCCCACTGCTCGGGGGTTGCGTTGTGTACGGGCGGTCGTCTAACCGCCTGTACACACAGCACGATGTGCATTTATAACAGCAGTGTGTACCAGCCATTGTTCACAGACATGTGGCTGGTACACACTGGCTAACACACACAGGATATATCGGGCCGATCCATTGATCGGCCAATATATCTGCCAGTGTGTACCCAGCATAGGGATATACCTTCACTGGCAGCCTACTGCTCCTTCCTACTTTGTTGTCATAATTGCTACAACTTATACTGCCTACTGATATGTTATTACAGATAAGCGTCTCTTTCATTGATTACATTTATTAATTTAAGTTGCTACTGAGATGTGCGGCAACTTTGAACTGTATCAGGTTGCTTATCACTGGTATAGACCATGTAGCTATAATTAAAATATACCATAATAATAATAATAATAATAATAATAATAATTAATAATAATAATAAATAAGCAACTTTCTTTAGGGTTCCTGCTGTTGCCTTTGCCATCTGACACTACAGAGAGATGGTGACTAAGACAATAGAACAGAAAGCATGATGAGCAGTGCTGATTTATGGTTTTTTTTTTCCCTTCTGACTTAACACCTACAGAACATCAATATCCCCCCACACACTGCACAACAAGACCCCAGCAGCGCCCCTGGTACCTGATCACACTGTGCAGCAGCAGCACCAGCAGGCAGGTCATTAGCATTTTACAGCCACAGCTGGTAACCCAGCCAGAGTATATGCAGCTTGTGTAAGGAGGAAAGTGCTGCAGCACGCACTGGAGGGGGGAACCAGAGACACAGCAGCAGCAGCAGCAGCAGTAGCACTGAATGTGCTGGCATCTACAGTACAATCTGCATCCCCTCCTGGATGGAAGCAATCCCCTGGCGCTGACAGATCCCCATCATGTAATACCTGACTCCAGCATATGTTTATAATGGACCACGGTACGTGTCTCTTGATCTACTAACCCAGTAAGGAGAAATGTGAGGCTGGCAATCCGGAGCTGTGTCATGACTGCAGCAGATATTCTCAGCTCATGAATAATTTGCCTTTTTGTGCAGCCCTGGATGACTGGACTCGAGTAAGGGGGCACACTGGCAGCAAGTGAGGGCAGCATCCTGATCACATTGGCACAGAGACTGGCTGGGCTGTATGCTGGCATTAGATGGGCTGCTTCTGTAGATGTTATAGAGTTACCCATTGGTTACCAGGAGACTATAGATTCTGGGTAGACGTGTGCCAGGTGCGCAGTGGCATTGTGGATGAGTGCGCACTAGGGTATGCAGCAGTGATATGCAGCACTCATTGGGGTGACAAGTAGTGATCACTGGCATTGAAGTGGGTAGCACTGGCACGGCTGGTTGGGGCATATAGCTCTGCAGCTTGGGACTGGCACTTTGGCACAGGCGGCTGCCCCCCTCTGGACTGTTTGCTGATACACGTGAAGGGGTCTCTCTCTCCTCCCACATGTTCCATCATGTTCACATTATTCGTTGGGGGTGATCATGGTTAATAGATCGTTTGCTGCACCCCCTGGATGCCCAGATGGAGGGGGCTCTGCTTAAATTGCATGCTGCCTGCATTGCGTCTCAGTGTGAATTCCTATAGAAAAAAAAAATCTGCTTTCTTTTTTTTTTCTTCATTCCTTTTCTATCCCACTTCTCCCCTACCAGTAAAAAAAAAAGCCTATAGGATGTAGTATTTTGAATGGTTGGACTTGTGATACCCAGGGAGGATCTGTTCCTGCCTGCACCAAACAGCTCTCATGTTTCTGCTGATACTGCAACGTCAATAAATGGTTAGAGAGAGTTTGCTATCCCTCTTAATGTATTCAGACTTATACCAATACCACACTCATTACTGCTATAGAGGGGGCTCTTGCTCCTGTGCTGCGGCTGGTCTGCAGATGCCTGGAACCGGTTCTTCTCCTGCACATCTCCACAATTTGGAATAAACAACACAAGGAGTGAGGATTTAAAGCACATTATTTATTTATTTTTTCTGTTGGAGGATTCCCCCCATGCCATCAGCACCGGCAACTCATTAAATAGAATTGCTTTCAATGCAGCCTCCCATAGCATTCTATATATGAGCTCTTCTGCGGGACATACTCTGGCTATGTTGTATATTTAAGGGGCACAGGACTAGGTGCTCTGCATGTGCCTTCCCCTATGCTACAAGGCTTGACGCATTCCCAGCCTGCTGCTGCTATTACCTCTCATGTTACTGCAGCTCTGCACCCACATAAGGTAAGGGAACAGCATTGATCCCCCCCCCCTCCCCATCCCTGCAATATATGCACTGCAGCTATGTGATTTGTGTAGTGTGTTTGCTTAGTAAACTTAACTTAGTGCATTGTGTAGGAATGTGAGAAGTGTGTTACCCTTTCTAATAAGGCACTCCAGAAAGTCTTTATGTTCTGTGTTTATTCAGTTGGAGACTTGTCTACTCTTTTCTGCTTTTTTTTAGTATTTCTCTTTATTCCTCTGCAGCATTCATCTACCGCACTGGCGTGATCTTCTGGTTTACCTAACGTTAGATACAAAAAAACAAGGAGAAGGCAAGAGGAAAAATCTGCTGAGTTGGCAAAGACTAGCATCTATCCTACAGCTTTTCTGGTTGGGAGAACTGTGATAGCAGTCCAGCAATGTTAGATCCTGATAGGAGGACTGACATGCTTTAATAGGGGAGGAAAGAGTAAGGATCTTATTTATTTTGCAAAATTTAAAACAAGTACAGGGGAGTATTTGGCTGCAGCAGTTGACATAAAGGGGGCACAAAGGTCTGCATCCCCCTGCCCTGTTTCTATTGCTTTGAAGATCCCCAAGGACCTGGCAGTCTTTAGAATTACAAGTCAAGGGGTAGAAGGAGGGTGCTGCAGCAGCAAAGTGGTTACCTCCAGCAGCTCCTCCTCCCCCACCCCTCCTCCCCTGAAGAAAAATGACCGTGATAGCTGGGGAGAACATGGACGAGACCTCAGCCCTACCTGGCCACCCTCAAGACAGCTATCAGCCAGACCATGATGACCATGAGTGTTGTGAGAGGGTGGTCATCAATGTGGCTGGACTGCGCTTTGAGACCCAATTAAAGACCCTAGCCCAGTTCCCCAACACCCTGCTTGGAAACCCCAAAAAAAGAATGCGCTATTTTGATCCTCTTAGGAATGAGTACTTTTTCGATCGCAACCGCCCCAGTTTTGATGCCATATTGTATTATTACCAGTCTGGGGGTAGGCTCCGAAGGCCAGTGAATGTGCCCCTGGACATGTTTTCAGAAGAGATCAAGTTTTATGAACTAGGGGAAGAAGCCATGGAGAAGTTTCGGGAGGATGAGGGCTTTATAAAAGAGGAGGAGCGCCCTTTGCCAGAAAGAGAGTTCCAACGACAGGTGTGGCTTTTGTTTGAGTACCCTGAGAGCTCAGGACCAGCCAGGATTATTGCCATAATTTCAGTCATGGTAATCCTGATCTCTATTGTTATTTTCTGTTTGGAGACTTTGCCAGAGTTAAAGGAAGACCGGATCTTCAGCCGCAAGGTGGACAACAGTACAGTGTTCTTCAAATCCAACATCTTCACGGATCCTTTTTTTGTGGTGGAGACCCTCTGCATCATCTGGTTCTCCTTTGAATTGGTGGTAAGGTTCTTTGCTTGTCCCAGCAAACCAGAGTTCTTCAAGAACATCATGAACTTTATTGACATAGTGGCCATCATCCCATACTTTATCACCTTGGGGACTGAAATGGCCGAGCAAGAAGGTCCCCAAAAAGGGGAGCAGGCAACATCTTTGGCCATCCTGAGGGTCATCAGATTGGTAAGAGTCTTTAGAATCTTCAAACTCTCCAGACATTCTAAGGGCCTCCAGATTTTGGGACAAACCTTGAAAGCTAGCATGAGAGAACTAGGGTTGCTAATCTTTTTTCTATTCATTGGGGTCATCTTGTTCTCCAGTGCAGTGTACTTTGCTGAAGCAGAAGAGGATGACTCTCATTTTACAAGTATCCCTGATGCTTTCTGGTGGGCGGTGGTATCCATGACCACTGTGGGCTATGGTGACATGTACCCTGTGACAATTGGAGGCAAAATCGTGGGCTCCTTGTGTGCCATTGCTGGTGTCCTGACAATTGCCCTGCCTGTACCTGTCATCGTGTCCAACTTCAACTACTTCTACCACCGAGAAACTGAAGGGGAGGAACAGGCTCAGTTACTTCATGTTAGTTCCCCCAATTTAGCCTCTAACAGTGACCTGAGTCGACGCAGCTCTTCCACCATGAGCAAATCTGAGTACATGGAGATTGAAGAGGATCTGAATAATAGCATAGATAATTTTAGAGAGGCAAATCTCAGAACTGGCAACTGCACAGTAGCCAATCAGAACTGTGTTAACAAAAGCAAGCTACTGACAGATGTGTAGAGCACAGCCCACAGCTGCAGGATGTCAATGGCTCTGCCACTCTCTGTAGATGCTTTAAAACTAGTCTTTGAATGCTTTATCTATCATCGTTAATGCATTGTTGCATTGCGAATTTGTGCTCAGCGAACAAAAGAAGCTTTCAGGATCCGTGAAAGATAACTATTAATCATTTATTTTTAAATGGGAATTTTATTTTTTAATTTTTTTTTTGTCTTCTAACTGGTCAGTGGGAAGTATCTCCCAACCAGTTGTAATAGATAAAGGGTTAAAAACAAAATGCTAAAAGATATGCATGGATTTGCAGTAGATTTTCAAAGTCAACTAACGACAGAGCATCCAAGGAAGTGCATCTAAATCAAAGGGTTAACGTGAAGTATGCAAACACTTGCTCTTTTTATTTTTTTCTTTGATCTGAAGAAGTGTTTTACTGTCCAATGAAATAATATGCACTTACTGATGACCTACTGATCCATAAAGCACCTTAGAAACCAATCCATGACTTTGCTTCATCTTAAAGGGATAGGAACTTATACAATATTAAATCACTTAAATGGAAAACAAATGGACATCTGCACTTGCTGCTAGAATTTCCTTTCTTAAATGCAGATGATTTCAACTTTATTTTTTAGTTCTATTTGGTTCACAAAACTTGGATGCAACTCCTTCTCTTTTTGCCCCCTCCCCCCCTTTTCCCCAATCCTTGTTGCAATACAGCACAATGGTATTAACCATAAGCATGTTTTTCAATTTGATACCTACTGTATTTATTTGGTAATCTCGCATGACTGAAATGTTACCTCAATCAATATGGGGGATAAGATTTATTTTTCCCTTTATTTTTTTTTCTTTCTATAAATGTTTTTTTTTTTAATTAAATCCTCTGGCTTCCAGCGTGGATTATGCAGTGCGATACGCTCTAGCCCACCCTGGTAGTGTAAAGGATGAACATAATTCATTTATTTTTCAATTTACATATCTTTTATTTTCTTTTTACAATACTTGTCATTTGCATTCACCAAAAGTGCACTCCTAATTTCTGAAAACCTTTCAATTAGTAATTTACAGTACTGTATGTAAATGCATAGCAAGTTAAATGGAGACATAACCTTTTTTCGAAGACCACGCATGTTCAAGTATTCAGCATTATGGCCTCTTCGACTAAGGTGTAACCTGAAGTAATTTATGCATGATATCAGTATTATAGAAAAAAAAGTACAAAAACATAAACAAAACGTTCTTATCGGATTAGTAGCCAGATGGAATTTAAGGGCCTACTGATTTTCCTGAAGTGTATCTCAGGGAAATATGTTAAGTTCTAACCAGGCATAATTACTTAAAAAAGAAAAAACTACAACAAAAAAAGAAAACTAATTAAAACTAAAATCCTAGAGTTACTGTTTGGCTTCTTAAAAGTCAAAACGAACAGTATATAGTATTACCTAAGAAACTTAAAGCAAAGCATAGATTTACTGAACTGGTAAAGATGCATGTATATTGCTTCAGACTCAGAATGTAATTTACCACTTACTGTATGCATCCTAAAACTGCAGACCATTTCCGTAGCTTTCTTTATTTGACGTCCTTAGACTTGTACTCCTCTAGAATTTGCTAAGGAAACTCTAGAGAACCAAGATGATCTAGTCGTTGCTAGTGCCTTTATCCTTTCTTCACTGACTTGCTGAAAGTGCCTCTGTGAATACAGCTAAAATGGACAGGAACTGTGGTGTTTTATCAAAAATGTCTAGGTGACTTCACATAACCAATATGAATCTCTTAGGGGCAAGCTAGCTAACCCCTCTTATCCAAATACCTAAATAAATATCAACTATGTGTGTATAGCAAAGGGCGAGTATACTTGGATGTCTATTATCTCGGAAGATCATGTGTAATAATGCTTTTTATTTGTTTAGCAACGAGTTGCAAAACTGTTTTATATTGCTAATGTGCTGTAAAGAGAAATTAAAACTTTCACCTGGAAATGAAAGTTATGCACTTAACAAGCTACAATTTTTTTTTTATTTTTTGCCTATTGAGTCATCCATGAGTTTAGCTCCCGTCCTGCGCCTTGCACCGGCAACCACCGATACGTACGCAATTCAATGCTGCAAAATTTTTATTTACTTGTTTATATGCACACTGCCAACATTTATGGAAACATTTTTGTACCCTGCAAAAAACAAAAAAACAAAAACAAAAAGACTCAGGATGATGTCTTTCTAGAAAAGGTGGACTAGTAATTAGTGGTGCATTCAAGGCTTATACCCTTTCTGCCATCGCTGCATTTTTATTTTTTATTTTTTTTTTAACCCCAAGTCATTTTCACAAAGAGGGCAAAATCATCTGTCAGCTTTATCAGGGGATGTAAAAGCAGGAAGTTTAGGATCGCTACAGTAAGCCAGCTTTGAGATATGATTGTAGATTTAGTTCGATAGAAGAAATATTTAAATGACTTGTGGACGCGGGGTGGAAAAAAAATTATCCATTGAAGGTCTTTATGTTGTTGTTCCAAAATTATGCCATACAGGACAACTGCTATTAGTGTTATACTGCTATCCTATGCCTGAAGGACCTTTATGCACCTAGATCCTGATGACAGCAAACGTCAAAGTCCAGAATTCCTGGAACATTTAGAAGGGCAATGTAAAACTAATATCTTCCGCCTCTACTATCCCGATCCCTTGAGATTACAAAATATAAAGAAAACAAGACATGAGATCACTCTTACTTGAGAGTTTTTGGATGAAACCACACTCACGGATGGATTGACTTTTTCCACCTCCAAAAAATCTAAAAGTAAACAGAAACTAAATCTGCATTGCAACTCACAACAGGGCATTAAGCTTTCAAGTACTGTACAATACCATGTGTACATCTCAATACAAAAATCTCGGTTGCCCTGTCCATGCTACACAACTAAGGTAGGAAATTAAAGGCTTTTTCCCATCCTCCAATGACATTAGTACTGCACTCAGTACAACTGCAATAAGTTGTTTTTTGCTGTGAAGCTGATAAGGTGATTTGCATAACATCAGAGAAGGCTGGATTGGCAACTTGGTTTCTAGGATTAGGGGGTTCCCATAACTTTCTTTTATGGACTTAATAATTCTGCATGAGTACAAGAAAAGTGCTGCATGAATTGAAATTTTATTTTTATATTATCATTTTACTTTTTTTTTTTTTTTTTAAAGGGTTAGGCGCACATTAATTGGGATGCAGTCTGGGATGTGTGAATGATGCTTTTCTCATTGTAACTCAGTCCATTTGGATAACATTTATGTTTGAAGTACAGGGATAAAGTCACATAGCCTAGGCATGCAGATCTGGAAATTAAAGTCTGACGAATCTCTTAACTTTTTTCAAATGTGCTCAAATGTCTTTGTAGACCTGAACGTGCACTTGACAATTTGCTTGTTATTTAAAAAAAAAATAATAAATAAAAATAATATTTTTTACAGTTTGTTTACTTCTGTATTTGTTTTATGAATGGACTAAACAATTGTCTTTTGCAGTATTATTATCGAATAATTACACCCAAAACGGGAAATTCAGTTTTGGATGGAATTATCCTTTGATTGAAGAATAGCACTTTCAGTTGTTGCAATGTTTATTTATTTGGTTTGCACTTCCTGCTACTTGTGTTATTTTTATGCATACTTCTGTGCCACAAAGGCTTTTATATCAATCAGGCAAGTGCTCAAGATCACCCCAGTCTATTGAAATGTTTAACCTTTTATTGATACCACAATTCAGTTGGCAGAACACAAACGCTGGGGAAAAAATCCTTAATTTACAGGAAAAAATTAATCAAGAAGAATTGTTTAATTTTCATTACCTTTGGATATGACAACTGACAGATCAACTCTATTCTTTGTATCGGTTACAGCTTCTAGAGTAGTACTGGGTCATGCAACTAAGCAACGGTTTGGGTTATTTATTTGGTAAAAAATATATATAGATCACTAAAAAGGAGTCAGAAATGTAAAGCAAGTAGATTTTAGTAAAAGTTGCAAAATGGCAACTCTTTACTGTACCAATAAGTTAAAGCTGTCTGGGGGCAAAACCCTCTCTCAAATAATCAGTTTCTTTATGGTCTGTCTTTTGGGAATCGTGTATAATATTTGTATCATATACTCTTGAGATAATTTTTATATACTGTATGTATACTGTGTTTCAGTGATTTATTCCAGGGATAGAATATAATTCTTCTTGATATAAAACTCTCAACACAATTAATGGGAAAACAGCTGAGTATGGTGTGTAACAGCAGTTGTCCTACATTGGAGTGAAAAAATGTGTTGGTATCCTATTATAACAAATAACTTAAGTAAGAGGACACAGGAGCTCGCCATGTTTTGATGGAAAATTATATTAAAAATACAAGGGTAGATGTACTAAGCCAAGGCCTGTCCAACCTGTGGCTCTCCAGCTGTTGTGAAGTGAAACTACATGTCCCAGAATTCCTGGCCACAGTTTTGTTGTTAGGGTATGCTAAAACTGTGTCAGGGCATGCTGGGATGTGTAGTTTACAACAGCTGAAGAGCCACAGGTTGAAAATGGCCTGCACTAAGCCATGAAGAGAGATAAAGTACCAACCAATCAGCTCCTAACTGTCATTGTTCAAACATAGCCTATAACATAGCAATTAGGAGCTGATTGGTCAGTACTTTATATCTCTCCAAGGCTTATATATCTTTTCCACAATTTGCTACTAAGTAACTTTGCATATATTTGCAAATGATTTGGAATTTTGACAGGACATCTACTGTCCTGTCCTGTCTACTATAGATGATCTACATGTTTAAGTTTCTTTTTAATAGAGTGAACAAGATAACTAGGAATTGTTGGGGGATGGTGCTGAAAACTATATAATAGCACATCATCCCCAGTAACCAATTGCTTAAACTTTACTAGTCATCTGCAGTGGAAGGAGACATTTTATGTGCTAAACCAGTGTTCTGAAAGTGAAGCCTATGAAGTTAATAGGAACCAGCGTTAACAGTGAGCCATTTTATGCCTCAGACATGTCAGTAGTTTCTAGTGAATTGATAGGCTGCGTGGACGTGGTTAGCCGATGCAATGGCTTCCGTCCACTGCCTGTAGTATATGGTTCCATTTTCTAAAACTGTTATTTATCACACTGGGTCCACTTTCCAGCGGGGTTTCCTATGTGCGCAGGAGCTATTTATCACACATTGGAATGTACAGTTAAGAGGATGTTAAATGAGAAATGTTATTTAAAGTGGACATATGCCTACATAAGCATTCACGTTAAGTGTATCTGCAAGTCAAAGCACAGTTTAAGTACCTACGTACAGTATGTGTTTTTTGTTGTTCTCAATAAAATATCTGATAATATTTGCCTGCAAAACCTAGGATTGCTTCATGGACTAATGTTCAGCAGATTGAAGGGAAAACTGGGGTTCAGTCCATGGGATCGTTATATTGTGTTGGTTCAGGTACAGCAGAACCATGTGGGGACTCTGACATACTGATCACATGTCAGGTCAGATGTATAAGATTATAGTAATTTTTTGCAACTAATTTGCATTTCGACTGTGATGTCACTAACATGTTTGGATCAAGCATTGCCGAAAAAGTCCTGCATATTGCGGACACTGGTTATGGGGCAAGTGCGGGCACAGCTTTATTAGACCTGCACAGCATTGACCTAGGCCAGGGGCTCTCATCTTCAACCCTGAAGTTTTCCCAGCAGGTCATGTTTTCAGGATGTCTGTCTGTGGAAGCAGGTGGGATAATTACTGACCCAGCAAAATAGATTAAGGGTTAATGTATCAAGCAGTGAAAACTGTGGAGAAGTGAACCAGTGGAGAAGTTGCACATACAGTAGCAACCCATCAGCTTTGAAGTAGCATTTATCAAGTATAGTCTATAATAAAATAGGTAGGAACTGATTGGTTGCTATGGGCAACGTCTTCACTGGTCCACTTGTTCACGCGTTTCACTGCTTGATATATAAACCCCTAACTCACCTGTGCATGATTAAAGTAATCCACAAGACATGACGTGGTGTGGAGTTGAGAACCCCTGGTCTAGACAATTGACCAATAGTTCATATATGCCAATTATCTTACCACTCCCGAAAGCTGCATGATTGCTGGTGAAATTATTGTATTTGGATAGATCTTTGTGCGGGCTGGGCGGCTTATTTTGTTGTTGTTTTGGCAGGTATGAATAGTAAAGCCGTGACCAAGTATAAGGGACCAAGTATAAGGGACCATTTACTAAAAGAGCAGCCAATCACATACTTGCTTTCATTGTCCATCTTACATTAGACAGATAAATACCATTTTTTGATTGGTTGATATAATGTAGTACAAAATTTGCATGCAAGTGGAATATTAATAAATGAGCATTACAGTGTGTTTCTCTCTATATTTTGTGGATGGTTGTTGATCCACACAAAACAAATTGTTTTTTTTTTTTTTTTTTTTTTAAATGAACAGCCAATGTATTAACAGTTTAAGATAACTATTTTATGTCATTATTAGTAAAAATATAGTTATTGCTTTTGAGAAAATATATTTCCCTTGAGAACGGTAAACATTCAGGGAGTAAATGCTTTAAATTACTTCAAAATGGAGTCTGTTTTGTTTTCTGGGCTGCAAAGTGTATCATTCAGCTTGTATCTGTCAGTGACGGGTGGAAAGGTTAGTAAGTTGTAGCTGGGTACACACTATGCGATCCGTCTTACTATATATGGTTCCAACGCGGATCAGGACAACATATCATGCAGATCGTATAGTCATAGTTGCCTACCTATTAATATCTCTTCCCAGGAGAAGCCCTGGTAAGAGAAACAGAAGGGTGGCGACGGGGGCAGGGCCTGATAATTCGTGTCATTAAGCCCTGCCCCCTCACGATAAAATTGTCGCGACTGGCTAGAATTTACGTAGGGGGCGGGGCCAAATGACGTAATTCATGTAGAATCATGTCTTAAGCCCCGCCCCTACATGGAGACCCGCGATGGCAGCGGGAATTCTCCTCATTCTGCCCACTTCACTAGGAAGTGGGCAGAATGTGGGAGAAATGGCTACCCTTCCGGGGGTGCGGGGGATTACCCGAAAAATCGGGAGCCTCCCGCGAAAATCGGGAGGGTAGGCATGTATGCGTATAGTGTGTACGCCCAATCTCGCATGTACGACGGTTGTTCATCGCATCATCCCATCTGTGTGCTGCACGGCAGATGGTACGATGCAATCCGATGCAGCATAGAAAAATATATTGTGCGGTCATACACAGAATCATATAGTGTGTACGGCTGGCACAATGCAATCGTTCCATCGCGTTGTGCCGTCACTGGGTACACACATTGTATAGTGTGTACCCAGCTTGGGCACCACCTGGCAGCCCATTTGTGTTATTTCACTTATTTGTACCCTCAACATTTGCACATGCCCAGACGCGGTGGTGGTGTGGGGTGTTCCGAGACTGCACATTGGCCCCTCCTCTCATGAGATGCTCCTGATGCTTTCTCAGGGTTTTATAAAGCTATGTTATGTTCTAGCTATTACAGGAATGCAGACTGGCAGAGAAATACTTTTTTATTTTTTAGCTTTAATAATGAATTTGTTTTTACATTTTTATTACAGTATTTTGAATCAAATAAAAACTGGTCAAATGTATACTAACAGTATCATGTGCTGGTGTCCTAGTCACAAGTTCTGACATTGGCGGCGCTGTGTCAGAGATCATCTGGATTTCACTAATTGCAGATAATGGACCTGATTCTGACGTAGGAGTAAAGCAAAAAAGAGCAAGCAGGGCCGTAGCTAGGGTATTGCGGCCGGTGCCATGGCACAGGGCAGGGGGCGCTGTTTGGGCCTGTCAAATTTCTGTTTATTATCATTCTCACTTGCAGCTTCCTATTATTTCATCCCCAGCATCTCCTGGACTCCCCTATCTCTTCCCTTTTTTGGGTGCATTATGTCCCTTGGAAAAATGAGGGGGGCGCCAATGCTCTTTCTGGCACAGGGCACCAAAAAGTCTAGTTACGGCTCTGAGAGCTAGTAACTTTGCACCTTGGTAACACCATGCTCCCTTAGGGGTGCCTAACCCTAACCTACCCCAGTAGTGCCCAACCCTAACCTTCCCTATCCTAACCCTAACCTTACCCTGGGGGGTGCCTAACCCTAAATCCCCCCTGGGGTCCCTAAACCTAACCCCCCCCATCCCTGGGCTAAGTGTATACTTACCCGGCAAAGAGGATAATCGGTCCGGCGTCGGATTCACATAGGCGTCGGTATTTTGATGCCTATGTTAAATCCCTTGCTGGGATTACGCTGTCGGGATTGAGACTGGTGGTCTCTTAACTACATCCCCTCCCTTATATGTGCAATATAAGGTAGTGTTCACTCTAGCTCCTGCAGCAGGCAGGGCGCCGGAGCTAAAGAGGGTGCTTCCGTGGTCCCGAAAAGGGGGAGTGGCTATTGAAATGGGGACGTGTCTATAAGACGGATCCCCTTTTCACCACACTTGGGGGCGTGCCCGGCACTTACGGACACAACGGGACAGAGCGCTTGGGCGCTCCAGAAGGAGGGCAGGGCGCCGTGCCCCGCTATAACAGCCTAGTGGGAACGCTATAAGGTGAAACAGAGAAACATATTCTCTCTTATACTGATCGAATGGTCCCGCAGTGTTTGTAAGGACAGGATCTCCTGCCAGGGACGGGCTCTTCTTAAACTGCAGCAGTATTTTCAAGATTTCAATAGTCTAGCATTAAAATCTCACAAGGGCAACTGGGCAATATTCTGGGTTTTTTTGAGGGTTCTCCTGCACTCTCAGGAGAATACAATTGCATCATCATGGCCCAGGTGCCTGTTGTACAATTGTACAGTGCTGGGAAGGACCGTGATGACCCAATTCACATTGCCACATGGATCCCGGTGCTCAGAATCCGGCATCCTGACTGGGTTACAATGCAATTGTATTCTGATTCGCGTTCCCGCTAGGCTTTTTTAGCGTCGCGCTGCACCCTGCCCGATTTCAAAAGCGCCTAGCAGGAACACTACTGATCATGTCCAGTGGGTAGGTCATGTTCGGGGTGTAGTGCCCTACTGTATGTCTGCATATACTGTAGTATGTAATAGAATTGTATTATGGTCATGTTCAGTGGCCAGGTCATGTTGTAGGGTGCACTGTAATGTCCTATATCTATGTAGAGTGTAATAGAATTGTATTATGGTCATGTCCAATGGCCAGGTCATGTTGTAGGGTGCACTATAATGTCCTATATCTATGTAGAGTGTAATAGATGTGTATTATGATCATTGCAGTGGTCAGGTCATGTTGGAGGTGTAGTGCCCTATGTCTGTATAGAGTGTAATAGAATTGTATTATGATCATGTCCGGTGGTCCGGTCATGCTGTAAGGTGTACTGTAGTGTCCTATGTCTGTATAGAATGTAATAGAATTGTATTATGATCATGTCCGGTGTATAGGACAAGTTGGGGCTGTAATGACCTGTGTCTGTATACAATTAAATATAACTTTATTATGATCATATCCAGTGGTCTGGTCATGCTGTAAGGTGCACTGTAGTGTCCTATGTCTGAATTGTATTATGATCCTGTGTAGTGTTCAGGTCATGTTGGGCACTGTACAGGGGCGTATCTATAATGGGTGCAGGGTGTGTGGGGAACACGGGCCCCCGGGTCCAGGGGGGCCCCGCACCGCACACCCTGCACCCATAATATTACTTACCTCTCCGGAGTCCCACGTCAGCGCGGGGGTCCGGCGCTGTAAAACGACTGAAAAATGGCAGCGGCGGCCATTTTCCCGTCGTATGCGCAGTACAGGGAAAATGGCCGCCGTGGCCATTTTCCCGGTGACCTGTGCATACACTATAGACTCTGGGCACACTCTACTCTGGCGCTGGCCGTGTACATCTCAGTGCACTGCCGGCCGCCAGGCGGAGAGGAGGGGCCTGTGTCGGAGACTGCACACGGGCCCCCTCCTCTCTAGAAACGCCCCTGGTACTGTAGGTAAAATGGTAAGTTTGCTATATCTCGATAGCTAATTGTTATTTAAGCCTGATCATCAATGGGCCAAATTCAATATAATGCGATGATGAATAACTGCGGGAGGGAGCTCCCGCAGCTATTCAATACACCGCGCTGTTTGCCTGGTCGGGAATTGGTGTAGTCAGAGAATGACGGTGCTCGCAACTTCACCTGGGTGTTTAGTCGTGAGAACCGTCATTCTCCGACTAAAGTGCCAGCCGTGCAGCTATTAGCTCCGTGCTAAGCCAGAAAATAGCTGCGCGCCCGAGCACATTTATCGGATTTCTCCTCGCATCCCCATGGGGGTGTGAGAAGAAATTCTTTAGCCCACCCAAACAGTGCGCTGAATTGAATAGATGCGGGCGCTTCCTCCCACGGCTATTCATCATCGCATTGTATTTAATTCGGCCCAATTAGTCAATCAGGGCTCCCGTCTAGGGCCCAGTGTGTAACGAGGGACCCAGATTCCCTAACTTATTCTTGTATTATTATTTTTTTCTGACAAACAGATGGGTGAAGGGCGTCCAAACAAGTATGTTATCTAAGGCCTATGGGTTCTTAATCCAGCTCTAGTTTCCGGCCATTAATACAGTGGGAGCACTTAGCCCCTTTGGTTGGCACACTTATCCCGTTTAGTTAGCTCACTGGTCACTTGCGTATTGATACCTTGATGTAATAGCCTGTGACTTTTTAAGTCGCTGAATAAGTCGCCAAATAATGTAGGCACTGACATTGTGGCAGTAATGCATCAGTCAAGACTAATATTGGAAAAGTAGACAAAGAACATGGGGTTCCCCTGAAATTCCCATTACCATAACTGTAATAACTGACTCTTATTTGTATTTTACAAGCATTGTTGTAGTATTTTTGCTAGTGTTAGAAAATGCTGACACCACACTAGCGGGTACCTGGTTTTATGGGTGTGATCATTTACTGTTTTTTACCCTTTAAATACTGATTCTCTTTACATAGTAATTTATAAATCCTAGAGAATAAGAATAGTAAACTTGGAACAACCATGCAGACATTAGATATATTATTGTGCAGATGGCACTTAGGGACATTTCAAGGGACAAACATTTCCAGGGATGGTTCTGACAAATTAGGAACAATTGGTAACTTGGAACAGGTGAACATGGTACTATAAAAAATATAAATAATCTAAAATAAAATGTTAACATGATCTCAGTGCTGGTGGATTCTGTGTGAAGTGAAGAAACAGCTTGTGTGTTTTATGTTAATATAACAGATATTTTTCGCTTCTGTGTCTTTTTCTGCCAAGCCATATTTTGATAGAATTTCATGTGGGTTGTATACTTCCAATTGTTTACTTAGATGGTAGCAAATGTTTCTGAGTTTGTGATATTGAACAATATAAAAAATAGTTGTATTTTAATGCAGTGTATATTGATTTTTAGTAAATGTGACAAAAACCATAATGCGTGTCGTGACCCAGCTGTGCCAATCGCGGTGGACAGTTCTTACTTGGGGGCTTTTTCACCTTCGGAGACATGTGGGAAAGTTGACAGGTATTGACTATTGCTCTGTGTCGCTAAACAGCGATGCCATACTATGGCACTTTAGCACCCTGGGAAGCCCCCGCCACACCGTCAACCCCAGCACACTTGACATCATGGTGCCACATGTATCTGAAAGAAGAGGAAGTGGGTGCCCAAAAGGCTGTGTACAGCTGCCACCAGAGTAGTAACCATGCCACCCCCTTGACCCTGTGTCACTGGTGCACATGGCAATGAATGTGTGTTTGGAGAGGGGTGGTTAATAAGGTTTATCTTAGTGCTTAGGGGGAGATGTATTAACGGCGACATCGCCGTTGCGGTACATCCCCCCCGACTTCGAGTACATACCGCGGTTCATTACCGCGGCATGTACCAAGGATTTCGCAAAGGACAGCTCTCTCGATGAGAACTGTCCTTTGCGATGCGGCCGGGCAGAGGGACTTCCGGGTTGAACACCCAGAAGTCCTTCTGCGCATGCGCAGAAGGACGTGGTTCGCGGGGGCTCATGGGAGGGATCTGATCGGATCCCTCCCGGCCCCGAGCGTCGCGCTAAGAAGCCCATAGGCTTCTATTGGGTAACGCCACCTGAAGGTGGCGTTACCTAGCGACGCGAAGCGCTGCATTCTGCTGCTTAATACATACGGGGAATGCGGTAAAACCCCCGAAAACGGCATTTTCGGGGGTTTTACCACATTTTGCCATTAATACATCTCCCCCTTAATGAGCTTTAGGCATGTCTATAATTATTATTATCATTTATTTATATGGCGCCACAAGTGTTCTGCAGCTCCTTACAAAGTACATAAACACATGGTGATCAGTGACTTACAGTACAATACAATACAGGACAAGGAACAAGGATAATATACATTGCTACATTAGCGACCATAACATTATTAGGTGCTCTATTGGGGAGTAAGAAGTAGATGAAAGTATAGTTGGGAGAAGCACAAGAGGGTAGAGGACCCTGCTCGTAAGAGCTTACATGTCTAGCTTGTGATACGGCCTCTCCCCATGCTCCCTGCCCTGATTCCTGGATCTGAAATGTTATGAGGCATGATCCCGCGCTTAGGGGTGTCATTACGAAGCATCTACAGTACGTGCATGGCTACACCCCATTGTGAACACCGGACCCACTCTGTAGATCCTGCCCACTGTCATCTTCGGGATGTTGCCATGCAATCCTGCAGCCTCCTCTGTTGGCAGACTCGGCACCCCTGTTGGCAGGTTTGCTAAAAGCTGACATGTAAGTAGGTAGGTTAGCTAGCAAATGATCAAATTTATGTCAAGTGACAACGCCAAACATACTGTAAGCACCTATGTTACCGCTAGTAAGATTAAAAGTAGTGCTCAATGTGTTTCTTAGTGGACATGAAAATGAAAACGGGTGCATATTTGCAGATCTGTGGCCTCCTTGGTATCAGTATAAAAATGATGATCACTAGATGGGAGCATTTCAACTTCCTCTTTTCTAAATAGGATTCTTACTATATTAGTACTTTAGTAAAATGTACGGCCTTTTAAAGTGCTAGATAAACATCATTTATCTATATATAAAGGCTGCACACTGAGCTTACTAACATATATGAAATATCTGAAGTCTCCATACATAGCTGTAAGTGTTCCATGCCTGCGTTCACTCCTCTGTCGCACGTTGCCATGCATACTTACCAACACTCAGCTCCCCAGAAGCTGAATGTCTTTATACAGCGGGAGGAGGGGAGGGCATGGCCAGGCAGTGATGACGTATTGGGGACGGGGTCAGGGCATGAGCACGTCATTGCGGCCCCGCTCCCACTTCCCAATGCTGAACTTAATGGCATTGCGAGGTGGGGGGGCGTGATGATGCAATTCAGTGCGGATCACATCACCGGCCAGCCCCACTGGGGGGGGGGGGGGGGCTGGGGTGATGCAGGAGGGTGACAGTGGCCGGGAGATTTGCCTACTTTTCCGGGAGGGTCGGAAGCGCAACCCGATATTCGGGAGACTCCCGGCCATCCTGGGAGAGTAGGAATGTATGGTTGCCATGTTAAGTGGGAGGTGTGTCTATAACTGTGCAGATGCAGTGCAAGCATACTGTACCATCCAACATTTAGGGGCCTATTTATCATTATAAACACCCATTTTTGGGGGATACCCCCAAATATTAAGTATCTTCCAGATGTATTATGGAGGGATCACATATATCTCCTTATCTGCTGGGGTCCCTTCATTTCCAACAGCAATCGCAACCCCCATAAGTTTCTATGGTTGCTGTCAGATTTACCTTCGTATTCCGGAGCATGGCCCCTGCAGCTTACTCCATCTGAAGATGGCATTGTGCTGCTGTAGGCTATGATCTACAGTTCGCAAAGATTTCCGGAAGTGGGTTCATTGGCAAACGCAGAATTTCTAGAGGGGGGTTTCCAAATGCTTGATATTATAGTGAATGTGGCCAGGCCATGAAGAGGACATAATTAGCACTTATCCAGCCTTAATATGCGTCATACAAAGTGTATTGTGTGTCATAAGTCCAGCATGTACAGGACCAGCGATCACAGTAACCCATTATATGTGTCATACATAGTGTATTGTGGGGCATATGTATCAAAGCTTGATGTGAGATAAAATTGTGAGATATATATCACCAACCAATCAGCTCCAAACTATCATTTTTTAAACACAGCCTGCAAAATGTAAGGAAGAAGCTGATTGGTTGGTCATATATATCTCACAAATTTATCTCACATCAAGCTTTGATACATATGCCCCTAAATGTCTTATATTACATGTAACATAGCTTCCAACATTGTCCTGGTGCTAAAGAGTGGTCCAAAGGGCAAAAACAGAAGGAGCGTTTACTTCCAAAGCATAAGATTGCCCTCCTCCCCTGCATTGTTGCTGGCATCACGGTCAGTGATGACAAGGACACTCCTCCACCTGTCCCACAGTGGCGTAACTAGGGCAGGGCGAGCAGGGTGCGTGCCCTGGGCGCCGTGGGACCGGCGGCATGGGGGGCGCCGCCGGCCACGGTCCGGCCCGCCCTAGTTAGCCACCAGTGTAGCACTGACCGCAGTGAGTGCGGTCAGCGCTACACATTTACACAGGACCGGCGCTAGGCTTCCAGCGCCGGTCCTGTGCTGCACACCTGAGCCCGTTCCCTCCCCCTGAGCGCTTGCCCAATAGATCCAGGAGGCGGGCTCAGGCTGTGCATAACACACGCATCGCTGCCAGCGCTGGTGGCGATGCGTGTGTTAAACAGCAGCCAATGAGATTCAGATAGACTCTCATTGACTGCTGCAGCACCCACTGCAAGAGCCGGACTTCCGTCCGGCTCCTGCAGTGGGTGATGGGACAGACGTCATGACATCATGACGTCTCTCCCATTATGCTGGGCGGCGGCGGGAGAGGTGTTGCGGTCCGGAGCAGCAGCGTGGATTCAGGTAAGTATGTTTTTATATATTTTTTTAAAAAAAACCTGTCAGCACTACTGGGGGCACAACGGGGGAGGGGGGTGGCTACTGCTGGGGGGACCTCTACTGGGGTGGGGGCACAACGGGGGGGGTGGCTACTACTGGGGGCACCATTATTTGGAGGACCTCTACTGGGGGGAGCTATTACTGGGGGCACCATTATTGGGAGGACCTCTATTGGGGGGGCTATTACAGGGGGCACTTAATCGGGAGGGGGAACTTCAACTGGGGACCACTACTTGGGGGGGGGATCTACTACTGGGGGCATTATAAAAGGGGCCTACTACTAGGGGCACTGCACTGAGGGGACCACAACTGGGGGCAATAACAGGAAGGACCACTACAGGGACCACTGGATAGGGGGGGTCACTACTGGGGGCCTGCATCAGGGGGACCACTACTGGGGGCTCTGCATGGGAGGGGGGGACTACTGCTGGGGGCACTATATAAGGGGCTTACTGCTAGGGGCACTGCGGGGACCACTACAGGGGGCACTAGATAGGGGGGATCACTACTGGGTGCCTGCATAAGGGGGACCACTACTGGGAAAACTGCATGGGAGGGGACTACTGCTGGCGGCACTATATAAAGGGCACTGCATAGGGGGGGACTACAACTGGGGGCACTATATAAAGGGCTCTGCATAAGGGGATACCACTACTGGGTGCACTGCATTGTGGGAACTGCTACTGGGGGGCACTGCATAAGGGGGAACACTACATAGGGCACTGCATTTGGGGGGACCACTACTGGGGGCACTGAGTAAGGGGAACTAATTGGGGGCTGTATAAGGGGGACCACTACTGGGGATACTGTATAAGGGGCACTACTATGGGCCTGCATAAGAGGGACCACAACTGCATACTGGGGGTACTGTATAAGGGTTACTACTGGGGTTAAGGTGCATATGGATAGGAATGTTCAGCGTGAAAATAAAGGGGTGTGTCATGTTAGCACGCCCCATTTTTAAGTGACAACACCCATTTTTTTCTCGCGCACATATCAGGATGTTGGGGGGGAGGGGGAGCTCCCTTTTCAAATTTGCCCTGGGCTCCAAATACCCTAGTTACGCCACTGCTGTCCCAACAGTCAGGACAAAAGTGAATTGTGAACCGTGATGTATGGATTGTATCACTTGTATTGCTTGTGTGGGACTTATGCATCTTTGAAATGTTCTGTTACTCCTTTGTTTGGAGCAGTATGCTAGGTGTATATGTCTTGGCTTCATGCTGAGTTGCATGTACACCCAGTTACTTAGCGTAAAATATGCTAACTTGTACTGTGCGTGCACACACAAAAAAGTTCACCTATGTTCAAATGTAGATTTGGTACTTGCGCCTCCCTCCGCTTGGAAAGAGTAATGGAGAAGGGAAGCATTGTGCAAATTAAAAGTGATAAGGTGCCAGCCAATCAGCTCCCAATTGTCATTTTTCAAACACAGCCTGTGAGATGGCAGTTAGGAGCTGATTGGCTGGCACCTTATCACTTTTCACTCTCCTAACACTGCTTAGTAAATAGACCCCTTGAGGGCCTGATCCAGCTAATGCGATCGCAGCTGCGATTTTACACGAAACACAGCTGTGAAAATATTCTTATGCCTATCAAAGCTCAGCCGGCATAAAAACGCCCACTGCTGCTTTCTCACATCCGTCCAATGTCGCTTTTCTGCATATACATCTGTCCCATCACAACAAGCAGCCACACAGCATGTACGCCAAGCCTGACCAGCCGCAAACACTGCAGCTTTCCTGACACACAGAGAGCTCTCATGTCGCGAATGCAATCGTAGTGGCTAATTTATGCACGCCCATTTAAACTATCAGACACGTCTGCGTTTACCTAACCACCCCCCGTTACCTCTCCCAAACGCTGACCAGATGACACTCACTTTGCAAATTGATCCTCTGTGTGTATGTAATAGCATAGCAATCGCGACACCTGAACAGTGCGAATTACACACAATGGCAAACAAAATAAAAACAAAAATAAACCGATCTGCGTAAATATCTGCATTGCGTCTTTATGTTTAACATTAATGGAAATGGTATTAAATTATATTAGACCAGGCGTTCCCAAGTACGGTCCTCAAGGCACACTAACAGTCCAGGTTTTAAGGATGCAGTTATTTTGATTTAACCACCTGTGCTCAGGCATGGATATAACTAAAACCAGGACTGTTAGTGTGCCTTGAGGACCGAGGTTGGGAAACACTGTATTAGACTGTCCATATATATTTAAAGCTAGCCGCTTCTGATTGTCTGTTTGTGGATTCACCTCTTCAAGCTATTTTCTTATTACACATTATCTTTTATGCTTATGACTAGGTTGGGTTTGTGTATGTGAGTGTAAGAATGCCTGGCACCAATCTGGCGCGTACCCTACTGTGCAAAGCTGGATGTATCTATAGAAACCTCCAACTTATCATGTGGGCATAAAAAGGCTTCAGCTTATTTTTCTAAGCAAACGTGTTCAACTCAGCATCAGCCACGTCGTGTATCTGGGCTTTATGACTAAAGGGATCATGAATCATGAAAACAAAAAGTAGTAACTGCGGGGAAAATGGTGCAGGCTACTTTCATGGTCCGTCATCTATTAATTGAATGCATTCAATTTACCCTTGACTACTATTGAGAGACCTATATACACTATGTAGACAAAAGTGATTGGACACCCTCGCACCTGCAGCAGACACGTGTCTGTGAAAGTATTATTCGAGAAGTATAGAGATGTTCTCAATAACTCTGTGCCCCCTACATTGTGGCAGTTCTAAGGAAACAACTAATGTTTTTATCAGGACGACAATGCCACCTGTCATGTTTCCAGAGCGACAGTGTACAGAAAATTCGGTAACCCGGATGGACTGGCCAGCTCAGAGTCCATATCTTAACCCCATTGAGAGCCTCTGGGACAAATTGGAGCGACGGGTGCGTTCTAGGCCGACTTGACTTTCTTCAGTGTCACAGTTGGTCACTGTACTTAAGGCAGAATGGTAAAACATACCACCTGCTGCTGTCCAGGAACTTGTGGACAGTTTACTAAGAAGGGTGTCTGCAGTAATCACTGCACGTGTCGGACCTACAAAGTACTGATGTCAATAATGTCTTGTTAATCTATTTACTGTCAGTGTCCAATCTCTTTTGTCTACGTAGTGTATTTGTGTAAAGTCTGTCCCATATAATATTATAAATTGAAGTCAGTTTTGTTACCTGCAACTGCACAGTGCCCCTTCCCTGTAGCTGCAATGTCTGTTTGTGTTTGGTATATTAAGTGTAACATCGTCTATGTCACATATTTATGTTAATGTTGGTTTTGTTGTATTATAGCTACGTATTGTAAGTTGTAGGGTAACTGGCACAACAACATTTTCCATATTATGTATGCATGCCAAAAGTGCATCTCTTTCAATAGAATTGAGTTCTGATAAGGTATAATGGTTATTTCAGGTGTGTACTGTTCTTTATGAACAGAGGAGGCGCTAGACCTTTTGTGGCACATACCCAGCAGGGAGGTGTCCCTAAATGTTCTATTGAGATGTTCCTTTGGTGCCGACGCTGATGTCATGATGTAGTTTCATAGCACTTGTAGGCTGTTTCATTGCCTGTTAGTCAGCATGTGACATTTTATACCACTTATTATGTGATACATAAATGAGGGAATGAGACCAGACACAGTGTATCTTGTGTCTCTTGCTTGTTGCTGGTCAGGTATCATGTATCAGAAGCTACAGTGTAACAGCAAACTTCACCAGAGTTCTGTACATGTTACAATTGTCTGCTGTAAAAATATGGGATGCAATAATACAATTCACACTTGACAAAACATTCAGCACACACTAACACAGAGACACTAAAGCTGTATACACACCTTTGTGATTGACTTCACTCCCGTTCGGTAGTCCTGACCACAGTGCCGTAACGTGCGTACACACCTGTACAATCTAACTTGTGATCTTTGACTACCATATGTCTAAATTATTGTATGATAAGATATATAGGGGTCTATTTACTAAGCTGTGTTAGGAGATAAAGTGAACGGTGATAAGGTACCAGCCAATCAGCTCCTAACTGCCATGTCACAAGCTGTGTTTGAAAAATGGCAGGTAGGAGCTGATTAGCTGGTACCTTATCACCGTTCACTTTATCTCCTAACAAAGATTAGTAAATAGACCCCATGGTGCGGGATGTACTAAGCATCGCATCCACGATGCGGTACATTTTGCCACTTATTGGGTACATACTGGCGTTAATTACACCGGTATGTAACTAGAAATGCAATTCTAATCGCAAATGACAGCAGATAAAAGCGGTCCTTTGCAATAGAGGAACTTCCAGGTTTATTACACAGAAGTCCCTCTGCGCATGTGCAAAACAGCGCACGCCACCGCCGAGGACACTGGGAGTGATTCAATTGGATCCCCCCAAAAGAAATGCAATAAAAAACCCTTAGGCTTCTATTGGGTAACGCCATCTAAAGGTGGCATTACCCACCAGTCCAAGCTACGGAATGTATCGCATTCTGGAGCTTGGTACATATGGCAATGCAGCCAAAACTATGAAAAATGCTCGTTTGGAGTTTTGGACGCATTTTTGCCCTTAGTACATCCCGTCGATAGGCAGAACGACCAGCAGTGCACTTCACTTTTGGTCCGATATAGCACCAACGAATCGGATGTATATTAAACAGCACATAAGATGCTATACTTCGATTCAACCAATTTTCATCCAACAAAGCATGATCGAAGGTGCGCACACACTCTTGCAATATCGAAATTGAAAGAGTGGTCCAGTGATTGTATAGGTGTGTACCCAGCTTAAAGTGTGAGCAGTCCAATAAATTTTGATATATACTCTTGACTGCTGCTTTGGACATTAGAAGCCCAGCATTGAATGGTCGGCAGGCTTCCGACATCAAATCACGTGATGTGATGGCTACTAGCCAATGTATTGCAACCATTTGATGGTATAAACATCGATGGTTATGCTGTGCGCATCATGCACATAAGCAGTCAGAGCTTTGCACATGAGCACATACACTGAGTTGCGGACATCACTTCTGGGTGTCTTCAGCTGAAAAATAACAGCAAGCCATCGGATGAGCATCGGAAAGCTGTATCCGATGGTTGGCAACAATCGAATAGCCGCATTTTGATGGGAGATTTCAGTTGTGATACTACATGCTTTAAATAAATACACATATGCTTATCTGTTGATTCGTACTGGTCTGGATAGCCTTAAAATAATAATTTCAGTTAGGTAAGATTGGGACCCTCTATATTGCATTCGTCACTTTGATTTGATTTTATTATTTTTAGTACAAGGGTAATTGTGCCACATCTACAACATGTTGTATGTAATTAAGATTCACAATGGGATTTAGGGCTGTATTCAATTGCCGGTGCAAAGCAGTGTTCTGTGAAAAGTTCTCACCGGTGACGTCATTTTGCCAGGCGAGAACTTTTCCCCGTATTCAATTCAAAAGACTTTTCGCTGGTGCGACAAGTCTGTGCCTTGTAACCAGCAGGAAAGATTCACCTCTGAATGGAGGCAGAAAAAAGTGCAGAATTGGGGGTTTGGGGTGCAAAGTTGCGACAAAACACCTGCAGCCTTGGGACAGTCCCCCAAAGGTAAACTGCGTCAAAAAAAGTAGCAAATATACTTTAGAACACCCCAAAAAAGTACTTTTGTTTTGGGTGCGAAAAAGTTCCGAGTTGGGGGATCAACTGAAAAACTAGCAAAATAGACTCAGGGAGGTCCCCCAAGTATGCCCCAGGTGTTTTTTTGATTGCAGGTGTTTGCTGAAGGTGCTTTTTTTATAACATCACTTTAGCCAATTTTAACCATGCTTGCACCCATTTTCATGTACCCCAAATTTGCTGGGACTACTTATTTTTAGCAAAAAAAACTGCTAAATGCTATTCTTTACCACTTGTGCAAAGACGCTAAATAGCACCAATTGAGAGCATTTAAGCACCCAAATACCTTCAGCAGGGCTATTCGGGGGTATCCATAGTGATCCAAAATGTCAGTGCATCTCTTTTTTTGGGGGTGTCAGGCTGATTTCCCAAAATCTGACAGCACTTTTCACCTGTTTTTGTGTTTCCCCGGGACACGTCTTTGCATCCTTTGGGATTGAATAGGGCGAAAAGCGGTGACGAGCGCAATACTTTTCTGGAGGCTAAACTAGCGATGACGGCGGAAAGTACGCCATGTGAAAAGGCCGGGACTTTTCGCCGGCAATTTAATACGGGCCTTAGAGGGAGGATATAAAAGATTATGGACGTACTTCATACTTGTCCATTTTTAAATCCTCCCCTCTGATCATAATTACCTACTTATTCAAAGCCCCCTCCGGGAGAACCCAGAGGGACTTTCTAGGTGGGAGGCGCAGGAGGTGTGGTGCTGTGAAGTGTATTATCATGGCCCCCATCCCCACTGTACAATGCTGCAATTTGCAATATTGTTCTGTGGGGACATGGTAACAATGATGCGATTCACCATAAATTGCAACATCAAGGCCACGGACAGCCCTTTTCTGGGAAATTAGGAGGTATCCAGGGGTATACGTTTATGATGCCGGTGGTCGCTATGCCGACCGCCGGCATCTCCACTACAGAATCCCAGCGAGAGTTAATTAACCTATGCCGGGAGACCGGCGCCTAGCAGCTCGATCGAAGGGATGCCGGACGCCGAGCGCAGACAGCCGCAGGGAGGGAGGGTTAGGTTTAGGGTTCTGGGGGGAGACTTAGGGTTAGGCACCCCCCCGGAGGTTAGGTTTAGGCTAGGGGGAGGGGGGTTAGGCACCTCGGGGGGAATTTAGGGTTAGGCAACCGCCCGGGGGACTTAGTTTAGATGGCGGGGAAAGGGGGGGTTAGGTTTAGGCACTTGGAGGGGGGATTAGGGTTAGGCACAGGGGGGGGGGAGGTTAGCGTTAGGCACCCTAAAGGAGGGTTAGGGGGTAGATTAGGTTAGGAAATACTTAACTTTCAGACAATCGGGATTTCGTTCCACGTCGGGCTGGCACTGCCAGCATTTGAACCGTGGCCGGCGGTGTAACATACCGATTCCGTATCCAGGAGACTGGTCTACTCTCCCTGGAGAGTTCCCAGAAATCCCATGAGATTAGGCAAAAATTCCCCTAGGAGATTACAGAGGGGAGATGGGAGGTCCGGGGGTGTGGCTTTAGAAATAGCACCATTGGATCTTTGCCCCTTGATGTGCAATCTCGCAATTTATGGCATCATATATCAGGATCACTCTAATTCCCTTGAATTAATCATCAAGCCCAAGGCCTGACCATTTTCACTGGAGATGTGGGTGTAATCCAAGGGGATGTTCCTCTGTTACAGAAGAGTGGGAGAACTCCCCAAAATTCAGGAAACTCATTCAAGCAGAGTAGGCAGGTATGAATATGATCATGGATCTGGGAAGGAAACTTCTTGTAGACTTAGGGACAAGGCCTTTTCTAGGGGCGGACGAGACATGCGATTGCATGGCTTGCAAACCCACAGTACTACTACGGCAGTACTACACCTGGGGCCGGGCAGCTCAGGGCTCTTCTTGGAGGTCAGCCTTCCCTCCCGTCTGACCCCTTGCCCACCTGCCCTCCCGTCCGCCCACACACCTGCATGCACAGTGCAGCTCTGGCTGCTCAGCCCCAGTGGCCAGCAGGTAAGTGTGTGTAGTTTTATTTTTTTGTGGGGGAGCAATGTTATTTTCTCTGTGGGGGAGCAATGTGCGTTTTCTCTGTGGGGGGAGTAATGTGCTTTTTACTCTGCGGGGGAGCAATGTACTTTTTCTCTGTGGGGGAGCAATGTGTTTTATTCTGTGAGGGAGCAATGTTATTTCCTCTGTGGGGGAGCAATGTGCTTTTTTCTGTGGGGGAGCAATGTGCTCCTTTTCTGTGGGGGAGCAATGTTATTTCCATGGTGAGGGGGCAATTTGCTTTTTTCTGCGGGGGAGCAATGTGCTTATTTTCTGTGGGGGAGCAATGTGCTTTTCTTTTGTGGGGGAGCAATGTTATTTCTTCTGTGGGGGAACAATGTGTATTTTCTCCTGTGGGGGGGGGGCTGATGGTGTGTCTTACAGTGAGGCACCTTACAGTGAGGCCACACCCCCTTTCCGATGTGCATGCAAAATTATTGTTATGCTTGTTTGAGTGGAGGGGGGGGGCACATTTTGACTGTTTGCACTGGGAGCCCCAGCTCCTAGAAACTGCCCTGCTTAGGGACATATTTATGAAATACCAGAATGAGATAAAATATCACACTAAATTATTATTATTATTATTATCCTTTATTTATATGGCGCCACAAGGGTTCCGCAGCGCCTGACAAAGTACAGAAACAAATGAGCACACAAGACAACAGCTATTAACAGTACAGACAATGCAGTGCAAGTACATGATTTATATACATTGCTGCATAACACCTAAATAAGCAGCAGGGTGTCAGTAATCAGTTTTAGGTGCCATTGTGAATGAAAGTAAAAGTAAGGCAAGAAGAAGCACGTGAGGAAAGAGGGCCCTGCTCGCGAGAGCTTACATTCTGAGGGGAGGGTCAGACAAACAGGGGTGACACAGATGGGCTAGATAGTGAGGAAGGAGCATAGAGTAGTGGGTTAGGATGAGCGCTGGAAAGCATTGAGGAAGAAATGGGTCTTGATGGCCCATTTGAAGATTAAGAGCCAGGAAGCCAAGTGATGGAGGAATTTTGCAGGAGCAGTGGTGTCAGAGGGGTAAATCCAGGGTTTGGTGATGGCTAGGAGAATCCAGGCATTGCAGATGAAGTGCTCATGAACGGAGACCAGTTTATTATAGACAAAACTGGCTTTCCAGAGGGGACAGGAGAGAGGGACAGAGTTAAGAGGTGAGAGGAGAATGAGATTATTAGGGTTGATGCAGTGTGGAGGTGATACTGATCTAGAGAAGGGGAATAAGGAGTGTGGGGTTATGTGGCTGGCTTCTGAATGAGGAAGGGTGACAGCAGGTGGTGGGTCAGGTGGAGGTTTAGTGTGGTGTGGGGGGGAGGAGAGGATAGGTAACTTGGAGAAAAGAGAGGGTGCAGGGTTTAGTGGTGGTGCAGCAGGACCATGGTGGAAGAGAAGTGAATAATACTGGAGTTGTGGGAGATGCAGTTGAGAGACTTATATGTGATGAAGAGAGACAGAGGAGGGGGAGAACGTAGAGGGGACTATGGATGGAGAAAAGAGGTGAAAACTGGTGGTAGAGGAGAAAATAATGTAGCAGCTGAGTGAGGGTGGAGTAGAATAAAAGAGACATCGTGTAGATGAGGCGGTTGGGGGTGAAAAAGTCAGTAGTAGTAATGAGTTTGAGATGAGGGAGCAGTACAGGTCAAAGGTCAAAATCAGATAAAAGAAAGAACAGTGCTGGAAGATGTAAAGGCGCAACTACAATAGTAAATTATAACCAAAAAAGGAGTGTAGAGCTGTTAAAGTAGCAAGACTTGAGAATTAGTCTAAAGTATGAATATATATATATATATATATATATATAAACAAAAAAAAGGTATAGGTGTGAAACAATGGTAGATACTACAGTAAAGATAAGTTGACAGTGGTATTGGAATGATTTAAACAATGTAGAGAAGAAACGCAAACATACAAGTATTAAATGTTCAGTAAGCAGGTAGTTGCTTGCAATGCTGAAGCAGGGTGTTGTCAAAAGGTGGGTCCAGGTTATAATGGAAGCTGGTTGCTGAGTAGCAGGGTTTCCAGAAGCTCAGAAGATACTTTGCTTTTTTCCAAGTTATAGAGAGTTCTTTTAAAATATTGTCCTCCTGTCTTCCTCCTGCTTAACTCCTGACTAACTCACATAGGGGTATCGTAGTGGGCTTGACTATGCACCTAGTTGGCACAAAACTCAATTTTATGCACTCACAGGAGGTCCCTGCCTCCCATGCCATGGTACAGTCCCCTGAAATCAGGACTTTTCCTTCAAAGTTGGGATGGTTGGTGGTACACTATGGGTTCACAGGTTCGCAAACTCTGTCCTCAGTACCCCAAACAGTGCATGTTTTCCAGGTCTCCTCACAGAATCACAAGTGAAATAATTAGCTCCGCTTGTAGATTTTTTAAAATGTGTCATTGAGTAATGTATATACATGTGGACCTGCCAGGAGACCTGGAAAATGGGACCTGTATGGGGTCCTGAGGACCGAGTTTGAGAACCACTGGCCTAATTCATGTTTGTAAGGAATTGCACAGCTGCAAGGAAGCTGCGGTGCAATTCTGTGTCCTTAAAATTGAAATGCAATAGGAGGCGTCTGTAGGAGATAGGTGCCTCCTGTTAGCATATGCGAGATCCGAGTGCTGCATGTGAGGATGCAGCCTCGGATCACGATCGCGACCATCAGTCACGATTCATGATGGTTTCAGGCACCGGCCAGCCTGCGTAAGCTGCTGGCCATAGCATCCGGACACCCGGTTCCAGGAAGTCTGTGTCTGATGACGAAGACCCTGTACCCGTCACGCCTTCAAAATGTTTTGAAGAACAGCGCTGAGTGCCGCCCCCACTCAGCCCCCCAAACGCAGAATGCATGCTGTGGCTGATAGGGGACTGCGAGCAATATCGCAAGACCTGTTCTACACAGACCCCCAAACATCGTATTTGTACATAAACCATCAGGTTTACATACAAATATGAATTAGGCCCTTTGTGCACATCTACAGAGACTTGCCGAAAGTAATGTCTTACAACTCCGGTCCAATATCGACCAGGGCAGCTGAGTCAATATCGGTGAAATGTTCTTGCTAAATTGGGTGCCAAAGAAGATTTTTTACTTATCGATGCAAAGAAGCTCTTAATAATAAATGAACATCTTAAAGCTAGCGTATATCCTGCAGCAGAAATGTTATACACTGGTTTCTCAATGAGTACATTAGTCAAGTACAAAGAAAAAAAAATATCAAAGGTTACTGTGGCTTAAAACTGTCACCTAGTAGTTACCATAAGGCAGTCTTTCCTGAACTACTCTTTCTGGCATACCGGCTACAGCTGATTGATAGGCAGGAAGCTACGATACACATCTTCTGTCTTACAGAGATATTAAAAAAAATAAAAAAAAATCTGGCCAAACAAATGGCCTAATTAAAAATTTAAGAGGAAGAAAAACATTAAGACTGTTACAGTCCTTGGAAGTGAGTGAGTACTTTGGTATTGAGCTTGTGTCTGCAAAACATTAAAGGCTACATTTTAGCAAGTGGTGCAAAGTTTTAATGGCCAAAATATGGATGTCATTAAGTGGTTATATAACCCATAGTAACCAAAGAGATATTAGCTTTCTTTTCTGAAGTGTACTACAAAATGTTATTGATACAGTAATTGGTTGCTTTGGTTTAGAGCATAACACTGATCATTGCTTTTAAATAAGCCTATTATCGTATGCCCATACAATCTCTATAAAACAGGTTGGCCAGTAACTGGCATTTTTAAGGAAAATCTGACAAGATTTATTTCTTCTGTGTGATATTTTCCTACTATGCATGCATTCTAAAAATATGCCCGCACATTATTATTAATATTATTATTATCCTTTATTTATACAATTTGATACCACCAGGGTTCCGCAGCGCCTTACAGAGTGCATAGAAAGCAGTGGCATGAGTACAAAACATTGCAGGACAAGGACGTGATTTATAAACATTGCTGTAACAGCGGTCATATTACTCAAATAAGAAGCAGGGTGAGAGAAACCAAGGGTTAGGAGCCGTGTAAGGAGTATGGAATAGGTTATAGTATAAGGAAGGGAAGGACAAGCATATGAGGGAAGAGGGCCCTGCTCGTGAGATCTTACAGTCTTACAATATGCATATTTTGTTGCACATTATATATATGACACCTTATGGGCAAGAGCAGGCCAAGTACCAGATAATGGCGGCTGAAGTAGACCTGGTCACACATGTAAATACACCTGCAGGTAGTGATATCTCTTGCGTGCACTTGAAGCCTGGTGCAGCCAGACACAATGATGGTGCTGATGATCAGCTGCTTTTAATTGGCTGATTGCGGATTGACCCCTCTGCTTCATTAGTGTGGCTGCTATATTATATGAAGTGGAGGCCATCTATTCGCATTACTTAACTGACATTTCCATTTTGCACTGCAGCAGTTCAGACGATTCCTATGTCATTTTTAAAGGGCAAAAGAACAGATTGTTTTATTTAACATAATTTCATTTGTAATTTTTGTTTGTATTTAATTATATTTTATATGGAAAATGCGACTTCTGAGATTGGTGCTGACACTCAGGAGACTATGGCCCTCATTCAGAGCCACTCGCTAGCGGCAGTACGCTCGTTCCGAGCGATGTTCGCACATCTGCGCATGCGTACGGATCGTTATACGCATGCGCGAACCAGTCAGTGCGGCCGAAATTCATGTGCTCGCAATATAGCGAATGCCTGCTATTTTGAGTGACAGAATGAGGCGTATGTGGGTGGTAACAGGGGAAGGTGCTTGAAAATGGGGAGTGGAGATCCGAACGCAGGCGTGCTTAAAGGTCAAAACGGCGTTTTATGGGTGTGCATAATTAATACAGCAGCGTCATTGACCACGTCACTGGGTTATTTTATAGCCAGAACTGCTCGCAAGATTGTGGTAGCAAAAACCAACCACAAGAATAGCGAGCAGTTCATACGCTGGTCGATGTACTCGATTAATCTAATAAATAGCGGACATGACGTATGGTGCGTGCGGCCAGGGGGCGTTTTTAACAAATAAACGAGCGTATGTTTTGCTCGCTCATTCAGACTTAGAGGTGTGAACAGACTGCAATTTGCGAACTGATCATTTGAATAGCCACCCCTTGTTTTTGAACGAACGACCGCAAATAGCGAACGGCTCTGAATCAGGCCCTATGATGCTTCATTACTTATATTGTATGTAAATAGTGTAGCACAACTTCTGTATTTACTGGTAACAATGTAATGTCATATCTGTACCCTTCTCTACTAGTGGTGCTTAAACACTTGTTACCTCTGACATAAGGTTCACGCGGGTTGGGTATGGGATACTGGCGCTCGGGATCCCGGCGGTTAGAATCCCGATGCCGGCATCCCGACCAGATTAGAATGCCGACGCCCCCAGGTAAGTAAACCTAACCCTACCCCTAACCCTCCCTCCCTGGTGCCTAAACCTAACCCTCCCTCCCCGCAGCCTAAATCTAACCCCCCCCTTAGTGCCTTACCCTAACCCTCCCCTAACCCCAGTACTTACCTTCGGCATTCCGGTGGAAGGGATGCCAGCACCGTTATTCTGACAAGTGCGGGATTCCGGCGTCAGCATTCTGATCGCATCCCGTTTCACGCATATGTTAGTAACGTGCAGCTGGACACATGAATATGTTTTTTCATACATTTTCGATTCACTTTAGAGTGCTAATGAGTCCTTTTATGTTTATAATATATTGTATGGTCTGGAAAAAAAATGAAATGAATAGTTTGTATGTAATGTTTGTTGAAGGAGCATTTACTCACTGCATTGCAAGTGCAAAGTATAAGGTGCTGAAGTACAGTCAGTAAATAGGACATTATGTAGATGCGGTAAAAACATCCATCTGTCATCCTAACCCTCTGTCCCATGCTCACTGTCTGCCACATCTGTGTCACCCAGTCTGTCTGCCTCTTGCTTTTAGAATTTAAGTTCTCATGAGTAGGCCCCTCTTCCACCATCTACTTTTCCCTCCCTTACTTATACTATTATAGGGTTGGGTATGAAATCCCAACGGCTGAGTAGCCGCCGGGTGAAATACCGATGCCAGAATCCTGATGCTAAGAGATCCAGACAGGGGCAGGTAAGTACACTAACCCTACCCACCCCCCCTAACTCTCCCTTAATAGTGCCTATGCCTAACCTTAACCTTCCCGAGGGGGTGCCTAACCCTCCCCCTGTAGGTGTCTAACCCTGACCCCCCTCCTCACCCCCTTATCCTAACCCTCCCCGGGGGGGTGCCTAACCCCTCCTCCCCACAGCCTAACCCTAACCCTCCCAGGCGGGTGCCTAACCCTAAGCCTCCTCGGAGGTGTCTAAACCTAACCCTCCCTAAGATGGGCTGGCTTACCTTCGTTCGGGAAGCCATCTGTTGAGATTCCGGCATCGGGATCTGGACGGGCGTCGGTATTTTCGACGCCTGTTTTTAGTCTCGTGTCAGGATTTAGACTCCAGGATTTAGGCAGACTGCTTCCCGGCCATCGGTAAATCAACTACATCCCCTATTATATACTCCAGGGATGGAGAACCTCAGGCCCGGGGACCATATTAGTCCTTCAGAATCATGTGGTCTGGCCCTCTGAGCTTGTTTCTGCTAGTCTCATCTGGCTAGCAGGGTGCCTAGAATTACACCCTGCAGCCTGAATCTATGCGGCAGTGCCGCCTGGAGCATCCTTAGGAGGCTTCAGACGATCATACCACTGCCCTAACAGCTCCCCGGAGCATCCTGGCTGGTGATCCCAGATGGTGATCCTAGCCTGCGACCTCCGTCGCAGTGCTGGGATTGCAAATGCAGCATAGGGTGTCATGCACCTCCTGCTGCATTTGTATAATTGCAAGGATCGCAGTTGCAAAGCTGCCTGAGTGCACTACATACTACAGTATATGCCTGAGTGCAGCTTTGCAATTGCAATCCTTTCTCAATCAGGCCCAGAGACCGGCAGGATAGGAGACAAGCAGGGTAAATGTTACTGGTACTCTACCCCTACAGTATACAATAATCTATGCTGGCCTTTTCTCTTTTTGAAACAACCGTGGACATGGCAGTGATATACCTCTCATAAAATTTGCAAATAACATGCTATCTTTTCCAGGCTGTGATTAGACAGAACAGGGCCAAATATAGAAGTCTGAAAATGCACTTTTTTATATGAAAGCTGAATACTGAAGCGTTGCTACAATGCTCCATTATACTGCCAGCTAAACACATACTGTTAGGGGGGAATTCAATTAGCCACATTAACTCTACATAGGATTTAAAGCAGGTCTTTTCTTTCAGCAGGTGAGCAGTCCACCCTCTCACCTAAGTACTAATTCATTTGGTCAATAATGACATTTTTTGAGTAATATTCTGCAAAATACAGAATAGCCAGTTAAAAGCTGTGGGGCATGTATATGGGATGCTGCATTGATGGGGCAGGTGTTTTTAGGCATGTAGGTGGGAGCACAGGCGTATCTATAATCTGTGCACACGGGCTCCTGGGTCTAGGGGGGCCTACTCACCACACTCCCTGCGCCCATTTTACATATACTTACCGCTCCGTCAGCCCGGCGCTGGCTTCAGAGCTGCAGAAATCACCAGAAAAATGGCAGCCGCGGTCATTTTACAGTGATTTGCGCATGCGCAGTACAGATGTCCGGCACGGGCGCCATGTTCCCGGAGACCCGCACATGTACAGTAGACTTTGGCACAATGCCGGAGAGTAGGGGGCCCGATCGGAACCTGCACACGGGCTCCCTCCTCTCTTAAAGTGCCTCTAGGTAGGAGTTATAGGGTTTTTTTCAACACATTTTGAAAAGTGGCTAAAATCATACAAAATTCAACTAACATACACACACACACACACACCAAATTTGTCCACAGCATTTCATTTGCTGAAAAACACTTTTCTATTATTTTTCACTGTTATTGAAAAATAATGAAAAAATCGGCCATTTGATACCTTTTAAAAGCCCCAAATACTTTGCTTTTGGTCACTAATAGACTTTTGTACTGTTATTCAATGTTAGTTTGCACTGTTATTGGGTACAGGCTGATTTCCCCATTTTGCTCCACACTAAACATGGCTAACATCATAGAAAATTACTGGGCGACCACTGGGATAAACCTTTTTTTAATTGAATTAAGTGGGAGCGGGCATACAGGCTGTAAGTGAAATCACAGCGCGGTAAGCTCGTTAAGTTAAGCCACGGTTAACAAATATTTTTCTGCGGCTAATCGAATCTGCCCCTTAGACTGATGATAGGGTTATAAAGAGGGTGACATAGAATGGAATACATACATTCTAATGCTTTGATATATCTGGTGAGGGTGGTATTATAAAAGGGGAGGCAGTAAAGAGGGAGAACTAAAGGCCCCTATACATCAGCAATTGATTGCAGCAATCGTGCAATTTGCAATCGACTGTGTATAAAAATCTTTCCCTTTTTCAATAGATTCGAGAATTGCCACAATTGATTGAAAAAGGGAAAGCTTTTTATACACAATCGATTGCAAATTGCACGATTGCTGCAATCAATTGCTGATGTATGGGGGCCTTTACATCAATGCTTGTTGTTGCAATTTGTGGTGCCACGCCCACAGCACCACCCACATAGATGTTCACACAAGAAGGGGAAAAGTAGGTGAATATGTGAAGTGGATGGGGCATGGTAGATACTAAGGGCCTGATTCAGAGCCGCTTGCAAGCGGGTCGATGGTCCCCGACTGCACATGTGCCGCCTCCGGCGTGAGCATGTGCGAGGCCCGTCCAGCGACGGCAGCTCCGTCGCTATGGGTCACTCTACAAGACGGGGCAGCTGTCGATGGTGAGTGGCAGCTCGCCGCGTTTTGTAGGCGGGGAGGGGGGTGGCTGCAGAAACTCAGGCATTCCCTTAGGAACGCCTGGCGTTTGTGGGCAGCCCTGCTGACATTGAAAGGAAAAAAACTATTTGCAGTCAAAGCTGCAAATACCCCGGCGCTCATTACAAAAATTGTTTGGTTATAATCAGTGCCAGCTGCAAGTAATACAGGTTTGGTCAAAAACCTAGAGACAGAAGTCTCCAGAAAAACAGAAGAAAGTATAGAATTGTTTTACTGCGCTATGCACTGTTGGATTTACAAATTTAGAAAACTCTATATAAGGTTTGCTGTCTGTTTAATTAAACAGGAGGCTTGAATAAAATGAAATAAATCTGATACTTTAATACAATGGTCCACAGATACTGATAATCAAATGTACATATATAAAAATCAAACAGGATGAATCAATCATATAATAGCAAGGATCAAATGCCTCTCTAGCTTAAGTGCATTGCTAGGAGAATGTAACTGTATCACTGAGATTTCTACAGCATAGCGTTCTAATGTTCAGCTCCTACACCAATGGCTACAAATGTAGCAATTAGTTTCCAATGGTGAGGCAGCTCACTTGCACTGCTTAAATTGCAATCACTACTGGCGTCCCAGTGTGAAATGCAGTCACGCTGGAGGATAAACGGGTAAGTAATGACAGTTGGAGTATCTCACCCCTGGAAATCCGTGATCACAATAGTGTCCGTCCCAGCTCAGCCCGTCTGGACGTTGTAATTCCGCGGCTGGATGAAGCCGGATGCCAGGGACAGATGCTGCTAATAGAGCGGTGGCTGTGTGTCAGCTGGCGGTGAGCCCGGCCGGAGACAGGAGCTGCTAGTGGAGCGGTGGCTGTGTATCAGCTGGCGGTATGCTCAAAAAAACCTCAAAATAAGCGTGCGGCAAGTATTGATATGCCTCAGGCACCTGAGATTTTTCCACAGCATATCAATACTTGCCGCACGCTTATTTGGAGGTCTTTTTGAGCATACCGCCAGCTGATACACAGCTACCGCTCCACCAGCAGCTCCTGTCTTCGGCTGAGCTCACCGCCAGCTGACACACAGCCACCGCTCCACCAGCAGCTCCTGTCTCCGGCCGGGCTCACCGCCAGCTGACACACAGCCACCGCTCTATTAGCAGCATCTGTCCCTGGCTGTACGGCATCCGGCTTCATCCAGCCGCGGAATTACAACGTCCAGACGGGCTGAGCTGGGACGGACACTATTGTGATCACAGATTTCCAGGGGTGAGATACTCCAACTGTCATTACTTACCCGTTTATCCTCCAGCGTGACTGCATTTCACACTGGGACGCCAGTAGTGATTGCAATCTAAGCAGTGCAAGTGAGCTGCCTCACCATTGGAAACTAATTGCTACATTTGTAGCCATTGGTGTAGGAGCTGAACATTAGAACGTTATGCTGTAGAAATCTCAGTGATACAGTTACATTCTCCTAGCAATGCACTTAAGCTAGAGAGGCATTTGATCCTTGCTATTATATGATTGATTCATCCTGTTTGATTTTATATATGTACATTTGATTATCAGTATCTGTGGACCATTGTATTAAAGTATCAGATTTATTTCATTTTATTCAAGCCTCCTGTTTAATTAAACAGACAGCAAACCTTATATAGAGTTTTCTAAATTTGTAAATCCAACAGTGCATAGCGCAGTAAAACAATTCTATACTTAGCCCTGCTGACATCACTAGTGATGTCAGTAGTGGACTTCCTGCTCTATTAGTGCAGGAAGTGCACTCGGGCTTGCAGGAGCCGAGACCCTATCACAGGGTCTCGTCGCAAGCCCGATGGTCGGGATAATCTCGACAGACTCCAGGCCGCTCGCACAAGCTGTGGGTGGTCACCCACAGCTTTGCGAGCGGGCTGGAGAAAAAAATAAAAATCCGCCCTGATTCGGAGAGAGCGCTCGCCAGCAGCGAGCGGCTCTGAATCAGGCCCTAAGATCTTCATCATGACCCAGGTAAGCAACCTTGTGGGAACACTGCCTGTTTTCTCTGGTGTCCGAAGGTCTTAATTTGGAAGTCTGCCGGACATTGCAGGAGAGTAGACAACTGTGATTTCAGTGGAGGTTCATCTAAGCATCATCTGTTGCTTAGGAGATTGGGGATTTATGGATAGTTTGCTAAGCATTAACATAGAAATAAAAAGAAATGCTACTGCTAGTCACTAATGTATAGAAACAAAACAAATTCCCCAGCACACTGCAATGGGCCAGCAAAAGGGACATGCATCCTTCATAATAATAAGATGCAGAGGGCATATGCTGAGCCACCTACACTACATGATAATAGCATCACTTTGGGTCACATGTTTATGTATTTCTAAGCTGAGGGCCATATCCTCCAATATGCAAGGATCAGCATTCCCTTTAGCTACTGATCCCATACATGCCTCTGAGAACACTGATAGACAGAATGGTTGTCGCTCTAATCAATTCATTGGCCCATCCCAGGTGCATGTAAGAGAGGGGTTAGTGTTAGTCTGTATAAAAACAATGCCTTGAATATAGTTAAATAGAAGTCTGTTGTGGGCCCTTGAACCACAGATGGACACAAAGGAAAATATATAGCACTGTTGGTCCATTCAGTCTTTATACAGAAGTTTTATATACATCTGACAATTACGTCAGTTTTATTAAGATGTATTTATTGTTATTTATGAATGCAGGGTGCACCCTCTGTAACCCCCTGTCACTGTGTAGCTGGCATGAGGAGACGGCTCACATCCTCGCTGATGCATTCCTATGCTCTGGCTAGCTTATGACTAGCATTTCATTTGACATCAGTATCCTTCCTATTGTTCCTGCTTATGATACTGGCAGTTGCGGAACCCTGATTCATGTAGTGGCTCCTGAGGACTTTCTTTTCAGTGTGCACTGCGGCATTGCATCGGAAAAGGCAGCCCAATTTATCAATAGGGATTAAGGCAAGCTAATTTGGGGATTTATGCACAAATGTGGATGAACTGATCCTCCTAAACCTTTCAAGTTCTGTTACTAATCCAATTTGCACAACTGAGCTGCTAATAACATACGGATCTATACTAACCATACAGCACTGCTTTTATTCTTTCCATATACGTATATGAGTAATATATTTGACTTTTTTACATCCTGTCCTTTAATTTTGTGGTTATGTACCATGGTCTAAATTAAGCTAGTGCTTTGCAAGAACCTATTTTTATTTTTGTTTATATTTTTATCCTTATTGCTAGCTATATGTTTTATTAAATGTATTATTAAATATATTTAATATATATTATTATTATGAAATATATTCATATCTTGCTTAGTAGTAGACTCTGGCACATACTTACCTGCACTCCCGGAATGTACAGCAGACTGACAATTTTTTGTGTAGCCCCCCTGGAACCCCGGGAAAGTGGGTGAATCTCCCCCATACTAGTGAAGTGAGCAGGATGGGGAGATAATACTGGGAATTGTAGGTCTGTAGGGAGGGAGCAGGGCTACAGCTGCGTGAAATGTGTAGTTCTAGCCACTCCACCTCCTCACGTCCCTGCGATTTACCACTTTTTGCCGTGACAGGGGCAGGCCTAATGTTGTAAAGAGCCCAGCCCCGCCCCCAAAGTGGTCATCTGCATCTCCTCCCCGGGCTCCTCCCGGATAGGAGAATGGAAAAGTAGGTACGTAGGCCCTGGCACTGTGCCAGAATCTACTGCGCATTTGCAGGTCTCCGGGAACATGGGGCCCAGACTGTGTTCACGGTGACTTTTATACTATACTTGGGCAAATTTCAGGCTGCCATGGCATTAACCCAGTGATTTCTGCAGGGCTGACTCAAGACCCTGGAGAGGTGAGTATAATATATGGGTGCAGGGTGTGCGGTATGGGCCTCCCTACACCCATTATAGATATTAGAGGGTCTATTTACTAAGCAGTGTTAGGAGACAGAGTGAAAAGTGATAAGAAAGTGATAAGGTGCCAGCCAATCAGCTCCCAACTGTCATCTCACAGGCTGTGTTTGAAAAATGACAGTTGGGAGCTGATTGGCTGGCACCTTATCACTTTCTTATCACTTTTCACTCTGTCTCCTAACACTGCTTAGTAAATAGACCCCTGGATATGCAACTGCCCTTTGCGCCAGGAGACTGGTGGGCTGGGGATTTCCCCATCTCCACTACTAAAGAGCCAGTGGGATAAATTATTGTAAATATGAGACTGTATGGAAGGGGACCTTATTATTTAAGCACCTTTTAAAATGCTGCATCCAATTGGCATCGTATAATTTATATCTGTGGCCCTGTACATGGGGGACGTATGTTGTCAACAGAATGGCGAACACTGCAATTTGTGATGGTGGTAACAGGGAGGCAGCAATCATATTACTGACATTTATTTCTTTTTATCTGAAAATATGTCAACAACATCAGAAAGAAATGACAAATTCTGATGACATCACTCAGTTCTCGTCTCAGGATACACACTTTCCAATAAATGAGCTCCGAGTGCAATGTGTATTTAATAGTATAGTGATCAGGCAATTTACTGAGGTATTTTGCTGTGGCAGCAAGAAAATAAAGCACTTGGGTTCATTAGCTCTGTCTAAGCCTTCCATTTCCAAAGGTGATCAATATTCCTGCATTCATTACCGAGTGAAGATCTGGGCAGCACCCTTCTCAGCACTGTTCCTCACGGGGAAGGAATCTCACACATTATTCTCAGATGATCAATTCTGTATTAGCAGCATGTGACCTGTAATATTCAAAATAACATATATTGTACTTTTCAAGAAAATCTACTTATAACATTTCTCTCATAACTTGTCTATCTATCTATCTATCTATCTATCTATCTATCTATCTATCTATCTATCTATCTATCTAATAACTATATCATATCAATCTATCTCATAATTATCTCTTTTTCTATATCTCATCCATCCAGGGGCGTATCTATAATGGGTGCAGGGTGTGCGATGCACACGGGCCCCTGGGTCCTGGGGGGGCCCGCAACGCACACCCTGCACCCATATTACTTAAAACTTACCTCTCTGAGGTCCTGCGTCAGGTGTCAGCGCTGTACAAAAAGCAGCGGCCATTTTTCCAGCGTTTTGCGCATGCACAGTATACTCCAGGCACACTCTAGTGCCCAGAGTCTACTAATGCTCTGGTGGCTGGCCAGCCGCGTCAGTCGGCTGCTGTCCGCCGGGTAGAGAGGAGGGGGCCCCGGATGGGGAATGCACACGGACCCCCTCCTCTCTAAAGACGCCCCTGCATCTATCTATCTATCTATCTCATATCTATCTATCTCATATCTATCTATTTATCTATCTATCTATCTCATATCTATCGATCTATCTATCTATCTATCTATCTATCTATCTATCTATCTATCTATCTATCTCATATTTTTATGTCATAAGTCTTATTTATCTTTATAAAGTTACCTTTGGAGTAAAATGCCCGCCCTGTACCCAAAGGAGTCAGCTGCATCTCCTCTCTGGGGAATTTACACATGGATGGTTTGTGGGAATGGCTACGAAGGGCATTTAATATGCGGGATGTATTTTATACCCCTAGACAGGGTAAGTTTGGGGGCACAAGTTGTAGGGCAGTTAGGGGTTAATACTTTGTAGTTACGCAAAGGTGCCAGCCAATAGGGTGCCTGTTCTTTGTTGCTAGGGGTGGAGTTTGGTCCTTATAGATCTTGTTTGTGCAGGGATCTGCCTTTTTTACTGTATTCCCCTTCCACATTTTCCTGTGTTGGCATTTTATAGCAGGGAAAGTATGGCAGTCCAGTGACCATCTTGCTGCATGATTTAGGTGAGCTCCCCTTCAATGCTCATGAGACTCTCTGATCCCTTCTGCAGTGAAGTGGGCAGGGCTGTGATGATGCAATTTGTGGCATTTTGCAGCGGAGGCGTAATGTCGCGATTTGTAGAAATTACAATAATATAAATTAACTCTCAGACAGGGTATGGTTCATTAGATAGACAATAAAAAGGTTGACAGTGTATATGTCAACACCAAATGGTCAATAGGTTGACAGGGACAAAAGGTCAACATGTGTGTAGGTAGACAAAAGGTCAACATGGTTACCAGGGCCAGCTCTAGGGGTGTTCGACCAGTGCGGTCGCACAGGAGCGCCACCCGTATCCCGATTTCAGCGGGACAGTACTGTCCCGCTGTTCCACCCACGGGACGAAGTGGCCCGCGGGTGGTCAAATCAGGAGGTTGGGGACCCCCACCGCCGCAGCTGTGCGGCAGTTCCGGACCCCTGGAGTGTGAATGGATGCCGAGCGCATGCGCGCGGCAACCATTCACTGACGGAAGAGGGCTGGGGAAAGCCCAGCCAGTGACGGAGTGCTGGGCTTTACCCCCAGTCTGACGATATTTGGAGGCGTGCCATGCGGGCACACCTCCAAATAACGTCACACAGGGGGTGTGGTAATTAGGCCACGCCCCACAAATTCGGTCGAGATGTTAGGACGCCTTCTAAAGGGTCGGCACAGGGTGCTCCGAACCCTGGAGCCGGCCTTGATGGTAATAGTCGGCACAAAAAAATGGTTGACAAATTTTTTGTTTTGTTTTCTATCACTAATCTTCACCCAAACCCTCCCCTTGGTGCATAACCTTAACTGTCCCTCCTAGTGCCTAACCCTAACCATCGGGGCAAGTGCCCAACCTTAACCGTCCTTCTTAGTGCCTAACCCTAAAAAAAATTAAATAATTGTGTTGACCATTTGTGTGCCATCCATTCCCAGGTCGACCTTTTGTGTGTCAATCTTTTGTACCTATTGACATATTGTCCCTGTCGATCTATTGACTGGTGTCGACATATTGCTTATCGATCTTTTTACTGTTGACCTTTCATCCGGAACCCTCTCAGACAGAACATTTCCTATGCACACAACTAGGGCATTCTTGTCGACTTTCTGGCTGCCCCTCTGGGAAGGAGCAGCCAGGTCGGCACAGCGGGGGACGTGGCTCGGCATATGTAGGTGGTGTGGGGGGCATGACGGCGCAATCACATAATCGTGGGAACGCCCCCGCTGTATAATGCCATAATTACCAACATTGTAACATTGTAAAGCGGGGGGCGTGACTACAGTGATGCAATTCAGTACGAATCACGTCATAGACCACCTGGACTGCCCACCAGACATGGTGCAGGACCAGGAGACTCGAATGCTGTTTTGGGCAGCCGGGAGCAGTGCCTGAGAATTTGTGAGCCTCCTGGCCGTTCTGGGGAGCGTAGGCAAATATGAATTAGGGATGATGGAAAATTGCAAACCGATTCAAAGTTTCAATTGTCAATAGCCCAATAAACTAATTAGTGGTTGAAATTTCAATTTGCATTTGCAGTTGCTGTTTGAGAGTTGATTCACCTTTTGCAGTAAAACTGGTGTATTTCAATTTTGTTTGTACTTTGTACTAACATTACTGCTTTTAAATAGCTTATTAAATATCTTTTTTTTAACACATTTTAAACAATATTTTAAAATAGTGGAAAAAAGTATTTTACCTTTTTATATTCAAACTGCGAACTCTGCAGTGTTTAAAAGTTCCCATTTGAAATTAAAGGCCCTGATTCACTACCGTATGCAACTGCGACTATACATGCAATCGGGCGATTGTTTCGTTTTGTGCATGCGTATGCATTGGAGTGTGCAAAACGCTTGCTGCGATGGGGACTGCGATCATAGATCCATTGCAGAGTGATTGGCAGGATGTGCCATTCGTGGGAGGTGACAGGGGGGTGGTCTGCGAAACGCAGGCATCCTAGTGCGTTTGCACGCCGTTTCAGAGGCATGCATAAATTAGCCACTGCAATGGCTTACGCAGTGTGAGCTCTTCTAGCGTGCGTGGTTGTTAGCAAATTCTCAGTAAGGTCAGAGCTTGTGCAAGTGTGCGTGTGGCTACGATGGTACTTGATTGTATCGATGGTTTTGCAGTCTTGCTAAACAGTACGTATGTGTGCTAAGTAAAGTGGGCGTCCTTGTGTAGTGCTGCGATGGGATAGCGATTGCAGTGACTTAGTATACTATCGCAGTTGAACTGAGTGTGTAATCGCAGTTGCATACGCAGTTGCGTACAGTAGTGAATCAGGCCCAAATACTGTTAAAAGTGTCAATGTGGGATTGACTATACTGTATTGGAGCACGTGAATTGGCTTGAAATTTGGATTGACCTGTCGAGTTTATCTCACAGTTGGACGTAAATGCAATTTGAGCTTTTTTCACAGCAATTTTCATGTTATTGTACTGTGTATGCACACAAATAAATTCTAATGGTGCATACACACGGTCAGATTTGTCAGATGAACGATTGAATAATTTTTACAATGATTTGAATGATTTAATTAACGTTTGAACGATTTCTGACAGTATTAAAATGAATGAAATCGTTAAAATCTGATTGCAAACACATCAGATTTCAGAGACCGTTATCTGACATGTGGGAACGCGCATCGTTCGTCGATGCATACCCTACACGTCAAAGATATGAATGTGAACGATTTTTGTAATCGTTATCGTTCATATCTGAAACAAAATCTGACGTGTGTATGCAGCATTTCTCCTTACACTAATGGTGCCTACACACGGTCAGATTTGTTGTCAGATATGAATGATAACGATTGTAAAAATCGTTCAATTGTTCATATCTGAAAGAAAATCTGACATGTGGGCCTGCAACGATGAATGATTCGCGTTCCCGCATGTCAGGTAACGATATCTGACATCGTCTGTGTTTGCAGTCAGATTTTGATGATTTCATTCATTTTAATACTGTCTGATATTGTTCAAATCGTTGGTAAAAAATCGTTCCATCGTTCATCGACAGATCTGACCGTGTGTATGCACCATTAGAGGGCAGAACAGAGGTTGGAGGTCTGCAGCATGAAAACACATTCCCATTTGATCCATCTTGTAAAGAGGAATACAACATACAGTCAGGTCCATAAATATTGGGACATTGACAGAATTTTCAGATTTTGGCCTCTATTCACCACCACAATGGTTTTGAAATGAAACAAACAAGATGTGCTTTAACTGCAGACTTTCAGATTTAATTTGAGGGTAATTACATCCAAATCGGGTGAACGGTGTAGGAATTACAACAGTTTCAATATGTGCCTCCCACTTTTAAGGGGCCAAAAGTAATGGGACTATCAACTCAAAAGCTATTTCATGGACAGGTGTGGGCTATTCCCTCATTATTTCATTATCAATTAAGCAGGTAAAAGGTCTGGAGTTGATTCTAGGTGTGACATTTGCATTTGGAATCAGTTGCTGTCGACTCTCAATATGAGATCCAAAGAGCTGTCACTATCAGTGAAGCAAGCCATCATTAGGCTGAAAAATCAAAACAAACCCATCAGAGAGATAGCAAAAACATTAGGTGTGGCCAAATCAACTGTTTGGAACATTCTTAAAAAGAAAGAACGCACCGGAGAGCTCAGCAACACCAAAAGACCCGGAAGACCACAGAAAACAACTGTGGTGGATGACAAAAGAATTATTTCCCTGGTGAAGAAAAACCCCTTCACAACAGTTGGCCAAATCAAGAACACTCTCCAGGAGGTAGATGTATATGTGTCAAAGTCAACAATCAAGAGAAGACTTCACAAGAGTGAATATAGAGGTTTCACCACAAGATGCAAACCATTGGTGAGCCACAAAAACAGGAAGACCAGATTAGAGTTTGCCAAACAACATCTAAAAAAGCCATTACAGTTCTGGACAAACATCCTATTGACAGATGAGACAAAGATCAACTTGTTCCAGAGTGTTGGGAAGAGAAGAGAAGGTAAGGAACTGCTCATGATCCAAACATACCACCTCATCAGTGAAGCATGGTGGTGGTAGTGTCATGGCGTGGGCATGTATGGCTGCCAATGGAACTGGTTCCCTTGTATTTATTGATGATGTGACTGCTGACCAAAGCAGCAGAATGAATTCTGAAGTGTTTCGGGCAATATTATATGCTCATATTCAGTCAAATGCTTCAGAACTCATTGGACAGCGCTTCACAGTGCAGATGGACAATGACCCGAAGCATACTGCAAAAGCAACCAAAGAGTTTTTTAAGGCTAAAAAGTGGAATGTTATGCAATGGCCAAGTCAATCCCCTGACCTGAATCCGATTGAGCATGCATTTCACTTGATGAAGACAAAACTGAAGGGAAAATGCCCCAAGAACAAGCAGGAACTGAAGACATTTGCAGTAGAGGCCTGGCAGAGCATCACCAGGGATGAAACCCAGCGTCTGGTGATGTCTATGCGTTCCAGACTTCAGGCTGTAATTGCCTGCAAAGGATTTGCAACAAAGTAATAAAAAGTGAAAGTTAGATTTAGGATTGTTTAGTTTGTCCCATTACTTTTGGCCCCTTAAAAAGTGGGAGGCACATATAGAAACCGTTGTAATTCCTACACCGTTCACCTGATTTGAATGTAATTACCCTCAAATTAAATCTGAAAGTCTGCAGTTAAATCACATCTTGTTTGTTTCATTTCAAAGCCATTGTGGTGGTGAATAGAGGACAAAATATGAAAATTCGGTCAATGTCCCAATATTTATGGACCTGACTGTATATTTGTTTTAAACAGTTAGGGCCTGATTCAGAGGCGCACGCTATTTGCGTGCGCTCACTCTGAATCAGGGCAGCCTTTTTTTGACCGGCCTCCAGGCTGCTCGCAGAGCAGTGGGTGACCACCCACAGCGTGTGCGTGCAATCTGGCGATGGTCGCGATTATCGCGACCATCTGAATCAGGCCCTTAGTACGTTGATTTTGTTTTTGCTACTGGTTTTAAGTGGTTTTTGCATGGTAAATGAGACTTTAATATTTATTTATAATACTGTCCAGTCACATATGGACTAAATTGTGCATGAATTGTATACAGTAAGTTCTGCATTTACTTTTTACACTGTCAAGTCACATAACCTACAGTAAACCATGTGCCTATGCTACTGTTTTTACTATGGGCCCCAATTAACAACGATGCATAATCCCTTTAGAACTGGCTTAAGGGGTTATGTTATCCTTTCTGTATTTAACAAACAGTGGTTATCTAGGATGATCGCTTTTTGTCACTGCATGAGGTCCCCATTGCTGGCAATTCGGACTCAGCAGCAGCCTTTCCCGGCTTCAGCAACGCCTCACAGGCACTGCCAAGTCCCCACTGGGTAAAACAGGAAAGCAGATGCGTAGACTGACCGTTGCATGACAGTGTAGCACGTCGCTGGCACCGATAGGCTGCCAGCAGCTGAGCAGAGGACCCCGGTGATGAGGAGCAAGTCGCTGAACCTCGCCGGTGCGTTAAGTAATGATGAATACCAGTGGCATATTCCTTTGTGTCACTGCGATACTAAATAAAATATGCTGCTGCTATTTAGGTCCGTTGTTAAATGGGGCCCTATGTCTCCAGAACTAGTGAGATATCCTCTAATGAAATTATTACTATTGGCCTGGATAAAGTCTTCTTGGCAAATTAACAAGCACTAAAACGTCATGAGCGATCAGCTTACTGAACATGAATGCTAAATGACAGATTCTCATTCAAATGAAACAGTGATTTTGGTGGCTCATGTGCCCAGTGCCATCTCTTCCATTGGGCTTGTTGGGCAGTTGCCCAAGGGCCCGAAGCTTGAAGGGCCAACCAACCTGCCCCCCTGCAGCCGCAGCCAGTTGGTAAATTTGTGATATTTTTACAAGACAGCTGACGGTGCACTGTATTCCTATCTAACCTCCCCCACCCCATCCCCCCCCCCCCGTGACGAGTACTCACCTCAGTCCAAGTTTCACTTCACCTGCCGGCTTCAGGCCAGTCAGACAGAGTCTCTCTGCATGTGTGGGAGGTCTGATGGGCATGCAGGAGGGCTTAATTTTATTGACCATTTCAATTTTTCTCCCGTGAATGGGTGGGTAGGGGCCCCAGTGCATTGCTTTGCCCAGGGCCCACAATGCTGTTAAGACAACCCTGCATGTGCCAAGTGTCAGGATCACACTGAATTTGTGTTCAGTTTTAGTATACTTTTGGGCTTGGTCAATTTGGATATAAGAGCAAAATTTGCTCTAAACTGTAACAACCAACCAGCAGTTATCTTTTATGTGTCTAGTACAAGTTGCACAAATGACAGCAAGTGTCTGATTGGTTACTGTGGTTCAGTGTAAATGGTGCCCGTAAATAGAATAGTTGGTAAAGTATATACAATAGATTGTTCCACTGTTTGTTCCATCTGAAAAGCCATCCTGTTCCTCCGGAAAAGTTATCCCACAGTAGCCTCTTCTATATGGGCCCTAGCTCTGACATGGACCCGTATTCAATTTGAGGCGAAAAGTCCGGATCCGCGATACTTTTCGCCGAAGATGTCATTTTCGCCTGTTTTGCTTTTACCCCGTATTCAATTTGAAAGACTTTCTGAAAAAGATTCGCCTATGAATAGCAGGCGGAAAAAAGTGCAGAATTGGGGTTTTGGGGTGCAAGGTTGCGGGAACCCCCCTGCAGCCTTCAGACAGTCCCCCAAAGGTAAACTGTGTAAAAAAATAAAAAAAAAAACACTTAAGGACACCCTAAAAAATGACTTTGAAAAAGGGGGCGAAAAAAAAATGTTGGGGTACAAGGTTAAAACTAGCAAAATTGACTCTGGGGGGGTCCCCAAGTATGCCCCAAGTGTTTTTTTTGATTGCAGGTGCTTGAGGCAGGTTGATTTTTCACAATTTTATCAACTTCACTTTAGCAACTTTTAAATATGCTGGCCCCCATTTTCAAGTACCCCAAATTTGCTGGGATAAGTTATTTTCAAGAAAAAAACCTCCTGAATACTATTCTGCAACACGTATAGAACAACGCTATTTAGCAGCTATTAAGGCCGATTAAAAACACCAAATACCTTCAGCAAGCCAAATCGGAGGGTACCATAGCTAACCCCCATGTCAGAGCATCTTTTGGGGGGTGTCAGGCTTATTTCCCCATATCTGACAGTACTTTCCGCCTGTTCAACTTTCACCGGATACTGTTTTCGCGTACTTTGAATTGAATACAGGGTAAAGTGGGCACGCGCACAATACTTTTCCGCCTACAAAACAGGCGAAAAGTCCGGGACGCGAAAAAGTATCGCGGCGCGGCTCAAATTGAATACGGCTCATGGTCTGTCTGAACAAGCCTCGAAGTCCTCTGAGTGTCCTTTGTATAGGAATGTACTAACTCTCACAGGCAATTTATTGTATAATGCATGGAGGTAAAAATACCCCTGTCAATTACTTCTGTTTTTATGCTGAGGTGCTTACTACGGTTATTATTCTATGTTTACATACATATTATGTGTGAAGTATTTAGAACTTAATTGAATGAAATGGGGCTTATGAGATTCTCAGTGTTCATGTTGCAGTTTCATTTTGTCCGATGTCAAATGCCACTGACTGAAATATCAAATGCTTGCACAGTCTGGCATGGGTTTTAATAGAAAGCATTAGGTACAGTATTTTTGAAATGGAGAAACAACATAAACATTCTCCTCATATAATCATGGGTTCCGTGTCTGAATTACCATTATTGCATGCATGCCATGTTTTTTCCTTAAAATTTCTGATTAAATAATAGGACAAAATTGTCAGGCTCCTGGAGAGGCCCGGTACCTCGTAAACCACCCCCCACTCCTCTAGCTTCCCCTGGTGATATTATATTTTGCAAAGCATTCAAATTGGGATGAAACATAGTAACGAAACAAGACAAGAGATAAAGCCAGCAATCGGGGCTGCAGAGAGCAACGTCGGGCGCGAGTACTGCAGGGGGCTTGAGGGGGAGGTGGGGGAGTTGGATGATCTGTGTGACTGCTCCAAATCGCATCTGCATCTTACTACTTTATCTCTCCTCCTCGACGGCACCATATTCCCAGTGATATTTGGGAAGATGGCACAAGTGCACTAGAGAGCAAATATGCTGGCACAGTGTTTTCACTATGTAGTGCCATCTTCCAGAAGATGTCCCTGGGAAGATACTGCCACGTAGGAGGAGGTACCCAGAACAAGGTAAGTAACTTAGGGGAAGGGGCAGTCTTGGGTCTCCGGAGCAATGTAATGTAGGCCAAGCAGGGATACAGAAAGGGGAAGGGGGTGAGAGCAGCTAGTGATTCCAGGCACCTATCCATGCCCCCACTATGCCATGGCCATGCACCCACTATGCCATGCCCCCCCCCCATATCCCTGACCAACATATACAATTATAACAACTAACACAGTATGGAGTGTAGCCTCACCTACTCTTGTGGTCTGTGGTCACACCCCTCCCCCAGCACACGGGCCCGGGAGTGTCTGCAGAACTGACTGTAACAGCATGTTTGTACAATTGTGTCAAAGTGAAAACAAATGGCTAATATGTGGGTGTAAGTGAATGTACATTTATACTATGCCTATGCAGCCATATTACCTCCCAACTTTCCAGACTTCTGTCAAACAGTCCCATTTTGCGGGTTGTGAAAGGGATGGGTTTCAACCAAAAACGGCCATTTTGGGGTGTTTGGGTGGATGGGGGCAGAGCTCGGACAATACGGGGGCCGAGGTTATATTGTCTAGGTTTGGCATGCGAAAATGTTGGGAAGTAGGCATGCTACCATGCAGACCATCTTTAAGCTCGTAATAGATGCAGCTTCGTTTGTGCAGTGCACGACATAGTTGTGCCCCACATTTAGTGACTTTGGGGACACAATTGCACCCTGCTCTGCATCAGGCCCTTGGTGAGGAAAATTAGACTAGCTGCAAAGTCAGCACTCGATATTAAATAAAATATTAGATTTTATTACTCCACCATGCAATAGACTAATGTAAGCAGCACTGTACCACAGCGGTAGTGCGCCCTGTGCTGGCCCGCAGCAGGACTGCTGGCCCTGGGTAGTAGATCACTACCCGGAGCATTTGCAGCTCCACAGCTTCCCTGGAGGCTCCGGGCGGCTCTGCAGTAGCGCTAAACCTGCTAGATGCCATTCCATGTACCCTGCAAGACACATGGCGGTGCGGTGGGGCTCAGGGCCAGCTCTAGGGGTGTTCGACCTGAGCGCTCGCACAAGGGCGCCACCGGTAGAAGGCGCACCCCTCCCCAACATCCCGATTTCAATGGGACATTACTGTCCCGCTGTTCCACCCGTGGGCCAAAGTGGCCCGCGGGTGGTTAAATCGGGAGGTTGGGGACCCCCACCGCCGCGGCGGTGCCGGACCCCGGAGACTCTGAATGGATGATGCGGGCATGCGCGCGGCATCCATTCAGTGATGGGAGAGGGCTGGGGGAAGCCCAGCTAGTGAGGCTCCCCCCAGCCTGACATTATTTGGAGGCAGACACACCTCCTAATAACGCCATGCAGCGGGCATGGCCTATGGTAATTAGGCCATGCCCCCATTTTTGGCCGCGCGAAGATAGGGCGCTCTGAAGGGGGCCAGCACAGGGTGCTCTGACCCCTGGAGCCGGCCCTGGTGGGGCTACAACGGTGCTGCCCCCAAGGCCCTGCGCCCTGTGTGATGGCGCCACTTGCACATCACTAGTAACAGCCCTAGATGGGTTACCACTTATTTGTGCAGTTTTTAGTTTTGTTAATGGATAATTGAATCCCTATAGATGATAAGTTTGTGAGCAGGGCCCTCTGATCTCTATGTCTGTCTGTTATTACCCAGTCTTGTTTTATTAATTTTTTGTTCCCAATTGTAAAGAGCAACATATGATGGCACTATATAAGTAATGCTAATAATAAATAAAAATAATGCTTAATGCTCCCATTACTGGTTACTGGTCACTGACAGAAGCTGAATGTTCCCAACCCTCCTAGCACCACTTTTACTTTTTCAGCTTCTTAATATTAGGCCAAGGTTACACCTGTAACTAGTAGAAGTACTAGGAAAACATGTATTCATGTCATCCTGTAGAAAAAAATAAATCAATTAAAACAGTTATTAATGTAGCCTAAAAAAAACAAAAACTTTGCAACAAGGTGTAAATTAGTTATATTAGAAATGTCTAAATTAAATGATTTGCTTCATTGGGCTTTCTGAAAGGTTGCAAGTATGTTCCAGTCTCCTCAACTAACATCAGTGGGAACTGCAATCTGGACTATTTTACCAAGCTCTAAAAAACCCATAGCCCATAGCAACCAATCAGATTCTACTTATTTATCCAACTGGCACCTTCTAGAAGATAATAGCTAGAATCTGATTGGTTGGTATGGGCAACAACTCCACTTCTAAAAACCTTGAAGCTTGGCTCTGACAGCTAATCGCCCCCAGCAGCCTCCATGTTCCTCTCTGGTCGGTAATTGCGATTTTACTCCACATTATAAGCGCTGTCAGTGCCTTCAGCATCGTGATAGCGCTACCATTTTACGGAAGACCTCTTCACCGGTATAGACTCCTATCAGAGCCACTGTCTCAGCTAGGGGTTTGTTTGTTTTTTTATAAATAGCCCCAGAAAACAAATCCTTACTGCCATAATAGGCGGCCATAAGGAATGCTACTTTTCGTCACCCCACTGCCATTAATGATAAATATACCCCTCATTACTGTAATGTTGCATGCCTGATTCAGAGATGGATGCTAATGCCACCGCTGTTGCAAATTTGTACGCAGCGCCTGTGCAAAAATATGCAAATGTCGCAGCTGCTGGGATTCGTATTGTATTCGGCCTTCTGTGTAACCCTACAATCACGCAGAATGATAGCGGAAACTGAGACACCAGAGCTATTATTACTGGCTAAGGGATCATAGATGCAGGCTGACATACCCCGAAAATGGTCACGGCGCGTCTGTGTATGAGTCAGCGTTCCCCCGTTACCTCCCCCAGACGGTCCCTGTCTGTCACTCACATTGCAAATAAATCCTATCTGCGACCGCCGTAGGAAGACCTCGCGCCACATGCACAGTGTGACACTGATGCGTATTCAGAACACCAATAATCGCTCAATTGCTGGAACATCAGAATAGCATATATCTCTGAATCAGGTCCTGTGTCAGCAAATCCTGTGCATGTATCACTTTCCTGCACAATTCCCTTTTGCCTGTGCTCCATTTGGATAGTGCAGCAGTTTAATATGAAAAATGTTAGCTATTTATAACCTTAAAGAAACATCTGTATGGTGGACAGTCATGATCAGTGTAACCCAACAATTCACCACAACCAAACAGCATCATGCATTGCAGGTGGATACCACCAAGGGCAGTGGCGGAACTAGAGAGTGGTGGGCCCAGGTGCAAGAATATGCTTTGAGCCCCCCTATGCTGTGCCCTCAGTAGTGGTCCCCCCTATGCAGTGCTCCCAGAAGTGGTCCATCCTATGCAGCACCCCCAGTAGTAGTCCCCCGTATGCATTGCCCCCAGTAGTAGTCCCCCCTATGCAGTGCCCCCAGTAGTTGTCCCCCCAGTAGTAGTCCCCCCTATGCAATGTCCCAAGTAGTAGTCCCCACTATGCATTGCCCCCAGTAGTAGTCCCCCCTATGCAGTCCCCCATAAACAGTGCTCCCAGTAGTGGCACCCCTATGCACTGCCCCCAGTAGTGCCCCCCCCTACATATATAAGACAAACACACAAAAAAACCAAAACCACACCTGAATCCCCACTCCTGCGCCCGCCACCATCATCTCCTCTGTCCTCCCACTCTGCACGATGGGAGAGACGTCATGACATGTCTCCCATCACCCACTGCGGGAGCCGGAAGGCAGAGATCATGAGTGAGCTCCAGCCCGGCTCCCTTTGTGGACACAGCAGCCAATGAGAGTCTGTCTGACTCTCATTGGCTGCCATATCTTAAACACACTGCCGCCGCTGGCGGCGGTGTGTTTGTTACTGTGTAGTGCGGACTGCTCTCACTATGGTCCGCACTACACTTAAATACTGTGGGGCCTGGGGGACTCTGGCGGCAGGTGCAGTGGCGCTGTTGGATGCAGGTGGCTATGGGCCCCTGCACCACAGCGGGCCCCGGTGCAAGGCACCAGCTTCACCACCGCTAGTTCCGCCACTGGCCAAGGGTGCCATTCTACTGAAAACACAGACACAACAGAAAGGTATCCAACTCAACCTTCAAACTTAATTGCCCATCCGTGAGGGTGATGACACTGCCCGTTAATGTGCCCCCAGTAGTAGTAACCCCCCTTATCCCACCAACAGTCAATGAAGGAGAGTGTACCCAAAACGAAAAGATTGCACCATGAGCTGATGATCTTACGTTCTTTTCCCACCGCAAAATAGCCACCTAGAAGAAAAATTGGGAAGGGAGTGTGGGGAAGACTCATGGATCAAAGATGCTTTGGCCCTGAAACCGGCTTTGGCCCTGAACCTCAGCTTTATATAAGCTACCACAAGACACTCCCACTATAACCTAATTGGCTATCAGGGAACACAGCCTTCAGTTAGTCAAAATGCAATAAGGGAAAAATAAGGTACACTTGCACAAGTAGTAGTACAGTATCCGGACAGAAGGTCGACACCACAATGTGAGCATTAGAATGTCGACATGGTTCATACTGCCGACATGCACCATGTTTACATCCTCAGAATGTTGGCATGCTCACAATGTCAACATCAGAAGTTGTCGCCATGTGAAATGTTGATGGAGGGTTAGGGTTAGGCTTCGGGGGAGGTTAGGATTAGAAAGAACAAAAGGGGGGACTCGGCTCTCTATTTATATCACAATACAATTATACCTTAATAATAATTTAGAATCACCTAAAGCTGCTATAACAAATAGGTGTGTGCTGAAACCTATACTAATAACAAAACATACAAAAACAGATATGTCAGCGCTAAAAGACAAGAAATATATTTAATATTATATACCCATATAAATTGTAACAACTCACTATAGGGTAATATAAAATTACAATAAACCAAAAAAATAAAATACAATAAGATCACCACTTATATGCTGGCTGGTATAACTAATTATAGATGAGTTTGAATATATCTAAAAATCAAGCATTAATGCTCATAAAAGCATACAATGGAGTGGTCTTTTATGTTATTTTGTTGTTTCCATTTGCTTGTAATTTATCAATTAGTCCCAAACTTCATGAGCCATCAGGCGTCAGATGCAGTAAAGATTTTTAGCTGTAGTAGGAAAAAGTATGAAGCAAGTCGTAATAATAAGAGCTTGCTAACGACCGTCTCTGCATAACTATACCATCTCTCCTCTGCTTTCTAGCAAAACGACTTGCCTCATACTTTTTCCTGCTACAGCTAAATTAGTATAATTAGTTATATCGGCCGGTATATATGTGGTGATCTTTTTGTATTTTATTATTTTTGGGGGTTTATTGTAAATTTATATTACCCTATAGTGAGTTGTTACATTTTCTATGCTTATATAATATTAAATATATTTCTTGTCTTTGAGCGCTGTCATATCTCTCTTTGTATGAGGTTAGGTATAGGCCGCGGGGAGGCAGTGTTGGGGTCAGGCACTAGGAGGAGAATTAGGGGAGAAATACTTACTGGAACGCCGCTTCTGTCACCTGTTGACAAATCATACCATACCCACTAATAGAAATTGCGATCTTTTGCGGTTCATAATAAAGGAGAAATAAAGCAATTTCCAATGTTTTCCTATTTATTGGTCCATTTCAACGTGGCTATAACTTTGTTATGAGGAAAATAATAGAGGCATAATTGCCAGTTCTGCTCAGTCTATATTGTTTTAATATTGAGTAGTGATAGCTTCATATTGTATGAGCGATTGTGTTTTGTCTACAGTAGACCGTGCATTATATATGAATAATTTGCAATAATTCAGCATCATGACCGCCGTCATCCTGATGGTAAGTATTGGGGCTAGGGGGACAGTTAAGGTTAGACACTACGGGGAGGGTTAGGCACTAGGGGGAGAGTTAGTGTTACGCACTAGGGGGAGGGTTAGGGTTAGGCAATAGGGGGAGGGTTAGGGTTAGGCTGTGGGGGCGGGAGCGTTAGGCTGTGGGGGCGGGAGGGTTAGGCTGTGGGGGCGGGAGGGTTAGGTTTAGGCTGTGGGGAGCGAGGGTTAGGACTAGGGTAGTATACTTACTGTACCTTCTTCTGTCAGGATTGTGACCTAGTCGGGATGCCGGTTTCGGGATTCTGACCGCCGGGTTCCTCTGTGCTGGCATCCTGTACCCAACCCCTTTATACCTGTTTCTGAGAGAATTCCATGCCTAACCGAAACTGTGAAATACGCATTTTTAAAAGTGCCTGGTTAGTTCAGCAAAGGGCTCCAAGTAAAGGCGAATGTTGGCAAAGCATAGTATACAGAATATAGTGAATCATGTTTCCATTAGCTGAAGCACTAAAGGGTGGAGAGCAAAGAATCACAAAACTCCCAATACTGCAGTGTGCCAGCTGACTGAGTTATATAGATGTGGCATCATTATATAGACATTCCCATAAGCTGCAAGTGTTAGGGTATGTGTTTTATTCGGGTGGGTCTGTCAGTATGTGTTACACTCTGTGTTATCCTCTGATGACATACAGGAAAGTAATGCAGCTACACCTAGGAGATGTTGCCCATAGCAACCAGAAGGTGCTGGTTAAATGTATAGTAGAATCTGATTGGTTGCTAAGGGCAACATCTCCACTTCGAAAAACTCTCACTTTCTCAAATTTACCCCCTAGATGGATAATCGTAAAGGAGTACTGTATATATATATATTTTTTTTATTTGGTCATTGTGTTCTGCGTTGTGCTTAAGGCTTATTGCTTGTCCGATCGGCATTAATCTGATAACATATAATTTCTTATTGGCGTGTAAAATGAAAAGAGTTTAAGGATAAATAAAAGCTTAGACATTAATATTTATAGATGTCTATGCACTGTATTAATGAGCAGCATTGTCGATAGTGACGATATAAGAGGGTGTGACCAAGCCTGTGCCCCACCCTCCCGTTGCGGTGTGGCTGCAGTCTGTACCTATTTAACTGCCCCAACACCAGTGCTCCCCTCCTGAAGTAACTCATTCATTTATGCTCTATGGGCTCTCAACAAGCCACAATTTTCTGCAGTACAAAGGTGCTAATGTATCAAGCACTGTAACGAGTGAGCAAGTGAAGTTGCCCGTAACAACCAATTTTATACATTTTACATTCTATAAAGTGATAGGTAGAAGCTAATTGGTTGCTATGGTCAACTTCTACACTCTTTACATTGCTTGATTCATCTCCCCAACCCTACATCTTTAACCTCACGTAAATGTATAATGGCGGGTAATTACAGTGGAGCCTCACTCTCACTTGTGCCCCTATAATTAGACCTGGACTGACCATAGATCTCGATTCATTTGCTGGCCTTATATTCACTATCTCATTTCACTTACAATGAACTGAGGGCCTGATTCAGCAAGGAACACACTCTAGCAGACCCACGCACCCGGCCACTGCGAGAATATGCTAATCAATGAATACGCACGATGACAGCAGCACAAGATGCAGACGCCCAGCCCTATATTAATCCGCCCATCTCCCTTTACTCAGAGCCTGATGAGTACGCAAGATAGCGCAAACATCGGTAACATCGAGAACCATCGACCACATTTGCATAATAGTGGTTGACCAGACCTCGCACAGGATCTTGGCAACTACCTGTGTGCACAGAGTCTCATCACTGCGTGCGTCACCGCACTGGCTTAATTATGGACGCCCCTAAAATGGTGTCCCAATGCACAGGCACGCCTGCGTTCGCCCGACCACTCCCCGTCACCACCCACAAATGGCACTTCCTGTCAGTCAATTTTGGAAGGGGTCTGCATGTAGTCTGCGTACGCTTACCCGACCGCACTGGCTGGTTCGCGCACACTCTGTGCGATGCATGCGCAGTACAAAACCATCGGTCCAAGTGTGTGCGTTCTCTCCTGTGCGTTGCTTGCTGAGTCAGGCCCTGAGTGATGACAACATGCTCATGGTGAAAGTGTGGGGCACTAAGACATAAGATGCCAGCCAAAAAAAAAAAAAGTTAATGCTGAAAATTCTATATGTGTTGTTGGCACGAACAGCATTTCTGGAGAGGTCCTGATGGTATCTCCCCCTGACACTCATACCAGTGATCCAGATTAATCTTATATGTATGATGCTGCCAGAGCCACATAATTGTGGCCCTAAGGGTGTTTGTGTGCAGCGGAGACCTATCAGAACCTCTCGCCACTGTAGGCTTTACACTAATTATCAAAAATAAATGGAAAGACTCTTGCAAAAATGCACGAATATACCAACAGGCTGCCTGATTCAGAAATGTACGCTAATGTCGCAGCTGCCGCATCTGTGTGTGCAGCTGCTGTGCAAAAAGATGCAAATGTCGCAGCCGCCAGGATATCTGCGGCTACACAAATCCAAGTGCTACATATAAAGACACAGCATCGGTCCCAGGTCCTTTGATAATCGGACTTCTGAGCAGCCCTATAGTCGCGCAGAATGGACACGTGTACTTAGACGCCAGAGCCACTTTCACTGCGTATGGGATTGCGGGCGCAGGCTGAGACCCGCCCCAAAAACAGTCGCAACGTATTTGCGTTCTTTGCCACGACTCTCACAAACGCTCCCTTCCTGTCAATCACACTGCAAGTAAATAGTCGCTGCGAGCAACTACTGTAATGTAACCTTGACACATGCACCGTGCGACTCAGACGTATGTCCAGATTGCCGATAATCGCTCAACTACATAAACATCCAAATAGCATACATCTCTGAGTCAGACCCAGAATTAAAGTCACCTGGAAACCCCTACTCCTAATTCTTGTACATAAATGCTAATTTGGGGGTCTACTTGCCCTTTAAGTGTCTCTTGTGTTGTGAATAATCAGGAAGTTAGGGCTTAGCATACGTATGGTAAGCATGTGGTCGTGACTGCAGAACATGTAAAGCATGTACAAGAATCTTACTTTGAATGGACCCTAATAATAGGAGAATAAAAGAATCAGCAGCTACAGAAGTACTAATTAATTTTCTGTGCTATGGTAACCACACGGCCAAGTTGTTGCCACTGCTATGAAAAAAAAACAACGGTACTTGGAAAGGCCAGCATGGAGATTTACAGCCAAAGCACTGCTTAACAATCAGCACTGACAGCCTGTGTGTTACAGAGCAACTGCGGAACAGAACGTTATTAATAGAATGGGCAGAAGCTCTCATGGATCCAAAGTCAGCTGCTAACTGTGATTCATGTATGTAGAATTAGGCAGATGAGCATAGTGTGGTATGGAAATATTTTCAATATTTCAATTTGTTAACTTACTAAGGAAACATGTGAGGCTATTGCACTCAGGCAATGATTGCACTCACTGTTCGTGTGTTTACCACTGACCATGCGCTCTTTTCCTGTAATAAATACGGCAGAAATCCCCCAAAGATTGATATATAAGCTCCATATTTCCTATGGTGAAAGAACGGTACATGTTAAGGCTGTGCAACTATCGACCATCTCAAACAGTTATCAGGTGATCGGGCCGATATTTGGGGTCTATGTACTAAGCTTTGGAGAGAGATAAAGTACCAACCAATCAGCTCCTAACTGTCACTTTACAGGCTGTGTTTGAAAATGACAGTTAGTAGCTTATTGGTTGATGCTTTATCTCTGTCCACTTTTATCTCTCTGCAAGGCTTAGTACATAGACCCCTTATGTATGGTGAAAGATACGATGATTGCTGCTCAGATCTGACACTGGATAAACTCACCATCGGATACAAAGCCCAGTTATCTGACAGTGTATGGCAATGTCAGATAATTGCTGTGTCTGATGGTGAGCTTCATCTCACAGTATATGGCCAGCAATATTTATAGGGGCACTGCTTTATTAGTGCTGCCGATACATTATCACAGTTCATCCATGCTAAACCCAATCCCACTCCTGCTAACAGCTGTCATTGTACCTGGTCAGGTCCGCCATCAGGGGGGTACAGCCGGTACTAATGTACCCGGTCCGGACTCAGAGGGGGGGTCTCGCAGAGTGCAGAAGATTTTCAGTCACAAGCAGGTGTCCCAAAGTAGTTTGGTATTAGGATCAGCGTTGCGCTGCGGGCCCCCCTGTCAGTGTCAGTCACTGTAACTACTGACTATAGGCAGCTGTGGTCCCCCCCCCTTCTCATAGAAGAGCAAAGCAGAGGAGGCTTCAGTGTTATGACTGCTCCACTTACAGTCTGTCTCAGACTGCGCTGCGGCTGCCGTACCTGTCCAGCCTTCTTCTCTCTGCAGTTGATGAATTAAGGGCCTGATTCACACCCGCTCGCTAGATGCGTTCGCACACAGCCAAGGTATGCAAATCCCGCGATCGCACGGCAAGGCATTAGCACGCCCCACTATGTCTTGGCGTGCGATCACGGTGTGTATTTAGACGTCTACCAGCCTGTCTTAAGACGCCCACTTTCCCACGTCATCTCCAGGAAGTCTATGCAACAATCGGTAACATCGAGTAACATCGGACCCATACGCAGCACTTGTGGCTGACCATACCCTCCCGCAAGCACTGCGAGTGCTTTAGTGTTTAATTCAGCCATATGACGTGTATTATGACGGTCCGTCTTAATTATGCACGCTCAGACATGCCTGCGTTCGCACCATCACACCCCCGTTTTCTTCAAACATCCCCTGTCACCACCCATAAACAGCTCGTCCTGTCACTTATTCTAGCGAGGTGGCTATGCACAGCGAGTGAACGCTTCCCGATTGCATGGACTAGTTTGTGCATGTGCACTGCGACTTATATGCATGCGCTCATTGCAAACATCGGCAGACTATGTGCGAATGCAGCCTAGCGAGAGGGTCTGAATCAGGTCCTAAGTTCCCTCTGCCCATCCCTCCCTGAGTCCCCACCCCCTCCCTAAGTCCCCGTCCCCTCCTGTTCTGCCTGGTCTGTCCTCCCCTGCAGGCAGAGTGTTAGGCTGGCCATACACCAGACCAACTTTCCTCCAACAATCCAACTAGTTGGTTGGTTGGAATGAAAATCCGGTAATGTATGGGAGCAATTGACAATGAGCAATTTGCTCCATAACGTAAGTAGTTGGGGGTCCCTGCTTGTTTAGTTTGTACTGGGCCCCACAATTTCTGATGGAAGCCCTGGATCTGGTACCTGTCTGTTACTAAACATATATCCTGCTGCCTGGCTGTCACTATGCCTGGTCACACTGCCTGGCTTTCACTAAACATGATTCCATTGCCTGGCTGTCACTAATCCTCAGGACCGTAACTAGGGTAATGCGACCAGTGCAGTGCCATGGCACAGGGCACCGCAGGGCAGGGGGCGCTGTTTGGGCCTGTCAAGTTTCCTGTTTATTATCATTCTCACTTGTAGCTTCCTCTTTGTTTATCCCCAGCATCTCCTGGCCTCTCCTATCTCTTCCCTGGCCCTTCCCCATGAGGCCATGGCCCTATTTCAGGTCTTATATCCCCATTTAAAATAATGGGGGGGCACCAATGCTCTCTCTGGCACAGGGCACCAAAAAGTCTAGTTATGGCTCAGCGAATCCTGTTCCTGCTGCCTGGTTGTCACTATACCATGTTCCATGGCCTGATTGTTACTAAACCTCTACCTGACAGTCACCAAACTTGATCCTGCTGCCTGGCTGTCATTAATTTGATATTGCAGCGTAGTGGTCATTTATCAAATCCTCCTACCTGGCTGTCAATAAACCCGATCCTGCTATTGAACAAATATGTGTGCGCTCCCTACTTTTGTACAAGAGGACGTATGCTGCCTTAGGGTGCTGATGACCTTTCTGAATCGTCAAATTTGCTATAAATCTGATATGAAATGAAGTTGGTGCACTTAGGCGCAAAATCAGCAGCTCTCTATTTATTATAATAACTTTACCATATATTATTCTTAGTTTACACCCGTACAATTTGTGTTCCAATCCAATTTTTTTTATTTACATATATATTTTTTTATATACTGTCATAATACCTCAGATCACCATCGAGACCATCGGCTACAGTAATCGCCCATCTGAGTAAGCTGAATTCTCTCAGATTAGGCAACGCACCTGCTCAGCTAGGTTTAGAAAATCTACGGTGGAAGACACAGCCCCGTTTCCGGAAATGCTGGCCAACCATGCCTCGAAAACCATCGGGTTTGCGTACACCTCTGAATTGGGCCCAATGTGTACAACCACCATAAATCACTCCACAGCACATTGCAACAATGTAAGGTTAAGCCTCTATCAACCTGCAACAAATGTAGCCTGGCAGAGATCACACTTAAAAAAATACTCATAATCTAATAACCTAATTTTCTCTGATCTTTATATTTGTATTACACACCACTCTCAAATTAATACTAATATATCCACGCCCCCGCTATAGTTCTATCTACTTATATCACTATAGTTACATTCTCCCATTCAGAATAACAGGTGTTTTACATTGCAATAATGTATATTTAGTCCACAATAAATCTGTAACAAATGTATCCTTTAAGAATTCCTGTTTAAAGAAACACTCAAGTTTATTTAATTTTTAATATAACTTATATGTACAAACACCCTGTTTACCAATTAAAGATGAGAGCACACTATATGAGATAGGAAAGGAGAACTGCTACACATCCCTGACTGGCTGAACTAAACTTGTTGGAAGAGACCACCCACCCACCACGAGTGCAACACAGAGCCAGGAAGTTACAGTCCCACCAACAGGAGCTCAACCGGTGGGACCCTAAGCCCAGTAGAAGAACAAACACAGGGACTGAGGGCCTGATTCAGACCCACTCGCGAGCGGCTGTCCGCTCGCAAGTGGGTCGATGTTCTGGACTGAGCATGCGCACGACGGAGGGAGCTCCGTCGTGCGCATGCGCCAGACGCGACGAGCGAAGGAAAGTCCTTCGCTCGTTGTGTCCGATCAAAGGGGGCGTGCTGTCAATGTTGATTGACAGCACGCCCCCTTTGGTAGGCGTGCCGGGGGCGTGCCTCCCTGACGGGGGCGTTCCCACGGGAACGCCTCCCGTCAAAAGCCGGCCCACTGACATCACTAGTGATTTCAGTGGGAGTGATTTTGGCTCTGATAGAGCCGAAATCACTCCGGAGCTTGCGGTTGAAAACCTCAACCGCAGGCTCCGGCTCGCAGTTTCGATGGTCGCGATGGTCACGACCATCGCGGCCATCAAAATGCACGCTCGTATAGCCTGTGGGTGGTGACCCACAGCTATACGAGCGTCCAGGAGGACGCTCCATTTTCATGGAGACCGGCCCTCATTCAGAGCGTGCGCTCTGCTCAGAGTGTACGGCTCTGAATGAGGGCCTGAATCAGCAGTGAACGTAAGTTCATTGCTCATCGCAGATCCCCGATCATCAGGAATCTGCGCGTGCGCAGGACCCATTCTGCGAGTGTGCAGAATGGGTGCTGCATAGTCGCACGCAAACCCTTTAACGCCTCTGCCTGATCGCCAGGCAGAGGTATTTAAGGGGTGGTACGGGCGGGGTTTTCCAGGAGAGGCTAGCCCAGGATCTGCATTGATCAACGCAGTGTCCTGGGGTCGCAAGACGGCTAGCCTGAGTAAGCTGAGGCCACCGATGGTTGCGATGTTGATCCCAGGCTGCGGCCTCCGTTGCAGTGCTGGGATCGCAAAGGCAGCAGGGGGCTGCATCTCCTGCTGCATTGCATTATTGCAAGGATCACAATTGCAAACTTGCCTGCCTGTATCATATATCTATAGCCTGCGTGCAGCTTTGCAATTGCGATCCTTGCTGAATCAGACCCACAGTCGGATAGTGGGACAAACCCAGAGAAGCCACATAAAGCAGCGCACTTCTATTCATCCAGCACAGCTGTTGCCCATGGCAGCAACGGAAAGCCGCCAGCTATATTTCACAACACAAACCCCCCATCCGGACATAGGACATCCAGGCTGCAATCCAAATAGGAGCCCTTGCCTTCTCCTCATAACACCATCTCCAAATTTGGACAGGAAAGGTACCGGCCACAAATGCATTTTTGCAACAATACTAAGGGGTTTGTTTACCCAATAGAAGTGGAGATGTTGCCCATAGCAACCAATCGGATCAAGGAATTATCTTCTAGAAGGTGCCAGTTAAATGATAAGTAGAATCTGGTTGGTTTCTATAAACCCGCACTTTTGTAAATAAATATACCTCTAAGGGGCCTATTTATCAAGCAGTGGAAAGTGTGGCGAAGTAAACCAGTGGAGAATTTGCCCATAGCAACCAATCAGCTCCTACCTATTATTTTATACACTGTATTTGATAAATGCTACTTCAAAGCTGATTGGTTGCTATGGGCAACTTCTCCACTGGTTCACTTCTCCATGCTTTTCACTGCTTGATAAGTAGACCCCTAAGGCTCTTACCATCCACCAGGGGAATATAATAGGTACTGTAGTACTTACCATCCACAAGGGGAATATAATAGGTACTGTACTACTTACCATCCACAAGGGGAATATAATAGGTACTGTAGTACTTACCATCCACAAGGGGAATATGATAGGTACTGTAGTACCGGCATAACAGCTCTACCTGTTTTTTTTTCTTTCAAGCAACATAAGGATATTTTTCGTGTGGTCCATATGCATACTACAAACAGTATGCTATTTATACTATCAACATTACCACCGATATGGTTGTTCTCTCGCCACGGCATAAATTAGACCTTTTTGTTGTGATTTTTTTTTGTGTAATACCTGTTGCTTTACAATTCCCACTGGACTCAGTTGAGTCACTGAAAGTATATATTATATATTGTTTCATAGTATAACTTGTATTGCTAAAATAAATACAAGTTATTCAAATACTCAAACCCCTCTCACCCATGTACCATAAATAGAGAGCTACTGTGTTTGTGCCTAGGTGCACACACTACATTTTAAACCTGATCCTGTTGCCTGGCTGTCACAAAACCAATCCTGCTGCCTGGCTGTCACAAAACCAATCTGGTTGCCTGGTTGTCACAAAACCAATCCTGCTGCCTGGTTGTAACTAAACCATACTTGCTTACTGTGGTCTGTATGTAAGTCATCACAGGACTCTATAGATGCAGAAGTGTATCAGCTGCAGTCAAGCTGAACAATGGCTGCAGAGGCACTTCCTGAAAAATGAAGGAATGGTAGTGAAGCAACTTCCGCCATAAACATTAAAGTAACAAAGCAGACTTTTAGGAGCTGCCACAGTGGCTCACAGGTCTGGCAGGTCCCTGTCGTTGCTAAACGACTGGGCCTGGGCGGGTGCTACCATTAGGCAGCCAACTAAGGGCGCCAGCCACTGGAGGGCTCCGCTGAGTCCACAAAAAAAATGAATGGCATAATTCATGGCTGAGTGGCATATAATGAATTTGTGGCACAGCTGTGTGAAATATTAAGAATTTGTAGCAGTGTTATGAGGTAAATTAGGATTTTGGCGCTTTGCTGTGTGTAATATTCTATGTGGTATATTATGAATTTGGGACACTGCTGTGTGGCATGTTATTTAACTGGGGAGACTGATGCATGGCATATTATGAATTGGAGGGAGCAGGGGCGGTTGATGAAATGTTGCCTAGGGCGCCCGGAAACCTTGCACCCGCCCTGCGACTGGGACACCATTTTACGCCAGCTGCAGTGGCCGATGGTCCTGATGGTTGCTAAGCACTGCCTGTAGTATAATTAACTGTAAGTGGCCTGTCTTTGTTTGGGGATGTAGTCAGGATCCCAACTGTCAGAATATCAACAGATTGTGGAGGTAAATATTAGGGTTAGGGGAATGGTCAGGGTTAAGCTGCAGGAAGGGAGGGTTAAGGTTAGGCTGTGGGATGAGTGGGTTAGGGTAAGGGTTATAATACTTACAATAATCTGTTGGGATCCTGTTTTCCTGGATGCCGCTGCTGGTGAAAAGTGATAAGGAAGTGAGAAGGTGCCAGCCAATCAGCTCCCAACTGTAATTTTTCAAACACAGCCTGTGAGATGGCAGTTAGGAGCTGATTGGCTGGCACCTTATCACTTTTCACTCTGTCTCCTAACACTGCTTAGTAACTAGACCCCTATATCTGTATGTGCAGCTACCCAGAGGCCTGTATCTATTCTGATGTTCTGATTGGCTCTCTGAATAGATAAAGCTCAGTCAGAGTCTTTGTGCATTGCCGGCTATAGCTTTTGTACTGCCAGAAGCCTGATATACAGTATGAGGTGTAATATTTTTAGTTTTTATTTACACTGGGTTCACACTTCCCACTAGTTTTACAGTTTTATGAGGCTGAGCTGATTTGTGTAGCCTTAAACAGACGTGGCCTTTTGGAAAGTGGGTGTGTCCATATGAATGTGGACATGGATGAGTGAACCTTAGTTTAGACTGATCAGGAGGAGTATATGTTCAATAGATTATAGTCAGTGCTCATTTAGGAGCCTATTTATTATCCCTTATGGGCCCATAACACTAGTTTCCGCTTGTTTTAAGTAACAGGTCTATTCATTATTAGGGGCCTGGTGTGGCTGCCCAGTATTCAGCAAACTCCAAAAAACAATTTTGTTTGGTGTCTGCCTGAGGGAACCTACACCATTTTCAGATGGCATTGGTCCCTGTAGTCCTCCGCCTTCCTATGGAAAGGAAGTCCAGGTTGCCGGTAGTGTAAAATGATGCCACTACAAATTAGAGGTGGAATCATCAGTGGTATGTATTGCAGGAACGGCTGTTTTTCGGTCATCCATCCCCGCACCAGAGCCATATTGAATGGCTCTGGTACTTTAGTATCCAATGCCGCAACTTACAACAAGTTGGATAATTAATTATTGGGGCCCCCCAATAATGAATAGGCCCTTCATTCTTATTTTGTTTTCAAAATATTGGGATATATGTTTATGTGCACATATTAATGTGTTTCCTCTAAAATGCAATAGACACCATATCATTATCAGTGGCCAAAGTCCTATTCTTGCCACCTATAAGATGGTTTAAAAATAATATGCTAATTTTAGTAGAATAAGAAGACCCTATGGACTCCCACTTAGGCCCGTATTCAAGTAGAAGCGAAGAGCCGAGATCCGCGAAAAAGTATTGCTGATTGCGACTTTTTGCCTGTCGGAAACTTATCTCCGTATTCAATTCCAAATACTTTTCGCGTATGGGGAAACTCAATGCCATGTAATAGGCAGAAAAGATTCACCTCTGAATAGCAGGAGAAAAAAAGTGCATTGTTTTATTTTGCGTGCAAAGGTGGGGAAGCCACTCAGAACCCTTGGGACAGCCCCCAAAGGTTATCTGCGTCAAAACCCCCCCCAAAAAAGTACTTTCTTTTTGGGTGTGAAAAATTACTAAGTGGGGGTACAAGCATAAAAAGTAGCAAAATAGACTTCTTGGGGGTCTGCAAGGACAGGTCAGGTGTTTTTAGGATTGCAGGTGTTTGCAACAGATGCGTTTTTCAAGTTTTTTAAAACTTCACTTTAGAGACATTAAAATATGCTAGCACCCATTTTCAAGTACCCCAAATTTGACAGGAATACTTATTTTCTCCCAAAAATACTGTTAATGGCATTCTTCACAGACGCTAATAAGAAGCTTTTGACACAACTTAAGTATCCAAAATAGTGTCTTTAGGTCTATTCGGGCACATGTACATAGATCCCCAAAGTTAGTGCATCTTTTTGGGGGTGTCAGGCTGATTTCCCCAAATCTGACAGCACTTTCCACCTATTTCACATTCGCCGGGTCCCGTTTTTGCGTCTTTTGGAATTGAATATGGTAAATAGCGGGGGCGAAAAGTTTTTGCTTCCAATACAAGCGATTTTGGCAAAAAGTACGGCATGCAATACTTTTCCGTGGGCGTGAAACTAATTGAATACAGCCCTAAATCGGGAACACCATCAAATACGTACTGTCTCCGCCTCTTGCTGTACAATAGAATAAATTAACCTGCAAAACATATTCCCATTTTGTATTACTGGGCACAGGGTCTCATTCAGAGTTGTACGCAAATCCAATGTTTGCTTACAATTCTTGTGTTGGAGATCTGCGCATGCACAGGGTCTGCAGTGCGCATGTGCAGGCATATTTCTGCGACTACGGTTGCAGTATCCCTAGGGTTGTAGGGCAGGGAATGGGCGGTGGCGGACAGCGTTCTAAAAAAGGGCAGCGATGAAGCCAATGTCTGGGTCTTTCGATGCAGATTTACTGGCCTCGGCTACAGAGCTGCGACGGCCATTTTGAGTCTCCTTAGGCTCACTCAGATGGGCGGTGCCGTGAGCAATGGTTGTGATGGTGATCCGATGTCTTTTGTCCACAGCTGTTTTAGCATCGCTGCTGCGTCCAAAGAAACAGCAGCGATGCTGATAGTATACATCTCTTAATCAGGCCCACAGTCGGGAGCTTTATTCTAATGATCTGCACATTATAATGTAAAAAGTAGAGACGTGCGGGTCTGTTTCCATAGAACCGACAACAACTTAATTTAGGGGTTCTGATTTCGGAATCACTTTGGGGTTCTGAGTCGAAACCAAGTCCCGGCTCGGTTTCGCAGTCAGGTTTTTAAAAATTTTACTTTTGAATTGCATGTAAACACGTCCAAATGACATGATTTTAGCTGGGTTTTATTTTTATTTTTTGAAAATTACAGATCCAAAACCAAACCCAAACCAAAACACATGAGGGTAGTTTTGCAAAATCAAAACACAAAGATCCAAAATCAAAACCAAACCACCGGGGTCCGCGCACATTTCTATTAAAATTGATGTTCCATCCACAGTCGATGACATACTGGCATGAAAAACTGGCCCTGATTCAGAGATGGACGTAATGCCGATGTTTATGGGAGAGCGATTGTTAGCCATTGTGCATGCATGTAGGCCGCAGTGAGCACACGGAGTGATCAAATTGCGAATACGCTCATACAGGCCCCTCAAGAGCCGCGCCGGGCCCCGGTAAAAAAGGTGCGTGGCCTAATCGCTGGAGGCGTGGATACGCTCCCTTAGAGAAAAAACCTTTTGCGTGCTGGGGAGGGGGGGCGCAGTGAGCCCCCTCAGCATGGCGCATAACCAGTGGGGGGCGCGATCAGCTTGCTTGCTCCCCCCACAGGTCTAGGAGACTGCTGTGGCTGCTTCTTAGCAGCCGCGAGCAGTCTCCCAGTGCAGCCCAGCACACAGCAGCGTGCGGTGCCAGGCCTGGGCCCCTCCAGCAAGCCCGGGCCCGGGTAATTTGTACCCGCTTCTACCCCCTCTCGGCGTCCCTGCGCTCACACAGAGGATTCACTCATGTAGTGTTTGGGGGGAGGTAACGTGGAGCATATTTACCTACATTTAGGACCTCATTAGGACCTCATTCAGAGTCGGTCGTTGCGGCCGCACGGTCGTAAGGTAAAAGGGGCCGGATATGCAAATGAAGCGCTCGCAAGTTGCGTCGTTAAGATGGGATCGTTAGTTGGACGAGCGAGGGGAGGATGTGGCCGTAAGACTAAAAACACGCCCCCTTCTCGTTCCCATTACACGTCATCTCCGGGCATATAAGGATTAATCGAGACCATCGGGAACCATCGGAGCTGGTCGTAGACCATAAGGTTGACCATACCCTCTCTTAAGCACTACGATCAAGTCAGTGTAAAAACCTCCCATGTCACATGTGCCATGACACTACTTAGTTAATTATGCACTCCCATAAAACGCCGTTTGCATAGTCAGGCATGCCTGTGTTCGGATCTCCACTCCCCCGTTCACAAGCACCTTCCCCTGTTACCACCCACAAACGCCTCATCCTGTCACTCAAACTAACGACCTGGCCAAGTTGAAGGAGAGAGAAATTTCTGATTGTAATAGCTAGTTTGCGCACGCGCATTGTGAATTTTACGCATGCGCAGTTTATCGAACATCGGTGGCGTACGACCGTGCGGCCGCAACGACCGACTCTGAATGAGGTCCCTAGTATCTGCTTCCCGGGAGATGCCCGAGGAGTAGACACAGGTGGCAAATTGGGGGGCAGGGCTGGATTCCTATGTCATTAGGCCCCGCCCTCGTCATGGCAAACTGTCGCAAAACGCGGGAGCGTGAGGACCCGTTATGTCGTGATTCCTGGCGATCATCTTCCCCTTCTGCCTACTTCACTAGGAAGTGGGCGGAATGCGGTAGATGCGGATGCTCTTCCGGGAGTGCAGGGGGTTCCCCAGAAATTCGGGAACCTCCCGACACTTCTGAGAGAGTAGGTAAGTACGACGTGGAGTGGTTAGAAAAATGCAGGCGCGTCGGACCATGTTAACACTATTTTCTGGGCGTCCATAAAAGCCACTGCATCCTTGCTCGCAGCTGAAGAGCCCTCTGTGTGTCTGGAGACCCGATGTGTCTGCGACAGCTTAGAGTTACTCAGAAGGCCGCCTGATCTGTGCTCGATGTTTCCGGTTTTGTGCGTGAATGGCGGATATGAGATGCTCTCAGTGGGCATCTCCAATCTCTGGACAGCGAGCAAGTCATTACCATATTTATGCAATTGTGATCTCTGGGAGATTGCATTTGTGTCCAGCTCTGAATCTGGCCCTGTGTGTGTATCCATAAAAACAGGGGCTGAAGTCCAAACCTGGACGCATGACATCACAAAGGAGGAAGTAAGAGCATTGTGTGGTGTTCTGCGTTTTCCTATTACCTGTACTAATCATGTCCCACATGTGCTTGAAAGACCACATTTGATTTCTCCTTTGTACAGTATGTAAGTTGCTGGCTGTAAGTGACTGTCATTTCCCTCAACTGTACAGATCTACCCAAGTTATATGGTGCTTAGAAATAGATGATAATAATAATAATGATAATGTTACAGAAAATAATTTCAAAGAAACAGTAAAACGCTCTCTTATACTGAAATAGTCAGATGCGTTACAGCTCGGCTTTTTTTTCTGTCACCTAGGTAAAAGGATTTAATTGTAACACAAGACAGACTGTAATGAGTCTGATGCAGTGCAGCCGTGTATTGACTTACACATCGAACAGTTCCTGAAATAGATAGCGAACAAAAATGGATCAGAATTACCTAGATGAACTCACAACACTATGTCACTTCACTACGTTTACATGACCAAACAAAATGGGGCCATCGTTACATGGCCTCACATGTCATCTTAGGAGGGATGCTTTTATCTCCTGCATAATTTCCCTAACCAGATATTTTATATACTGTTTACCAGTCACTTTTTACAACTTGTCAGGGGCAGAACAGTGCATGGAGAGCACCATAGCACAATTTGGCTAAGGGGCCCTGCGGTGCCATTCCTGAAACTAGTACACTGCTATCTGCTTTGAACAGAGCGGGACCTGTTCCGAGCATGCACAGTGTATCCAATGCACGAGTACATGCTTAAAGACCTTTGGTTTTCGCAGGTGGCGGCCAGACCAGGAGACTTGCCCTCTCTTGCTGGTTGCCAGGCACACTATCCGATTTCAGGAGCCTCCCGGCCATTCCTGGAGAGTCTGCAAGTATGGCCAACCGGCGCTTTCATACCAAAGCAATACACTGTGATCAAGTCCTGTAAACATGCCACAATGCAACAAAGTGACCAGGGAATTTTTTTGAAATGTTGCCAATTACAGTATGCCATAACACAGGAGCAGGAAGAAATAAAAAAGGGTCAAAGGTTACACATTGAACTCACAGTGCCTAGAAGCCTTTTCCTTCCCCGCAGTATTCTCTAATATAGAATTAGTGACACTTCAGGTGCTGTGGAAAAAAACTTCTTTTACTTTTAATATTCTGATCAGATATATAATTTATAGGTGCAAAGTGTGCCATTTTGGAGCAAAATGGCAGAAATACAACTGCTACCTATTCTCAAACTTGTTTGTCAAATCACACCAACATTTTAAAACTTTGCAGCAAATTTGCTTTTGTAAGCATGAGAGATTCATCTGGAGTTCAGGCTTGTTCAAGAAGGTCAGAGGCTGCTTTACGTTCATGTTTGGTGTCTGATGAACACGTTTGGCATATTTGTAACACGTTCTTCGATTGCTATCAGTATATGTTTAATACTTTCGGCAACTGTTGACCGCATTCACAGTACATCACACACTTTCGAAAGACGTTTAAGTTGCTATTTTGAATTCACATCTAGAAATTTAGCCGAACGATCGCAAATTTCGTATTTCTTGGTAAAAAGTTTTAGCTTCACTGATGTAGAGGATACACAAATATGCTATTCTTATTTTCCCTTTTGATATATGATCCTGACATTTCCATCCAGTATTTTCTGGAGTGGAAATAGCACTGACAAAACAGGTTCAAATAGTGGGCATCCTGGAGACAGACTGGGGGCTATATGATATTTAGAAAATAGCAGTGACCCTGGGACTGGTTTGAAAGATCATTTGTTTTTCCAGATATAACACTTTTTTATTTTATTTTTATTATTTAATTGCCAGGTTTTCAGTGATTCCAGGACAAAAAAAATAAATTGCAAAATTAAATGAAGCAAGTCTTCTCAGTCAAATCTTCTAAGCAAATATAAGACATCCTGCTAGCTATGCTGAGCTCCATACAGCATAATACAACACATAGATGACTTAGGCCCTGATTCAGACCCACTCGCGAGCGGCTGTCCGCTCGCAAGTGGGTCGATGGTCTGCACTGCGCATGCGCACGACGGAGGGAGCTCCGTCGTGCGCATGCGCGAGACGCGACGAGCGAAGGACTTTCCTTTGCTCGTAGTGTCTGATCAAAGGGGGCGTGCTGTCGATGTTGATTGACAGCACGCCCCCTTTGGTGGGCATGCCGGGGGCGTGCCTGCCAGACGGAGGCGTTCCCGTCAGAAGCCGGCCCCACTGACATCACTAGTGATGTCAGTGGGAGTGATTTTGGCTCTGATAGAGCCAAAATCACTCCTGGCCTTGGTGACCCACAGCTATACGAGCGTCCAGGAGGACGCTCCATATTTATGGAGGTGGGCCCTGATTCAGAGCGAGCGCTCTGGTCAGAGCGTCCGGCTCTGAATCAGGGCCTTAGGCTTGAGTGGGTTTGTGTGACATCTGTACATAAACTTTACTTTAGTCTGCCATGGTGTCATGTCAATCAGGCTTGTTTCTTCTGGGGTATACAGTATATTTGAAAACTCTTAACTTAGGAGCTCATTCTGACCCGCTCGCTATATGCATTCGCTCGCACCCAGCGTATGCAAATCCAGCGCACGCCCAGCAAGGAAGGTGATCACACGGCAAGGTATTAGCACTATGTCTTGGCGTGCAATCACTTTGTGTATGCAGACGCCCACCAGCCATTCATAAGACGCACACTTGCGCACTTCATGTCCTGGAAGTGCTTGAAACCATTGGTACATCGAGCACCTTCGGATGCGATCGCAGCGCTTGAGGTTGACTATACCCTGCCGCAAACACTGCGATCACTTCAGTGTGAAATACAACCAGGTGATGTGTACAATGACGCTGCCTGTTAATTATGCACGCCTCTGAAACGGCGTTAAGACGTTCAGGCACGCCTGAGTTCGCACATTCACTCCCCCGTTTTCAATGGCCAGTCCCTGTCACCACCCACAAACGGCTTGACCTGTCACTCATTCAGGTGGGCTGTCTATGCTGGGCAAGCGAAAGCTTCCCAGTCTCTCGCAGTGGTTCGCGCACGCACATTGCGATGTGTACACGCATGAGCAGAAAGCGACAATCGGCCAGCTACGAGCGAATTCATCCTAGTGAGCGGGTCTGAATCAGCTCCTTAGAACTGACTTTGTAATTGAATTAATTTAGGCTCTAGCTTAGTGATAGAAAACAAACCGTTTACACAAATACATTTATTTTACCTCATATCTCTCCCTTTCCATCTACCAGATCCCGATCATACATTCCCCATATCCCTCCCTTTCCATCTACTAGATCCCGATCATACATTCCTCATATCCCTCCCTTTCCATCTACCAGATTCCGATCATACATTCCTCATATCCCTCCCTTTCCATATACCAGACCCCTATCATACATTCCCCATATCCCTCCCTTTCCATATACCAGACCCTATCATACATTCCCCATATCCCTCCCTTTCCATCTACCAGATTCATATCATACATTCTCATATACCTCCCTTTCCATCTGGCAGATCCCAATCATACATTCCTCATATCCCTCCCTTTCCATCTACCAGATCCCGATCATACATTCCTCATATCCTCCCTTTCCATCTACCAGATTCCCATAATACATTCTCATATCCCTCCCTTTCCATCTGGCAGATCCCAATCATACATTCCTCATATCCCTCCCTTTCCATCTACCAGATCCTGATCATACATTCTCATATCACTCCCTTTCCATCTACCAGATCCCGATCATACATTCCTCATATCCCCCCCTTTCCATCTACCAGATTCCCATCATACATTCCCCATATCCCTCCCTTTCCATCTACCAGATTCCCATCATACATTCTCATATACCTCCCTTTCCATCTGGCAGATCCCAATCATACATTCCTCATATCCCTCCCTTTCCATCTACCAGATCCCGATCATACATTCCTCATATCCTCCCTTTCCATCTACCAGATTCCCATAATACATTCTCATATCCCTCCCTTTCCATCTGGCAGATCCCAATCATACATTCCTCATATCCCTCCCTTTCCATCTACCAGATCCTGATCATACATTCTCATATCACTCCCTTTCCATCTACCAGATCCCGATCATACATTCCTCATATCACTCCCTTTCCATCTTCTGTACCAGATACCCATCATACATTCTCATATACCTCCCTTTCCATCTACCAGATCCCGATCATACATTCCTCATATCCTCCCTTTCCATCTACCAGATTCCGATCATATATTCTCATATCCCTCCCTTTCCATCTACCAGATCCCGGTCATACATTCCCCATATCACTCCCTTTCCATCTACCAGATTCCCGTCATACATTCCTCATATCCCTTTCCATCTACCAGACCCCTATCATACATTCTCATATCCCTCCCTTTCCATCTACCAGATCCCGATCATACATTCCACATATCCTCCCTTTCTATCTACCAGATTCCAATCTTAAATTCTCATATCCCTCCCTTTCCATCTATCAGATCCCGATCATACATTTTCATATCCCTCCTTTTCTATCTACCAGATCCCGATCATACATTCCCCATATCCCTCCCTTTCCATCTACCAGATCCCGATCATACATTCCTCATATCCCTCCCTTTCCATCTACCAGATTCCGATCATACATTCCTCATATCCCCCCCTTTCCATCTACCAGATTCCCATCATACATTCCCCATATCCCTCCCTTTCCATCTACCAGATTCCCATCATACATTCTCATATACCTCCCTTTCCATCTGGCAGATCCCAATCATACATTCCTCATATCCCTCCCTTTCCATCTACCAGATCCCGATCATACATTCCTCATATCCTCCCTTTCCATCTACCAGATTCCCATAATACATTCTCATATCCCTCCCTTTCCATCTGGCAGATCCCAATCATACATTCCTCATATCCCTCCCTTTCCATCTACCAGATCCTGATCATACATTCTCATATCACTCCCTTTCCATCTACCAGATCCCGATCATACATTCCTCATATCACTCCCTTTCCATCTTCTGTACCAGATACCCATCATACATTCTCATATACCTCCCTTTCCATCTACCAGATCCCGATCATACATTCCTCATATCCTCCCTTTCCATCTACCAGATTCCGATCATATATTCTCATATCCCTCCCTTTCCATCTACCAGATCCCGGTCATACATTCCCCATATCACTCCCTTTCCATCTACCAGATTCCCGTCATACATTCCTCATATCCCTTTCCATCTACCAGACCCCTATCATACATTCTCATATCCCTCCCTTTCCATCTACCAGATCCCGATCATACATTCCACATATCCTCCCTTTCTATCTACCAGATTCCAATCTTAAATTCTCATATCCCTCCCTTTCCATCTATCAGATCCCGATCATACATTTTCATATCCCTCCTTTTCTATCTACCAGATCCCGATCATACATTCCCCATATCCCTCCCTTTCCATCTACCAGATCCCGATCATACATTCCTCATATCCCTCCCTTTCCATCTACCAGATTCCGATCATACATTCCTCATATCCCTCCCTTTCCATATACCAGACCCCTATCATACATTCCCCATATCCCTCCCTTTCCATATACCAGACCCTATCATACATTCCCCATATCCCTCCCTTTCCATCTACCAGATTCCCATCATACATTCTCATATACCTCCCTTTCCATCTGGCAGATCCCAATCATACATTCCTCATATCCCTCCCTTTCCATCTACCAGATCCCGATCATACATTCCTCATATCCTCCCTTTCCATCTACCAGATTCCCATAATACATTCTCATATCCCTCCCTTTCCATCTGGCAGATCCCAATCATACATTCCTCATATCCCTCCCTTTCCATCTACCAGATCCCGATCATACATTCTCATATCACTCCCTTTCCATCTACCAGATCCCGATCATACATTCCTCATATCCCCCCCTTTCCATCTACCAGATTCCCATCATACATTCTCATATCCCCCCCTTTCCATCTACCAGATCCCGATCATACATTCCTCATATCACTCCCTTTCCATCTTCTGTACCAGATTCCCATCATACATTCTCATATACCTCCCTTTCCATCTACCAGATCCCGATCATACATTCCTCATATCCTCCCTTTCCATCAACCACATTCCCATAATACATTCTCATATCCCTCCCTTTCCATCTACCAGATTCCGATCATATATTCTCATATCCCTCCCTTTCCATCTACCAGATCCCGGTCATACATTCTCATATCACTCCCTTTCCATCTACCAGATTTCCGTCATACATTCCTCATATCCCTTTCCATCTACCAGACCCCTATCATACATTCTCATATCCCTCCCTTTCCATCTACCAGATCCCGATCATACATTCCACATATCCTCCCTTTCTATCTACCAGATTCCAATCTTAAATTCTCATATCCCTCCCTTTCCATCTATCAGATCCCGATCATTCATTTTCATATCCCTCCCTTTCTATCTACCGGATCCCGATCATACATTCCTCATATCTCTCCCTTTCCATCTACCAGACCCATATCATACATTCCCTATATCACTTCCCTTCCATCTACCAGATCCCGATCATACATTCCACATATCCCTCCCTTTCTATCTAACAGATCCCAATTCCCTATATCTTCCCCATTCAGATCCCGTTCATAGATTCCCCATATACCTCCCTTTCCATCTACTAGATTCCGATCATACATTCCCCACATCTCTCCCTTTCCATCTACCAGACCCCTATCATACATTCCCTATATCACTTTCCTTCCATCTACCAGATTTCCAATCATACATTCCACATATCCCTCCCTTTCTATCTAATAGATCCCATCATACATTCCCTATATCTCTCCCTTTCTATTTACCAGATTCTGATCAGATTCTCCATATACCTCCCTTTCCATCTACCAGATCCTGATCATACATTTCCCATATCCCTCCCTTTCCATCCACCAGATCCCATCATACATTTCGCATATCTCTCCCTTTCCCTTTCCTTTCCTCACCCGCTCTGAATCAGGGCGTTTTTTTTTTTTTTTTATGGAGCGGCCTTTTGGATGCTCGCATAGCTGTGGGTTGCAACCCACAGCTTATGCGAGCGTCCATGATGATGGTCGCGATGGTCAAGACCATCGCGACCATCGGGCTTGCGATGAGACCCTGCGGTAGGGTCTCGGTGACCACAAGCCCTGGAGTGATTTTGGCTCTATCAGAGCCAAAATCACTCCCACTGACATCACTAGTGATGTCAGTGGGGCCGGACCCAGACGGTAGGCGTTCCCATGGGAACGCCTCCGTCTGGCAGCCACGCCCCCGGCACGCCCACCAAAGGGGGCGTGCTGTCACTCACCATCGACAGCACGCCCCCTTTGGTGCGAGACCCATAACGACGGCTACCCTGTCGTTATTCTGGTCTCGCGCATGCGCACTAGGGCACCATCGACCCGCTTGCGAGCGCTCAGCGCTCGCGAGCGGGTCTGAATCAGGCCCTGTGTCCTGCCTGAAGATCTAGGAACCAGAGAGAAACAGCAGAAAAGTCAAACACACTAGGAAAGGTCATGAACTGGAGGAGGTGGGATAATCGAGGTCACAAGCCATTGTCAGGACAGGAGAGCATACAATGATCAAGGGTTAAAAGAAACAGAGTGATGAGCCAAGCAATAGTTCAAAATCAGAATAACATTAGGCACTGGTAGACACAGTCTATGGTGACAAAAGTGGACCATTGTGTTGTAAGGACTTTGTGGGCCAATTTAGCCAAGCTAAGATTAATTTTCTTGTCTTTGTTAAAAAATACCCAACATTTACCATCGCAGTTTACATATAGTAAAAACTATTTCCCAGGGCAGATGAGGGATAATTAGCTGCCACAATGATACACTGTGCTAAAGGTTAACAGATGCATGCATTCAAATGTCTGAGCTCAACTATAAGAGAAATAGATTTAAAAAAAATCTTAAAAACATTTAAGACATTTATTTTAAAAAAATGGTTTATTCAGTAAAGCATTAAAAAAATATTATATGTTAGTCTGAGATCGCTATCCTGATATACAGAACAGGTAATACAGTGGGGTTTCTATACAAAAGGTCGACAATGAAAATGTTTAAAATTATTTAGTTGACACCAGAAGGTCGACATGGAAGAAGGTCGACAGATACAAAAAGCCCACATGTTCAAAAAGTTGACATGCAGATGGTAGACCCAGAAAGGCACTTACCCCGATGGTTAGGGTTAGGCACTAGGAGGGACGGTTAGGTTTAGGCACCAAGAGGAGAGTTAGGGTGAAGATTAGGGTTAGAAAAAAAAATGTCAACCATTTTTGTGTCGACCATTTCCATGTTGACCTTTTATACCTTTTCCCCCCTCTGTACTGTCTATTTTTTGCCATGACGACCTTTTCCCATGTCGACCTTTTGGTGTTGACCAAATTATTGTCGGCCTTTTGTATCACACCCTTACAGTGGTACCACCAAAATACTGTACTTTTTAAATAGACTTCCATCGCTGGGGAATCATACCAATGGCGGGTGTTACCACAGCATTATCCCATTCATGTACTGGGCAAAACAAAAACAAGCATGCTCACCAGACTGTAAATGCCAATGGTACAGGGACTAATGTAGATGATTCCATTTTCCCTGAAAAGTGCTGCTTACTATGGTGGCCTTATAGATATAAGCAACCGAAAAATAAATGGCAGTCTCGCAGCAAATGCTGAGGTCAAAGCGAGGAGTGGAGTGCCAGGAACAGGTGCCTTAATTTCGAAGAAAGCAAGCATAGGCACTAATGATGTGTGATGTCATAACCCTGTGCCAATCTCAGTCGCAGGAACAAATGCATGATGTCACAGGCATCCGGACTGTGGTGTTGAACTTAGTGATGATGACATGGCTACAGAGATTAAGCTCCCAAATCTGGTAAGATGTTATTAAAATTAACATAAATTAATGTGTATTTGTCAATTTAATCTGATTGTCCTTACCATGTGGCTGGTTGGGTTCATGGTCTATCACTGTTTTGTTGCTGTGTTTTGTCAAGCTATATTCCTTCCCCCCGGAAAGACACATGCTCCCCCCAAGCAGATTTCAGTTTTCCGTGTCACGAAGGTGAAGAATTCCAGGATTCCTGCTGTTGAACTAGATCTCAACTGAGTTCAAATTTGTCATCTTATTGGTTTGTGACCCAACAGTTGCAGCTCATCCATCTTGTACCAGGACAAGAACTATGTTGACAGCTTGTTTGTGCATATAGCAGTTTGTCCAAAGTGTATCTTATTTGTGGCACATACTATTTTCACTAGGAATTCTATGCTGGGCATTAACTCTGAATGCTGGGGAACTGTGACAAGGGCTACTTAAATACACGAAATGTACTTGCTGCATGGTTATAATCTAAATAGTTCACATATATGTTGCTTGTCCATAACAAATACTGCAGTAATGCAACATATATGTGAACTAATTGCACCACAGTGCAAACCTCAATTGTGGCCATTCAGGGAAACCGTTTTAAAATAATGTACCGAATGAGAGTAAATTGTATTATGAATATACTACAAGGCTGTAATGGAATATTTATTGTGATTAGCCGAAACCTGATCCCGCTCCTGGACTACTCCGGCACCACCCAGAGTTACAGCACAGGTTCTCCCCTGATGACATCATGTGGAATACAATATGCACATTCAGATGTTGCAGGTTCAAAGCAGCTTATTTTTAGGTGTCCAGACCACCACGTGAGCCTGCAGACTCCGACTTGACTCCTTCCCACTTATGGTGCGTACACACGGTACAATAAAAATGCACGATATGAACGATAACTATTTTTTGTTGCAACCCCAATGTATTGCCTTCTCTTGATTCTTTCCTTGCCTAATATGCTGGATTCCCTGAAGAAATTGAGCCTCCCTAGGCACAGTGAGTGGCTCTCTGTCTGTGGGACTTCTGTGCAGGGACTTGGTGGAGGTAGAAGAGGTACCAGGCGGGATGTAGCCACCTTCTGCAGTACTGTGCACACTGTCAGTAATCACCCTGCTAGTACAGTCGCTGCTAGTACAGAAGGAGGAAGCTCAGGTAAATAGGGACACACTGCAATCAGTCAGCATGGTGAATGGAGAGGAACGTTATAGGGGGGAGCAGAAGCCAAGGTGAGGTGAAGAACTCATCTGTGTCACCTTTATAACTGTGCACCTGAAATTAGATTTCATGATCCATCTCATTAACAATGACCAACATGATCCCATCTACCAGGTTCAAAGTGCCCTGGTACTTCCCTCATATTGCCCTGTATCAGGAACATTATTTAAGGTGGGTTGTCTGGTTAGGACAACCCCTTCTTAATTACATAACCCATATATAGCAAATATGGAGCCCACTCCCCTCCATTATCCAAAGCTGGAAGCTGATGTCCGGTTTAGCTCCCAATGCTGAAGAACTCAGTTGACTCAAAGCTCTGCAATAAAACTATGGGGAGTGCAGTAAGCAGTCTTTGGTGCAAACTAGCTACTGCCTTCAGGTGATAAATAGTGATTCACCTACCCTGATATCTTTGTTCCATTGCTGAAATGTCTTGGTGGAATCGCTCACTATGCTTGTCACTCAGTGCACCACAGTTATCTTGTGTGAGTAATCCCATGAATCGCATATATTTGAATAGGGAAGGGGACAAATAACTGATTCATTTAATTGGGTCATTAGGCCCCGCCCCCTCTGCGCGGAACGCAGATTGCTGGTAAGATTCTCGCCATTCTGCCCACTTCACTAGGAATACCACTACATTGTCATAAATGGGCTATGGCCCTGATTCAGAGCCAGACGCTCTGAATTAGGGCTGGCCTTCTTGTGTTTTAGAGCGGCCTCCTGGCTGCTCGCATAGCTGTGGGTGACCACCCACAACTATAGCGAGTGGCCAGGAAGATGGTCGCGATGGTCAAGACCATTGCTACCATCGGGCTTGTGACGAGACCCTTGTGGTAGGGTCTCATTGCCGCAAGCCCCAGAGAGATTTCGGCTCTCACAGAGCGGAAATCTCTCCCACTGACATCACTCGTGATGTCAGTGGGGCCGCCCCCAAACGGAGGCGTTCACATGGGAACACCTCCGTTTGGGCAGCCACTCCCCCGGCCCGCCCACCAAAGGGGGCGTGCTGTCACTCAACATCGACAGCACACCCCCTTTGGTACGAGACCCGGAGTGACGGTTTGCCCATCGTTATCCGGGTCTCGTGCATTGCGCACGACAGAGCCAGCTCCGTCGTGCGCATGCGCACTGGGCCACCATCGACCCGCTTGGGGGTCTGAATCAGGCCCTATATCTCGGAACTCAGAGCTGAGAGTTTTAAATGTCATATTCATTCTTTGCATGCTGAAATCAATTAGAAGTAACTATTTTCACATCGGAAACATTTCATTGTTGTGCAGTGTAATGTGTCTCTTTTAATGTGACTCTTTGCACCAACGGACACTATTAAAATCTCACAGAGGCAGCTGAGAGATACATACTGCACTGAGTCGCACGGGTTTAGTTAATGCTTCGCTGGGCCTGCCTGAAGGGAGATATTGATATGCACAAACATGTCATGGCTAGCTGATTCATACAAGTGAGTGCAGATCCACTACTTTAAAAAAAAGTTGCAAATATAGATTAAAATATAAGAAAAAAATATATTTTCAAAAAGGGGGGTATATTTTCAAAAAGGGTGCGGGTTTTGAGAAGTGGAGATGTTGCCCATAGCAACCAGCCTGATTCTAGATTTTTAAACTCCCCATCGTCTGATATGTGCTCCATCCTACCAACATGAGTAAAACATCTTAAACCATAACCATAATGAAGTAAAGACACAGAGACTTACTTAAGGGGAGAGAAAGGTCAGCTTTATTGAATGTATAAACTATTTAACCTACTATTTAGGTTTTAACTAAGTAAAGGTAGAAGAAGGAAAGGATAGACACAGTATGTGGGAGCAGATAGAACGGCCCCACTAAGCAATATCACCATCTGTACACTCACTCAGATCTTCCAAATGGGAGGCGGCAGCCAGCCCATTACCACGCCCAAGGTATCCACCTCCCATCCCAATGACACAACATAAGGCCCACCTGGTTAGGTGGTTGTCGCTGACCCCAGTAGGGTAGAATCAGCCTAAGGCATGTATTGGAAGGGAGAGCACCACAAGCTGCAAAGATAGAAGGCGACTGCTACCGTTCTTTCCCGTCACAACAAACCCGACACCAACAAAACCCAAAAGAGGGTGGGCGGGAACTGATTTCACAGCAAAAAACACACTAAAATGGCTGCTGCAATAATTCTAAAATGGCCCTGAAATCCCTCCCCCAACACAATTCCATAGGCTGAAAAACCCTCCTAACCCCACCCCCACATTATCTCACTAAAACCTTAACCCCTAGTTGTCCGGAGGCAGACCAACAGACTCAGGGGTTTAACTACTACTTGCATATAAAATGCATTCCGTCTCTCATCTTGTAGAAGGTGCTAGGTAAATGTTAAGTAGAATCTGCTTCTAAAAACTCACACTTTAGTAAATATACCCCTAAGGCTCTTTTAAAAAAAAAAATCATTCTCTTTATGTAATTTTTAATCAATTATGGTAATTTCTGGTGAGGCCCGTAACCCCCAAATTACAACGGCCATTTAAAGTAGTAAGGGTTAATAACTGCTCCCAGCATATTCAATGCAAGCCTCCATCGGTCAAGGTGCTAGCCTCTGAGTGACCAGTGTATTCCCCTCCGGGAGTGGAGTTTCCATTTACGCATACTGTACAATGCACATCTAGATGACCTAATCTAAATTCCTGAGTAATCTCTGATGTTTCATTGTATCACTCAGTTCTTCAATTTACTCAGTCCATTGAAGGTAATTGGTGTCCAGTCATTGTCTTGTCTGTCTTTCCAGTAATTCAGAAGCACTTTCTGGCGCTGTCTTCCGGTCTGACCTCAGTTGATTTTCTAAGTGCTGCATAATATAGCCGGACTGTACATTGTAGTGTGCAGCACATTTGGCGAGATCTATAGAGCACTTTAAATGGTAAAGACAGAGGAGGGATCTTCCAGAAAACCTCCAGCACTTGCCTGTTTTAGTCATTACTATACAGCAGTTCTTGTATTTGTATTACCACATAGTGCTCGCTGATTATTTCTGTCTATATATCTATATACTGTATATAAGAGAGAGGGAGACGTACTAAGCCTTGGAGAGAGATAAAGCGGAGAGAGATAAAGTACCAACCAATCGGATCCTGTCACTTTACAGGCTGTGTTTGAAAAATGACAGTTAGGAGCAGATTGATTGGTATCTCCATCTACTTTATCTCTCTGCAAGGCTTAGTATATATACCCAACTGGCAGTTGCAATTGCAGTTTTATCAGGTTTGCAACTGACTTTAAAACTGGTTTGACAAGGAAAATGACCATCTTCAGGTGGCGATAGCTGGTCTGTGTCTCTGGGGAGAACATTATTGGAGAACAGGGCTATAACTACCAGTTGGCCAGGAGGGCACTCACCAGGGGCTCCTGGTGAGGAAGGCACAGCAAGGCTCATTCACCCACAAATGTAAACCCCTGGAGCAGCCACGCCACTCAAAGCTGGAGAATGCTCTCCACCAAATTACAGTACCTTGCCTCTTGCTTGGGTATCCTAGCTCTGGTCTCCCTGATTGTGCCTCTACGATGTTGTGGCCCAGACCCCAGAAGTGCAACAAGTGTGATGTCATGATGTTGCAGTGAAGCTGAGTAGAGGAGTTGAAGGTAGCAGCTGAAAAAAGTACATATTGGCCATCTCCTCTGCTGTTCCTGCCTATAAACATACTCGGGGTGATGCAATCGTTTTATGGGCACCCAACAGAGCAATTCAATTGTTGCTCTGTTTTGGCGCCCATGCCACGTGTGCACGCCCAAAAGCACGGGGTTTAGCCGCGTAGAGCAGCTAACTCCATCTAAAGTCCTACTTTGGATGCCCAAACTCCAGTTCGAGCATCCAAAAAGCCGAGGCTGTGAGCAATAATGTGTCTAACCACGGCTGTGCGCGCCCAAGTGGAGCCGGAGCAACAATTGAGTTGCTCCGTCAGGCGCAAATTAATTTAGGCGCCCAATCAAACAATTCAATCGCCCCCGCAGATTTGTGTGTTTTAAGTGTTGCCTAATGACGGTATTGTCACCCAATGGACTATTTTGGCCTGAACATGGGCTCATGCATGGCAAAATGTAGGCGTACCATATACCATAATAGCTATGAATATCATACATATTACAGGTACAGTAGTATCTGTATGGGGAAAGAATTTGTTACAATCTTTAATCAAAAAGTGGAAGAAAGTATACATTTGGAAGACCTAATCAAAAATTTAAAAAAGTGAAGTTATAAAGCAATACACTGTCAGGCCTATACAGTAGGGAATGCCAAATCGTAAGTAAAAATAATTATATGGATGATGGCATAGTGTCAAGTGGTTCATTTTTGCCAGGAGCACCCGGATCCTTGGTATGGCACAGCTGGAGAGGACATTCCCTGCCTGGCAGCCTCCATGCTCCTCCCCTTCCTGGTGATCACATTTTTCTTTGCCGGCAGTAAAATTATAGCAATTTTTTGCACCATGAGAGTTCTCATTTTACAATACTTTTTTTTACATTTGGAGCCCCCCAAACTCCTGTGCTTGCTGTCTATAGCAGTGGTACGGCTTTGTGCTGTTTATTAGATGCCTCGGACCCATATGATCAATAATAAACATTGTAGGAGGGAAGTTAGTCATAGCTAATGTAGGAGATACAGTGCTGCTGTACCCCGGTCACTTACTAATAATTCTTGCATCTCAATCCAAATGTTACCAGAGTTTCCCTTATGTGACATGAGGAATCACTTCCAGGCAAAAGCCCAGTCAGCATACTGTATAATATTTATTTACATAGCACAGTAAATACATTTTAAGCATACATTTTCATATGTCTACTTTTACATATTATCCTTTCATTTTCAAAATTTGCCTGGAGGGCAACAAATATGGCTACTAGTTACACTGAATGGCTCAGCAAATAATGAGATGTCAGAAAGGGGAATGAGAGGAGAGAGAAAGCTCAGAGGGTCACTACAAAGCCTCTCTCTTTAACCACTTAACTTACTAATTTCTTCCCCCAAAACCGCTCACAAAGTGTCTTTTATTTTATTTTTTAAAGGTAATTTAATTTTTAATGTATGTTTTTAAAAAATGTATTAAAGGATATTTAAAAAAAATATATATATATCCTGGGGCGAGGTTTCTCCCAACCCCCTAAATCTCCATAGGCACCGATTCTATTTGTACCTCCCACCCCGAGTGTTAACAAATCCTTTAGGGGCAATAGATCACCATTAGCATTTTCCTCACCCCCAGTGGCAGAGCCCTCCCACCCACCAGTGTCCATAAGTGCTTATTCTGTTAGTAACCCCCTCCACGTGTCACTATATATGATCAGTGGTGGCTCCAGAGTTGGGGTTAGAGAGCAGTCCAAACTTCAAAAGGGGAGCCAACCAACTGCCACCCCAAGCACTGCCAAACATCGCTGTTGAGACTCACTTGCAGTTGGTGTGGCTCCCTTACTTAAATTTTGGACTGAACTGCAGCCACACCTCTGGGGAACTAATTTGCCCTCCTCGCACGTTTGATTCCAGCGCAAGCACCCCAGAGTGCCATCCAGGGATGCGATTTCAGGAGTGATATTGGTAGTCAAAGACCGCGACATCACTGCAGGGGGGCCTGAGTAGGAGGAGGAAATCTATTTTGCAAATGTGGAATACGGATCTCCTCTTTTACAGTCAGGGGACGGAAGCGGACGACAGTGAAAGCCCAGCAGGCTGTGGTCGCCTCCCACGCAAACGTGCCAGTTAAGTGGTTAATGCATCATGTGACTGTTATTGCCATAGTTACTACATGACACTGAGGAAACTATAAGTAGCATCAGATTGAAAAAAACAGCCCAAGGAGAAATGGTAAATATCAAAATTATTTTTATAGTCTGTTTCATGTTAAAAAAACAACACAGGTCATTTTTCTATTGGACTGTTGATTTAAACAATATAATTTTGTTTTTTTTTCGCTTTAGTACTTAAGTGCATTACTAATCACTAAGATATATGATCACTAATTACTTTTTTTTTATTTAATGGATGTCTACAATTTTGTGTGCAGCTAATGTGGCTTTTGCTTGTTATTTAGGTTCATTTCTACAAAACTGCACATACTTTATCTGGTTTTGTTGTCACTGACACAACTGGTGAAACCAGCTAGAATTGTTGATAAATTCAGACAGTAGAACAAATCCAACCGTTCAGAATGTTAAATTCTGCAGCAATTTCAGTAATTAAAAGCTTCTTTTATCCTTTTGATACCCTTGATAAGTTGCTTTCAAACATGAAACAAATCCCTGTGGAGCCAATCACGCTTAGTGAGAGTGTTTATATTCCTGACAATAAACCCAGATAACAGAAATGGAATAAATCACAGTGTAGAAAATAATGCAATACCGCAGTTACTAAACATGCTTCCAATTAACTGATGCCAGTCCTCTCCTATCCCCGGGTAACTAGATTGGCTTAGGGGGACTCCTCTCTCATTGTGGGGTCTATCCAAGCCTTGTGGCCTGCAAAAACTGCAACTTAACCCTTATTACTCCAGGCCAGTACTGCACAACTGACCCTGCAATATTTTATTTATAAAGTAAAAATAAAATTGCACCCAGCTCAGAGAGGTGATGCATCTGCCATTAAATAATTGCTTATATTACACAACAGTTTTTCTGTGACCCTTAAAATTGTGATTTCAAATAAGACAAGCAGATCATCATCTACATACCAGGTAAGCCAGAAAATCAATCATATTAAATACATATTTCGTCTTCAGGGTACATAGGGCTCCACAGGGAGACAATGGGGTATACTGTAGGTCAGGGATGGGGAACCTCCTGCCAGGGGGCCGTATCAGGCCCTCAGAATCCTGTGGTCTGGCTCTCTGAGCTTTTTTTTCTGCTAGCCTCATCTGGCTAGCAGGGTGCCTAGAATGGCACACTGCAACTAGAATCTATGCAGCAGTGCCGTCTGCAGCGTCCTTAGGATGCTTCAGATAGTCACACCGCTGCCCTTCAACTCCCTGGAGTATCCACTGGACCCTCCGTGCATTGCTGTACTCACCGGGGATTGTGGCCACGCTCCCATGTGACATCATGAGTAGGGGGTGTGGCCTGCCCCGGGCCCACAAATAATGTTATATATATCAAAATAGCCCTCGGAAGAAAAAAAGTCCCCCACCCCTGCTGTAGGTGGTACTTGGAGGACCGGACACCAACAGCAAATCTTTTTTCAGGATACTACGGTCCTTCCCTCTATACCCCGCTCACAGCCTGAGGGCAACACAGTTTTGTTGGTGTCCGGCAGGAGCTGGATCACCGTTAGAACAGTGTGGCTGCTATAAGCAGCCCAAGCTTTATTTTTTTTAGTTATTTTTATTTTAACTTTTTTCTTAATAGAGCAAGCAGCGCTAGGCAGTCCTCCGGACATCTGCACTGCTGCTCCATCACCCCTCCGCGGCACCTCGACTCCAGCCCTCAGCTAGGTACTCTCGGCGGGGCTCCGGGGGGACCTAGCTAGCAGGGCTCCTCGGACCCCAGACTGCCGCCTGGACTCAAGTGGACATGTAAGGCGGATCCCTGCTTGCGGGGACCTGCATCTATGTGCAGTCTTACTTCTGGTCTCTGTTGACACCGGTTCGTGTGGGACTCCACTAGACTACCAGGGTATAATATACTGGCGCAGGGGACAGAATACTAAGGCCAGGGACCTGGTAGTTGATGTCAGCATAGGCATAGTTGCCTACCTTTTGATTGTCCTCCCTGGGAGGTGCCTGGGGAGGACAAGCAGATGGGCTGTGACGGGGCCGGGGACTGACACGTCACGTCCATTAAGCCCCACCCCCTTCGCGGCAAATTGCCGCAATTGGTCTAAATTTAAATAGGGTGCGGGGCTAAATGATGCGATTCATGGAGAATCGCTTCATTAAGCCCCATCCCCTACTCGGGGACCCGCGATCGCCGCAGAAATTCTCCACATTCTGCCCACTTCACTAGGAAGTGGGGAAAATGTGGGAGAAATGCCTACCCTTCCGGGGGTGCGAGGGGTTACCCGAAAAATCGGGAGACTCCCACGAAAACTGGGAAGGGAGGCATGTATGCATAGGGGAGAAGGCCCTATACCTGTGGCCTCTCCCCCAGCTCAGGGCACCATTCCACTGTGGTCTTGCCACCCCTGAGCTACTTCTTCCTCACCCTCCGCCCCCTCAGAGACTCATAGCAGCCGCTCATAGGGCAAAAGAGACACTATATAAGCGAAAGAAGGTAGTTTTGCCAGAGTTTCCTCAGTCTGCTCAGCGATCTGATCATATGTGTGAAGCATGGAATATGCCCAGTAAAAAGTTTCAGCTGCCTAAACGCTTGATTTCCTTTTACCCTCTTCCAGCTACTGATTGCACTAAATGGGAAGTTCTCCCTGCAGTGGATTCCCACGTGACATGTCAAGTTAAGAACGCTTCTTTACCTATCAACACTGCAACCTCCTCAAAGGAGACTATGGATAGAAGGATGGAAGCTTGTCTGAAATCTATATACTCTCTTATAGGAGCTACTACTCGCCCTGCCAGGGTTACGGCCTGGGTGGCAAAAGCCATTGAGAGTTGGGCAGAGGCCCAAGAAGATACATTTCCCTCTGATGCTTCAAGAGAACAGCTGTCCTACATATATCACATTAGAGATGCAGCCTCCTATTTAGGAGAGGTGAATTTGGATACTTGCTTCTAAGGCATCTGCTACTTCCATGGTAGCCCACCATATTGTTTGGCTTTGCTCATGGAAAGCAGATTCGGACTCTAAAAAGGCTTTGGAGTCTCTGCCGTATTCTGGGGAGATCCTGTTTGGCCCAGAATTGAACAAGATTGTGACTACCTTGGCAGCTCCCAAGACGGCATTCTTACTCCCTGCATGAAAGCCTAGTATGTCATCCTTTCGGTCCTTCCCATCACAGAGAGGGAAGGGCTATTATTCTACCCCTTTCTTGGTTCAAAAGCCCAACAGGTCTTATCGGCCTATCCTCAACCTCAAGTCTCTGAACAAGTCTATCAGGGTGCCCAGGTTTGTATGTAAACCCTTGCTCTATTGTCCTGGCCATGGAGCCTGGGGACTTTATGGTGTCTCTGGGCATTCAGGACGCTTACCTACATGTACCTATAGCGCCTTCTCATTAGCAGTGTCTCCGGTTTGCTGTCCTACAGCAACAGTTCCAATTTCAAGCACTGCCTTTTGGGCTTTTTACAGCTCCTCGGGTCTTTACCAAGATCACAGCTGTTATGGCGGCCTATCTTCGTCGTCAGTGGATCAGACTCCTCCCATACTTGGATGATGTCTTACTCTTAGCAAGCTCCCCAGAAATTCTTCACCACCATCTACAAGTAACCATTGCCTTTCTACAAATTCATTGGCTGATCAACTGGAAAAAGTCTTCCCTGACCCCTTCTCAAATAATGGTACATCTGGGAGCCTTCTTGGACATTCAGGCTCAGAGAATCTTCCTGATAGCAGACAAAATTACAGCACCGAGTGCACAGATTACTCCACAGTCGCCGAGTGTCAATTCACTCTGCAATGTAGACCTTGAGATCTAAGGTGTCTACCTTCGACATGGTTGAGTTCGCTCAGTTTCACTCCAGGGCCCTACAACACCTCATCCTCTCCAGGTGGAATGGGCTGCCTCATCTGCTCAGATCACAGATGATGGGCATCTCTCCGGAGGTTTGCCTGTCCCTATCCTGGTGGCTAGAGCCATCCCACCTAAACAAGGGTCGCCTCTTTTGGATCCTGGGCTGAACAGTCCTCACCACGGACGCAAGCCTCCGCGGGTGTGGCGCAGTGTCCGGCCAGCACTCCTTCCAAAGAGCTGAGGCGATCTTACCAATCAACGTCCTGGAACTCCGAGCCATTTACAAAGCCCTCACTCTGGCTCAGGACGAGGGACCCCAATGCAGCCTTCGTGGATGCATTATCTGTAAAATGGACCTTACATTTGGTGTACCTCTTTCCTCCAGTCTCCCTTCTGCCTCTAGTTCTTCGGAAGTTCAAGCAAGAAGGGGGCACGGTCCTGTTGGTAGCTCTGGCTTGGCCCAGACGCCATTGGTAATCCGATCTTCAAAGTCTCTCCATAGACGTTCCTCTCCAACTTCCTTTACGACCAAACCTATTGTCTCATGGTCCCTGTCTACATGCAGACCTGGCCCGTCCTCAGGTTTTTAGGGTTTCTAGAATCCTTGCCTTTCTTCAAGCTGGATTGGATCTCAGACTCCGCCTAGCCTCTTTGAAAGTGCATGTCTCTGCTCTGTCCATCTGGTTCCAGTGCAGAATTGCTCCTCTACCAGAAGTTCACACCTTCCTGCAAGGTCTACGAATACAACCTCTCTTTGTCCCTCCTGTGGATCCATGGGATTTGTCAGTGGTTCTCCATGCACTTCAGGAACCTCCATTCGAATGCGTGGATTAAGTAGATGTGAAATGGCTCACTGCAAAGACTCTGAGCCTGATTGAGACCCGCTCGCGAGCGATAAGCACTCGCAAGCGGGTCGATGTTGCCCAAGTGCGCATGCGTGAGTCCCGAATAATGACAGCCAAGCCGTCGTTATGGGTCTAGCACCAAAGGGGGCGTGCTGTCGATGGTGATTGACAGCACGCCCCCTTTGGTGGGCGTGCCAGGGGCGTGGCTGCCCAGACGGAGGCATTCCCATAGGAACGTCTACCGTCTGGGGCCGGCCCCACTGACATCACTAGTGATGTCAGTGGGAGTGCTTTTGGCTCTGATAGAGCCAAAAGCACTCCAGGGCTTGCGGCAGCGAGACCCTACCGCAGGGTATCATCGCAAGCCCGATGGTCGCGATGGTCTTGACCATCGCGACCATCATTTTAGCCGCTCATTATAGCTCTGGGTGGTCACCCACAGCTATGCGAGCGCCCAGGAGGCCGCTCCAAAAAGGAGCAGGGACGGCCCTGATTAAGAGCGAGCGCTCTGTCAGAGCGTCCGGCTCTGAATCAGGGCCTCTGTTTCTTCTGGCTATAGCATCTGCCCGTAGGGTATTGGATTTAGGGGTACTTACCTGTCGCTCCTCATTTCTAATCTTAGGGTTAGGGTTAGTCATCCGGACATGGCTTCCTTCCTAAGGTGATCTTTTGTTTCCACCTCAATGAGGAAATTGTGGTTCCGGCCTTTCAATCACCAGACTTCTTGGCAGGTGAGGCCTCTTTGGATGTGGTCCATGCTCTGAGGATCTACGTGGACCATACTATTGCAATCAGGAAATTGGACTCCCACTTTGTCCTATATGGATTCCACAAGATGGGATGGCCAGCTTACAAACAGACTCTGGCCAGATGGCTTCGCATGACTATCTCACAGGCTTACACGCAGACTGGCCTTTTTGTGCCGGCTACAGTATCTGCTCATTCTACTCGCTCTGTGGGTCCCTCGTGGGGACGCCGCCTTGGCACCTCTGCCAAACAACTATGCAAAGCAGCCACATGGTCTTCTGTCCACACCTTTCTTAGTTTCAATGCCTTTGATACATTTGCCTCTCAGGATGCTTCCTTTCGGGTGCCGTGTTTTCCTCTCAGCTCAGGAGCGTCCCCGCCCTTGAACAACTGCTTTGGAACATCCCCATTGTCTACCTGTGGAGCCCTATGGACCCTGAAGAAGAAAAGTAGAGTTATGGTAAAACTTACTATTGTTAACTCTTTCTTCGAAGTCCATAGGGTCCATAGGGCACCCGCTATGACACACCTGGCTTGTATGGGTTTCTTCTTTCTCTGTGTGAGAGTGTGATTCTTCAGTGTACCAGTATTCCTTCTCTCCTATCCTGCTCCTGCCTTGGGCTTGTTAACAAAATTTAGTTGCCTTCAGGCTGTGGGGAAGGACCGGATTATCCTGGGATTGAGAAAAGTTTTGCTGTTGGTGTCTGGTCCCTATGGACTTCAAAGAAAGAGAGTTAACAAGGGTAAGTTTTACCATAGCTCTCCTTTTTTTCTTTCAGAATTGTGTGTGGAAAGGAAGAAGCATTTAAAGTGGTTATACTGTATAAGGTACTGGAACCTCAGTGAGGGTGCTTTCACATAGGCTTATCCAATTTCTGGGAAGGAGCCACAGGTCCGTCTGCACGGACAGGTGAGGAGAAAGTTTTCAGTGCAGATAAAAAGATTCCCTGGGCAGTTCTTCAGGAGCTGTGGGGCAGCAATGTTGAAGTCCGCAAGGCCCTGCACCTTGGTTCTTCTGCATCTATGAATGCTCTTCCCATATAATGTTTGGATGGTGCAAAAGTCATCCCATTAAAGTCATGTGTGATGCACAATCTCCAGTGCCCCTGAGGATGTAGTTGCTTTGAGATACTCTCATTTTTTTTCCTTATTTTTGATGACACTGGCACTAGAAACCCAAGTCCAGACTTCCAGTCCACAGCGCATTTATTTGGTCTGGCACCCAGCATTGGCGAGAATCGGATCATCACCCAGGTGCACCGACAAAGTTTTATTGGTAAATTGCAGCAATTGAAGATTTTCTAGCACAATAACTGGCATTAGAAAATTTTACTATCGCTACATATTAGTAAATAGATCACTTTGTGATCTTGAATAGAAACAGCTTAAGGGCATGCTGTCCCAAGTAGCAGTGCATATGGCAGTGCAGCACAAGAAACATTGCCGGTAGGTGTGTCTTTAACATGGGATATTAGTGAAGCTTCTTGTATTCCACATGTAGGTGGTTGGGATGTGAGCATTTGTCAACGAGACACGGGGCTGCTGCAGTTGACTGTCATGTGAATTCCAAGGGCAAGATTGGTGCTTCTAGTAAGCTTTGCTTATAATGATACCTGCCTACTCTCCTGAAAGTTGCGGGAGGCTCACGATTTTCGGGTATCCCCACACCCCCCCAAAAAAGAGTAGGCAGATCTCCCACATTCAGCCACTTCCCAGTAAAGTGGGCAGGATGGGGAGATCTTACGGGAAATTTGCGGGTCCGCAAGGAGGGGGTGGGGCTAAATGACGTGAATTGTGTCGCTTTGCCCCGTCCCCTCTTTGTAGACCCTCAAATTGCGGGCTTTCCTGTAAAGGGGTGGGGCCTAATGATGGCTACAGTCTGGCCCTGTCCCCCGAAGCTAAGAGCAGAATTCCCTCTCTGGGCTGCTCCCGGAGAGGATTTGTAAAGAGTCGGTAAGTATGCTTATAATGCGGAGGGAATTGTTATAGTGATACAGTAGTTAGGGTTCTTCAGGATTGCAGGTGAGGCCAGACAAAATTGTTAGGCTGATAGTCAGGTAAAGGTAAAAGGGATTTCAATAAGAACAAGGTTGATCTAAGTGTTATGCGAGAGATTAGGTATGAGCTAGTACAGTGTGTTCATATAGTGATTCTTAGTAGAATGTGCGGGTCCGGATTTCTAAAAACGGAACACACTCGAATTTAGGGGTTCCGAGTAGATCAAGGTGTGGATTCACTTTTGTGACCCGGTTTGAACTGAGTTCCGGTTCGGATTTGCCGCTGGTTTGGAACAAGGATTTTAAAATCAACTTGGGTTTTGAATTCGGACATTGGAGCTCATTCAGAGCTGCTCGCTGCTGGCGGCCACTCGCTCTGGATGTGGGCGTGTTTTTTTTTGTCTTTGGCCGCTCGCAAAGCTGGAGACCCTTGCGATAATAGTGACCATCGGCCTTGCGACGAGACCCTGGGGTAGGATCTAGCTGCCGCAAGGCCGAGTGGACTTCCTGCAGGAACAGAGCAGGAAGTCCACTACTGACATCAATAGTGATGTCAGTTGGACCACCCAACAAACGCCAGGCGTTCCTAAGGGAACGCCTGCGTTTGTGCAGCCACCCCCCCTACGCTCCCACTAAATGGGGCGAGCTGTCAATCAACATCGACAGACGCCTAGTCTTGTTGTGAGCCCCGTAGCGACTGAACTTCAGTTGCTCAGTGGGACACGCACATGCTGGACCCGGGTGCATGCGCAGTGCGCAAACATCAGGCCACTTGTGAGCGCACAGCGCTTGCGAGCGGCCCTGAATCAGCTCCATTGTGCCAAGATTCGGAAGATGTACCACGCTGTGGAAGATGATAACTTGGAGAGTGATAAACTGCCAGTCACTCAGCTCCTAACTGTCATGTTACACGCTGTGTTTGAAAAGTGACAGTTAGGAGATGATTAGTTGGTAGTTTATCACTCTCCACCTTACCACTTTCCAGAGCTTAGTACATCTGCCCCTAGCTGTTTTTACCGATTTTTAATCAATTATTATCCTAATCAAAACCAAAACACTTGAGGGTGGTATTGCAAAACCAAGACCAAAACACGAAGATGAATGTAGATCCAAAACCAAAACACGGGGGTCGAACACATCTCTAGTTTTTAGGAGGCTGCACCCTATAGTGCATGAGAAAATTAGATTAAAAAATATTTTCTATCATTGAGAATGCAAGGGAGCTGGACAGAGCCGAGTATAAAGGCGGGATAGGCAATGAGGCATACAAGACATACATTAATAGGTTGTGGGGTATGTATGTCTTTGCAGCTTGCTATCTGGAAATGAGACCTTAGGGCTGATTCTGAGTGGAATGCAGTTGAGTGCATGGGAATATTTAATCGTTGCAAGGAGTTCGGTGCACACGGGCCCCTAGGTCCAGGGGGCCCACACACTGCACACTCTACACCCAATTATATATACTCACTTCTCCGTCAGCCCAGCGCTGCAGAAATCACCGGGAAAATGGCCACCATGGCCATTTCCCCATTGATTTGCGCATGCGCAGTAGAGATGTCCCGGGAACGTGGCGCGTGTGCCATGCTTCTGGAGACCTGCATATGCGCAGTAGACTCTGGCACAATGGGGAGTTTGACTGGGGTGGTACACCTGTCAAACCGTAACGCAGGTGTCCTAAGGCGAGCTCAGGGTGGACAGAAACCTCCCGTGGAGCAGAAGAAAGCAGAGCACAATGCCAGAGTCTACTGCGCGGCCTGAGTGGAGGGGGCCCGATCAGAGCCTCTCTAAAAGCGACTCTGGTTGAGTAATTGTTATTACTTATGTACATGCATCTAAGTCACACTGCACATGCGCCCAGAGTCCATACGCAAAGAGTCACAGAGTCTCCTGTGTGCAATTGAGGCACAAGGGAGACACATGGTCTCAGAAATGGGCATTCCTGGAGGTGGCTAAGCGGATGCACGGAGATGGTCCATCTTATTGGTGAGTTATGGGAGTGTCGTTGACCTGTCGCTGATAGTGGTTGCATACAGAGAGGCAGACTCATTCACGTAATGGCCATATGCAGACGGATAATCTCTAAAGAGGCACCAAGCAGAATTTCAGCATCTGAAGGTGATCAAAGTGGGCTTCTCCGTCCTTGCACATTCGTAAGCACGCTTGTACAACAGGGAAGGGCTTGTAGCGGCATTAGCATATATAGAGATGTGTCCTCATACTCTGTGCTTTCAGCCATGCACAACAGCCCCTCTTGCGTACCAGGTCACGAACAACTTGGCCGCGCCGAGCATCTTTTTCACTCAAAATGTGCGTCTTAGTCACACAAACAAAAACAACTAGTAGTAACAAATCTACCCTGCTGGATTACACTGATCAATTTAATGTGCAACATTTCTACATATGTGTACAAATGAGTCTGAGGGAAAGATGTACTAAGTCTTGGAGAGATATAAAGTTGAGAGAGAAGAAGTACCATAATTTTTGGTACTGCGCAGAGTGTAGGTGCAAAGGCACTGCTGTGATTGAGACGCGCGGTATCAGAGATGTCTTGGGAAAGTGCTGGCCATTCCCGGGTGGTAGCTAAACATGCACAGATGGTCCGTTTTATGGGTCTGTTGTTCGAGTGTCACTGAAGCGTTCGCACACTCAGACGCTCACTTACTCAGATGGTAATCCACACCTGCCATGGGGCTGGTGCTAGTTTTGATGGTGTGACTGATGGTGGCATCAAATAAAGCACCAGGTGGTATTACAGCGTATACAGGTGCTGAAAGCGGGCATCTCAGTTAGGCACAGATGGAAACCAGGTCTTTATGTGCCTCGTTATTTTTATGGTGAACAGGAGTAGGTGTCATTAGTCAGGAGTGACACCCATATCCTGAATCACCTGAAATGACTCACAGCACAAATATTTACATTGGGTAAACTATATTCAAATTAGCACATGTGATGCATAGGCCAAAAACGTTCATGCAAAAATGTGCATTGGACATATCTAATAGCCAGCCCTGCGGCATGTGGCTGCTTGCAAACTTGTCAAAGAGGACTGGCTGGTGCAGGATGAAGTCATCATGGCATGTACCATATCACATTTTCATTGGAACTTATTTGAACTTATTTCTTTTCTAAGACAGATCTATGTATCTCATGGGACTCACTATGATGATGCTACTGTCCTTATACCGGGACAGTTATATCCTTCTGCCCTTCTGGTGGATGGCCACATCCCATCAAACGAATGGCAGCACTTTTTCAGCGGTGTCATGGTGCCCTTCAGCGGGCCCCTACCATTACATTCAACCTGTGGGCCCTTCATATCCTATTCTGACACTGGTTAAGACAAATCTCACCTCCAAAGGGTGCTGCAGTAACTATGAAATAAGCGTATTTAGAGCCTGAACCAGAAGCGGACGCACTGCCGATGTCAGATGTAATAGAGCGATTTTATTTTGCAACCTCGTATGCATCTAAATTGCACCGCTCATATGTCCTGATTGTGTCCATACGCAATCCAGTGGCGGAACTAGTGGGGGTGCAGCCGTTAGCTTGCACCGGGGCTCGCTGTGGTGCAGGGGCCCATAGCCACCGCTGCACCCGCCGCTAGTGTCCCCACAAGTGTAGTGCAGACCGCAGTGAGAGTGGTCAGCACTACACAGTAACAAACTCATAGCCGCAGCCAATGAGACGCATATTCTTGCACCTGGGCCCACCACTCTCTAGTTCCACCAGTGACGTAATCAGTTCTAGTTTCAGGCGCACGCAAGGAAAAGTGTTTTGAGAATGTAGTGGGCGGACCTGGGCAGTGACAGGGAGGTGTCTTTGCGCATGCACGGAGATAGTCCGTCTTATGGGTGTGCTATAGGAGTGTTGCGGGCGTCTTAGCGCTTGCACGGAGATAGTCCGTCTTATGGGTGTGCTATGGGAGTGTTGTGGGAGTGTGTATGCCCATTTTTCTCACTCCTGCAGTCAGTAGCAATATCTTCCGGTCAGCAGCACTACACGGCCATCCGGACGATATTGCATGTTGCGTCATGTAAGGTAATGATGGGATTGTTCCATCCTTTGGCTGCCATAGCGTCATCGCTGCTTTGTGCACCCAGCATTAAGGTTTACGTGAACATGTGACTGTCATTTAAACATTTTATGTTACCTTACACAAAGTGTAATATGTATTATTTACCACTTGAATATTGCCAACATTGGTGTTTCTAAGGGCAATCCTTGTGTTTAACATGGACTTAACTGATTTCACATTTCATGCAAGCTAAAAAAAATTTTTCTTCCAGATTTTTAGCTGACCTTAATTAACCTTGCAAACGACTTCAACTGCTGCTGAAATGAATGCTCGCAGCTTCTGCCTGTGAATTGCCTAGTTAAACAACTCGCGATCCAATGCACCCAAGTTCACTTCTCCAAGTGGCCCAAAGCAAATAAGGAAGTGATACAGTCCAAGTTTTTTGGTTTATTGATGGCACTTTCTACACCCAATTCACATTTTCCTGCAGAGCATGTTGGATTTTCTTTTTTTTTTAAACATAAGTTTAACCTCTTTGTAACTGGAGGGTTTTCTCTCCTTTCAGACCAGACCTGTTTTAAAATTTTTGCCCTCCAGGAATAGCTTCGTCATTTCTTACAGTTCCTAAGCAAATTTTATATATAATTTTTCCTAAGATAGATAGTGATATAGCATATTGGGGACAAATGCAGATGTGTTGGAATCTGCACATGTGCAGATCGGTGTCTGTGCAGTGCTCTCTAAGCCACGGCATCATTGACATGCTATGGCTGTTTGAGGACGGGCAGGGGGCAGTGACAGGCTGCGTCCTGGAAAACGTGGGTCACGCTCTCAAAGCGTGCTGAGGCCATAGTCTCTGTCTTCCAATGCAGATTTCCTGGCCTCTGCAGCATGATTACACCGGACATCCTGAGTAACCTCATGGTTACTCTGAAGCTCAATGGTCACGCAAGTGATCCAATGCAGCATCTCTGGACACAGCAGCAGATCACAGAAGCCGGCAGGAGGCGTCTATTACACAAGATGCCTTTTGCGGCTTTTGCATATTGTAACACAGCCCTGTAACTACTTCATACAACTCAGGCCCTAAATGCCTATATACACTCATTTATATAGTTCTGCGCATTTCTGCAGCCAGCCTTCCCCTACCAATATGCTTGGTTTCATAACTGACATCATCATGGGGCCTATTCATGATGTTAATTATCGGGTTCCTTACCCTGATAATTAACATTCTAACTCGCCGTGGACGCCGGAGCAATTCACGGCGGATGCAAAATCAGCTGTCCCCACGAGCGGCTTCACTGCACCTTTCGGAGCAGTGACGCCAGTGCGCATGCGTTACCTACAGCCCCGATGTCCGGACAGGGATGGAGGGGTCCGAAAAGATCCCTCTTTGCAAACCGGGACACCCGCAGTCAAGCTCCAAAAATATTATATTTTCTGAGCCTGATGAATTCTGTCCCCATACTAGTGTACTAGTGTATGGGGACAGCGGGCCATTCCACCAGAGAAAGGTAAGCAGGAGATATGAGATATCTCCTGCTTTACCTTCTTGATGAATGGCATGAACACTTAATTTTTACAATTGCAGGTGAAAATTTTAATTTTCACCTGCTTTTGTAAAAATTAAGTGATGATGAATAGGCCCCTATCAGTGCTCACTGGCACCTGCATTATAAATTAATAGGTACAATAGATCAGTCTGAAAATTGTACACATAAGTTGAATTCAATTGCATGCCCTCACTGAGCTTAGTATACTTGAGATCACACTGTTACAAACCAGTTACAACCCTTCAGTTGTGAGTGGAGATATGCTCGGTTCGTGTAGACTCTGCATCGCCTGTATTTGTGTGCTCATGGCTCTGGAGCATGAACAGAAGAAATATAAAATACACTCCGCAAACAGATTCATATTTAACTATACTGTACATCATCCCCAATAAGGTTAACCTATGAAATATACCCATTAAAGCATTCAGCGATTTCTAACATTTATAGGTACAGATCCAGAGGATATCCGAACAATAGATAGACAGTAAAAAGGTCGACAATGTTTAGATAGACACCAAATATTAGACAGGGACAAAAGATCGACCAAGACAAAAGGTTGTCATAGTAAAGGCCGACATGGAAGAAGGTTGACACTACAAAAGGTTGTAAAGGTAAAAAGGTTGACACAAAAATGGTCGACACATTTTTTTTTTCATTTTTTTTTAGTGTTAGTCACTTACCTGAGGGTTCTGCACTTACCCTGATGGTTAGAGTATGGCACCTACCTCGATGGTTAGGGTTAGGCACCAGGAGGGAGAGTCAGGCACCAGGGGAGGGGGAGGGGTTGGGGGTGAAGATTAGGCTAAGAAAAAAAAGGTGTCAACCATTTGTGTGTTGACCATTTTGTTGTGTAGAAATGATGTACCTTTCAACCTTTTCCCTGTCTAACATCTGGTGTCTAATTCCTGTCTATCTTTTATACCAGAACCGATCTAGAAGTTCCTGATACAGGAAAACTCAGGCTACTAAAGTTAGCTTTCTGTGAAAGATCTATCTGCTGAGTGCCAGATCTAAATGTTATAATCAGATACACGAGTACCAGGTTATTAATGAGATTCAGTATATTTGTCAATTTTACTGATTGAACATATATGACTGCTTAGATTCTCCGGAATACTCCAAATTTTATGGAACTCTCCCGGACTTTAGGGAGGAGTCTCCTGGATCGACAGACTTTATGGGGAATTTGCATGAATTGCTTAATCATGACCCTACCATTGTGGCTGTGTACAGTGGGGGCTCGATGATGTGATTCCTGGGATCACACCCCTTGCACCTCTTAATTGTTCCAGTCACAGTGATAATGCCCCATTTTGTGGACCCAGAAAGGGACGGGATTACAGGAAAGTGTATGCTCCACTTTCCCATACAGTGGACATGCTTTGCAAACCAGCATGTCTGCAGTCTGATGAAACCCTCTCCCAGTCAAGATGTAATGAGTTTGCAAACTTCTATGTATATACAGCATCCTCCAGCAGGTCTGGAATCCCATTGAATTATCCCAACCATGCCATCAAATGAGTGCCAAGGTTCCAAGCCTGCGAATGTAAGCCAACTGTCTCCATGGACAAGCTTTGACCCAATGGATGTAGAAAACATTGATGAAATTACCCGAAGGTTATGTCCCACCACCTGTGACCTAGAACCTGCTTCAGCCAAGCTTCTAATGGGGTGTATGGACATAATTGGTCCTGTATTTGCAAAAGTAGTATAATGCTATTTGCACACAGGCATTTTCCCTGCAACACCAGGGTTATCTCAACAGCAGTGTGGGCTTTGGGCAAAGCAATGCACTGGGGCCCCTACCCACCCATTCATGGAAAAAAAATTTAAATGGTCAGTAAAATGAAACCCTCCTGCATGCCCATCAGACCTCCCACACATGCAGAGAGACTCTGTTTGACTGGTCTGAAGCCGGCGGATGAAGTGAAACTGGGACTGAGGTGAGTACTCATCACCGAGGGGTGGGTGGGGGTTAGAGGGGTGGGGGGGGATATCATAGGAGAGGTTAGATCAGACTACAGTGCACCGGCGGCCGGCTTATAAAAATATCACAAAATTTACCAACTGGCCGCGGCTGCAGGGAGGCGGGCCCCTACAAACTTCGGGCCCTTGGGCAATTGCCCAACAACCCAATGGAAGAGATGGCCCTGTGCAACACTAAAGGAAACAATTATAGACCTCCTCTTAAAACAACCTAATTTAGATCCCTACTGCATAACCAACCACAGAGTAGTATCAAACCTTTATTTTCTAGAAAAGGTTACTGAGAAAGTTATTGCAGCTCAACTGGAAACCCGCCTGTCAACCCATGATATTTATGATCCATTCCAGTCAGGATTCAGGAATGACACAGCACAGAAACAGCCCTGGTACATGTGCTTAATGATCTTCTGATGGCAAGAGACAGAGGTGACTGTTCAATCTTAATCCTTCTGGATCTCTCTGCAGAATTTGGTACCGTGGACCATAGGATTCTAATTAAGCACATGGAAACGTGGTCTGGATGGCACAGTCCTTAGCTGGTTCAAATAATTTCCCACCGGCAGGTCATAGAGAGTTACTTCTGGAAATCACCAGTGCCACTGCCATGCGGCGTCCCACAAGGTTCTATACCATCTCCAAGGCTTTTTGCTGTATACATGCTACCACTGTGGGACTTAATCAGACATAATGTCTTGGTCTACCGCTGTTATGCAGATTTTACACAACTGTACCTGTCTTTGCTCCGGGTACTGAGAACCCAGTTACAACCCTAAATGGCTGCCTAGCTGAGCTCCTGGAATGTATGAGTTCTAGTTGGCTGCAACTGAAACCTGATAAAACAGAGGTCCTTATGATAGGAGCTCAACATCAAAGGACAAGAATACAGCTTCGCCAACCAACTGGACTCTAGTGGGCTATGAATTGCAAAAAAATGAACATGTGCGGAATCTTGGTGGTGGCTTGACACATAAGCATCAGGTATCAGACACAATGAAATCCTCATTATTTCATCCGAGGAACATACTGAAGCCAAAATCAAGCACTTAGTTCCCTCAGAAGATCTGCCTAAAGTCATACATGCATTTGTATCATCACACTTAGACTACTGCAATGCCCTCTACCTGGGTCTCCTAGCAAAAGAATTGCAACACTTGCAGCTGGTACAAAAAGCAGCTGCTAGGCTGCTAATCAGCCCCGTTCCTGCCACATAACACAATTTCTCTACTCCCTTAACTGGCTGCCTGTCAGGTGGTGAATTTATTTCAAGACTGGCTTACTGACTTTCAAAGCCCTACATAACCAAAGTCCAAGGTACCTGAAGCAGCTTCTGATTCCTTATTGCCTCACTCACTTACTGCATTCTGTAGATCAGAGGTGAGGAACCTTTTTTCTGCCGAGGGCCATTTTGATATATGGAACATATTTTGTAGGCCCCGGTGCAGACCATGTCCCCTCCGTGTGATGTCAGATGGGGCGGGGCCACAATCGTCTGTGATTACAGCAATGCCCGGAACATAGTCAGGAAACTTAGGGGAGCTGTAAGGGCAGCAGTGTGACTGTCTGAAACATCCTAAGGATGCACCAGGTGGCATTGCTGCATAGACTGGCTGCAGGGTGACATTCCAGGCATCCTGCTTGCCAGATGAGGCTAGCAGAAAAAAGCTCAGAGGGCCAGTCCAAATGATTCCAGGGGCCTTATATGGCCCCTGGGCCTGAGGTTCCCCAGTCCTGCTGTAGATGAAGGACTATTAGCAGTAACTAGAATCTCAATTAATTAATTTGGGGGTCGGGCTTATAGCTTTGTGGTTCCAACTGTATGGAACTTGCTTCCTCGCAGAATTCGAGAGGCTGCAACTCTAGAATCCTTCTAACACAGACTCAAGACTCACCTGCTTCTCACGCATTTAACTAATGTCCCTAAGTTCCTAAAAATAATACAACTCATAGGCTTGGTTCTCTTTCCTATTAAGTTTATTTTTTAATTCAAATGTAAAGTACTTTGAGTCTTAGTGGGAGAAAAGTGCTATTTAAATAACATTATTATTATCATTATTATTATTGTGGTTCATCAGAAAATGGGCATGTTTGGACAGAATAGGGCATGTTTTAGGTGATTTGGTTGCATGAATGGGGGTTGGTCTTATTACCTCCCAAATTTGCCTAGACAAATGACTTGTGGCTTGGGTTTGTGTTAGAGTTTGGGGCCTTGGAGCATTACAGAAATGTGCATCCCCTTATAAATGTATCAGATGGGGCTTCAGAACATGAGTTTTGAGCCCCATTCTGAAACCCCTTATATTCAGCTCTGCCATTACTTGTCATCAGAAATGAATGCAGTTTATTAACTATCAATTATATACATTATTTGTAAAAAGCTGAAATTGTGCAAAAAAGAAACTAACCTTGATCACAAAATATTTTTTTTAAGTATCTAAACCTTTCTGGACGAACCATTCGAGTACTTTAAGGCCTATCCAAGTCCAGTCACACTCTACACATATTCCTCAATTTTATTTTTTCTTTCCCCAGCATTATAGTGTACGGCTGTTTATTCAGCACATATGCCATGTTTAAAATGTACACCGGTTCCAGTGTTTTCACATTATTATCTCATCGTTACCTCATGTCAAGAAAAACACTTGGACAAGCATCCTAAAAAAAACCCAGAAATCTCATAGTAGTGTTTTTGTAATACCCAAAACGCACAAACACTGAGGCTGCCTGTGATCAGGGACATCTGGATCCCCATTTACTCATCCGCCCAGCAGACGGACTGATGCTGACAAATTGCTTTATTCATGATTATTTTTACCTCAGAATTGGCTTTTTTCCACGAGCCTCATACTTTGGAGACTGCCAGCTCTCCAACAAGCATTCAGAATGAAGTGCATTCAGTAAACTCTGAGGAGAATCATTGGACATACTTTCCATTTCACCACAGTCTGAAGATGAAAAACCAAAATGTGAATGAATCCTTCCTGACACATAAAAAAAAATCAACTTTGCAAATGTCAACACAGTTCAACTGTGGGGAATTTTTTTTATAAAAAATGATGCACAGGCAAAGAGTGCTGTCACCCACAGCGACCAATCTGATGTTTGTTTTCATTTTCTTAACCGTACTCTAAAATGATAGACGTTGATATGCTGTAATCAGCAATATCACCTTTTGTACAGTTACTTCTTCATAAATGGCTCCCTTTTGTTTATAGTATTTATACTTTCTTTGTAAGCAGTGGACTAAAATAGCTTTTAAAACTACTACTGAGGGCAGGGCCGGATTAAGGCCCAAATGGGCCTAAGGCTGAAAATGTTTAATGGCCTATACTGAGAAAGGGAAGAGTTGTGACCAGTGACGTGTGGGTGTAGCCAGAGCCACGCTCCCTACACCAGGCCTGGTCAACCTGTTGCTCTCCAGCTTTTGGGAAACTACAAGTCCCAGCATACCCTCCCACCAATCAGCTGGTAAATTATGCTGGGACTTGTAGTTTCAGAACAGCTGGAGAGCCACAGGTTGGTCAGGCCTGTCCTGCACCATCAGCACCAATGTCTCCCTAAATACATAAAAGTAGAAAAATTGCAGAATTTTGTGAGAAAATTACAAATACAATTTTAATACATATGATTTGTGGCCGACTGTGGTGAGCTGGACAGCTGGTCATCATCATGCTGCTATGATGATGGGCCTATGTTTATGTAGAGGCCTGGGGCTATAGCTCCATCCATCCAATTGTTAATCTGGCCCTGTCTGTGTATATATATAGGCACCACTCCATCTTCTGACTCACTGATTTATTAATATCAGAGCTGTAAGTAGACATTTTAGTGCCCTGTGCCAGAAAGTGCTTTGGTGCCCCCCCCCCAACATAAACAGGGACAGTGCACGCTGCAGGTGCGCGGGCCGAAAAAGGGCATGATCACGTAGGGAAAGGAAGTGGTCACACTATAGTACCCCAATTCACATTACACCACAAGTAGTGCCCCTTATTTACATTACACAACACACCTGTAGTAGTGTCCCTTGTACACATTATGCTAAATTGTAGTAGTGTCCCTTACACATTACGCCACACAGCAGTAATGCCCATTACACATTATTCCCACAGTATAAATTCCCCTCATAACACATTATGCCACAGTACAACTGCCCCCCATTACACCACACAGTACAAATGCCTTCCCCATTACACATTATGCCACACAGTGCAACTCCCCCCTTACACATTATGCCACACAGAACAACTTCACCCCTTACACATTATGCCACACAGTACAACTCCCCCCTTCCCCCTTACACATTTTATTTATTAACAGTTTCTTATATAGCGCAGCATATTCCGTTGCACTTTACAATTATGAACATTAATAGAACAAAACTGGGTAATAACATACAGATATATGAGTAGGAAGGCCCTGCTAGCAAGCCTTTCAGTCTATAGGGAAATAGGTATTGATACACAAGGATAGGTACTATATATTGCATTTTGGTCTAGCCAGAATGCAGAGTTTCTTGGTGGGCTGCATGATCCAGTCACACAGGAATGTCGGCCAAGTGTCAGGAGGATGTGCAAGAAAGACAATGTGTGAGGTTATGTGCGTACTGTGAAAGGGGATGGAAGTAGATATGGAAGCTATGAAGCTGATTCAGGAATTTGATAAGCTTGCCTGAAGAGGTCAGTTTTCAGGGAATGCTTGAAGGATTGGAGACTAGAGGAAAGTCTTATTGTGCGTGGTAAGGCATTCCATAGAATGGGTGCAGCCCGAAAAAGTCCTGTAACCGTGAATGGGTGCAAGTAATGCGTGGGGATAAGAGACGCAGATCTTGTGCTGAGCGGAGAGGTAGAGTTGGGAGATATTTTGAGATGAGTGAAGAGATGTATGTTGGTGTGGTTTGGTTAATAGCCTTATGTGTAAGTAAAGGTATTTTGTATTGAATACAGTAGAAAACCGGCAACCAATGGAGGGACTGACAGAGTGGAGCAGCAGACGATGAACGTTTGGCGAGGAAGATCAGCCTCGCAGCTGCATTCATAATGGATTGTAATGGCAAGAGCCTGTTTTTGGGAAGACCAGTAATGAGACTATTGCAATACTCAATGCGGGAAATAATGAGTGCATGGATTAGAGTTTTTGCAGTGTCTTGTGTGAGATATGGTAAAATTTTGGATATGTTTTTTAGATGTATGTAACATGATTTTGAGACATATTGAATGGAGGGAACAAAGGACAGTTCAGAGTCAATGGATGACACCTAGACAGCGAGCTTGTGGGGCAGGGTGGATTGTCGAGTTATCAACAGTGATAGATCAGGTTGGTAACTGATATTGGCCGGTGGAAATATAATTAATTCTGTTTTAGAAATAATAAGTTTGAGGTGGCAAGATGACATCCAAGATGAAATGGCAGAAAGACATTCAGTGACATGGACAAATACAGATGGTGATAAATCTGGGGAGGATAGGTAGATTTGAGTATCATCCACATACAGATGGTACTAAAATACAAAAGAGCGGATAGTTTGCCAAGAGAGGTGGTATAGATTGAGAATAGCAGAGGACCTGACAGAGCCTTGCAGTACTCTAACTGATAGAGGTAGCGAAGAGGAGGCAGAATCAGAAAAATGAACAGTGAAAGAGCGATTAGATAGGTAGGATGAGAACCAAGAAAGAGCTGTGTCCTTAAGACCTAGGGATTGTAGTGTTTGTATGAGAAGAGAGTGGTCAACAGTGTCAACTGCAGCAGAGAGATCTAGAAGAATTAGAAGTGAGTAATGGCTATTAGCCTTGGCAGTGACCAGATCATTCACTACTTTAGTCAATGCTGTGTCAGGATGTGGCTTGGGATCGGCCTTTACTCACTGCTGAACTGGCGTCCTTGGGCTCTGAGGCGTTCAGACACCAGGTGTAGTGATGAGTTATGGCTGAGTATTCTCCCCGGGGTCTGCTAGGGCTTCCGTGCGTGCTTCCTGGTTCCTTTGGTAGCGGGCATGGGCGCAGCCATGTTAGTTCATCTCACCTGATCAGTCTCCTCTAATGGCAGTCCTGTGGTCTCTCAGCTGACCTCATGATCCAATGACCAACTGCCTAGGGGTATTTAGGTCTGACTCCTGCAACAGGAAGTTGCCTGATCAACTTCGCTGTAAAGACAGAACGCTGTTGTTCCCTTGTGACATCCTTCTCATATTCCAGAGGTTGTATTACTTACCTCAGTGTTCCTGGCTTCCTTTTGTCTTCTGCGACCTCCGTGTACTCACTTCCTCTGTTTCAGTGCAAGTCCGTTTGCACTCCCCGTGTGTCTCAAGTAGCATCTTTGTGTACTAAGGACCTGATTCAGACCCGCTCGCTCCCAGCATATGGAAATTCAGCTAAGTGACGTCAAGGCAGCCGCTCCCACGGCAAGGCATAAGCACGCCCACTATATCTTGACGAGCGATCACTTTGTTTTTAAAGACGCCCACAAGCCTGTCTTTAGCCGTCCACTAGCGTGCGTCATCTGCAGGAAGTATATACAACCATCAGTACATCAGGTCCCATCGGATCTGACCGCAGCGCTTGCGGTTGACTCTACCCTACCGCAAGCACTGCGAGCACTTCAGTGTATTATTCAACCAGGTGACATTTACTATGACACTGCCTGTTAATTATGCATGCCCCAGAAAGGGCGTGAAAACACTCTGGCACGCCTGCGTCTGCAACTCCACTCCCCCGTTACTACTGGCCTCCCCTGTTTCCACTCACAAACGGCCTCTCCTGTCACTCATTCCACTGGACTGCCTTTGCAGGGCGAGCGGCCCGCGAGCGAGCACATTTCGATCGCTAGTTTGCGCACATGAACTGCGAACTACATGCATGCGCACATTAGCAAACATCGTCTGCAACAAGCGGCCGCTTGGTAGCGAGCGGGTCTGAATCAGGTCCTTAGTTCCTGCATTTCAGTACAAGTTCATCACTGCATCTCCAGTACGTCCTCAGTGCATTTTTTTGTACTCACTACCTGGACCTTGGTACAAGTTTATACCTACACCTCCGGTGCATCTCATGCACATCTCTGTGTACTAATTACTCAGATCTCAGTATAAGTTCATCACTGCATCCTCAGTGCATCTTTCTGTACTCATTACCCGGACCTCAGTACAAGTTCATATCTGCACTTCCGGTCCGGCTCAGGTGTATTCCCGAGTACTCACTCCTGTGTATTTATACCTTTACAAGTTTATGTCAAGAACTCCAGTGTGTTCTAAGTGCAACTCCGAGGTAACTCCCAGTATTTCCCTGTGCAAACCTTTATCTGGATTATCCTCTCCCAGTGCTTCTAGTACTTCTTTATTTCAGTTAATCCACTCCCAGTCTCTTAGGGGTAAATTTACTAAAGTGAGAGTTTTAGAAGTGATATTTAAAAGAGATGTTGCCTATAGCAACCAATCATATTCTAGCTATTATCTTCTAGAAGATGCTAGTTAAATGTTAAGTAGAATCTGATTGGTTGCTATGGACTACATCACTTTTAAAACTCACTTCTAAAAACTCTCACTTTAGTAAATTTACCCCTTTAGAGCCGAATTCAATTTGAGCGGACCCGCGATACTTTTCCGCCTCCCAGACTTTTCGCCTACTTTGCCTGTTTTGCATGCGGAAAAGTATCGCACGCGTGCCCGCGTATCCCCGTATTCAATTTGAAAGTACGCGAAAACGGGACCCGGCGAAACTTAAACAAGCGGAAAGTTCTGTTTGACTTGGGGAAATCAGCCTGATACCCCCCAAAAGATGCTCTGACACGGGGGTTAGCTATGGTTACCCCCGATTTGGCTTGCTGAAGGTATTTGTTGTTTTTAAACGGGCTCAATAGCTGCTAAATAGCGTTTTTGTATAAGTGGTGCACAATAGTATTCAGGAGGTTTTTTTGCAGAAATTAACTTATCCCAGCAAATTTGGGGTACTTGAAAATGGGGGTCAGCATATTTCAAAGTTGCTAAAGTTAAGTTTAAAAAATCGTGAAAAATCCACCTGCCGCAAGCCCCTGAAATGAAAAAAACACCTGGGGCATACTTGGCGACCCCCCCCCCAGAGTCTAGTTCACTAGTTTTTAACATTGTCCCCCAACATTTTTTTTTTCACCCCCAAAATGAAAGTGATTTTTTTTTTGGGGTGTTCTTAAGTGTTTTAAAATTATTTTTTTACGCAGTTTACCTTTGGGGTACTGTCTGAAGGTTGCACGGGGGTTCCCGCAACATTGCACCCCAAAACCCAAATTCTGCACTTTTTTCCGCCTGCTATTCATAGGCGAAACTTTTCCGGCTATTACATTGCATTGACTTTCTGCCTAGGCGGAAAGTCTTTCAATTGAATATGGTGATTATTTTTCGCCTGGCGAAATGATGTCATCGGCGAAACTTTTTCGCCGATTCCCGCTTTTCGCCTCAAATTGAATACGGGCCTTAGTGTTATTTCTAGTGTTCCCAGGGTTAGGGATTTTTTCCATTATATTTGTTACAGTCTTCCTGACACTCCCAGGTACCTGTCCAGAGGGCTGTGACCTGCTTACTTGGTGCAGCGAAGACCAAATCCCAATTGGAGGGGTCACTGGAGAAAACCACCAAGTGAGTTAGCCTCTGCGCCTCTGGGCAGGTCTTGCCAAGCGCTTGGCCGCAATTAGAGGACTGTCATTGCCTCCCCGTCAGTTACTTCACGGCTATCCTAACCCCCTGGGTCTCGACCTCAACAGAGGTATTCCTAGTGCCTGAGCGTGACATGCTATCTCTGTAGAGTGTTGGGAACGAAAGCCAGACTGAAGTGGGTCCAATAAGTTGTGTGAGTTAAGAAAGTGTGTGAGGCGGGTGTAGACAAGTCTCTCAAGTAGCATGGGAGATGGGGCAGTAATTAGAGAGAGTGTTAGGGTCAGAATTATTTTTTTTCAGAATGGGCGTAATCACTGCATGCTTGAACAGTGATGGAAAGATGCCAGTAGCGAGAGAGAGATTGCAGATTTTAGTTAGGGTTGGGATGAGCACAGAAAACAGAGCTTTACTGATTTGTGATGGTATAGGATCAAGAGGAGAGGTAACAGAGTAGGAGGATGAGAAGAGTGTAGATATTTCATCTTCGTTTGTGGGGTCAAATTAAGAGAATGTGCCAGAGGGTTCATGTAGAGAATTGAGCAGGTCACTAGCTGAGGAAGAGCATACCATTTCATTTCAGATCTTATCAATCTTGTCCTTGAAATAGGAAGCAAGATCTTGTGCACAGATAGTAGCAGGTGGGTTGGGTGAGGGAGGGGTAAGAAGCAGTTTAAATTAGGGATGTGCGCCGGACCATTTTTGCCGGATTTGGATTTGGTTCTAATTCGTCGTCCGGCTTTGGATTTGGATTTGGATTTGCCAAACTGCGGTGACTGGCTTTGGATTTGGATTTGGATTTGGATTTTACAAAAATTGACAAAAAAAGCTAAAATCACATAAATTGGTCTTTTTTTTCTTCCTAGAGTATTATTAACCTCAATAACATTAATTTCCAGTGAATTTAGACCATATCACAGCTTATAATATTGTTTTCAACATTATTGGCCAAAGGTTGCAGTGAGCTGACTGGTTACTAAGCGACAAAGCAGCGGCACAACGACACAGACACCACAGTATAAAGCACATCTATGACACATTGCCACACAGCAGTGGCAGAAATGAAAAGTAGTGCACCCACCCAGTGGGGTACGGCCAGCAGAGTCACATGCACCCACCCAGTGGGGTACGGCCAGCAGAGTCACAGTACTTGTTTACAAAGTGGGCTACGGCCCTAGGAGTCACAGTGCACAATCTTATTAGCATTACACCGCACATAGGGCCTGATTCACATTACACCATAAAGTAGTCTCTTATTTATGTTACGACACACAGTAGTGCCCCTTTTACACAATGCCCACAGTAGTGACCCTTTTACACAATGCCCACAGTAGCGGTGTCCCTTACACAATGTCCCCCAGCAGTGGTGCCCCCTATGCAGTCCCCTTAGTAGTAGGGTCCACTATGCAGTGCCCCCAGTAGAATGCCCCCCAGTAGTATGCTCCCCATTAGCAGGCCCCCCCCAGTAGTATGCCCCCCATTAGCAGGCCCCCCCAGTAGTATGCCCCCCATTAGCATGCCACCCAGTAGTATGCCCCCCCAGTAGTATGGCTCCCCCAGTAGTAGGCTGCCCCAGTAGCAGGCCCCCCCTGTAGTAGGCTGCCCCAGTAGCAGCCCCCCCCAGTAGTAGTAAGCCCCCCCAGTAGTATGGCCCCCCCAGTAGCAGGCCCCTCAGTAGTATGGCCCCCCCAGTAGCATACCCCCCCAGTAGTATAGCCCCCCCCAGTAGCAGGCCCCTCTGTAGTATGGCCCCCCCAGTAGTATAGCCCCGCCCAGTAGCAGACCCCCCCCAGTAGTGCAGACCCCCCCAGTAGTATAGCCCCCCCCAGTAGCAGGCCCCTCTGTAGTATGGCCCCCCAATAGTGCAGATCCCCCCCAGCAGTATGGCCCCCCCAGTAGCAGACCCCCCCCAGTAGTATAGCCCCCCCAGTAGCAGGCCCCTCTGTAGTATGGCCCCCCCAGTAGTATTGCCCCCCCCAGTAGCAGACCCCCCCAGTAGTGCAGACCCCCCCAGTAGTATAGCCCCCCCCCAGTAGCAGGCCCCTCTGTAGTATGGCCCCCACAGTAGTATAGCCCCCCCCAGTAGCAGACCCCCCCAGTAGTGCAGACCCCCCCCCCACAGTAGCGCCGCCGGACCTTTGACAAGTAAAAAAATAAAAAAAATAAAACTTACCTGATTCCCCGCTCCCGCGCCGTCCGCTCTGTCACACGCTGAGGAGGGAGCCGGAAGACGGAGCTCATGTGTGAGCTCCAGCCGGCTCCCTCCGTGCAGCAGCCAATGAGAGTCTGTGTGACTCTCATTGGCTGCTGTAACAAACACACAGCTGCCGCTGGCGGCTGTGTGTCTGTGTCTGTGTAGGGCAGAGCGCTATCACTGTGCTCTGCCCTACACGCGAGGAGACCTGATGTCGGATTCTCTAGTGAGAATCCGACATCAGGCGGCCGCCGTTCGGCCCCGAACGGGGATCCGAGTCAGGAGGTGAACACCTGAACAGGGTTCGGGTGGACTCGGATCCCCAATGTTCGGAGCGGTTCGGATTCCACAGAATCCGAACCGCTCATCTCTAGTTTAAATGTATTGAAAAGTCACTTGGAGTTTGAGGCTTGAGTATGAGATTACAGATTGGAAATATGTTTGTTTGGCAGTGTCCAGTGCATTACGATAAGAGTTGTAGATCGTCTTATATGTTATATGTCAGGAAGTCACTTTCCAGTACGAGACTTACGCCACTGATGTTCTACTTTACGTGAGAGTTTTTGTAGATATCTTGTTAATTTAGAATGCCACGGTTGATGTCTAAGTCTACATGGAGTGTGATGGGTAGCTGGAGCTACTTCATCGAGGGCTTTTTCTAGAATCTGGTTCAGGTGTGATGCAGCAGTCTCAGGAGAAGTGAATGTAGAAATTGGTGAGAGTCATTGTTGTAGAGAGGTGGATAGTTATTGAAAATTAATAGCATTAATATTTCTTCCGGGAGAGAGCAGCCAGATCGGCAGAGTAGGGGGGTGTGACCGGCAAATGAGGGCATGGCCGGGCAGATGACTGAAGTTTGTGGGCGTGACAGAGGTGAGGTCACACGATTGCATCATTTTGTCCCTGCCCCACTACACAATGCCGATAGTACAGGTATCGTGAAGCAGGGGGCGGGGCCAAAATGACACGATTCAGCGTGAATAGCGTCACCGCCCCTCCCATTGCAGGGGTTTAACAGTTAATTGTGGGGAGGATCAGGTGGATCTGGGAGGCTTGCTTGCCTTTCCGGGGGGCCGGGAGCTGCACACGATTATCGGGAGGCTCCCGGCCGAATTGGGAGGGTAGGCAACCCTGCCTTATACTCTCAATCCTTTAACAGTATTAGTATAGCAGCTCTTGCACAAGGATTGAGGTCCAGATAACGAGCTGCGCAGTCATTAATGACCACGGTGATATAGAAATTAAAAAAGCCTCACCCTGACGCATTTCTTTGCATCAGGCACTTTTGTCAATGGACTTGAAGGAATGGATTAACCCTCACTATGTTGGAAATTTAAAGTCCCACTATACAATCATTATTGGTCTGGACAGGTGGAGTATAATACATCAGATTACCTGTGAGTGATTAACCCTTTATTTTTCTGGAGGCTTCCTCTGAAGCGGCCTCAGGTGCTGCACAGGGTAATATATTTAGTGCAAGTAGAGTGTGTGGTATAGGCCCCCCAGGACCCAAGGGTCCCTGTGCATAAATATGATACTGCACAAGATGCCTCCAAATGTAGCCATCCTGCAGGGAGTAAGACATGTAACATATAAAGCTAATTTGTAGAAACAGCGCTGATATAGTAGTACGTTGCAGGGTGCGTAGAATAGTTTCCCAATGCTCCTCCAGATGGGGACCTAAATCTTCTCACCTGGAATGAAGCTGGAGAGGCCATCAGTCATAGTCACAACATGGCAATAGCAAACGGAGGTGAGCTGCCTGGTCCCCAGGGCTGTAGCTTGTGGTATTACTGATGCATACCTCCCAACAGTCCCGCATTCAGTGGGACAGTCACATTTTTCTGGGCCTGTCCCGCTGTCCCACCCGCGGGCCACAGTGTCCTGCGGTGGGGGGGAAGTTGGGAAGAGCACATACCGCTGCATAGCAGAGCAGCGGGTGTGCAGAAGGTGAACAGATGTCGACGCTGCCCAGCATCTCGGAGAGTGCTGGGCACGCCTCCTATCATGACACAAATGGGGGTTACCACGAGGCTCCACCCCATTTCAGAGAAGCCATGCCCCCTTTTCGGCCGGGCGCGCCGGAGGCGCACAAAGTGTCCCTCTTCGAGGAGTAGAAAAGTTGGGAGGTATTCTGATGTGATTATATAAAGTTGGTTGTCAGCCACTGGAAATGCCTGGGACCCTTTCTCAGCACACAGGCCCATGCCAGGGCTTTCCTGATTGGTTACTGCAGTCACATGAACTAATCAATTTAAGCTGTTTAATGTGCTGCAGTGATTTCTGTCTTCCATCAAGCAGAGTCCCGGAGGTCCCAGATGCAGCCTCTGGTGACCTTATATAGGTATGTTCACTTGCTGCCCTTGTGATTTTTTGACAACTATTATTATAATATAGATTATTTATATATTATATAGATATTTTTTTCTAAGTAAAGTTCTACTTGACAATTGGACAACACTTTCAATAGTTGCTCTGCAGATCCTAATGAGGAAGGGAGAGAGGACCTTATTAAGAGTCGGTCGCAAGCGCCGATGCGCTCATAACCGACTCGATGGTAAGTCCTGGTTAGTCCTGCACACGCGCATAGGCCGCACTGCGCGTGCGCAAGCCCCGGATGACAGAAAAATGCTCCGGAGCTCGCTACCAAAGGGGCAGCTGTCGATGTTGAATGACAGCTTGCCCTGTTTGGTAGGCGGTCAGGGGGGTGGTTTCCTACCATTTTGGGAGCGGCCGAACTGACATCATCAGTGATGTCAGTGGGGAGCTTCCTGCTCCATCAGAGCAGAAAGCTTCCTGGGGCTTACGAGTGCCCAGACCCAACCTTAGGGTCTGGTCGTAAGCCCTGATGGTCGCGATGGTGATCACCATCGCGACCATCAACCTGGTCGGTCGTTAAACTGTGGGTGGTAACCCACAGCTTAACGGTCGCCCTGATTCAGTGCGACTGCTTGCAACTAACGACCGCCTCTGAATGAGGTCCAGAATGTGGTGCTGAGGGCCTGATCAGAGCCGCTCATAAGCGGCCGCTCGTTCGCTCCCAGCGATGTTTGCACAACTGCACATGCGTACGGATCGTAATACGCATGCACGAACCAGTCAGTGCGGCCGAAAATCGTTTGTTTGCTAAATAGCGAATGCCTGCTATTTTGAGTGACCGGATGAAGCATATGTGGGTGGTAACAAGGGAAGGTGCTTGAAAACGGGGAGTGGAGATCCGAACGCAGGCGTGCTTAAAGGTCAAAACGGGCGTTTTATGGGTGTGCATAATTAATACAGCAGCGTCATTGACCACGTCACTGGGTTATTTTATAGTCAGAACTGCTCGCAAGATTGCGGTAGGAAAAACCAACCACAAGAATAGCGAGCAGTTCATACGCTGGTCGATGTACTCGATTAATCTAATAAATAGCGGACATGACGTAGGATGCGAGCGGCCAGGGGGCGTAGTTTTCCAAAAAACGACCGCATGTTTGGTTCGCTCGTTCAGACCTAGAGGCGTGAACAGACCGCAAAGAGCGAACGGTTCATTTGAATAGCCACCCCTTTTTTCGGAACGAGCGAGCGCAAATTGCGTCCGGCTCTGAATGAGGTCCTGAGTTTTATGGCCAATATGATGTTTATTTAAGAGTATCACAATACATCTGAGGACCATCAGTGCTATAAACAGTGCTTAGTCCTTAATTGAGGTGATCACTGATACACTGTAACATTAGAAAACAAAGTGACCAGTGAAACTGGCTTCCTACAAAGCCCCATATACCCAAATATTAATATAAAATTGTATATTCTGATGTGAATGTAATAGTTTTAAATAAGAAGTGACATCACATTTCCCTTAGCTCAGTCATACAAATGACACCAGGGGCCTCAAACCAGAAATAACCAGTCTTGGGCTGTCTGTTGGAGTCTGTGAGGTCATGCTGTGATGTCATAATGGTAACTGCCTGTATCAGGGCTTTGCTGTTGCTGCCTCTCTCATACACTACCAGGTCACTGACACTGCAGCACTCACCTACAGGAGATACTCGCATAAGGTTAGTGACTGGACAAAGATAAGGGTAGCTTAGTTCCATGCGTCGGCAGACAGCGTTACTACTGTAATATGACTTATGACCTGGGGGACAGGGCAGTATTGGATAAAATCAGAATCTCACACCTAGTGGGACAGTGTTATTACATCCCAAAGCAACTGCATCTGGGACATCTCTTATAGGTGTTAGGTGGGGACTGTCTGGATGGGACTATACTGTTCCTAATTAATTCCTTTACACTCTGCCTCCTAAGCCCAGTATGCCAGTATTGCGGCCTGTTCCATTGTTATTAATGTGCAGAGGTGTGAGAGAATTACAGCATATTGTGCTTTAGTTATTTGTTTTTATCCAATACTGTCATTAGAAATGTTACATCTAGATCTTGGGTCCATGTAAGAGTGATACTAAATGCTGGTGGCATATGTTGTTTTGTGTCACTGTGATACATACGAATATGCTGCTAGTATTTACCACCGCAGATAGGTCCAGCGAGGTCCAGGGGTGTCCTCCTCCTCCGCTTCATCCTCTGCTGTGTTGCTGGCAGCCTAACGCTGCCGGCGATGGGTCACTGACTAATGTACATACGTGATGACCGTCTGTGTATGCGCATAGAGCTCAAACCCTGTGGGGACTTTAGAAACAGCGTTAGAGCTGTTTGCTAAATATAACATTGCAGTCATCACCCCTATTAGCACCAGAAATGAGTACTAAAGGGGTCATAACTCTTTCTTATATGGAGCTCTAAATACTAAGGGGGTGCTAGGGTATTTTATTCCCACCCCCCTCGGCCGCTCTCTGTCTCATCTCTCCCCCTCCCATGCCCACTTCCCCTGTCTGTCACACTCTTTTCTATCTCTCACTGTGGACATGCGCTCACCATCGACGTGCAGATGCGTTTATCACCAGCCGGGTAATAGGTCAAAATAGCAGATTGAGGTGACAGAAGGGATGACGGGTTATGCACGGTTAGTGGTGGGTGGGTGATTTGGGCAAACTCTGCATAGCCTCTTTATGCCTAGAGGGACAGGCAGTCCTTCAGCCATGGGTCCCCAGAGGTTTCCTCCACAGGGGGTTTTTCCTCTCCTGAGTGCTGAAGGATGATTCTTTGTGAGTCATGAGGTTTCCGCCATCTTGTTCAGTATCCGGATGGTAGATAGACAGTAACTAGATAGACAGTCAATAGATAGACACCATTTGCATGTCAACCTTTTAACCATGTCGACCTTTTAACAATGTTGACCCAAAGCACTGTTGACCACTTATCTGTCAACCTATTTAATGTCTACCTTCTGGTGTTTATCTATTGACTGTCTAACTTAGTACTGTCTATCTACCACTCCACACCCTCTTGTTCCTCTTATAGGACAAGAGTGTAAGAATTCTGGATCAATCTTGGTCCAGAATTCCCTATTTTATATGCAGAGTAAATAAAACAAAAGTTTATGTATTACTTGAAATAAAAGCTTAAATATTTTTTTTAAATATATTTCTGCTTGAATTTGTCTGTATTTTATGAATAAATGCTCTCAAAAGGTGAAGAGGCTGAGGTGAGGCCTGGCAAGGTAAATGAGAGCAGAGTTGGTAATGGAAGTAATATGGTGGTGGGGAGACTGAGAGGATGAAAGCTCAGCTTATATAAAGTATAGGTAAAGGTGTGAGATCTGCAGGCTTAGAGCCTAAACACTGAGGTGACAATGCAAATGAGAGGGGTTTATGGAGAGTGGAGACATGATGAGATTGGATCGATGTCTCTGAGTAATAAGTGATCAAGAATTGTATGTAAGAGATTTATGCAAGTCAAGAGATGACACATAATTGGAGAGATCCTTGCTAAATCACCAGAACCATACATTGTTTATTCTACACAAGAGAGCACCAGGTGAGGCAGCCATCTTGGGTGCACTTCATACTTCATAGGTTACAATGTGCGCTTAGCAATACATGAAAATAAGACATACAAGGGTAAAATGAAAAGCGACTAACAGGATACTCACTGCATAAATAGTTCTGCAGCTTACAGAATGAGGAATATGGTCTTACTCTATTGGCCATACTCAATTTGAGGCGAAATGACGTCATTTTCGCCTATTTGAATTATCCCCGTATTCAATTACATTGACTTTTCGCTGGTGCAAAAAGTCAATGATAAAAAAATGGGGATTAGTTTTCACCAGCTTTTTGCTGGTGAAAAAAAGTGCAGAATTGGGGTTTAGGGGTGCAGGCTTAAAAAAATAGCCTGCACCCCTGGGAGTGTCATTTTTAAAAAAAAACTGTGTCAAAAAAAGTTTAAAAATAATTGGGACACCCCAAAAAAATTTTAATTTTGGGGGTTAAAAAAAAAATAGGGGAAAAAAGTGCCAAACTATCTAAATTAATTCAGGCCTGGTCCCCATGTATGCGGCAGGTGTTTCCTTCATTGCGTGGACAAGCGGCAAGGTGCATTTTGCAGAATTTTAAAATTAACTTTAGGAACTTAAAAAAATGCTTACCCCCATTTTCATGTATCCCAAATATGATAGGAATAGCTATTCCCCCCCCCCAAAAAAAATCTAAGTGCTATTCTTCACTTCTTCATAGCTGCAAAAATGCACCTGCCACGGCTATTACAAACCCCGACTTCCTTCAGCAGGCAAAAATGGGGGTACCCATAGTGATCCCCCATGTCTGGACATCTTTAGGGGGGTCCCAGGCATATTTCCTGAAATTTCCTGTTTATTTTCGTAGATGGTGCGAAAAGTAATTTAAAAAAAATTGATAATTTTTCAATTACCTTTAGCAGGTGAAAAAAAGTGCAGATTTGGTGTATAGGGGTGCAGGTTTAAAAAAAATAGCCTGCACCCTTGGGAATGCCCCTTTAAAATGAAATGTGCAAAAAAAAAAAGTAAAAAACTTTGTTTTGGGGGTGAAAACTAAAAACTAAAAACCACTTCTAAAATAGACAAATTAAATCCACAGGGGTTCCCTTATATGTGGCAGGTGTTTTCTTCATTGCGCAGAGTAGCAGCAGGTGCATTTTTGCAGAATTTTTTAAAATTAATTCGGGGACTTAAAAATATGCTAGTACCCATTTTCATGTACCCCAAATTTGATGGGACCACTTTTAAAATGAAAAAAAAAAAAAGCTAAGTGCTCTTCTGTATCACTTCTGCAATGTCGGGAAAAAACACCTGCCGCGGCCATTTTAAACTGCAGAACACATTCTGCAGGGCTAAACGGGGGTACCTAGACTGAACCCCCATGTCTGAACATCTTTAGGGTGGTCCCTAGAATATTTCCAGAAAATTCCAGTTGTTTTTCGACGATCCAAATTTGCCAGGTCTCGTTTTCGCTATTTTTAAATTGAATACTGGGATAAAGCGGGCACACGCCCGATACTTTATCCCCAGAAAATCAGTGATGTGGAGCGAAAAGTCCTGCACGGACTTTTCGCTCCCAAATTGAATACGGCTCTATAAATGCTTTCATTCACTTTTTTCCTTTACAATAATTTTAAGTAAACTGAGGGGAAAATATCAAGAGGGGCCAGTCACATGCAATAAAGTACTGAAAAATAAGAAAAAAACAAGTAAAAAAGTTATATTAATCCTGTGACGCTCAGATGTTAAACTCATATTTTGAATTGCATAAAATATTGTATGAAGCCCAAATGGATTACTAACACCTCAGGAGTGACACATACTTTGTTTTGTTGCAAAATAGACAAATACAAGCGCTATGAGACCACCTAAACATATATCAATAACATTCTAAAGAAGAGTGGAGTTAATATCATACAGCTTACATAAAAACCAATATCAATAAAATAAAAGTGATGGTATTTTAGCATAAGGCACAGAAACAGACAAAATCTCAGGTGCATAACTCCAAATTATTAATAATATATATAAATGCAAGAAAATTTTGCAATCAATAGAGGTTTTTAGCATAATCATGGCCAAGGTTATGGGCCTACCCACCATATCCAGGTAACCTCTTTCGAGTAGGTCCCTAACATACTAAGGTTCAAATCCAGAGCGCAGGACCCCCCAAAACCGGCCCAGCTAAGCCGCCCCAGGGCACCACCATAGTAAGAAAAGTGCAGTGTAAAGAGATAGGAGCAGCTGCAGCTGCATATAAAGAATGAAAATAAAAAAGTGAAGTACATATATATTAGACACACAGTGAAGGGTTAAAATGTGTTATAAAGGAAAATGTGTTATAATGCAGTGCCCTGAGACAGACCAACCAACGCAATCCAGGGGGACCCACTCCCCAAAAATGAACCAAAATTGCACTACAGTATATAACTTGTAGGACTTACCTAGAATTGTGCCTAATACAGTGTGCATATACATTTCCATACTCCATGCTTTTAAACCAATAAGGATTTTAGCATAAGCTCTGTAGCTCTAATGTATATAAGGGACACTGTGAAGAGAAATCAAATAATATTTTGTCTGATATCAAATAAATCCTGCAAGATGCAAGAATAAATGGCAGCGGATACAATTACCAGGTGTAGGCAGCCGGCACTGTCCATGATGGATAACCACACATTCGTACAGTCCGAGATGAATGGGAGCAGGCCAGTGTGGGAGCTCCAGCTACTGATAGTCCGGTGGAGTAGTCCGCACTAGTATCTGTATGGGAGCACCAGTGTGGGAGTTACAGTTACTAATGGGCCGGTGGAGTAGTCCACACTAGTATCTGGATGGGAGCAGGCCAGTGTGGGAAGTTTCAGCTACTGATAGTCCGGTGGAGTAGTCCGCACTAGTATCTGTATGGGAGCATCAGTGTGGGAGTTACAGTTACTAATGGGCCGGTGGAGTATACCACACTAGTATCTGGATGGGAGCACCAGTGTGAGAGCTACAGCTACTGATGGGCCGGTGGAGTATACCACACTAGTATCTGGATGGGAGCACCAGTGTGGGAGTTACAGCTACTGATGGGCCGGTGGAATATACCGCACTAGTATCTGGATGGGAGCACCAATGTGGGAGTTACAGCTACTGATAGTCCGGTGGAGTAGTCCGCACTAGTATCTGGATGGGAGCAGGCCAGTGTGGGAGTTACAGCTATTGATGGGCCGGTGGAGTAGTCCACACTAGTATCCGGATGGAAGCAGGCCAGTGTGGGAGTTACAGCTACTGATGGGCTGGTGGAGTAGTCCACACTAGTATCCGGATGGGAGCAGACCAGTGTGGGAGTTCCAGCTACTGATGGTCCGATGAAGTACAGAGCAGTAACTAGAATTTTTGGTGCCCTGGGCCAGAAAGAGCATTAGCGCCCCCTCCATTTTCCAAATAGGGACATAAGATGTGTTCCCAAAAAAGGGGTGTGGCCTCATGGGCTGCCATCAGAAATTGTGGGGCAGATACAGTAGCTCCATCCTGCTCTCTTTAAACGTGGCAGTTTAGATCTATTTGGGAGAAATGTACTAAGCCGTGGAGAGAAATAAAGTACCAACCAATCAGCTCCTGTCACTTTACAGGCTGTGTTTGAAAAATGACAGGAGCTGATTGGCTGGTACTTTATCTCCGTCCACTTTATCACTCTCCAAGGCTTAGTACATCTGGCCCTTTTGACTGATGACATGGATGTGCAGTAGAGTAGAGTAATAGACAAACACTCCTAAAGCCACAGAGTAATATCTGCAAACTGCACATGCGCTGTAGAAAGCAATCGCATACCACTCTTGTGCCAGACCATGCATACCTAATCGGACAGAGATAGGAAGTGTGGTCCAATCTGAGCATTGTTGAAAAAGGTGTGTGTACATTTTTGTACATCTTATATACAATTTTATAGTCAAGACTCCTCCATACAGCACTTCCTCCAATAACTTCCACTGTTACGATAGCTGAGGGCCTGATTCAGAGCCGCTCGTAAGCGGCCGCTCGTTCGCTCCGAGCGATGTTTGCACAACTGCGCATGCGTATGGGTTGTAATACGCATGCGCGAACCAGCCATTGCGGTCGGAAATTGTGTGCTCGCAAAATATCGAATGCCTGCTAATTTGAGTGACAGAATGAGGCGTTTGTGGGTGGTAACAGGGGAAGGTGCTTGAAAACGGGGAGTGGAGATCCGAACGCAGGCGTGCCAAATGGTCAAAACGGGCGTGTAATAGGAGTGCATAATTAACAAAGCAGCGTCATCGACCACGTCACTTGGTTGTCTTTTAGCCTGAACTGCTCGCATGATTGCGGTAGGAAAATCCTACCACAAGCACTGTGAGCAGTTCATACGCCTTTCGATGTACTCGATTAAACTAATAAATAGCGGAGATGACGTAGGATGCGAGCGGCCAGGGGGCATTTTTTTAAAAATAGCGAGCGCATGTTTCGTTCGATCGTTCAGACACAGAGGCATCAACAAACCCCAAAGAGTGAGCGCTCTATTTAAATATCCGGCCCCTTTTTCTGAACGAGCGAGCGCAAATAGCGTCCGGCTCTGAATCAGGCCCAGAGCTCACAGATTGCTGCATGCACAGGAGGCAACTATCAGAACTACTGAATATTTACATAACAGATATTAATTACATAACTGATTCTGAGTCGGACGCAGCAGGGATGTCAGATGCAATGGGGAAATTTTTTTTCTTCCGTGCATTCCTCTAAGTTGCACGGTGCATCTGTTTTGGTGTCTCGTGCAGAATTTCCTCTAGAAATGTATTTCTTTCTGACACTCTGAAGTTGCTCTGGAAGTAGCCAAGGTAGACTAGACTGTCTGTATTTGCATGCCCTGTCTCTTTGCCACTGAGCGTGAGTCTGCAGCAAATGGAGATATTCCTCTTTTTTGCCAGAGCATTCATGGAGCTTCCCAGTTATCAATATCTGGACTTCTGTCCTGTCTCTTCAAATAAAGGCAGCCTTTAGAGACTCCACGGTATATAAGCTGATACTTTAAATGCCCCTCACGTCTCCACACATGTTATCAGTCCTCCCAACTTGCCCTTAAATGCCTTTCAGGCTTCCCTACACACCAATTGACTACCACGGAATCGGTAGTTCGATTCCCGGCAGTGGCAGGCCGACAGATGGACAGATCCCGGCAGCGGCAGCCCGACAGTGCTGGAAATCCCGATCGTCCTCAGGTAAGTATATACTAACCTAACCCCCTAACCCTAACCCTACTTAGGGGTGCCTAACCCTAACCTCGCCCCCAAGTGCCTAACCGTAATCCCCCCTGTAAGTGCCTAACCCTAAACCCCCCCTTCCCCGCTGCCTAAACCTAAGTCCCCCCGGGGGGGTGCCTAACCCTAAGTCCACCCCGGGTGTGCCTAACCCTCCCTCCCCCTGGCCTAACCCTCCAGGGGGGATGCCTAACCCTAAGTCCCCCCCCGGGTGCGCTAAACCTAACCCTCCCCCCGCCAGCAGCTGTCCGCTCGTTGCGCCCGGCATCCCTTTCATCGGGATGCCGAGCGCCTGTCTCCCGGCACCAGGAAAATGACAGGCATCTAGATATAGACGCCTGTCATTTAACCTACGCCAGGATTAAGCAGTCGGGAAGCCGGCTGTCGGGATCACGTCAGCCGGTTTCCCGATTGCATCCCGACTACCCCACATGCACCTTAAATGTCCATCAGATCACTGTACTTCCAATCAAAAAACCTCCACATGCAACTTAGATGCCCTTCAGACATTCCCACATACATCAGACAACACCATATATCAGGACCAGCTTTTGCGGGGGCCCCGGGGCAACTATGTTGTGGGGCCCCATCAATAAAATTGCCAGGGAGAAGAAAGGGGTAAGGGAGAGAGAGAGAGAGACAGAGAGAGGGAGAGGGAAAGAGAGGGAGGGACAGGGAGAGAGAAATAGAGGGAGGGACAGAGAGTGAGCTATATAGGGGCCTATTCATAGTCACTTAATTTTTACAAAAAATGAGGAAAATGGACATTTTCACCTGCAATTGTAGAAATTAAGTTATTGGGCCATTCATCAAGAAGGTAAAGCAGAGATATCACATATATCTTCTGCTTACCTTCCTCTTGCGGAATGGCCCACTTTCCCCATACACTACTATGGGGGACAAAATTCATAAAGCTCCGGAAATACAATATTCAGATAGTGATTGCTCCCGCTTGGGGCTCGCAGCCCACTCCTTCCCTATGAGAGGAGTCCCGGGTTGCGAAGAGGCCTCTGTCCAGCTCCTTTTGTATTCATGCATGACCCGTAGGTCACACATGCGCACTTGTCTCAAGATTCACTGCTCTGAAAGGACCAGTGAAACACTTGGGGGAGACAGCTGATTTTCAGATCAACTGTCACCGTGCTGGAGCAATGATGAATTGCTCTGGCGCTCGTGTAGAGTTAGAATGTTAACTATCGTGGTCTGTTCAGACCGCGATAATTAACATCATAAATAGACCCCTAAGAGAGGGAGAGAGATAGAAAGGGGGTAGAGAGAGAGTGAGGGAAGGGGAGAGAGGGAGGAAGGAAGAGAGAGAGGGAGGGAGACAGGGAGAGAGACGGGGAGAAAAGGAGAGAGTGAGAGAGATGGAGATAGACAGAGAGCGAGATAAAGGAAGAGAGAGGGAGGGGGAAGAGAGAGGGAGGGGGAAGAGAGGGGTACAGGAGTAGGGGACAGAGAGAGAAGTGGAGGGAGAAAGGAAGTGAGGAAGAGAGAGAGATTGAGAGGAAGGAAAGGAGTGTGTGCACGCTCTCTCAATAGCACACTTACCTGTTATTGTACAAGCTTATCTAAAGGGGACGGGCACTTCGCGGCATTAGGCCCCTCTCCCTACCCACCCACGAATCGCGGCATTATTTCATCAAAAGGGCGGGGCTTCCACAGTCAGCCACGGTCATCATGTCCATCAGGTGCTGCTGCACTGCTGTGCTGTGTGATGCTGCCGGGAGGCGAGATGCGGGAGCCAGCCACGGAGATTCTAGAGTGGCCAGGATCCGGCCAATGTTTGCATGCAGCATTGTGGGGGGCCCCAACACAGATCGCCTCGTCTGCCTATAATCCTGCCCTGCCATATAATATCCCCTAAATGCTCAAAAGTCCTGTCAATCAGGCTGCTGGGTCCGGGCACTGCGAGCGAGCAGAAGGAGATCTGCACATGTGCAGATCTTCAGACATCAACACTGAATAAGGCCCATAGTCCAAAAAAATACTGGTAGGTTAATTGGCTACTGACTAAAATGCGCCCTAGTGTGTGTGTACAGCACACGGGCCGATGGGCTGTATGAACGATATTGGTAAAAGATTTCCCTTCCACTTTCTGTAGTGGAGATCAAATGATATTGGGTGTATGCACTGATAGATATATTTCAGTGAAGTCATCCTGCCACATCTCTGAACAGGCAACTCTTGGCGATATTGTCCAAATTGTCCTGCATGTACGGGAGACCAAAGATATCATTATCGTTCAGCAGGAGCGCGCATCGTTGGTCGTTCACTGCATACACACTGAACGATATGAATGATATATAGTTGAACGATATCGTTATCGTTCATAGATACCGTCACATGTGTTTATGCCACTTTAGAGTAGTTTGGGTCTATTTATCAAAAATCCATAAATTCTGCAAAAGCAGGAGTTTTTCACAGAATTTAGGGCTTAGGCCTATTTATCAAAACCCCACAAGTGATAGTCTTCTTCACAGGGGGTGGGGGATTCTGCGATGCTTCCCCATACAGAGCATAGGGAAGCCTATTTATCATGGACTGTGGGGATACAAGTACCCTGACTGTCCTATAATTGCTAACGCCATCTTAGAATGGTATTAGCCATGTGTGCCGCCCTATTCCGGAGTGTAGTGGGCAGCCCAGGGGTTTGATGACATCACTGTGGCACCGCCCCCCTTTAAAATGCTGCAAGTCATGCCTTTTAACAGCGGTGGGCAAAGCCACAAAGATGCAGTCGCTGTGCCACCTCCCCCCACACCATGGATATTAATGCCTTTAAAAAGTCAGCAAAATATGGTTTCCCTTGCCTTCGCTTCCGGACCGCTGTATGTCCAACCTGCCTGTCATCAACACTCATGAGATGTTGGTGATCCAGAATCACTGGCTCCATATATATCACACTTGTATTCTGCACACTTATGCTCCTAAGTAGGTGCCAGCTTCATGTTTTGGATTTTAGTTTGCAGATTATCACATTAGATATTTTGTGCCTGAAATGCGATATTAGCATGAGTGTTGATGTAGCATCTGCTTAAACTGTCAAGTGATTTGTCACCAAGGCACAGGATTTACCCACATGGAATGTCTGGCTTGCAGCAGCTTTTGGAGTCTTTGCTTGCAGGAACGGAGATTTGTGTACCAGTAATAACAAACATAGGGGTCTTTTTTATTAAGGAGTGAAAAGCCCTTTGGTTTTTTGCCAGAAGTATATGCTATGCATACTAAATATTTGAAATTAGTGGTTCAGATTTTTGGGGTTCCGAGACGAACAGAGGACCCTCATTCAGAGCCGCTCGCAAAATGCGAGCGCTCACTCTGAATGAGGGGCGGCCGCTTTTCTTTTGAAAGGCAGCCTCCTGACTGCTCGCTAAGCTGTGGGTTACCACCCACAGCTTTAGCGAGTGACAAGGTGATGGTCGCGATGGTCGATTGTCTGGCCACCCCCCCCCCACCACGCCTACAAAACGGGGAGAGCTGCCGATCAACATCGACAGCCGCCCCTTTTGTAGCGAGCCCCGGAGTGAGAGAATTTCTCACCATCGACCCTCTTGTGAGCGCATAGGCACTTGTGAGAGCATAGGCGCTTGTGAGCGGGTCTGAATGAGGTCCAGAGTCCCAGCTCAGACCACTTTGGATTTAGGAGGAGTCCAGACTTGGATCCTCTCGCCAAGTTTGGATCTAAAAACTGGATCTCCCGTATTTTGGATTGCAGTTAAGATTTCAGGTGCAGTGAGGTGGTAAAAATTTACTGGAAATTACGGGAAATGAATGTTATTGATGTTAATAATACTATAGGAACAAAAACAGGTCCAAGTTACCTTTTTTTTTGTATACATTTTTAAAGAAATCTAAAACCAAAACTGAACCAAAACACCTGAGGGTGGTTTTGCCACAATCTAATCACGATGATGATTTAGAACCAAAACACGAGGGTCTTCAACTCTGAACACATGTCTACTATATATATGTATATATATATATATATATATATATAAATATATATATAATATTTGTAGAAAATATATAGGCGGCACTGCAGGTCTTGGTTGGCATTCAAGCCCTGAAACGTTGGCATATTCAACCATGTTAACTCAAGACCTGCAATGCCGCCTATATTTTCTACAAATATTCCCCATAACAAAGGAGGGCACACGAAGGCAACATAAGACAAGGTTAACTGCAGTGCCGGACCGATTGGACATATATATATATATATATATATATATATAAATTTATACTCTCAGCTGCCAGGCATAAGTATGCACTGCGTGGCCACACAGGTACTGTACTTGGTGAAAAGCTTCCATCACAGCCAGTAGAAAGCCTCTGATTGGTGTGCATGGCAGGGGGGCAGGAAGTCTCCACCCATTGGTGAAGGCCGGAACTTTCCACCAATCAGAGTGCAGGAAGCTGTCATGTGGCCTTTATAGGACACCAAGATTAAACAATGTACCACAAGAGGGGGAAAGTCATTTCAGTGGGTTGACCAAAGCATTCTGGGGACTGATTGTTAACACTATAAAGATTAGAGTTGGAATGGGTTATGCCACATAGATTAGGGTGGGAGGGGGCTTCTATATTAAATGATGCCACAAGATATCAGGAATCTGAATTTTATCACCTACAGATATTAGGCTGGGAAAGGGGAGTACAGGCTATAAAGCCACAAGTGATGTGGGGTGTTTTTTTATCTTTATTTAACACTAACAGAAATTAAGGTGGGAAGGGGGTTTTGTATTATAATGCCAGCAATGATCTAGTGTCTAATTTTTATAACCATGCTACCAGATACCAGATTCTGTATAGTAAAATGGCACCCCAAGATTAGAGGTCGGCTTATTTACTTACTCCATGTTTCTTCCCATGCCCTCTCCATCATTTCCTCCATTCCCACTTGGTCTAATAATACCATGTGACCTTTGCATTTACTTCTGGTAGTTGTAGTTGTGCTGGATCCTTGGCTGACAGCAACGAAATGTTATTAGCAGAGTAAATGGTGATGGCGTACTGAGTGACGCCACCTGTAAGTGTTAATCTTGCTATCAATATGAAATGTGAGCGGATGTGCTGAGAGCAGTAGCCTTCCAGACAGAAAATGAAACCAGGGTATTATGGCTCTGTATTGCTCTGTATGCTGTGAGTGTCCTGGGTCCAACCGTCCACATGGAACGCCAGGGAGTAAAGACACATAAAGACGCCGCATATGCGCAGTAGCACATGTCAAAGGTTAGTTCTGTCATTCCAGGGGCTGGCTGGCAACTTTTAGCCGGGGGGGTCAAATGCATGCAGATGGCCCTGGCAGAGGAGTAGCGTGTAGCCAGGGTGCCCGGAGCACGTGCGTGCTACGGCGCCCCCCCCTCAAGTGTTCCAGTGAGGAGGCGGGTCCATATGGAATTATAGTAAAGTAAAAATAAAGATTAGGGGCAGCCCCCTGTAGTGGTGCCCATATGCAATGCCCACTGTGCCCCAGGAGAGGACCCCCTTATGCAGGCCTCCAGTAGTGCCCCCAGTAGTGATCCCCCTATGCAGTGCCCCTTATACAGTTCCCCCAGTAGTGGTCCCACCTGTGCAGTGCCCCTTGTGCCCCCAGTATGAAGCCCCTTATATAGTGCCCCCAGTAGTAGTTCCCCCAGTAGTGGTACCCCCTATGCAGTGCCCCCAGTAGTAGTCCCCCCCCTTGTAGTGCCCCCAGTAGTGGTCTCCCCCTTGTAGTGCCCCCAGTAGTAGTCCTCCCCTGTAGTGCCCCAGTAGTAGTCCCCCCCTTGCAGTGCCCCCAGTAGTAGTCCCCCCCCTTGTAGTGCCCCCAGTAGTAGCCCCCATCTTGTAGTGCCCCCAGTAGTAGTCCCCCCCTTGTAGTGCCCCCAGTAGTAGCCCCCCCTTGTAGTGCCCCCTGTAGTAATCCCCCCTTGTAGTGCACCCAGTAGTAGCCCCCCTTTGTTGTGCCCCCAGTAGTAATCCCCCTTTTAGTGCCCCAGTAGTGGTCTCCCCATTGTAGTGCCCCCAGTAGTGCTCTCCCCCCCTTGTACCTTGTAGTGCCCCCAGTAGTAGTCCCTCCCTTATAGTGCCCCCAGTAGTGGTCTCCCCCCTAGTAGTGCCCCCAGTAGTGGTCTCCCCCTTGTAGTGCCCCCAGTAGTGCTCTCCCCCAGTAGAAGTCCCCCCCCTTGTAGTTCCCCCAGTAGTGGTCTCCCCCTTGTAGTGCCCCCAGTAGTGGTCTCCCCCTTGTAGTGCCCCCAGTAGTAGTCCCCCCCCTTGTACTGCCCCCAGTAGCAGTCCCCCCCTTGTAGCGCCCCCAGTAGCAGTCCCCCCCTTGTAGCACCCCCCAGTAGTAGACCCCCCCCTGTAATGCGCCCAGTAGTGGTCTCCCCCATGTAGTGCCACCAGTAGTGCACCCCCCGCCCCCCCAGTAGACACGTAATAAAAAAATTTAAAAAACCACTTGCCAGAATCCCCGCTCCTGCCGCCACCATCCGTTCCTCCATTCGTCCTCCCAGGCCGGGCCACTCTGCATTATAGGAGAGACGTCATGATGTTTCTCCCATTACCCACTGCAGGAGCCGGAAGATGGAGCGGCTACTGCAGTGGGCGCAGTAGCAGTCAGTGAGAGTCTGGCAGACTCTTATTGGCTGCCACTCAAAAACAAACACACAGCTGCCGGCACCGGCGGCTGTGTGTTTGTTAGTCACTGTGTAGCGCTGATCGAACTCCATCTGGTCAGCGCTACACTCACGGTGCAGCTGTGTCACAGAGACACAGACTGCCCACGGCCCGCATGGCACTGCGGCTCGGCTCGGGGGCACATAGCACCCTGCCCCCCTGCCCAGCCCGCCACTGTGTCATACTGACTCCAGCAGGTCCTGGTGACAGCCAACAAAGCTACCTTGTCAGGGTACGGGGAGGAAGCAGAGTAGGAGCGCGCTCCTTTCAAAACCCCCCCTCTCCCTTGCTCAAGACACAATATGAGCATCACACAACATTTGATGTCTCTCTCCTCTAATGGAAAATATTGAGGGTTAGGCAAAGACAAAAGACATTGAACAAATAAAGCATCAACAATTCAAATATATTCCAGGCCACATTCCTGAAAAAAAAAATACAAAAATGGATACATAAACTGCATAAGTCACCCAATGGTTTTATTATTCCCTTTTGTTAATTTAACTTAATCCTAAACCTAGAAATAAACACACTGACACATGTATATGGAATTCAAAGAGGTCACAGCCAGAATTTATTGATCAAATTGAAATTCTAGAATAGGTGGCAAGAAGAAAGCAGTGCTCCAAGGCCACAGCCCAGTGGATATCAATACAAATAAAAAGGGGCGGATCCCCCGCCCTGCACAGACTGACCTGGGGCAGTACCATCCTTCCCTAATTGGCACAGCATTGGTCCCTCCCTTGGAACAATGACCATGTCCCCCCCTTTAGGCGGTGACAAACTGGCCGCTCTCAAAGGAAGAATGCTACCACAGGCACTCCTGCGCTAATAATAGGCCGCCCATGAGCACCGCTTCCCGCCAAAGCCCGGCTCGCAGAACCAGGCCCGCCACCAAAACTGTGACCTTCTTAATGAAATTGAAAACTGCAGAGGTCATCGGTCAACCGCTCTAGCCGCGCGCTCGTGAGATGTACCCCGTCGGGCCTATGCAAGCTCTCTGCCCCGTGACATAAACTTGGGTATTGTATGACGCGTCCACCAAACGCTAAATGACAAGCGTGCAATGGCCATATCTGTTCAATACCCACGAACGCGACCAAATCATTGCCTCCCAAGTCTGGCCCCAAACTTCTCCTCTGCTGCCCATGGGGCATCTAGCAGGCACTTACAGTGCATTTCTCATAATCCTAAGCAATGCCACTTACGCACTCACAACCAAAATTGGGCATGTAACTCCAAAGGGTGCTGGCTAGCCCAGTAAATATAGGAATTTTCCCACACCCGACAGTTAGCACTCACGGACAACCCTGTCCGAAAGTTCACCTAGACAGAATTGGCATTTATACAGACAGATATTGGTATTTAATACAAACAGAAATTGCTATGTATAATAACAACAATAATCTAACCACAAGGAAAGGGAAACAAATAGTTGGGTGACCCATCTGAAGATGAAACACAGCAAAACCTCCTTGAGGGCAAAAGCTGAAAATCCTTTCAGAATCCCTAGCGGCAGTAGGCATAAGGCCCCTGGGTTTCCCAACAAACTCGCAAGGAGCGCAACTACTTAATGCTATTTGTTTTAAATACGACTTCCACTGCCCTACCTATAATATAATTCTGAAACACCCTCGTAAACTACGACCTGGACAAAAGGGAGTTAGATTAACATGGATAACCACTGCCCGCCACCTGGAGGTCTAAACCCTATTAAAGTACCCCAAAGAGCAACTGGCCAAATCACTGGATCTGTATGCATCTGAATAGAAATCCCTCGCTCCCTGCCAGTTAATCTGTCTTAGACCCATCTATTCAGCACAAGCTCAATACCGGTTTGATAACCACTTTATTTTAACATTAAACCTGATAGCGCAGAAATCTTAGTAGCAGCAACTAGCTCACCCATTCTAAAAGCCCTAAAGTAAGCTAATGAAAATGCTAACCAAAAGGGGGGGGGGGGGGGGAAAGGCGCCTAGCACTTGACCGAAGCCACTCCTTTACTGGCCCAATCAAATCCTGTAATAGGGCTGCGTTGATGGGGCTCCGCGCAACGCCTTTGTTAGGACGCTCCCTTGCCCACCCTATTAAATACCTTTGTTAATACTCTCTTGCCCACCCTATTAAATGCCTTGTTTAATACAAATAATTTACCAGGATCCGCCAAACGTGCAACTTGGAAAATTATACTGGGTAACGCTGGAGACAAGCCGCCTTGGAACGACCCCTGTCATAGCAGCTACAGACAAACTCTGCCATACAATCATTAACCATCTGAAACCGCCCGCTCTTGGAAGCTAAACACCTTGCCAATCGCACAAAACTAGCGTGTAGGACTTAATGTACTTGGTGCCCATGACTTCCGTGCTAGTCCCTGGATGCCGGCGTGACGATCCGCCAGGCATGGAAGGGGAAGGAGAAACCATGTAAATTAGCAGGAGGCGCGAGCGAATGAAACATGTCCTACTGAACGATATAAGATGTCCACTATCTTGGTAGCAACGCCCGAAACATGCCGTGCCCTAAACTCAATATTCCTTAAACACATAGATGCCTAACCACTGCGAGGCCGGATCCAAGTCCGTCCTAGAAAAGAGCCTTCTTATACCACACCTAAGTTATCACCAAACAGGATTTGCCTAATGCAAGGCTTGCTGGACCGCAGTTCGACCGCCACTACAATTGAAAAATTCTCAAGAATAAGGATGTTCCTGTCTAGGCCCTGAACCCCACAGGAAACCGGCCAAGGCTCCGTGCCACACTCCCCTTCAAATGCACCACTTAATGAACAGGATGCATACATAACGGTCTAAGTTTGGACTTGGCTACGGGTGACGTGTGCAGAACTGTACTCCGTTGAATTTGCGCATGAAAAACAAACAAATGCGCAGCATGTCCTCCAGAGGGACACATATGAGGTGACGAGGCTTCCTAACCCCTGCTGTGGCTCCTTCTAGCCGTCTACTGAAAAACCGACCCCTATGTATGACTCTAAATGCCAAACTGAGGGGGCCCGATAGCGACTGCAACTGTACTAGCAAAACTTTTTTTTTTTTTTTTGCCAAAATGAAATGCTACTAGCAACTCCCCAAAACGCCACGCCTTCGCCCTAGGCAAGCAGCATAATCCTATCAAGGTATCGATTTCTATCCGCAAATAAGATAATGCGCATAACTAAACCTTCTTACCTGTCACGAGCCATCGGGGCTCCCATAACGACTAAACTAAGGAAATTAATTGAATACTGGCAAACTCTGGTATCTACTTGCCCCATAACATGAAAACATCCAGGTAGCGGGACACAACAGTATGTCCCAATACCCGCATGGACAACTACTGCAAAAAGTAACTAAAACCTTCAACTAAAGTACACGAAATGAAAAAGCCGATCGGTCGGCATGTAAAAACAGTCATCTTAACCACAAGGCCATAAGGGCTTTCCCTCTGTGTAACGTAATTGAGCCCTGCAACTCCAAACCCCAAATATTTAAAGGACTCGGGGTGAAATGGGCAGCAGTCAAAAAGCAGATGCGATATCTGCCTTAGCTAGTAGAGCCCTCCCCCTGTTTGTTAAACGGCGCAGTGATCTGACAGATATTTTGTGTGATTGCCGAACCCTTCCATTTATGTAAGAGACTCTGTAACAATCCCAATTTACCCAATTCCTTCTACGACACCCCCTTGAAGGCGGTGCACCTAAACCCTACCAAAAGTGGGTGGAGCAAAAGGGGCCACGCATGGGCCCCCACCCGACTTCCGCTTTCAGATTCCTCTCAGAAACCACGGATATTCCTGTGTCAAAGATAAATGCAAACCCACGCCAAAAACCCCCAAATGAATCAATGACGGTGCTTTTCTGAACACCTCTGCGCTGCTGCTGCAATATTCTCCTTGACCCTGTGCGGCAGACCAACGCGCACACCTTGGCTGGATGAATGCTCCCACAGAGCATGCAGATATGACTCTATGCACAGCCTGCCCCATATGACCCTGCGTGTTATTACACGCGTAGCACTACCAGCGGCTGATGCCCACAGATCTGGGCAGGCCAGAAAGGGCTGCTTCCGACCAACCGAGGAATCCGCAGGCAAGCTAGGCAGTTGGTTGAGCAAGCCAAACCTCAACATCCTTGAAACCTAATTGAAAACACTGCCTGTCCCTCCTGTTGTGTCTGGACTCAAGGTAGCACGCCGCAAAAAACATAACATACCCGAAGGCCCCCGCCATTACTCCTGCTGACTTAAACTAAACCTATGTGCGTCAGCCGTAATCACAAACATATCCACAAATTTACTCTTCACTAACCGCTCCCTACTTTAAAACTTTAAATCTTTAAGGATAGCCGTATTCGCTCAGTGAACCATAAACCGCGCTTCATCCGGTACCTCAATTGCTGACACTGTGTTAAATCTCTAAGGGCACCCTTGCTACCCATTAAATTTGCACTAAGTAACACCTAAGCTTGCGCGGATTTACAAATGAACTGGAAGAATCGCTAGAATCATCAGTGGAAGGTGTGAGGAGGGGGTGGAAACATGTATGGGTTCAGGAAAACAGCTGTAGTGGCATGCGGCTGGATGGGCATAGCTATTGTGCCTTGTAGTGAGGCACCAATCCCTGGGAAAAAAGGGGGGGGGGGCCGCGTTAGCGGTGGAGGGGGCGAACTGTAGAAGAGTGGGGGGCAGTGGCTGGCAGTGCATAAGCGGGGCGGATGATAAGGGGCTGAAAAATGCATTGGGCTTATGTGCAGCATCCCGGAGGCAGGGAAATAAGGGGGGGGGGCAGCCCAGCGGCGCGTCATTGTAGGCTTGAATGGGGCAGGATTATTGTGCTGTGCACCAGCCACCCCTAAATGCAAGGGGGGTGTAACCGCCACCCCAGGGTGCAGGGGGGGAAAGGGGACAAGTTGGTGGGTGGCGCGCTAGGGGACACCGCACCAAGGGGGTCTCTGGTGCTGGCAGAGCAGGGGGGGGGCTGTGCAGGGAGGTGCCCCCCTGTTCTTAAGTAGTGGGTTCATGGGGGGGTCGTAGGGTGCGGCAGAGCACCATGCGGCGCCTGGCTGCACAAGATGGCCGCCGCAACTCTGTTGGTGGAGCTAGCCACCGGTGCAGGGAGCGGGATGGCCGCGCTTAGTGTGAGGGGAGACGGGGAGTGGGGGCCGTCTAGCTAATATCGCTGCCGCTTGAGAGCAGGCGGCCGCGGGGAAGGGGTGGTCGATGTGGGGGGGCGGCAATCGAGAGCCGGCAGCGGGAGTGCAGGCAGGTGGAGCCTTGCGCCTGAGCGGACCATGGCCCTCGTCTGGCTGGGGAAGCAGCCACGGAGGTGAGAGGCCTGGTAGCCGGGGGCGGGGGGGCACGGGGCCTGTGTATCTGGAAATGACAGGGAGGGAGGGCACTGGCAGGTAACAGGGACTATATGGAAACACAAGCAGGGGAAGGGGGAAGAAAAGTATGGAACATGTGCAGGAAAGGACAGGGGGGAAATTAGAAAAAGGAAGGTAGTAAAAGATAAAATTAACAGGAGACAGAGAGGGTGGTAGACCAGGGGAAATAAATGGGGTGTGAATTGTGAAAGAAGAAGAGAAAGACAGACATATAAAATACAATACATATGTCACTTAGCCAGCCTGGTTGAAATAAACTGGAAAGAGGAAGATGGCTCCCCTCACCAGGCTATTTATATGGAACCTCTAAGCCCTCCCTTAAATCCTACCATAGGCTTATACTCCTCAAGTGACGAATACTAACCACATCCCCCTCCAGCTTTTAACCCTTAACTTACCTAACAAAATTACATATCAAACAGGGTGCTTATCTATCCTCAAACTTATTCAAGTATTCGGATGCATTAACTAACGCATTGTCCATCAGATCCCTGATAAAGAGAGGTTTAGTAGCAATGTTGATGGCCTTCTCTGAAAAAGACAAATTACTCTTAAGCTGGGTACACACTTGGCCGACAGGTTGGCTTTCCAGCTGATCCGCCGACCTATCTAATGATTAGTAAGTACATATACTGTGCATTGATTTGGTGGATTCCTCAGTGGCCATTGCACGGAACTTCAGTGTCTTGGGCAGTGGCGTAACTAGGGCAGGGCGAGCAGGGTGATTGCCCTGGGTGCCATTGGACCGGCGGCGCGGGGGGGCGCCGCCGGCCACGGTACCGGCCCGCCCGCCCTAGTTAGCCAGTGTAGTGCCGACCGCAATGAGTGCGGTCAGCGCTACACATTTACACAGGACTGGCGCTAGGCTTCCAGCGCCAGTCCTGTGCTGCACACCTGAGCCTATTCCCTTCCCCTGAGCGCTTGCCCAATAGCGCTAGGAGGCGGGCTCAGGCTGTGCATAACACACGCATCGCCGCCAGTGCCATTACCCGGCTCCTGCAGTGGGTAATGGGACAGACGTCATGACATCATGACGTCTGTCCCACAATGATGAGCGTGCCAGCCCGGGAGGACTGGCGGGCGGTGGCGGAGAGAGCGGCGTCGCGGACCGGAGCAGCAGCAGCGTGGATTCAGGTAAGTGTATTTGTATTTTTTTTTTTTAAACTATCTGCACTACTGGGGGCACAACGGGGGAGGGGGGTGGCTACTATTGGAGGGATCTCTACTGGGGGGACAATGGGGGAGGGGTGGCTACTACTGGGGGCACCATTATTGGGAGGACCTCTACTGGGGGGGTTACTACTGGGGGCACTTAATCGGGAGGGGGAACCTCTACTGGGGACTACTACTTGGGGGGGAACTACCACTGGGGGCATTATAAAAGGGGCCTACTACTAGAGGCACTGCACTCGGCGGGACCACTACTGGGGGCAATAATAGGAAGGGCCACTACAGGGGGCACTGCATAAGGGGATACCGCTACTGGGTGCACTGCATTGTGGGGACTGCTACTGGGGGCACTGTATAAGGGGGAACACTACATGGGGCACTGCATTTGGGGGACCACTACTGGGGGTACTGAGTAAGGGGAACTAATTGGGGGCTGTATAAGGGGGACCACTACTGGGGATACTGTATAAGGGGCACTACTATGGGCCTGCATAAGAGGGACCACAACTGCATACTGGGGGTACTGTATAAGGGGGACTACTGGGGTTAAGGTGCATATGGATAGGAATGTTCAGTGTGAAAACAAAGGGGTGTGTCATGTTGACACGCCCCATTTTTAAGTGACCACGCCCATTTTTTTGCCGTCGGGGTGGGGGGGGCTCCCTTTTCACATTTGCCCTGGGCTCCAAATACCCTAGTTACGCCACTAGTCTTGGGTATATAGTTGTTGGTACCGGGTTGCTGCAGCAATAACTGTCGCTCTTTGATTGTACACAATGTACCAACTCTTTGAAAATTAGACTCTGTATCCTCTCCTTTCATGAACACTTCTGCAATTATTTATTTCTAGGTTAAGCACTAATAGTGCATCTTCCATGTAAATGACAACTTCCTTGCCTCTCACTCTTAAGCAAACAGTAGTGTAATTGTCCCAACTTTAGTGGCATTTAGAACCTTGCCTCCTATACTGTACCTCAGACTTTGGTTAACTGACATGGCTGTAATGACATAACAATTTTCATTACAGCTTAAATGCCTCTTGACTCCTGAGTCCATGTACCAGCAGTCCTTACAGTGGCTATCTGCATTTAAGACTAACTCATGCCTGCTTTCACACAGATTTTGCAGCATCGCCATAGCTACCTCTTCATCATCTATTGTGACGCCAACTAAAGTCAATTGCTAAGAGAAAGATAACATTCTGTCTATGTATTCATTCATGTTCTTAGAGCACTAAGGTTTGTTACATACATTGTGTGCCTCAGGTTAAGTCTCCTAAACTTTTTTCTGCATAAGACATTTGCATAGTTAGCCACATATCATACGCTTTAGCTTTTCCATGGAAAATAGAATAAACATGTGATTTCACTGCTAGACCAATTGTACCCATAGCTCTATCTACTTCTGCAGAATTTGGATTATCGCCAAGATTGCTAGTTACCTACCACAACTTCTCCCACTTTAACTGCACCTCCATGGGAAAATTCCAAGTAGCATAGTTTTGTGCACTTTCCAGCTTCTCAAAATTCATGCTGATCCCTGCAATGTACATTTCTATCATACAGGTGTATAAGGGTTTTTTTGTACCCACTCAGATCCTCTTATACCGTGTGGCCTGCAGCTTTGAAGATCTTAGTATCAGCATGTTCCACACGAAGGGTAGTTGACTAGGTCCAATAACATTATGATCCTATTTTGTCTCACTTTCAGTACCAAGGAGTGCAGGCAATTCGAGTCAATCTGAGGTTCAACTCGCATATGAAAATATTGGATTTGTCATATTAACTTTAATCAAAACCACTCACCTCTAGATTAGATAAATACCAGAACCTCTCACTCTTAATAATTTAGTCTGTCTGCCTTTCTTTTTATGTACACAATAAACGATCATGGATTATTAAGCATTTGTGGCACATCATCCAGTTTGAAAGTCATCACATCCACTTACACTATGCCCAGAAATCCAGACCGTACCACCAAAATAGGACACATAGGAGGTACTGCATGCTGTAACTAAGGCTGAGAGCAATTTGCTATTATAAAGCAGCATTAAAGAAATGTCAATTGCACATGCTGCCTAGTAAATCTATTTGCAGAAATAAGAAATTATATACCGCCCTAATGTATCAAAAACTGCCAAAATAGGCAGGGCAGGGCCCCCCTCCCCCCCAAAGTATGGAAACTTAATACCACCCCCCAGGTGATCCCGCCCTGTGTGGCCGCACCGGCCGCATACCCCTGCATATCAGTATATACAATTGCACATGCACATGCAGCGTATGTGCCTAGTACACACACATACTGTATTATAATATATATATATATATATATATACACACACGTGTATATATAGATATATATTCACAGACACACATACTGTATTATAATATATATATATATATATATATATACACACACGTGTATATATAGATATATATTCACAGACACACATATATATATATATATATATATATAATTATAAATATATATATATAGTAAATTCAAAGAACCAGCACATCCAATTAATAAATGCAAAAAAGTCTGTATTTAAAAAAATACACAATAGCAGCAAAGAGCAGCAGCATGTATCATATCAGTCACTGGTAGAGTCCAACAAAGGTGAAGCATAACTTCATAATGGTATACTTAACAAAACCAGGGTGGTCACCAAACTGTCAGTATGCATCTCACCGGACCCTAGAACAGCAAGTCTAATCTCGACAGCTGTTTCGGCGATGCATGCGCCTTTATCAAGAACAGCTCACACACACATATATATATATATATATATATATATATATATACAAACAGTACACACACAAATATATATATATATATACACACATACAGTATATATATATATACATACATATACATACACACACAGTATATATATATATATATATATATACACACACACATATATATATATATATATATATATATATACAGTCAGGTCCATAAATATTGGGACATTGACAGAATTTTCATATTTTGGCCTCTATTCACCACCACAATGGCTTTGAAATGAAACAAACAAGATGTGCTTTAGCTGCAGACTTTCAGATTTAATTTGAGGGTAATTACATCCAAATCAGGTGAACGGTGTAGGAATTACAATGGTTTCTATATGTGCCTCCCACTTTTTAAGGGGCCAAAAGTAATGGGACAAACTAAACAATCCTAAATCTAACTTTCACTTTTTAATACTTTGTTGCAAATCTTTTGCAGGCAATTACAACCTGAAGTCTGGAACGCATAGACATCACCAGACGCTGGGTTTCATCCCTGGTGATGCTCTGCCAGGCCTCTACTGCAAATGTCTTCAGTTCCTGCTTGTTCTTGGAGCATTTTCCCTTCAGTTTGTCTTTCATCAAGTGAAATGCATGCTCAATCGGATTCAGGTCAGGGGATTGACTTGGCCATTGCATAACATTCCACTTTTTAGCCTTAAAAAACTCTTTGGTTGCTTTTGCAGTATGCTTCGGGTCATTGTCCATCTGCACTGTGAAGCGTCGTCCAATGAGTTCTGAAGCATTTGACTGAATATGAGCATATAATATTGCCCGAAACACTTCAGAATTCATTCTGCTGCTTTTGTCAGCAGTCACATCATCAATAAATACAAGGGAACCAGTTCCATTGGCAGCCATACATGCCCACGCCATGACACTACCACCACCATGCTTCACTGATGAGGTGGTATGTTTTGGATCATGAGCAGTTCCTTTCCTTCTCTTCCCATCACTCTGGTACAAGTTGATCTTTGTCTCATCTGTCCATAGGATGTTGTTCCAGAACTGTAATGGCTTTTTTAGATGTTGTTTGGCAAACTCTAATCTGGTCTTCCTGTTTTTGTGGCTCACCCATGGTTTGCATCTTGTGGTGAACCCTCTATATTCACTCTTGTGAAGTCTTCTCTTGATTGTTGACTTTGACACATATACATCTACCTCCTGGAGAGTGTTCTTGATTTGGCCAACTGTTGTGAAGGGGTTTTTCTTCACCAGGGAAATAATTCTTTTGTCATCCACCACAGTTGTTTTCTGTGGTCTTCCGGGTCTTTTGGTGTTGCTGAGCTCTCCGGTGCACTCTTTCTTTTTAAGAATGTTCCAAACAGTTGATTTGGCCACACCTAATGTTTTTGCTATCTCTCTGATGGGTTTGTTTTGATTTTTCAGCCTAATGATGGCTTGCTTCACTGATAGCGACAGCTCTTTGGATCTCATATTGAGAGGTGACAGCAACTGATTCCAAATGCAAATGTCATACCTAGAATCAACTCCAGACCTTTTACCTGCTTAATTGATAATGAAATAACGAGGGATTAGCCCACACCTGTCCATGAAATAGCTTTTGAGTTGATAGTCCCATTACATTTGGCCCCTTAAAAAGTGGGAGGCACATATTGAAACTGTTGTAATTCCTACACCGTTCACCCGATTTGGATGTAATTACCCTCAAATTAAATCTGAAAGTCTGCAGTTAAAGCATATATTGTTTGTTTCATTTCAAAACCATTGTGGTGGTGAATAGAGGCTAAAATCTGAAGATTCTGTGAATGTCCCAATATTTATGGACCTGACAGTACATAGTATATATATATATATATATATATATATATATATATATATATATATAAATATATTGTAATGATACTGCCTTTGAACCTCTATACACCCCTGCCTATACCTTCTGATATCCTGCCTAGAAACCTCTAAGGATGACGCTATTTTGCGTACGCAGTTAAACAGTAAATAAAGACTCCAGACCTAGAACCTGTGGTTCCAAAGCACAAAGTATTATTCAAGTAAAAGTACAGTCAGTTACACGCTAGTTATAAGTACAATTTGGCGCAAAGCAATTATACAGACCCAAGTACAGTTATACATACGCAGTGCTCTGGACCAGATGTAGGCATCAGCAAGAAACCCCTCGTCAATCAGCATTCAGCACGAAGACCAGGAACCCAGGGTCAGAGCACATATATTTATACCCCCCCAGAAATAAACAACACAATAGAGAAGTTTGTTGCTAATACCATTGGTCCTAAAGGAGAGGGCATATGTTACAAAGCATTTAACAGGTTGGTTCAAATAGACACAGTCCAGCCTTTAACAACTGGTGGTCTCTGGTTTCCCGCCTCATGCAAATCCTAACAGTTGGTCATATAATGTACATATTGTTGCTTGAAGTCTCTGTGGTCCATAAGTTGAGAATGCATGTTGCGATCTCTCCATCGATATTACCGGAATACTGTTGAGAGAGTACGCATCAGTACAATTCCAAACATGGTTTACTTATCACGTATAAAATCTTAGTTAGGAAATAATCTTTATTTCCTAGCAATTATAATAAATGTGCATACTTGAATCTTATACCTTAAAGCTTATGGAACCTTGTATGTGAATATGTAATGTGTGAGTATGTGGGGTTTGATGTAAAGACGCTAGTTAACTTGGGGCAGATGCATGTACATGAAGCTAATATTCAGCGTTTTTATACAGGATCTTACGCATTCGCTAATATGCACTAGTTAACAGCGCAATTCTGCGTATTAATGTGTGTATGAGAAATGGTAAAAGATGCAATCGCATGATGCTAATAGTAATATCGCCACATGTACTAAAGTGTGAGTTTATCTAAAATGGCGCCTGGGCGGCCATTCACAAAATGGCGTCTTGTGATCTCATTTCCAAGATGGCATCTTGCGGCCAGTCGCAAGATGGTGTCGCTGCGATCCAATTTTAAACTGATCTTGTCTCAGCCAATTATCCAGCTTCGACAGTCCACCCTTTGATAGCGAACAACATGCTATCACAATCTGATTTTAAAATATAATTTAGGCTTACATTTATATACTATTTAGTGTTATTATGCAATGGCACAAGGTGGTTCTTAATCCATCAATAATGTGTCTCTGAGTGGGGACATAAAACTACTATTATACACACACCACGGATCTTGGAAGATCATGTGAAAGGTGTGGGGATACACCAGTCCTGTAAAGGCAGTCTTGAAGGGGTATTTGAGATTTTACATTATCTGAGGTGTTTTAAAAATAACATTTCAATAATACATTCTATGCAGGTCTAAATATAATATATTAAATGATGGTATTTCCTAGTTCAGGGTTGTAGTGCAGTTCTGTATTTACCTTGGTATTCATACTGACCATCATCATGATTTTGTTTTACTCTATTTTTACATTTTCCACACTTCAACACAATAGGAACGGAATAGGTATGATATACCGCCGGCCGCACGGGCGGCGGTTCGATTCCCGTCAGCGGCAGCCCGACAGGAGCAGAGTGCAACGCAGCGGAAGCCCGACAGCACTGGAAATCCCGATCGTGGATAGGTAAGTATCCACTAACCTAACCTAACCCCCCTAACCCTAACCCTCCTTAGGGGTGCCTAACCCTAACTTCCCCCCCAAGTGCCTAACCCAAATCTTCCCTCTAAGTGCCTAACCCTAAACCTAAGTCCCCCGGGGGGGCGCCTAACCCTAAGTCCCCCCCGGAGGTGCCTAACCCTAACCCTCCCTCCCCCTAGCCTAACCCTAACCCTCCCGGGGGGTGCCTAACCCTAAGTCCCCCCCGGGAGCCCTAAACCTAACCCTCCCCCCCGCGGCTGTCTGCTCGCGGCGCCAAGCATCACTACGATCGTGATGCCGGGCACCGGTCTCCCGGCGTTGGGGAAATGCGGGCATCTACTTCTAGATGCCTGGCATTTCACCCATGCCGGGATAAGACAGTTGGGAAGCCGGCTGCCGGTATATAGGCAGTCGGCTTCCTGATTGCTTCCCATAGGAACACACCGGACACATATGCCAATTATTATGATGACAATCAGTATAAGGATTAAGAATTTGCCGATGCTGGCGATCACTTCCTGGACCCATTCCCCTAGACCTGAGAACCATTTCACTGGGTTCAGCCATGAAACCCATCCTTCTATCTTCTCCCCTACTTCAGCCACTGAAGAATTATGGTTCTTATGAAATCCCCATTTTAGCTGCAGAGTTTCATCCATCTTCCGGTCTATCACTTCCTTAGGGTTGCTGGTATCATTGGTGACATAGGTGCAACATTTTACTCCAAATTGGGTGGCCAATGTTACGCAATACCCTCCAGTGACAGCAGTTAAATTATTTAACACTAGCCTGTGTTGCACCAGTTCTTTCTTGTACGCTTGCAATTCTCTCCCTGTATACCTGAATGTGTCATCGTACATCTCGGTGATATTATCTATTAATTTAGCAAGTTCCTGAATATATCTAAAATTTAATGTACCCCGAGCGATCCTGGTGGGATCCAATGCGACTAAAACTTGAAAGCCAGTTGTCTCACTAATTAACTGAGTGGCTTTGTGCACGTCACCGGGTATCATATTTCGTTTGCCTCTGTATTCATATTGTGTGTGAAGATATGGCGATGGTGTGTTTTTATGTATACCAAGCATTTCATGTGTGAGGGTCATAACTTCTGGGACTACTCTTCCCAGGTAACACAAACCTTCGGAACTCGGGGAGAGCCACTTATACGCTTTTCTTCCACATAAAATATACATTATCAGGGAGAACATAAAGAATGGTATGCATCATTATCATTAAGCACATTTCCCTTGCAAACAATCCTATTTCTGGGTCTTCCATCTGGTACATGCAAGTCTCTGGCTGTATTATTTTAGCACAATAACCATCTGGCACCTTACCAATAATTTCTTTGGTGGAACTCAATGTATACCAGTACCTAAAATGTCTCCCACTAGATTTAATTGAGCGTAACAGATCATGGTTTATGGACTCATTATCAGCTCTTTGTGAGAAGTTCATCGTCTCATTATTCCCTGTCACTTCCCAACTCCCGGGTTTATTAGGGTTGATTATGTTTAAACACAAAAGTGATCTATCTACTTGGAATTGATAGAGTTTGAAATGAGGTGGTTTGGATGAGAGGAATTTTCCATCCAATGTCTTCCCTTTCTGTAATTCTACAATTTCCATGATATTCAGCGGAAATGGCACCAACCCTACATTATGCTGTCCCTGTGGCACATGTGAACACACCCAGCAATCAGTTTGATTTAACACTTTGCCTACCATGCTCTGATAATCCTCTATAGGATACCCACCCCAGTACGGGTTATATTTAGGTTGGCACCATTGGATACAGTTCTCTTCAACTAGGGACTCACAAAGCTCACAAATACAGGAGTCTTCAGACGACAAACTTTCACACCGTCCCCAAGTATCCGGAATAACAGCTCAATTAACAATAACAGTACTAAGATTGGTCAGACACTCCCTATTAGCATAGCACTCCTCCTGACTCCACTCCAGCGCTGCCATCAGCTCCCATCTCCTCTATCAGTCCTCAATCACAGAAACTGGGTATCCCCAAACAGATCATCATGACAGAAACTCTGGAAGAAAGAACTAGAATGACCACAGCAGACCACTCCATTGCTGGAAGCACTGATCTACACATTTCTTTAGCTCAGGTATCTCACCGTCACCTTTTTTAATCCTTCCGGCACAAGCTCGCAGTTGACAGGTCCACGTTATCGGCCTCTTCTCTGCCTTGTATCTCCACTGGTTGGTTAACCTCCCTATAGTGAGTGGAATGGACCCACGTATCTTCCCCGGCCACCCTTTGAGGATGTGGTACTTTGTCAACAATCATCAGATACGGACCTTTCCACCGATCAGTCAAACGACCTGAGCTAAAAAATTCCCCAGGTTTGACATCATGACAGTTTGCATTAGACATGTTAGTTAATAACACTTTCAATTTCTGTTATTCTTATTCATCTTCGTATCACAAAGGGGGGACAGATAAAAGAAATGACAGTCTGGAATGATCTTGGTTTTATTACCCATCACCTTACACATGTTCTGGGAAACATCACCTGTAAAATGAGTCCCCCTATCACTTTGAATAATTCTAGGGATATAGGGGATCATTCAGACCCGGTCATTAGTGCCGATGCACTCAGACCGGGTCGATGGCATGTGCACAACGGCGCCGGTGCCGTCGTGCGCATACGTGAGACCCGCTACGACCGGCAGTGCCGGTCATAGCAGGTCTCGATCCAAAGGGGGCGAGCTGTCGATGTTGATTGACAGCTCGTCCCGTTTGGAAGGCGGGCCAGGGGGGTGGCAGCCCAAACGGGGGCATTCCCATGGGAACGCCTACCATTTGGGGGCGGCCCCACTGACATCACTAGTGATATCAGTGGAGAGCTTCCGGCTCAGACAGAGCCGAAAGCTCTCCGGGGCTTACGACAAGGGAGAGCCTACCCAAGGGTCTCGTCGTAAGCCCCGATGGTCGCGATGATCTTGACCATTGCGACCATCACCTTAGGCGGTCGTCTTGAAATTCAAGACATCCACCCCTCATTCAGACCGACCGCACGCTCTGTGCGACCGGCTCTGAATGAGGTCCATAGTATCTGCATACAGGTTCCTGCAATTAAATCTTGTTATTAATAGCTACTGCTCTAAATAATGCCTGGGCCCCTGGGTTGGATAGTATTCCGAGTATTTGACCTTAGCCTGGCATGGCTGCCGTTTATCCTTAGCAACCTTGTGTCCTGTGTGTGAGAGATAAAGCACAACAGTTTAATATCATTTAAACATGACCTAAATACAACAATAAATCGTCCACATTTTACATTAGACCAGATCCATTGGCAAGTTGAAAAGATTGTAAACAGTCATATAAGGCCTGGGAGAAGAAACTGGGGTTGCCTATGAACCCATGGGAAACCCGTGTTCATGTGTGGTGTTCTTCACTTTGCAGTACTTACTTATGTGTACCACTTGGTGACAGTTAAAACATCTTTTTGAACGGGGTGGATGAAAGGATTGTTGTGGGAGTTGAGCAAGAGGGAAAGATGGTGGGTATTGGTAGGAATATGGAGGATAAGGGTATGGTGGGAGGTATGAAGTTTGTGCGTAGCATGGGACCTGTGGTTGTGTATGATATGTGGGGTAAGGATGTGTTTGCTGTGGTGTGGGATTGGTGAGGACGTGTAACTGTTCAGGTGCAAGTGTGTGTATAGGTGCAGGTGTGTCTACTGGCTGTGTTGTTACAGTCATTCCTTCCAGAGCTTGGATACTGACAGCCATTAGTTTTTCGCTCTGGGTCTCTCTCTTCTTTGAGATGTTTTTATCATGTTCTATGGCAGATTCTATGAGGTTATCTATTGTGACTCCCCTCCAGCCAGGCTGTGAGGTCTGAACCCGGGTCTTTTAAGTCTTCTTTAAGGCCATCCATGAGTATGGGGACAATCATTCCCCAGTGGTGAGTGCTATCTTTAATATCTTCTAACCCAGTGTACTGGGTGATAGTCTGCAGAGCCCGGTCGCAATAATCTTCTGCAGATTCACTCTCCTTTTGCTTTATGGTGAAAATTTTGTTTTCCAGTTAACTACTACTGGAAAATATATACCCAATTGAGTTATGATGCGGGAAATATTATCTTGGTTTACTTGGTCTGTTAAGGGAACGTCACCATCCAATACACAATCCGTGATAAATTTTGTCACGTCGGTATTGTGTGGTAGACAGGCCCTTAACACCGCACGCCAATCTTTATTAGTTGGCTCATGAGAACTACCCAAATTCCTCAAAAATCTTTGACATTTGGCTAGTTCCTTTTTGGGATCGGGGAAATCTTTTATGATGGAATTTAGTTCTGCTCTTGTCCAAGGACAATGCATTACCACTTCCCTCGTGGGCACTATACCGTTCGCATCTGCATTTCCATTCGGAACAGTTATAGTCCGAATGGGATGCAGACCGGTAGCGCTGCTACCTTTGACCTTGCTACCTGGCTGGGGGTTTAATCTGCTGCTGCTACGTATGATATTAACAACTCCCTCTACCGGTGCAGAGGGGGCTAGCACTTCCCTTACTGTTACTGATGGAGATGACGGCACCACTCGTGATTGTTGTGGTGCAGCATCTATCATCTGTACAGCATGGGAAATGGCAGACATTACAATAGGCTCATCATCCACATCATGAACATTTTCTTTATGGTTGCTTAAGAGAGGGTACAAATTGCTTGTTACATTTTTATGGGTATTTTTGATAACTGTACTTGCACCTCTATCCACGTAAGGTGGAGGTGGTGTGCGTGAACTGCTGGCAATACCTTCTACAACGCTACCTTGTCACACGTGCGCGCCATTTTGCGGCTCGCTCGTATTGCAATTTAGCATCGCGGATGCATTCTCTGGCAATGCGCTCACAATGCTAGTTTGCATTGCTTGCGCATTTTTAAGCCACGCATCCTCTTCATGCTGCCACAACTTTAAACATTCATAATATTTTACCTTTTTACCTCGAGAGCGCATCAGACTGATGTGGTCTCGGACATTATTCAATACATCTTTATCAAAACTACCAATTCTAGGAAACGGTTTAACACTCTTCCTCGTCATATTAAACCATAAATCATAATACCTGGTTGCATTGGCACCGTACCTAATATGCATAATATGCCGCGCCGACCCAAGTGGCACTTCCAACAGCAGCAAATCATTTAACATCTCCTACCGTTTGCTTGGCCCTCATCCTGGGAGAACCCTACGTTTTTTAATAAAGATTTAAATTGGTGAAAGACAGTCTAGAAACTTTCACTTACCTACAGACGAAATTTCTAGATGCCCCCGCTCACCTACGGAAGAAATTTCTAGATGCCCCCGCTCGCCTACGGAAGAAATTTCTAGATGCCCCCGCTCACCTACGGAAGAAATTTCTAGATGCCCCCGCTCACCTACGGAAGAAATTTCTAGATGCCCCTGCTCACCTATTATCTCTCAGATCACAATCACAAGTTTCCTAGTGTGGCTAAACTACAATGCTGAAATAACCCAACCTAATTATTGAACACTGCAATCACACTGAGAGCCGGTCCCTACAACAAAGAAAACATGTACACCTGCTGATGTGTATAGAACGGTAAGCTACTTACCGAACTACTAGGCCAACTCCTGCGCCTAGTACTTAAGGGTCATACAATACCCTTAACCTTTAGGTCCCGTGTTACACCCTAAACAAATGCTCACAATCACACACTCTTTTCCTGCGCAGAAAACTACACGTTAACCCAATTATTGGCAACAATTGATAATGTAAACTCAATGGCTTTGTTTAAACATGGCAGCACAACCGGAAGTCGCATACACAATAATGCAACTACCACACAACCGTATTACAATCTTTAGCTGCATACACAAAAGTGCGTCTTTACTGTGTGCAAAACTGCGACTCAGCCGCGTGTTCAATACTGCGGCACTCCTTTAAATGTTAGGTTCTATCAACAAAGGAAAACAAACTTTTTCCTCTCTTGTCCCTGGATTCTACTCAGTGTCCCTGGCTCACATGAAAATGGGTAGCGATCTCTCAGCACCGAGCAGTTGCAGGTAAACCCTGCATGTGGCCACTCCACCCTTTGGTGAGATATCGATAACCGTATCTGCCGTGTGAGTGGGTAAGTGACTTCACTACGAGCCCCCAACTAACGATACTGCCTTTGAACCTCTATACACCCCTGCCTATACCTTCTGATATCCTGCCTATAAACCTCTAAGGATGATGCTATTTTGCATACGCAGTTATACAGTAAATAAAGACTCCAGACCTAGAACCTGTGGTTCCAAAGCACAAAGTATTATTCAAGTAAAAGTAGAGTCAGTTACACGCTAGTTATAAGTACACTGTCGAAGCTGGAATTTTGCGAATGGCCGCTTAAGCGCCATTTTAGATAAACTCACACTTTAGTACATGTGGCGATATTACTATTAGCATCATGCGATTGCATCTGTGACCATCGCCATAAGTTATGGCGATTCATCAAAAGCCCATTTCATGACTTTACGTAGTTTGGGTGCTCTGGATAAAGTGTGTATATTATTATAATTCACCTAAAGGATATATTTCAGAAATGGCTGTAGAGTATGGCAAAATTGGATTGCATTAGCTAAACAGAGCAAATGGCCACGTGACAACTAGCCTGTGTAGACAAGCTTCATGGACATAACGTCTGCTCTCACTCCAGGTGGCCCTGCTCAAATACAGCAAGAGGGTCGTTTGTAACACCTTACATTAGCAGGCTTCCTACAATAAAATACCTTCAAAGTCAAGAGTGTTATATGAGGTTTGGGTCTTGTAGCTGTGCTAATTTGCATTCACACAGGCCCTGGGAGAACAAAGACCAGTATTTCGGAGCCTGAAAAGGGTGGGGGCTGCTGGGGCATGAGCCAGTCATGGAACTATAAGGCTCAGCATTTGTCGAAGCTGAATAATTGAGTGAGACAAGTTCAGTTTAAAATTTAATCGCAGCGACGCCATCTTGCGAATGGCCGCAAGACTCCATTTTGGAAATGAGATCGCAAGACACCATTTTTGTGGTCAGCGTCAATTCAAGTTATAACTCAGGAGCTAAGAACAGATGGCAATGTTTTTGTTAACCTACCAAGGGCAACTGGAAAAACAAGCTTTCTGAGTAAAAGTAAATAAGAAGAGACAATGGGTATTTTTACATACAAATTGGGAATCCCTGGATGCAGCTAAAGTATAGTTGTGGCAATTGTAATATAATATCTACACAATTGGATTTGTCTGAATCCTAGACAGGATGGCCCCAAATTCCACAGCTTGAGGTGGTAATACATTTGCATTTCACACAAGAGTCTGTGAGAACAAATGAGGTTTTGTTTTCCTTTGAACACACAACAGGTGGGGGCCTGCTGAACAGAGGGCATGTAGAACTACAACCCTCAGCCATCCACACTGCTGGATGTTCACTTCGTGTATGAGAGATTATGCACTTAAATCTCACCCATTAATAACTAGCGTCCTTATATCAAACCCCGAATACTCACACACTACATATTCGCACACAAGGTTCCATTAGCATCAAATTGTATGATTCAAGTTGGTTAAGTTAGTTTAAATGCTAAGAAATAGAGGTTTTTGATATCTAAGGTATTATACATGATAAGCAAGGTGTGTTTGGTTTCGTTCTGATGCGTACGCTTTTTACAGAATCCCGGTGTTATCGGTGGAGAGATCGCATCATGCAAACTCAAGTTACGGATCGCAGAACTTACAAGCAACAAAATGTTTAGTTGATGGAATGTTACAGGAGGCGTTACGAGAAAGACTCCGGCTGTTAGAGGCAGGGAAAGTCTATTTGAAACAAACCCCCAGCCAGGTAACCAGGTCAGAGGTAGCAACGCTGCCAGTCTGCATCCCATTCGGACAATAACTGTTCGAATGGAAATGCGGATGCAAACGGTATAGTGCCCACAAGGGAAGTAGTAATTCATTGTCCATGGACAAGAGCAGAACTGAATTCCATCATAAATGATTTCCCCGATCCCAAAAAGGAACTAGCCAAATGTCAAAGATTTTTGAGAAATTTGGGTAGTTCTCATGAGCCCACTAATAAAGATTGGCGTGTGGTGTTAAGGGCTTGGCTGCCACACAATACCGACGTGACAAAATTTATCACGTACTGTGTATTGGATGGCGACGTTCCCTTAACAGACCAAGTAAACCAAGGTAACATTTCCCGCATTGTGACTCAATTGGGTGTATATTTTCCAGTAGTAGTTAACTGGAACAAAATCTTCACAATCAAACAAAAAGAGAGTGAAACTGCAGAAGAATATTGCGACCGGGCTCTGCAGGCTATCACCCAGTACACTGGGATAGAAGAGATTAAAGATAGCATTCACCACAGGGGAATGATAGTCATGATATTAATGGATGGGTTAAAAGAGAATTTAAAAACTCGGGTTCAGACCTCACAGCCTGGCTGGCGGGGACTTACAATAGATAACCTCATAGAGTCTGCCATAGAACATGACAAAAACATCTCAAAAAAGAGGGAGACCCAGAGCGAAAAATTAATGGCTGTCAGTATACAAGCTCTGGAGAGAATGACGTTAACATCACAGCCAACAGACACGCTTGCACTTGCACACACACTCATGCCAGAACAAGTTGCTCTCACTAACCCCACTCAACAACAAACACAACTCTATCCCACTAACCCAATGCAACCACAGGTCCCAGGATATCCACCCACTTCTTTTCCCCCACAATACCCTTACCCTCCCTATCCTTACCCATATCCACCACCTTTGCCCTCTGCTCAAACTTCACAACAACACATGCTTTCACCTGAATCACGGACATGTTTTAATTGCAAACAAACAGGACACTTAAGTAGAAACTGCACTGTAAAAAGAGTATGGACCCCACACCAAGGGAAACCTGGATATCCCCATAAGGGATATGCACAGAGATCAGCAAATATTCAGCAAGCACCAGCTCCAATTGTAGCCGTAAATGCTTTATTGGAGAATGGTAGCCAACGCTAGGGGTCAGGTCATACCTGTAGTCTACAGATAGTCAGGTTAACGGGAAGTACTAGGGAAGAACCGGTCTTGATGGTTGATGTAGCTGGTACTGAATATCATTTTCTTGTAGACACAGGGGCGACCAAGTCAGTGATGAAATCTCCCGTTAACTTACAGGTGACCAACGAGACAATACCAACAATGGGTGTGACAGGTAAAGTGGAACATTATCCTTTAACCAGACCCGCAGAAGTTAGTATTGGGCCGTTGCATACCAGACATTCTTTTCTTCTGGCTGCCGCAGCTCCTCCTAACCTGCTGGGCAGAGACTTGTTATGTAAAATGGGATGTGTCATATATTGCACCCCTGATGGTGTATATTTAGATATCCCAGAGAGAATGGTATACGAGGTGCGGGATATGTTAGACACCCCACAAAGGATAATGTACCACTCTACAGTTTTAAAAGAAAATCCATCACAAGTAGATGAAATGTTGTCCCAAATTCCAGATTCCCTTTGGACAAAAGATGGACAGGACACTGGATTAATGGCAGACATAAGCCCGGTAATGATACACTTAAAAAGCGGTAGGCAAGCTCCAAAAATTCCCCAGTACCCACTAAAACAGGAAGTAGAACTAGGGGTGTTTCCAATAATCGAGCGATTATTGCAACAGGGAATTTTAGTTCATACAGCTAGTGTAGCCAACAGTCCCATCTTTCCAGTAAGGAAGAGTGGTGGGAGGGGTTATAGGCTGGTGCAAGACCAGGTGTTAATAAGGTAGTAGAGAGCCAATTCCCTGTAGTGCCGAATCCAGCTGTCATCCTGATGCAGATCCCACCAAATGCAACCCATTTCACTGTCATTGACCTCTGTTCTGCTTTCTTCTCTGTGCCTCTCCACCCTGACTGTCAGTACCTATTCGCATTTACATACAGAGGTGTGCAATATACATGGACACGATTGCCCCAAGGTTTCATAGACAGCCCCAGTATTTTCTCCCAGGCATTGCATGACTGTTTACAAGCTTTTCAACCTGCCAATGGATCAGTTCTAATTCAATATGTGCACGATTTATTGCTATGTTCTGACTCATTTATGTCATGTGTGAATGATACTAAACTTTTGTTACTTCATCTCTCGCAAACAGGACACAAGGTGGCTAAGGACAAGTTACAGCCGTGCCAGGCCAGAGTAAAATATTTGGGACATTGCCTAACCCCGGTGTTACGACATCTCACAAATGATAGAATCCAGGCCATACAAAACATGACACTGCCGCAGAATCAACAGCAAATTCGTACCTTCTTGGGAATGTGTGGATATTGCCGAATGTGGATCCCAGGTTTTTCTATTTTGGCCTTGCCTTTACAGGAACTAGTCTCTTCCTCAAAGCCCGATCGCGTCACACACACTGAGGAATCAGAACAGGCTTTTCTTAATCTTAAGGATAGCCTGACAAAAGCTCCTGCATTGGGAATACCCGATTATGAAAAACCTTTTGATTTATATTGTACGGAAGCCGATGGTTGTGCTGCTGGTGTCCTTACACAAAAACATGGTGATGCCAGTAGGCCCGTAGCATACTACAGTGCCCAATTGGACATGGTAGCAAGATCACTCCCCATCTGTTTGAGAAGTGTAGCAGCTACCGCTTTATTGGTGAGTAAAAGTGAGGACGTAGTATTGGGCCATGATATGATTGTCTACACTCCCCATGCTGTATCTGCTCTGTTGAACTCAGCTCAAACCAGACACGTCTCCTTGGCTAGGTTCACCAAATGGGAACTATCCCTAATCGCTCCTGCAAATATTACAGTTAAACGTTGCAGTACGCTGAATCCAGCAACATACCTGCCATATGTACAACATGATGTACAAAGGGTGGAAGGAGAGGAGTTGCTGGCGGGAGGTGAGTTCAGCAGGCATGATGACACCCACGATTGTATGACATATCTGAATCAGACCTTTACTGCTAGACCTGACATACATAACACACCTTTAGAGAATGTGGATGTGACTTTCTATACGGATGGGAGTTGTCATAGACAAACAGACACAGGTGAATTATGTACAGGTTATGCTGTTGTAAATGACACAGACATCATGGAAGCTAAACCTCTCGGTCCTCCTCACTCAGCCCAGGTGGCAGAGTTAGTAGCACTGACTAGAGCATGTGAACTGGCAGCAGGCAAATCTGCTAACATTTACACTGACTCGAGGTACGCGTTCGGGGTGGTGCACGATTTTGGGGCTCTATGGCGTCTGAGAAATTTTATGACAGCAGCAGGCACACCAGTTGCACACTCCCGACACATAAAACATCTCTTAGAAGCAATCCAACTGCCCAAAGCAGTGGCAGTAATTAAATGCAAAGCCCACACATGTGAGGATGACCCAGTGTCACTGGGCAACAACTGAGCTGACGAAGCTGCAAAATGGGCAGCGGGGTTAAAAATGCCTTCTCCAATTGAAACAATTATGTAATTCCAAACCATTGATATGCTGAAAATAACTAAGATGCAAAATTTGTGTTCACTTCAGGAAAAATCCATATGGAAGTCCAAGGGGTGTGGGCAAGAGTCCTCCGGGCTCTGGAGGGACGGACATGGTAAGCCAGTAGCCCCCAAGGCATATTACCCAGCCTGGCTGAAGCAGCACATGGTCTGACTCATCTGGGTAAACAGGGCATGTGCAAGTTGGTGAGGGCATACTGGTGCGCACCAGGGTTTTCTTCACAAGCAGAGAAGATAGCAATGTCCTGTCTGACCTGCTTGAGAAAGAACATAGGGAAAGCGATCCCTACCGAACCGTCCCACATTCCACCGACTGATGGACCTTTCCAGGTGATACAAATTGATTTCATCCAATTACCACCCTGCAGGAACCTTAAGTATGTATTAGTGTGCACAGACGTATTCTCTAACTGGGTTGAGGCCTACCCAGCAGCCACTAATACTGCTGCGTTTACTGCCAAGAAAATAGTTCAGGAATTTGTATGCAGGTACGGCATCCCTAGAATCATCGAAAGTGATAGGGGTACCCATTTCACAGGTGATGTTTTCCAAAATATGTGTAAGCTGATGGGTATTAATAGCCGACTTCACACCCCCTACCGACAGCAAGCCAGTGCCAAGGTAGAGAGGATGAACGGGACTATTAAAAATAAGCTAAGTAAAATCATGGCGGAGACTGGACTAGGATGGCCAGAAGCTTTACCTTTGGTCCTACATAGTATAAGGACCACTCCTAGATTTCCTCTGAATCTGTCCCCATTTGAAATATTGTTTGGTAGACAACCTCATTTGATTATAAGTCCACAGGAAGATCTAAAGGGTAACAACGAGGTAACTGTGAAGTATCTTATATCAATGAGTAAGCAGTTAAAGCAACAGCAGCAGAAACTGAAATTGTTGTCCCATGATATGCCTGAAATGAACTGCCATGATGTTGAGTGTTGGTGGGAAGGTCCCTACCAGGTGCTGCTGACAAGTACTACATCTTTGAAGGTGGCCGAGAGAGATACCTGGGTCCATTCCACTCACTGTAAAAAGGTCAATCAACCGGTGGAGAAACAGGTCGGAGACAAAGCTGATAGTGTGGATCTGTCACTTGCGAGCTTGTTCCGGGAGGATTGAAAAGGTTGTAGTGAGATACCTGAACTGAGAGAAATTTGCAGGTCTTGTTGTGACAATGGACGGGCCTGCTGTGTTCATTTTCATATTCTCTTTTAGAGTGTTCACCATCCTGGTCAGTTCGGGAATACCCAGTGCCTGTGATGGGTGACCTATGGAGGAAACAGGAGCTGATGGCAGTGCTGATGGAGTGGAGAAAGGAGGAGTGCAATGCCAATCAGGGGAGTGTCTGACCAATCTTAGTACTGTTATTGTTAAGAGAGCTGTCATTCCGGATACTCGGGGAAGGTGTGAAGGGTTATCGTCTGAAGATTCCTGTATTTGTGAGTTTTGTGGGTCCCTAGTTGATGAGAACTGTATTCAACGGTGCCAACCTAAATATAACCCGTACTGGGGAGGGTATCCTTTAGAGGATTATCACAGCATGGTAGGCAAAGTGTTAAATCAAACCGATTGCTGGGTGTGTTCACATGTGCCACAGGGACAGCATAATGTAGGGTTGGTGCCATTTCCGCTGAATATCACGGAAATTTTAGAATTACAAAAGGGGAAAACATTGGATGGAAAATTCCTCTCATCCAAACCGCCTCATTTCAAACTATATCAATTTCAAGTAGATAAATCACTTTTGTGTTTAAACATAACCAACCCCAATAAACCCGGAGGTTGGGAAGTGACAGGGAATAATCAGACGATGACCTTCTCACAAAGAGCTGATAATGAGTCCATAAACTATGATCTGCTACGCTCAATTAAATCAAGTGGGAAATATTTTAGGTACCGGTATACTTTGAGTTCCACCAAAGAAATGATTGGTAAAGTACCAGATGGTTATTGTACTAAAATAATACAACCAGAAACTTGCATATACCAGATGGAAGAGCCTGAGATAGGATTGTTTGCAAGAGAAATGTGTTTAATGATAATGATGCATACCATTCCTTATATTCTCCCTGATAATGTATATTTTATATGTGGAAGAAAAGCGTATAAATGGCTCTCCCCGAGTTCCGAAGGTTTGTGTTATCTGGGAAGAGTTGTTCAGAAATGATAATATGTATACCAAGGTAGATACAGAACTGCACTACAACCCTGAGTTAGGAAGTACCATCATTTAAATGTATAATATTTAGACATGCATAGAAGATATTATTGAAATGTTATTTATAGAACACCCAGACAATGTAAAGTCTCAAATTCCCCTTCAAAACTACTGTTATAAGACTGGTGCATTCCCACATCTGTCACATGATCTCCCAAGATCCGCGGTGTGCGTATAATAGTAGTTTTATGCCCCGCCTAGAGACACATTGTTGATGGATTAAGAACCACCTTGTGCCATCCCATGATAACACTAAATAATATGTGAATGTAAGCCCAAAATAAATTTTTATAGCAGATCGTGATAGCATGTTGTTTGCTATCAAAGGGTGGACTGTCGAAGCTGAATAATTGAGTGAGACAAGTTCAGTTTAAAATTTAATCGCAGCGACGCCATCTTGCGAATGGCCGCAAGACTCCATTTTGGAAATGAGATCGTAAGACACCATTTTTGTGGTCAGCGTCAATTCAAGTTATAACTCAGGAGCTAAGAACAGATGGCAATGTTTTTGTTAACCTACTAAGGGCAACTGGACAAACAAGCTTTCTGAGTAAAAGTAAATAAGAAGAGACAATGGGTATTTTTACATACAAATTGGGAATCCTTGGATGCAGATAAAGTATAGTTGTGGCAATTGTAATATAATATCTACACAATTGGATTTGTCTGAATCCTAGACAGGATGGCCCCAAATTCCACAGCTTGAGGTGGTAATACATTTGCATTTCACACAAGAGTCTGTGAGAACAAAAGAGGTTTTGTTTTCCTTTGAACACACAACAGGTGGGGGCCTGCTGAACAGAGGGCATGTAGAACTACAACCCTCAGCCATCCACACTGCTGGATGTTCACTTCGTGTATGAGAGATTATGCACTTAAATCTCACCCATTAATAACTAGCGTCCTTATATCAAACCCCGAATACTCACACACTACATATTCGCACACAAGGTTCCATTAGCATCAAATTGTATGATTCAAGTTGGTTAAGTTAGTTTAAATGCTAAAAAATAGAGGTTTTATGATATCTAAGGTATTATACATGATAAGCAAGGTGTGTTTGGTTTCGTTCTGATGCGTACGCTTTTTACAGAATCCCGGTGTTATTGGTGGAGAGATCGCATCATGCAAACTCAAGTTACGGATCGCAGAACTTACAAGCAACAAAATGTTTAGTTGATGGAATGTTACAGGAGGCGTTACCAGAAAGACTCCGGCTGTTAGAGGCAGGGAAAGTCTATTTGAAACAACCTGTTAAATGTGTCGTTACATATGCTTCTCCTCTGGGAACCAATGAGATCAGCAGGAAGTTCCCCCTTTGTCCTGTTTCAGTCTGGGGGGGAATAAATACTTGTGTCCGAACACTGGTTTGCCAGTTCATGCTGAATTTTGGGTGAACTGAGGATATCTAGTCAGAAGTCTATCTCTGGGTCCAGAGGCGCAGCGTATGTATAACCGTACTTGGGTCTGTATTATTTCCTTTTACGCCTAACTTGTGTATGTATAGATTGCGTGTAACTGACTGTACTTTTACCTGAATAATACTTGTGCGTTGGAAACACAGATTCCACTCCTGTCTTTATTTGCTGTTAAACTGCGTACGCAATTAGCGTTCTGTTTAGAGGTTATAGGCAGGTTTTTGTCTTAGAGGTTCTAGGCAGGTGAATCTTAGAGATTTATAGGCAGGAATATATTAAAAGGTTTATGGACAAATTCAACACATTCCACACTGCTAGGTGTTCACTTAGTTTAAGTGAGATTTAAGTGCACTATTTCTCATGCACACAATTGCGCTGTTAACTAGTCGCATATTAGCGAATGCATAAGATCCTGTATGAAAACGCTGTTTATTAGCTTCATGCGCACGCATCTGCCCCAAGTTAACTAGCGTCTTTACATCACACCCCGCATACTTACACATTACATATTATTATGTTATTATACAGACCCAAGTACAGTTATACATACGCAGCGCTCTGGACCAGATGTAGGCATCAGCAAGAAACCCCTCGTCAATCAGCATTCAGCACGAAGACCAGGAACCCAGGGTCAGAGCACATATATTTATACCCCCCCAGAAATAAACAACACAATAGAGAAGTTTGTTGCTAATACTATTGGTCCTAAAGGAGAGGGCATATGTTACAAGGCATTTAACAGGTTGGTTCAAATAGACATAGTCCAGCCTCTAACAACTGGTGGTCTCTGGTTTCCCGCCTCATGCAAATCCTAACAGTTGGTCATATAATGTACATTTTGTTGCTTGAAGTCTCTGCGGTCCATAAGTTGAGAATGCATGTTGCGATCTCTCCATCGATATTACCGGAATACTGTTGAGAGAGTACGCATCAGTACAATACCAAACATGGCTTACTTATCACGTATAAAACCTTAGTTACGAAATAATCTTTATTTCCTAGCAATTATAATAAATGTGCATACTTGAATCTTATACCTTAAAGCTTATGGAACCTTGTATGTCAATATGTAATGTGTGAGTATGTGGGGTTTGATGTAAAGATGCTAGTTAACTTGGGGCAGATGCGTGTGCATGAAGGTAATATTCAGCGTTTTCATAAAGGATCTCATGCATTCGCTAATATGCACTAGTTAACAGCGCAATTCTGCGTATTATTGTGTATATGAGAAATGGTGAAAGATGCAATCGCATGATGCTAATAGTAATATCTCCACATGTATTAAAGTGTGAGTTTATCTAAAATGGCGCTTGGGCGGCCATTCACAAAATGGCGTCTTGCGATCTCATTTCCAAGATGGCGTCGCTGCGATCCAATTTTAAACTGATCTTACCAATTATCCAGCTTCGACAATACAGTACATACAATATATATATATATATATATATATATATATATATATATATTCTCTCCAGCCCTGCGCAGTGTTCTTGCAGCCCCCAGCTAGGCAGCATATAAATCTTACCCCGGGCCTTTGCTCCAGGTCCAAGGCCAGGCTGGTGATGGCGCGGCTCCTCTCCTCCTCATTAGAGCTCGGTGACGTAATGACGTAATGATGTCGGGTGACATGATTAAGAAGTATGTATGCCACCAATCTCCAGCACACTGATGGCTACATCAGAGTTTAGCCACCTCTTGCACTGGTGCCATCTTTTCGGATACACTGTCGGAAAGATGCATCATCGGGAGCAAAGTATGGGGGAGAGGAGGTAATATTGGAGACTATTGTTGTACTAACTACTGGATGCCAAGTGGTATATCTACATGGATTCAATAGTTTCATCGATGGTGGTTACCACAGGTATGACCTGAATGATCGATAAGCACTGGGCAATAGAGGTGTAGCTGAGACTTGAAGGTCAGAGTCAGTAATTCAGATAATGGTGATGGGGTCAAAACCAGAAACAGAAAAAACAAGATGATGGGACACAGCAAGCAGGAAGCAAGGTGATCGCTATCACCGAGCACCAGAGAAAAAGTTTAGAGGCTTAATGAAGAGCCAGGATCCAATCAGTGAAAATACCTAATAACCTGGTGAATACATGATGGGGTGACAGAACCAAAACAAACAGCCAGACGAGAATGGACCAGACATTTCTGACTGATGACTTGTGGTCTCAGCTGTGCACTTTGTTTGCAGAATCTGATGCTACAGCCTCACAAAACTAAATAATGTTAGACAACCTATATTCAGAAACTCGTGTAAAGTTGTATAAAACAGTGATGATGAAAAGGAAATACCTAGAATACATCTAGATGCAGCTGTGATCAGCAGGTACATTGTAAGCTTTGTAAGTAACACGATACCAGATGTGTAATTCCTCCTATTCATCCATCACAATTATACAGAGAAGGGTTTAGAAAGTTCCCAATTTAAATATCAGCATTTACAAGCCCAGGCCATGAAGCCAACTTGAAACTGAGTGGACTGTTCCTTTCAGGTGAGTAGGATCGACATTACCTTTGGTGAAGGAGTTTATTAATCTCGTGATCTTTCACGAATGATGGAAGAGGTCCATGCTACTGACAAGCAGATTGGATCAGCGTGCATTGTGCCAGTCTGTGGTGGGGAAGTGGAAAATAAGTTTTCAGACAAGAGTTACTGCACCATCTACATACCCACATCACGTGGAGATCCGCTGGTTGCCACAGCATTCCATTGTAGAACATTACTTTGCTTCCAGAAACCTTTGCTGATCTCTCAAGGAATCATTATGTGCCACTAGATACCCTAAAAGGTAAGTGCCTGTGTGCTTTGCCAAAATGCAAGATGAAGGGGTAAATCTTGAAACTCTCTGCAAAACATGGGTGAAAACACAAATAGAAATAAATACACCATCATCTAAACAGGAATACAACACAGGAATTTACCATAAATCGTGATTAGAATCACGGGTGTAGTTTAAGCAAATTCGGCTAAAAATAGAAATTTTAAATAGACCTCCTCCTGAGCAGCATGTTTTGGAGAAACATACACAGATCAGTGTATGTTTCTGCCTATAATGCCTATAATGAATAAAATAAAATTTAGGAAAATAAATGGTGTGGGGTTCCCCCCCAAAAGCATAACCAGTCCTGGGCTATGTGAGCCAGTCCTGGTTCTAAAAATACACGAAACAAAATGTGTAGAAGTCCCCCATATTTTATGAACCAGCACTGGGCTCTGTTAGGCGGTCCTGGTTTTAAAAATCAGGGGGAATAAATGATGTGGGGTTCCCCGTATTTTTAAAACCAGCACCGAATTCAAACTATCCGGTGTCATGCCACAGCCAGGGGACTCTTTCTTCATGTCACCCCGGCCAAAGCACTAACACCCCAAACTAGTCACCCCAGGCCGGGGATCCCAGGGGAGGTGGGGACCCCTCCAATAAAGGGGTTCTCCCCTTTGCTAAGCACCCCAAGCTTGGGCTGAAGCTGGGGGCTCTTCCCTGCTCCCCTGACCAGTGGGTGCAGGAGTAATATTCATAATAAAAGTAAGCAGTTGGTGATTGACTGTGAGCCGCTTGGCTGTCAATCAACAGAGCCCAGTGCTGGGTCATAAAATATGGTAACCCCCTATACATTTTGTCCCCCTTATTTTTAGAACAAGGACTGGCTCATGGAGCCTAGGGTTGGTTATGCTTTTGGGGGGAACCCTGTGCAGTTATTTCCTTAAATTAACCATTTATTTACACATTAATACACACAAGCAGCCTGCACGTATCTCACTGAGTGTTTAGGAGTGTTGGCCTAGGCGAACATGGGTAGGAAACACAGGCAGGAATGATCACATACACAATCGGAAAACACGATCCAGTTAAACATGGGAGCTTAGTAAATTCCCGGGTTTTAATTTTTTTTCAAAAACTTCCATTTTCAATTGTTCCTAGAGGTGTTTAAACACAGACAAAAACGGTCCAGACATGATTCTTAGTAAATATACCCCTAAGAGTAAGATAAAAATGGTTTATCTGTAACTTGAATGTTGTAGTAACAGAACATCATAGCCCTCTACTGGACTGTATGAAAATAACCCTTAGGACTTATTTAGGACCTGCATATATTGTGGACCTACAATGATTCATATGGGCAGTTTAGTCCACTAATTGCATTTCAAAATGGTCCTAGTTATGTGGTTTCATGATACCTAGAAAATTCACATGGTGGAAATAGTAATTGCTTGAGAATCCAGCCCTTGATTAAACTTCTTTTTTTTATATGAATATACTGTATGTCATACTTGCCTACTCTACCGGAATGGCCTGGAGGCTCCCAAAAATCGGTTTCCACTCCCAGCCAGCCGTAAGGGTAGGCAAGTCTCCCGACTGCCAGCCAGCCGGTAGCCACCTTCTCGCACCCCCTGCCGCCGTCCAATTCCCCCCAGCAGCTGCCCACTTACAGAATACAAGTGGGCAGTCCGGGGGGAGCCGATGATGCGATTTGCGCTGAATCGTGTCATTGTGGCCCCACCCCCCTGATGCAAAATGACATAATCTCTGCACTGTGTAGCGTGGGCAGGGCCGTGACGATGTGATCGCGCAATCATGCCCCTGCCTCATCCCTAACTGCATGTCATGCCCCCTCACTATGCCCCCTGCTGTGCCGACCTGTCTGCCTCCTCCCAGTGGGGACATTCAGGTTGTTCGCCAGTATGTTGTATGTCTTAAATGAATCATTTGAGTCAGGGGACATCAGGACTATTTTTATTACATGTGTAACTTCTCTCACATTGTGGGAGATGTAAGAAGAGGTGGTAATTGTAAAATTCCCATTAACCAGCGCTTTAAAGTGCTTTAACCCCTTTAAAGTGGGCCGGAACAGGGTGGAACTGCGTTCCATCACTTCTATTGGTAGACGGAACCAGTTCCACCTCCTCCGACCCACCTCAGCCCAGCGCAGCAGGGTCGCTCCATTTGCCGGGTGCCCACTGAGATTTTGTTACCAGCATGCGCCCGGCTCCCTCCCCACAGTGCCAGTGGCAGCCGGAGACTAGAGCCCACTTCTTGAGCTCCAAGTCCGGCTCACGCAGTGTACTATGGGAGAGATGTCATGACGTCTCTCCTGTAGTTCAGAGGAGTAGCCAGGCGGACCAGATGGCAGAGGATGCGGGTGCGCGGGGCATAAGGTAAGTATTAGGTTTTATTTTTTTTTATTAAGCAGCTTCACTATAGGGGCATTACTACTGGGAGCACTACTCAGGGGTGTTATGGAAAAGTGTCTCACCAGATAAGGCAGGAAAACTTGGTTTGTAGAGTAGCCTGCGAGGAGGACAGGATAACTTGGTTAGATGAGTTGCCTGCCAGGCGAGCAGGATTTCTTTGTTACATGAGTTGCCTGCCAGGAGGGCAGGATTTCTTGGCTAGATGAGTTGCCTGCCAGGAGGGCAGGATTTCTTGGCTGGATGAGTTGCCTGCCAGGAGGGCAGGAAAACTTGGCTGGATGAGTTGCCTGCCAGGAGGGCAGGATTTCTTGGCTTGATGATTTGCCTGCCAGGAGGGAAGGATTTCTTGGCTAGATGAGTTGCCTGCCAGGAGGGCAGGATTTCTTGGCTAGATGAGTTGCCTGCCAGGAGGGCAGGATTTCTTGGCTAGATGAGTTGCCTGCTAGAAGGGCAGGATAACTTGGCTGGATGAGTTGCCTGCCAGGAGGGCAGGATTTCTTGGCTAGATGAGTTGCCTGCCAGGAGGGCAGGATTTCTTGGCTAGATGAGATGCCTTCCAGGAGGGCAGGATTTCTTGGCTAGATGAGTTGCCTGCCAGGAGGACAGGATTTCTTGGCTAGATGTGTTGCCTGCCAGGAGGGCAGGATAACACAGGCTGAAAATAGTTCAGGTGTAAATGTACAGTTTGATTACACACAGTAGGGCTGAGAAAACTGCAGCTGCTGATTATACAGAGGAAGCACGGACCCAAAGGCTTGGGCCTGCATACACTGAGCACAGCATGTGGATGGTGAAAACAGACAGCAAGCTAACAGCATTCAGAGCAGAGTGGAACAACAGTCTTGAATAATTGAGCTACCTGCTGAAGCCTGGAAGGCAGCATGGAGAGAGACGGAGAGTGGTAAATACAAGCAGCGGCTGAAGTGTAGACAATCACGGAGGATAGCTGGAACAACCAGACCGAGCTGTAGGAGGAAACTCTATAACCGGTGAGGGGGAATGAATCTGGAAGCTACAAATAGGAGGAGCAGCCAATCAGCAGCATATGGAGTATGAGTCACTCTCTGCAGCATCCCCGATGCTTGGTAATCAGCGGAACTGGATTCTGAGTCAGTGTAGGTCCCAAGCTGGTGGGAAACAAGCCGCTGCCATGGGTGACAGTACCCCCCTCTTGACGCGGGGTTGAAGAACCCCCAGAGCCTGGTTTAAAGGGAAATTCCTGAAAAAACATCTTCTTCAACCTGGGAACATGTAAGGCTTCTTCTGGAATCCAGGAACGTTCTTCCGGACCATAGCCCTTCCAATGGACCAGAAACTGCAACCGACCTCTAGATACTCTAGAATCCAGCACTTTCTCAACCACAAACTCCTGTTGACTGTGGACCACCACCGGAGCAGGCCTGAAAGAACTCCAGGTCCCAAATCTATCTGATTTATGAACAGGCTTTAATAAAGAGGCATGAAAAGTGTTGTTAATCTTTAACGAATTTGGTAGTTGGAGTTTGAAAGCAACTGGGTTAACTTGAGAAATGATCCGGAAAGGACCAATAATTTGTGAGAGGGTTGCCGGAGTTTGATATTTCTAGTGGACAGCCACACTAAGTCCCCCCTTTTGAACGTGCAAGGCCTCCGATGTCTATCTGCCAATTTCTTAGAATGGAGAAATGCCTTGCGAAGATTATGATGCACCTAGACCCAAATACCACGGAGTCTGGAAACAGTCCCTGCATCAGAGGATCTGGAGAATATTAAATCAAAAGAATTGGCCCGAGGATGTTGGCCCATCACACAATAGAAGGGTGAAACTGAAGATGCAGAGTGACAGGAATTGTTAAAAGCAAATTCAGCCATGGGAAGATGAGACACCCAATCATTCTGGAATTTTGAGACGTAACACCGTAAATATTGCTCCAGGGTTTGATTAGCACGTTCTATCTGCCCATTAGACTGTGGGTGATATCCTGAAGACAAGCTGAGACTGATACCCAGTGCAGTGCAGAAACATCTCCAAAACCGTGCAACAAATTGTGTCCCACGGTCAGAAACAATGTCACAGGGAAGACCATGCAAACAAAAAATATGTTCCAAGAAGAGGACAGAAAGTTCTTTGGCAGATGGCAATTTGGGCAGAGGAATAAAGTGCATCATTTTGCTAAAGCCGTCCACCATAGTCCAAATACCTGAACAGCCAGCAGAGCGTCCAGGGTCTTTTTGGTGTGGAAAGAGGAAGCAGTAATCCTGATGGTGGGGTACGAGGAGTCTTGTTACGAGCACAAACCGCACATGCCAAAACAAACTCCTGAACGTCCAAAGCCAAAGACGGCCACCAAACCGCATGAGAGATTAATTCAATGGTCTTATTGATGCCTGGATGTCCGAAAGCCAGTCTCACTTGGAAGTCCTGTAGGACAGCTTTTCTCAAATTTACAGGAACAAACAGGCGATTGGACGGTCTACCAGGAGGCGCATCCTCTTGAAATACAGACAGATCCTCAGCCAAATTTCGAGATAAAACCACCTGGATACAAGATCTGGGAATGATGGATTCTTTGATCACAGTATCCTGTTGGACAGGAGTGAAACTCCTGGTCAATGCACCAGCCTTGATGTTAGTAGATCCAGGTCGAAAAGAAATGAGAACATTAAATCTGGTAAAAAATAATGCCCATCATGCTTTCCTGGAGTTAAGCCTCTTGGCCGATTCAGTGTATGCCAAATTTTTGTGCTCGGTGAGGACAGAGATCCGGTGTTTGGCTCCTTCAAACCAATGTTTCCAATCCTCAAAAGCTAACTTAATGGCAAGCAGCTCCCTGTTCCCAACATCATAATTTCACTCGGCTGAAGAAAATTTACGTGAAAAAAATGCACATGGATGGAGTTTGCCATCCAACGGATTATTCTGAGAGAGAATAGCTCCTGCCCCAATCTCAGAGACATCCACCTCAACCACAAAAGGCAGATCTGGATCCGGATGTTTGAGAACTGGGGTGCTGGTGAAAGCAAGTTCGAGATGTTCAAAGGCCTGAACTGCCTGACTAGGCCAGTTAGAAGCATCCGCACCTTTCTTGGTTAACTCTACCATGGGGGCAACAATGGAGGAAAACGAGCCAATAAATCTCCGATAGTAATTGGAAAAACCAAGGAAACGTTGAATGCCTTTCATTGTAGTAGGCTGAACCCAGTCCAATACTGCTTTAACCTTTCCAGGATCCATGGAGAAGCCGTGAGGAGAAATAATATATCCAAGAAAAGATACTTGCTCCACATGAAACTCACACTTCTCCAACTTGGCAAATAACTAATTCTCTCTCAATTTAGATAGGACCTGACTGACATGCTGGACATGCTGGTGCATGGAGTAAGAGTAAATGAGGATGTTATCGAGATAAACAACCACAAAAATGCAAAGAAACTCCCGGAGTACATCGTTGATAAAGTCTTGAAAGACTGCTGAAGCATTAGTCAATCCAAACTGCATAACTAAATTTTCATAGTGCCCCGTATGCGTATTGAACGCCATTTTCCATTCATCTCTGGTCTTGATCCGGATCAAATTATAAGCTCCATGGAGATCAATCTTGGAAAAAATGGAAGCTTGCCGGAGCTGATCAAAAAGTACCGAGATCAAGGGCAAAGGGTACGAGTTTTTGATGGTGATTTCGTGTGTTGCCTTAAAGTCAATGCAAGGACGTAATGACCCATCCTTCTTCTGGACGAAGAAGAAACCAGCCCCAAACGGAGATTTAGAAGGACGGATGAATCCATTAGCCAAGGCATCCGCAATATACTCCTCCATGGCCTTATTCTCAGGTATAGAAAGAGAATAGAGACGACCCTTGGGTAACTTGGCTCCTGGTAACAGCTGTATGGCGCAATCATACGGATGATGAGGTGGTAGAGAATCGGCCTTTGATTTAGAAAAAACATCTGCAAAAAGATGGTATTGAGCAGGAAGTCCTGGAAGAGACTCTGAGACAGCAGAGATAGCCGTCCAGATGGGTGTAGATAAACAGCAATTTTGACACGCTGGACTCCATTTGACAATATCCCCCGTAATCCAATCACTGACGGGATTATGGGTCATTAACCATGGAAACCCAAAATGACGGGATCAAAAAGAACACTGGAGTAGCTAAAAAGAAATCATCTCTGAATGCAAAATTGCAACTGAGAGACGAAGAGGTGGTGTCTTGAATTTGATAAGACCATTAGCCACCAGACCACCATCTAACCCACAAATAGGAACCTCTTGAGGTAAAGGAACTGCAGCTAAACCTAAGGAATGAAAAATGATAAGTCCGTGAAGTTCCCAGCAGCACCGTGCCGATACGGAATGGACGGATTGCGACAGATGTACCAATGCAGGAGCTAGCAACGAATTTTTGGAGAAAACAGATGCCAGGCCTAAATGTAACTCCTCTTTTACATTCAGACCCGATCTTTTAATGGCCTATGTGGGCAAGATTTCAGCGGATGACCTCTAGCTCGACAATATTGGCAGAGGCCTTGAGATCGTCATCTTTGTCTCTCCCTGGGCGATAGCCGGAAAGCTCCCAGTTGCATGGGTTCCTCAGAGTCCTCCGCCAGCAGCCAGGAAGGTGACTGAGGCGACTGTACAGAAAGACTGCGTTCTCGTTTGCGTTCTTGGAGGCGACGGTCAATACGGATGGCTGAAGAGATTAAGTCGTCAAGGGACTCAGGTGATGGATGTTGGACCAAAATGTCCTTGATGGCATCCGAAAGACCCAAGTGGAATTGGCTACGCAATGCCGGGTCGTTCCATCCTGAACCAACTGCCCATCTCCGAAACTCTGAGGAATAATCCTCTGCGGGATTCTTTCCCTGCCGAAGAGGGATTCTTCCAAATTGGATTCGGCCAAATAACTACGGTCAGGATCTGCATATAATAATCCAAGAGCATTAAAAAAGGCATCTACTGATAAAAGCGCAGAATGTGTTGAAGCGAGACCAAATGCCCAAGTCTGTGGATCTCCTTGTAAGAGTGAGATCACTAATCCTACCCGCTGAGTCTCGGATCCAGAAGATAAAGGTCGGAGATGAAAATAGAGTTTGCAACTCTCACGGAAATTCAGGAACTGAGTACGGTCTCCAGAAAACCTATCAGGGAGATTCATTTTAGGTTCCTTGGGAATGGCTCCAGGAGTGGATGCCCGAACATCCTCAAATCTTATAGAGAGCTCCTGAACTTTTTGGGTAAGCACTTGGATCTGTGCGGCAAGGATTTGTGCAGGGTTTTAAGCCTGCTCCATAATGAAGGACATGGAAGGCACAGACTTAAATACAAAGTTGGCCGGTTATAATGTTATGGAAAGTGTCTCACCAGATAAGGCAGGAAAACTTGGTTTGTAGAGTAGCCTGCGAGGAGGGCAGGATAACTTGGTTAGATGAGTTGCCTGCCAGGAGGGCAGGATTTCTTGGCTAGATGAGTTGCCTGCCAGGAGGGCAGGATTTCTTGGATAGATGAGTTGCCTGCCAGGAGGGTAGGACTTCTTGGCTAGATGAGTTGCCTGCCAGGAGGGCAGGATTTCTTGGCTGATGAGTTGCCTGCCAGGAGGGCAGGATAACTTGGCTGGATGAGTTGCCTGCCAGGAGGGCAGGATTTCTTGGCTAGATGAGTTGCCTGCCAGGAGGGCAGGATAACACAGGCTGAAAATAGTTCAGGTGTAAATGTACAGTTTGATTACACACACTAGGGCTGAGAAAACGGTAGCTGCTGATTATACAGAGGAAGCACGGACCCAAAGGCTTGGGCCAGCATACACTGAGCACAGCATGTGGATGGGGAATAGTTCAGGTGTAAATGTACAGTTTGATTACACACAGTAGGGCTGAGAAAGCTGTAGCTGCTGATTATACAGAGGAAGCACGGACCCAAAGGCTTGGGCCTGCATACACTGAGCACAGCTTGCGGATGATGAAAACAGACAGCAAGCTAACAGCATTCAGAGCAGAGTGGAACAACAGTCTTGAATAATTGAGCTACCTGCTGAAGCCTGGAAGGCAGCGTGGAGGGAGACGGAGAGTGGTAAATAGAAGCAGCGTCTGAAGTGTAGACAATCACGAAGGATAGCTGGAACAACCAGACCGAGCTGTAGGAGGAAACTCTATAACCGAGGGGAAATTAATCTGGAAGCTACAAATAGGAGGAGCAGCCAATCAGCAGCATATGTAGTATGAGTCACTCTCTGCAGCATCCCCGGTGCTTGGTAATCAGCAGAACTGGATTCTGAGTCAGTGTAGGTCCCAAGCTGGTGGGAAACAAGCCGCTGCCATGGGTGACAGTACCCCCCTCTTGACGCGGGGTTGAAGAACCCCCAGAGCCTGGTTTAAAGGGAAATTCCTGAAAAAACATCTTCTTCAACCTGGGAACATGTAAGGCTTCTTCTGGAATCCAGGAACGTTCTTCCGGACCATAGCCCTTCCAATGGACCAGAAACTGCAACCGACCTCTAGATACTCTAGAATCCAGCACTTTCTCAACCACAAACTCCTGTTGACTGTGGACCACCACCGGAGCAGGCCTGAAAGAACTCCAGGTCCCAAATCTATCTGACTTATGAACAGGCTTTAATAAAGAGGCATGAAAAGTGTTGTTAATCTTTAACGAATTTGGTAGTTGGAGTTTGAAAGCAACTGGATTAACTTGAGAAATGATCCGGAAAGGACCAATAATTTGTGAGAGGGTTGCCGGAGTTTGATATTTCTAGTGGACAGCCACACTAAGTCCCCCCTTTTGAACGTGCAAGGCCTCCGATGTCTATCTGCCAATTTCTTAGAATGGAGAAATGCCTTGAGGAGATTATGATGCACCTTGACCCAAATACCACGGAGTCTGGAAACAGTCCCTGCATCAGAGGATCTGGAGAATATTAAATCAAAAGAATTGGCCCGAGGATGTTGGCCCATCACACAATAGAAGGGTGAAACTGAAGATGCAGAGTGACAGGAATTGTTAAAAGCAAATTCAGCCATGGGAAGATGAGACACCCAATCATTCTGGAATTTTGAGACGTAACACCGTAAATATTGCTCCAGGGTTTGATTAGCACGTTCTATCTGCCCATTAGACTGTGGGTGATATCCTGAAGACAAGCTGAGACTGATACCCAGTGCAGTGCAGAAACATCTCCAAAACCGTGCAACAAATGGTCGGAAACAATGTCACAGGGAAGACCATGCAAACAAAAAATATGTTCCAAGAAGAGGACAGAAAGTTCTTTGGCAGATGGCAATTTGGGCAGAGGAATAAAGTGCATCATTTTGCTAAAGCGGTCCACCATAGTCCAAATACCTGAACAGCCAGCAGAGCGTCCAGGGTCTTTTTGGTGTGGAAAGAGGAAGCAGTAATCCTGATGGTGGGGTACGAGGAGTCTTGTTACGAGCACAAACCGCACATGCCAAAACAAACTCCTGAACGTCCAAAGCCAAAGACGGCCACCAAACCGCATGAGAGATTAATTCAATGGTCTTATTGATGCCTGGATGTCCGAAAGCCAGTCTCACATGGAAGCCCTGTAGGACAGCTTTTCACAAATTTACAGGAACAAACAGGCGATTGGACGGTCTACCAGGAGGCGCATCCTCTTGAAATACAGACAGATTCTCAGCCAAATTTCAAGATAAAACCACCTGGATACAAGATCTGGGAATGATGGATTCTTTGATCACAGTATCCTGTTGGACAGGAGTGAAACTCCTGGACAATGCACCAGCCTTGATTTTAGTAGATCCGGGTCGAAAAGAAATGAGAAAATTAAATCTGGTAAAAAATAATGCCCATCATGCTTTCCTGGAGTTAAGCCTCTTGGCCGATTCAGTGTATGCCAAATTTTTGTGCTCGGTGAGGACAGAGATCCGGTGTTTGGCTCCTTCAAACCAATGTCTCCAATCCTCAAAAGCTAACTTAATGGCAAGCAGCTCCCTGTTCCCAACGTCATAATTTCACTCGGCTGAAGAAAATATACGTGAAAAAAATGCACATGGATGGAGTTTGCCATCCAACGGATTATTCTGAGAGAGAATAGCTCCTGCCCCAATCTCAGAGACGTCCACCTCAACCACAAAAGGCAGATCTGGATCCGGATGTTTGAGAACTGGGGCGCTGATGAAAGCAAGTTCGAGATGTTCAAAGGCCTGAACTGCCTGACTAGGCCAGTTAGAAGCATCCGCACCTTTCTTGGTTAACTCTACCATGGGGGCAACAATGGAGGAAAACGAGCCAATAAATCTCCGATAGCAATTGGAAAAACCAAGGAAACATTGAATGCCTTTCAATGTAGTAGGCTGAACCCAGTCCAATACTGCTTTAACCTTTCCAGGATCCATGGAGAAGCCATGAGGAGAAATAATATATCCAAGAAAAGATACTTGCTCCACATGAAACTCACACTTCTCCAACTTGGCAAATAACTAATTCTCTCTCAATTTAGATAGGACCTGACTGACATGCTGGACATGCTGGTGCATGGAGTAAGAGTAAATGAGGATGTTATCGAGATAAACAACCACAAAAATGCAAAGAAACTCCCGGAGTACATCGTTGATAAAGTCTTGAAAGACTGCTGAAGCATTAGTCAATCCAAACTGCATAACTAAATTTTCATAGTGCCTCGTATGCGTATTGAACGCCATTTTCCATTCATCTCTGGTCTTGATCCGGATCAAAGTATACGCTCCATGGAGATCAATCTTGGAAAAAATGGAAGCTTGCCGGAGCTGATCAAAAAGTACCGAGATCAAGGGCAAAGGGTACGAGTTTTTGATGGTGATTTTGTGTGTTGCCCTAAAGTCAATGCAAGGACGTAATGACCCATCCTTCTTCTGGACGAAGAAGAAACCAGCCCCAACCGGAGATTTAGAAGGACGGATGAATCCATTAGCCAAGGCATCCGCAATATACTCCTCCATGGCCTTATTCTCAGGTATAGAAAGAGAATAGAGATGACCCTTGGGTAACTTGGCTCCTGGTAACAGCTGTATGGTGCAATCATACGGACGATGAGGTGGTAGAGAATCGGCCTTTGATTTAGAAAAAACATCTGCAAAAAGATGGTATTGAGCAGGAAGTCCTGGAAGAGACTCTGAGACAGCAGAGATAGCCGTCCAGATGGGTGTAGATAAACAGCAATTTTGACACGCTGGACTCCATTTGACAATATCCCCTGTAATCCAATCAATGACGGGATTATGGGTCATTAACCATGGAAACCCAAAATGACGGGATCAAAAAGAACACTGGAGTAGCAAAAAAGAAATCATCTCTGAATGCAAAATTCCAACTGAGAGAGGAAGAGGTGGTGTTTTGAATTTGATAAGACCATTAGCCACCAGACCACCATCTAACCCACAAATAGGAACCTCTTGAGGTAAAGGAACTGCAGCTAAACCTGAGGAATGAAAAATGATAAGTCCGTGAAGTTCCCAGCAGCACCGCTGTCCACAAACGCCGATACGGAATGGACGGATTGCGACAGATGTACCAATGCAGGAACTAGCAACGAATTTTTGGAGAAAACAGATGCCAGGCCTAAATGTAACTCCTCTTTTACATTCAGACCCGATCTTTTACTGGCCTATGTGGGCAAGATTTCAGCGGATGACCTCTAGCTCGACAATATTGGCAGAGGCCTTGAGATCGTCATCTTTGTCTCTCCCTGGGCGATAGCCGGAAAGCTCCCAGTTGCATGGGTTCCTCAGAGTCCTCCGCCAGCAGCCAGGAAGGTGACTGAGGCGACTGTACAGAAAGACTGCGTTCTCGTTTGCGTTCTTGGAGGCGACGGTCAATACGGATGGCTGAAGAGATTAAGTCGTCAAGGGACTCAGGTGATGGATGTTGGACCAAAATGTCCTTGATGGCATCCGAAAGACCCAAGTGGAATTGGCTACGCAATGCCGGGTCGTTCCATCCTGAATCAACTGCCCATCTCCGAAACTCTGAGGAATAATCCTCTGCGGGATTCTTTCCCTGCCGAAGAGGCCGCAGCTTGGATTCGGCCAAATAACTACGGTCAGGATCTGCATATAATAATCCAAGAGCATTAAAAAAGGCATCTACTGATAAAAGCGCAGAATGTGTTGAAGCGAGACCAAATGCCCAAGTCTGTGAATCTCCTTGTAAGAGCGAGATCACTAATCCTACCCGCTGAGTCTCGGATCCAGAAGATAAAGGTCGGAGATGAAAATAGAGTTTACAACTCTCACGGAAATTCAGGAACTGAGTACGGTCTCCAGAAAACCTATCAGGGAGATTCATTTTAGGTTCCTTGGGAATGGCTCCAGGAGTGGATGCCCGAACATCCTCAAATCTTATAGAGAGCTCCTGAACTTTTTGGGTAAGCACTTGGATCTGTGCGGCAAGGATTTGTGCAGGGTTTTGAGCCTGCTCCATAATGAAGGACACGGAACGCACAGACTTAAATACAAAGTTGGCCGGTTATAATGTTATGGAAAAGTGTCTCACCAGATAAGGCAGGAAAACTTGGTTTGTAGAGTAGCCTGCGAGGAGGGCAGGATAACTTGGTTAGATGAGTTGCCTGCCATGAGGGCAGGATTTCTTGGCTAGATGAGTTGCCTGCCAGGAGGGCAGGATTTCTTGGCTAGATGAGTTGCCTGCCAGGAGGGTAGGATTTCTTGGCTAGATGAGTTGCCTGCCAGGAGGGCAGGATTTCTTGGCTAGATGAGTTGCCTGCCAGGAGGGCAGGATAACTTGGCTGGATGAGTTGCCTGCCAGGAGGGCAGGATTTCTTGGCTAGATGAGTTGCCTGCCAGGAGGGTAGGATTTCTTGGCTAGATGAGTTGCTTGCCAGGAGGGCAGGATAACACAGGCTGAAAATAGTTCAGGTGTAAATGTACAGTTTGATTACACACAGTAGGGCTGAGAAAACTGTAGCTGGTGATTATACAGAGGAAGCACGGACCCAAAGGCTTGGGCCTGCATACACTGAGCACAGCTTGTGGATGGTGAAAACAGACAGCAAGCTAACAGCATTCAGAGCAGAGTGGAACAACAGTCTTGAATAATTGAGCTACCTGCTGAAGCCTGGAAGGCAGCATGGAGGGAGACGGAGAGTGGTAAATAGAAGCAGCGGCTGAAGTGTAGACAATCATGAAGGATAGCTGGAACAACCAGACCGAGCTGTAGGAGGAAACTCTATAACCGAGGGGAAATTAATCTGAAAGCTACAAATAGGAGGAGCAGCCAATCAGCAGCATATGGAGTATGAGTCACTCTCTCGCAGCATCCCCGGTGCTGGGTAATCAGCAGAACCGGATTCTGAGTCAGTGTAGGTATGGAGCCGGTGGGAAACAAGCCGCTGCCACGGCTTGTGACAAGGGGGTACTATTACTGGGGGCATTACTCAGAGGCACTACTACTGGGGCTTTACTCAGGGGACATTACTATTGGATGAATTACTCACTGGGCACTACTACTGGGGGCATTACTCAGGGGGAACTACTACTAGGGGCATTACTATTGGGGCATTACTCAGAGGCACTACTACTGGGGGCATTACTCAGGGGACATTACTATTGGGGGAATTATTCAGGGGGCACTACTACTGGGGGCATTACTTAGATGACATTACTATTGGGTGCATTATTCAGGGAGCACTACTATTGGGGGCATTACTCAGGGGGAACTACTACTGAGGGCATTTTCCAGGGGCATTACTCAGGGGGCATTATGACTGGGGGTATAACGACTAGAGGCACTACTACTGGAGGCAGTACTATTGGGGGCACTGCATAAGTGGCATCACTCCTGGAGGCACTGCATTAGGGGGGCTTTGCTTAAGGGGCACTACCACTACTGGGGGCACTGCATAAGGAGCACTACCACTGTGGGCACTGCATAAGGGGCATTACCATTACAGGGGGCACTGCATAAGGGTCATTCCCACCACTGTGGGCTCTGCATAAGGGGCACTGTCACTGTGGGCACTGCATGGGCACTACCACTACTGGGGGCACTGCATAAGGGTCATTCCCACCACTGTGGGCTCTGCATAAGGGGCACTGTCACTGTGAGCACTGCATGGGCACTACCACTACTGGGGGCACTGCATAAGGGTTACCACTGCTGGGGCGCTTAGGTGTAGATCGTCATTCCACAGGCGTTGCGTGCATTACCTACCACTGACGATCTACACCTAAGCCTGTGAGTGTCCAGAACGGGGTGGGGTCCGGAACCCCCATTTTTTACCCGGAGTGAAACCACCAGCACATGGTATGGATTATTAACTTTCACTGTTCTTATCTATCCATCTTTGGAACGATTTGGACTTATTTGACTTTCATATCCTTCTTGATACCAGAAGGTTTAATTTATATCAACTTGTATTTTACTCTGTCTTTACCCAGTGCACTTTATGGCTTACATGTCCATGACACCTGATGGTTCATGGTAAACGATATCTTGCTGCTGTATTTATTTGCACTGTATGCACTTTGAATAAGAAACTCAATTATATTTATTGGAAAGTTGCTGCTATATTTTATGGAAATTTGTATGAAACTCAAATTATTTGGCCACTAAGTTTTAATCTTATATTGTCATTTTTTATGTCATTAATAAATTCAGTTTGCCATTTGGCCTAGATTATCCTACTGGAATTCATTTAACCATCAGAGCTTTGCATATTTCTTCATTGGGGTTAGGGATGCCCCTAGTTAGTGATCGCCAGCTGCTTTTGAGGGTGCACTTAGGGACCTACAGTACCACTTTTGTTCATTGTACCAGCCAATATCTTGGCTAGAGCACCAAATTGGTTAGGACTGGCTCTGAAACCAAGACTTGTGTGTCTAAGACACACTTAGCAAAGGAAGCTCTATATCCGCCCAACATTGGCCAATGCAAACTTAATTCCATCTAGGGGGGCAATTTAATTAGGCCCATGAGTAAATGCAAAGAGAAAAAGCTACCTAGTGGATGCGCAAAACTTGCAGCCCCTCGCATGGCACAAATATAGAGTCTCACTGAACTCTTACACTATACCACAACAAAAATGTATTGTGCCTCAAGGTGGCGCTGGATATACATAAACAGTAATTACAATATGAAAAAAGAAGAAGGAAGGGAAAGATACTTAGGGCTCTATTTATTAACATTATTTTTACTAAAGTAAAGTGAAAAAGGGTGTTTTCACACCCTTTTCACATTATTGTAGTTTCACCTACAGTTACTATAGGGCAATTGGAGTAAAATTCATAAAATTCTACTCCAACCCCTAAGTATCATTTATTTTTAGTAAGCAGATCGCATTTCCCATAATTTTAATGGGAAACGTGATCCGACCAAAGTTACTAAAAATAAATTGTAAAAAAATACAGAGGATAGCTCTGTGATAATAACGCCACCTGGACGTGGCGTTGTCCAAGGTCTCCCCCAGTTACCGGGCTCCTACTCTGCTCTAAAAGGCAGAGCAGAGCCCGGAGCCGGTCCCAGTGATCAGCTGTGTGGTCTAAACAGACCGCAAGCTGACACACTGCAAAAAAAATAAAAAATAGTCAAAAAAAAAAATCACTAACCTGACTCCAGGGACCGGTGGTCGGGGCTCCGGTGATGTTCTTCCTCCGGTCAGCTGGTCTCCCATGCTGCACTGCGGCCTGGTCATCAGGTGATCGGGTCCCAGTGCAGTATCAGCTGACCGGAGGCATGGATGACATCACCGGAGCACCGATGACTGCAGGTAAGTGCTATTAAGGGAGGGGGGTCGCATGGGGGTCCGCGATCGTGGGGGGCGGGGCTTAGCGCTGGGGGGGTAGCAGCGGCGGCCGGTCGGCGCATGCACGGGGCACTAGTCACAGTATTTTTTTCGAAAATACCGTGACTAGCGTGTGGAGGGGGTTCGCAGAGACAGAGCTTTCTCGTAAGCTCTGTCCCTGCAAGGGATTTGTAGTAAATCCCTGTGATATTCCCTGAATTCACAATGCAAATTCAGTCGGTAATATCACACTACTATGCGGATTGTAGTAAATAGTGCCCTTAATCCTTTTCAAAGGAACAAATTCTCTCTGACCATCATCCCTTTTTAGGAGTTACAGCAATTCCTGATGTTCTCCATATGACGCATATAGAAAAAACACAATACAAAAAGAGATTCCTTAATGATAATATGTACGATGTGGTTTATCAAGTATAAATCCTATATAAAAGATGTGGATCTCTAAAATGAATGTATAATATGCAGGCATACCCCAACTCACATAATGTTGTGTGAGGGTGTTCTCATCTAGGTATCTTTATTATCCCACCCTTTAGTTGCCCGACAGGATCACTTGTAGTGGGTGAAAAGAGATCGCCGGAGAGAAAAAGTTGCGTACCCTACTCACATTCGGTGTACGTTGCTACTGCTCATAAAGGTTTCTTTGTGTATTTCGGTGCTCCTTTAATTAGTCCTCATACATGGTTCATCCTCATAAAAAAGGAGAAGAGTAGTATGTATGGGCAGTAAAACATTTAATAAACACAAAAAAAACTATAACACAATGACAAATTCCAAATAATAAAAAAGGAGGGTGATAACTTTATGTATAAGAATCAGTGGAGGCCGGAATCTACTGCCTCATTCAGAAAAGGCATCTATCAATAATGTCCAAGAGTGGAGGTTCCCTTCATTGTGTTATAGTTTTTTTTTTTTTTGTGTTTATGGGTACGCCTGCATCATATACGTTCATTTCAGAGATCCACATCTTTTATATAGGATTCATACTTGATAAACCACATCGTACATATTATCATTAAGGAATCTCTTTTTGTATTATGTGTTTTTTCTATATGCATCATATGGAGAACATCAGGAATTGCTGAAACTCCTAAAAAGGGATGATGGTCAGAGAGAATTTGTTCCTTTGAAAAGGATTAAGGCCCTCATTCAGAGCCGTACGCTCTGAGCAGAGCGCACGCTCTGAATGAGGGCCGGCCTCCATGAAAATGGAGCGTCCTTCTGGACGCTCGTATAGCTGTGGGTCACCACCCACAGGCTATACGAGCGTGCATTTTGATGGCCGCGATGGTCGAGACCATCGCGACCATCGAAATTGCGAGCCGGAGCCTGCGGTTGAGGTTTTCAACCGCAAGCTCCGGAGTGATTTTGGCTCTATCAGAGCCAAAATCACTCCCACTGACATCACTAGTGATGTCAGTGGGCCGGCTTTTGACGGGAGGCGTTCCCGTGGGAACGCCCCCGTCAGGGAGGCACGCCCCCGGCACGCCTACCAAAGGGGGCGTGCTGTCAATCAACATTGACAGCACGCCCCCTTTGATCGGACACAACGAGCGAAGGACTTTCCTTCGCTCGTCGCGTCTGGCGCATGCGCACGACGGAGCTACCTCCGTCGTGCGCATGCTCAGTCCAGAACATCGACCCACTTGCGAGCGGACAGCCGCTCGCGAGTGGGTCTGAATCAGGCCCCAAGTATCTTTCCCTTCCTTCTTTTTTCAGATTGTAATTACCATGAGTAAATGCGGCTATATGCTGCACTTACAGTACTACCGAACTCAGGGCCTGATTCTCAGCCACTCGTAAGCGGCTGCTCGTTCGCTGTGAGCGATGTTCGCACAACTGTGCATGCGTATGGGTCGTAATGCGCATGCGTAAACCAGTCATTGAGGTCGGAAATCGAGCGCTCGCAAAACAGCGAGGGGCTGCTAATTTGACTGACGGAATGTACCGTTTGTGAGTGGTAACAGGGGAAGGTGCTTGAAAACGAGGGAGTGGACATCCGAACGCAGACGTGCCTACCGGTAAAAAGGGCGTTTAATGGGAGTGCATAATTAGTAAAGGAGCGTCATCGACCACGTCACTTGGTTGTCTTTTAGCGTGAACTGCTCGCAGTGATAGCGGTCAGAAAAACCTACCACAAGCACTGCGAGCAGTTCAGATGTCTTTCGATGTACCCGATTAATCAAATAAATACCGGAGATGACGTGTGATGTGAACGGCAAAGGGGCGTCTTTACAAAATAGCGAGCGCATTTTTCGTTCGCTCGCTCAGACATAGAGGCGTCAACAAACCGCAATGAGCAAGTGCTCAATTTAAATAGCCGGCCCCTTTTTAGGAACGACCGTCCGCAAATAGCGTCCGGCTCTGAATCAGGCCCTCATAGCGAAGCTTTGCGGATTTTGCTTTTGTGGGCTAACGCCCATTAGCCCATTAACTGCAATGTATCTGTCCTGCTGTAAAGGGATCTTGATATATATATCATGAATACACAGAATGAAGTAAAAGAAAAATGTCAATTTGAATTTAAGTTTTATAGCAACTGAATAGTAAATATGTTACATTTGTATAATTAAGAATTGAATGAGTATCAGTCCGCCCCACCCTTCAAATAGAAATATTGTGTACTGCGCATATGCACCAAATATGTGTATGCGTACTGTACATCTGTATATAACTTTTGGCATACCGTTGACTTGCATCTCCTGAATCCTAGAAGGGTGGAACAAAGGTTGTTCACTACACAAAAGCATGGTAACATAATTGTGATACAATTAAATATGGACACATCTTTAGATACACATGTTAGGTGGCGTATTTCTTGCTGGTGCTGGAGTGCAATGATACACAATGATGATGATGATCAGTAGCACTGTCTAGCTCCTTCTGATTGCCAAGGACGTCCAAAGTCTTGGGCGAATCATGGTTTCCTCCGTCTCTGAGCATGTGTAAGATTTAAGCCTTTTTGATAAAAATGAACACAAGGCATCGCCTTTAAATGCATCTTTTCTGCAATACTTGTATCTCATTTAAATAATCTAATCTCGCAAAATAATAATAATAATAATAATCTAATCTCTCATTTTTGGCAGAGTAGTGCATAACTATGACCATTTGTGTGCCCAGCCTGCATTGTACAAGAACTCCTCTATTCTGATATCAGAAGATGTAATGAGCGGTACACACTAGACGATATGTCGTCTGATCCGGACTGAATTGTGCCACACTCAGAGGTGAGCGTACGCAAGTGTCTATCGGTTTCAGGCGGATCTCTCGTCCCCAAGATAGGCTGGTGCAAAGTGTGCTGATAGGGATGATGGCTGCTCTCTCAAGCGTATGTATAGGTAGGGTGTAATCATCATCCCGGCACAGACAATCCCGGTGGACAGAATCCCGGCGCTGGAATCTAAACAGCAGTCAGAATCCCGACTCCAGAATCCCAATAGCTGCGATCCTGATGGTGAATATTAGGGTTAGGGTTAGGTTTTAAAGTTAGGGGTTAGGGTTAAGCACTAGGGGTGGGTCAGGGTTAGGCTGTAGGAGGGGACAGTTAGAGTTAGGCTGGGAGAAAGGTGGGTAAAGGGGAGGGTTAGAATACTTACCTGCATGCATCGGGATTTCCACCGTCATCAATACGCTGCCGGGATTCCAACCACCGCTGGCAGCATCAGTGCCGGGATCACGTACCCAACCCATATAGGGTACTGTAGCCACAAGGATTTTATGTGACCACGCACAGATGCAACCATTTTGTGTGCAATTCTGCATCAGGCCCTATATGCACAGTGTTAAAAAAGATGCACAATAGAATATGCACTATGTGGCATACCTACTCTTCCGAAACATGAAGGATGCCTGAGGTTCCCCAGGTAAGCTTGATAACGCGATTCACGCTGAATTGCATAATTGTGGCCCCACCCCAGCTTTACAGTGCTGGGAATAGTACCTTTGTGTATAAGGGGGCGGAGTCACAATGACATGAACACAGTGCCACGCCCACTGCACTACCCACCTGGCTGCCCCCACATCCCTCCCAGACCTCCCACCTGGCTGCCAGGGACAGCCAGGAAGTCAGCAAGTTCGCTGTGTGGCTGCTTTTCTACCATGTTCATAAATTAGCTTTAGTGAGTCAGACAGAGCGAGAATCAGATACGGAGTCAAATTTTCCTCACTGCTGTATGATTTTATTTGAAGGTGTCTTTAAAGTAAACAGCACGCTTCATTTAATAGGTCGCTCTAACCATCACTAGCCCTTTATGAAAGCAGTCTGCAGCCAGACAAGAAAGAAAGTATTTGGGAATATTCCATGATTTCACACACAAGATTTCTTATTCCGTTGAACAAATACACTGTGTACACATGAAAAAACACAGTCGTTAGTACAGTACGTGGTCGCGCTCGAAATGTTTTCAACAGAGCATGTTTTATATTGCTCCAGCATTTTAAGCCACAAGTATGAAGATATTAACAGAATAGCAGATAAACCTTTTCCTAGACACCAGAAAGTAAATATCCCGAGACATTGAAGATGTGCAGTAAATTGCCACATTCCAGTCAGCGTTTTAAATTGTAGGTTCACATGCACTTAAGAGTCATTCGCAGGGCCATAACTAGGGTAGTGCGGCCAGTGCCAGGGCAAAGGGCACTGCAGGATCGGGGGCGCTCTATGGGCCTCTCAATTTATGTTTATTATCATTCTCACTTGTAGCTTCCTCTTCTTTTATCCCCAGCATCTCCTGGCCTCCCCCATCTCTTCCCTGGCCTTTCCCCATGAGGCCATGGGAGTTGGGGCGCTAATGCTCTTTCTGGCAGAGGACACCAAAAAGTCTAGTTACGGCTCTGCTCATTCGCATGGTCCTCACATGTAGAATTATAACATACATTTTACTGCTAAACTCACATTTTCTAAACTCTCACCCTATTACATTTGGCCCAAGGACTTTGAGCCTGACTCAGACCCGCTCGCGAGCACACAGACCTCACTGCGCATGTGCACGCTGGAGCCGGCTCCGGTGTGTTCATGCGCGAGACCCGGCCAGCGACAAGCGCTCCGCCGCTACGGGTCTCTCACCTAAAGGGGGCGGCTGTCGATTTTGATTGACAGCTCACTCCGTTTTAGAGGCGGGCAGAGGGGGTGGCTACACAAACAGAGGCGTTCCCGAAGGAACGCCTGCCGTTTGTGGGAGGCACCACTGACATCACCAGTGACTGTTAGAGCAGGAAGCTCTCTGGGGCTTGCGACGGACGAGACCCTACCACAAGGGTCTCGTCGCAAGCCTAGATGGTTGCGATGGTCGCGACCATCGCGACCGTCACCTGTCCGCTCGCAAAAGCTGTGGGTGGTCACCCACAGCTTAGCGCGCGGCCAGGACGCCGCAACCAAAAAAAAAAAAAAAAACGCCCTGATTCAGAGCGAGCGCTCTTCAAGAGCGTCCGGCTCTGAATCAGGCCCTTTGTTCAATACAATGAAATCAGAATTGTGTATGTTTTTTCTTCTTCTTTGCAATATGATTCTGTAAAAGGTTTCGATTTCTGATTTTTTTGTTGTTGTAAATAGTCTCTTCCTTCTACTCTAAAATCTTCTAAAGAGGACAAGTGGTAAAGTTCTCCATAGCAACCTAACAGCTTCTAGTAATCATTAAATCATGTACGTTCTATAAAATGATAAGTAAAAAAAAACTGATTGATTGCTCTCTTCAGAGAGTTTGATATATATCCCCAGGGGCGTAGAGAGATAGAGAAAAGTGGAGCGGGCCAGCAAGGTAAGTGAGGTTGTCCCTAAATTTTGTTATGTGGCCCACAGATTTTTAGTTATGCCTTTGCTTAATCCTTTCATTTTAGATTAAGGTGGGAAGGAGGGGGGATTTATCCAAGCTTTGAGGGAGAGAAAATTGATAGAAATAAAGGGGCATATTTAATAACTAGTGATATTCTTGTTATCACTCGTTGCTAATCTTGGTGCTCCAACCAATCAGCTCCTGTCATTTTACAGGCAGTTAGGAGCTGATTGGTTGGAGCACCATTTAAGATTAGTAACGAGTGATAACAAGAATATCACTCATTATTAAATATGTCCCAAAGTACCAACCAATCATCTTATATCTGTAATTTTTCAAACACAGGGGTTTATGTATCAAGCAGTGAAAAGCGTGCAGAATTTGCCCATAGCAATCAATGAACTTTGAAGTAGCATTTATCAAGTACAGGCTATAAAATAATAGGTAGGAGCTGATTGGTTGCTATGGGCAACTTCTCCACACTTTTTACTGCTTGATACATAAACCCCACAGTCTGTAAAGTGACAGTAATACCCCTTTTACACCAAACAAATAACCCGGGTTATTGCCAGGTCAATCCGGGTTGAGGCTTTGTGTGAACGGCTCCCAAAAAAATAACCCGGGTCGATTTACCAGGCAATCTTACTCGGATTGAGAGCAGGGTTGAAAACAGGTTGTTCCCGGGTCATTAGGCAGTATAAACGGGTGCTACCCTGCTAGCTCTGAATGATGCTGATTGGAGCTTCTGGGGCACTGGCAGATGATGTAATTTGTCAGTGCCCTGCATAGAGAGACTCACATGAAGCCATCGCTTGCCTGCCTAACCTCCTGCACCACAGCAGCCTGACCAGCAGCCACAAAAGCAGGCAGGCACACAGCCTGCCATAGCCAGAACTGCAGCCTGCACCACAGCCTGACCAGCAGCCACAAAAGCAGACTGATACACAGCCTGCCACAGCCAGAACTGCAGCCTGCACCACAGCCTGACCAGCAGCCACAAAAGCAGACTGATACACAGCCTGCCACAGCCAGAACTGCAGCCTGCACCACAGCCTGACCAGCAGCCACAAACACAGGCTGATACACAGCCTGCCACAGCCAGGACTGCAGCCTGCACCACAGCCTGACCAGCAGCCACAAACGCAGGCTGATACACAGCCTGCCACAGCCAGGACTGCAGCCTGCACCACAGCCTGACCAGCAGCCACAAACGCAGGCTGATACACAGCCTGCCACAGCCAGAACAGCAACCTGTAGCAATGCTGGAAACAGTCCCCACCCCTCTCTTTTGCTGCCTTTTGTGACCATCTTTGTCAGACCTTAAAGCAGATCATTTTTAATGACTTCTATAGAGAAAAGCAGGGATTACCAGGGTTCAGTGTAAACGGGGCAAACCCAGGAATAACCCGGGTCGAGTTGCAGTGTAAACAGGGTCTGAAGCCGAGTTCAACCCGGGATTGACCAGTGTTCAAATTCCAGGGTCGGACCCGGGATTTTGGTGTAAAAGGGGTATTAGGAGCTCAGAGAACAAAGTATGAGAGGGGCGGCTGTGAAACGCAGTGGAGAGGTGGTGATGCTGCAGTGACTTGTGGTGAAAGTGTCTGCTCTGGGGAAACAAATAATACCATGTGTCACAACTGTGATTTGTGCAACTAAGGGATTTGCAGGAGAGAAAAAATACAAGTGATAAGAGATGGTCTGGCCCCATCACTGGGCAGTTACCATGTCTGTGTCAGCTCCACGTCCAGCTTTCTTATTACAAACCTATTTCACAGAGTGGCTGAGCCGAGTGACCTATGATATGGCACTATTCTCTGAAACACCCCAAATCGGCTTTGCATAAGGTGGGGATAGTGAGGGAGGGTCAGGGCCGGCCTGAGCCTAATATTTTTGGTAAGCGAAGATACATTTTGGCGCCCCCTGACGGAATTTGCATGTGTCGAAGGTGCGTGCACCCGACAAAGGAAAGGAGTGTGGTATAATGGGAAAAGCCATAATCATGAGCGCCGCCCTGTAATTCCAATCATGCTGGGTACATGCCCAGTGCTCTTGGAGCTGTTGGGCATGCTCTGTCACTTTCTCCAGTCAATAGATGCTGCATGCATATGCATGGCATCTATTCAACACCCCCCCCCCATTTGGGACACTTTCTTGCTATAATCGGGGTGGTAGGGAGGTATGCTAAAGGCGAGGTCTCAAAAGAAAGGGGTGTGGTCACACAATAGTATCCCCAATGCAAACCACACCACACAGTAGTGTCCCTTATACACTGTGCCAATATTAGTGCCCCTTATACACAATGCCCACAGTAGTAGTGTCCCTAATACAATGCCCACAGTAGTACTGTCCCTTGTACAATGCCTACAGCTATAGTGTCACTTACACATAATGCCCACAGCAGTGGTACCCCTTATGCAGTGCCCCCATTAGTGGCGCCCCTTCTGCAATGCCCCCATTAGTAGTGGCCCCAGTAGTAATGCCCCCAGTGGTAGTGCCCCCAAACGTAATGCTCCCTGTAAATGTGCCCCCTGTAGTAGTGTCCCCAATAGGAATGCCCCATGTAACAGTTCCCCCATTAGAAATGCCCCTGCAATAATGCCCCCAGTAGTACTGCAGCCAATAGTAAGGCCCCTGTAAAAGTGTCCCCAGTAATAATGCCCCCTGTAAAAGCACCCTCAGTAGTAATGTCCATGTAATAATGCACCAAGTAGTAGTTCCCATGTAATAATGCCCCCAGTAGAAGTGCCCATGTAAGTGCCCCCAGTAGTAATGCCCCTGTTATAATGCCCCCAGTAGTAGTGCCCATGTAAAAGTGCCCACAGTAGTAATGCCCCCTGTATATGTGCCCCCAGTAGTAATGCCCCTGTAAAAGTACCCCCAGTAATAATGCCCTATGTAAGAGTGCCCCCAGTAGTAATACCATATGTAAAAGTGCCCCCAGTAGTAATGCCCCCTGTAAATGTGCCCCCAGTAGTAATTCCCCCCTGTATATGTGCCCCCAGTAGTAATTCCCCCCTGTATATGTGCCCCCAGTAGTAATTCCCCCCTGTATATGTGCCCCCAGTAGTAATTCCCCCCTGTATATGTGCCCCCAGTAGTAATGCCCTATGCAAGAGTGCCCCCAGTAGTAATGCCCTATGCAGGAGTGCCCCCATTAGTAATTCCCCCCTGTATATGTGCCCCCAGTAGTAATGCCCTATGCAAGAGTGCCCCCAGTAGTAATGCCCTATGCAGGAGTGCCCCCAGTAGTAATGCCCCCTGTAAATGTGCCCCCATTAGTAATGCCCTATGCAAGAGTGCCCCCAGTAGTAATGCCCTATGTAAATGTGCCCCTAGTAGTAATGCCCCCTGTAAATGTGCCCCCAGTCGTAATGCCCTATGCAAGAGTGCCCCCAGTAGTAATGCCCTATGTAGAAGTGCCCCCAGTCATAATGCCCCCTTTAAATGTGCCCCCAGTAGTAATGCCCTATGTAAAAGTGCCCCCAGTAGTAATGCCCCCTTTAAATGTGCCCCCAGTAGTAATGCCCCCTGTAAATGTGCCCCCAGTAGTAATGCCCTATGTAAATGTGCCCCCAGTAGTAATGCCCTATGTAAATGTGCCCCCAGCAGTAATGCCCTAAGTAAATGTGCCCCCAGCAGAAATGCCCTATGTAAGAGTGCCGCGCATACTGTACACACAAATAAAAACACAATACTTACCTCAAGCCGCGATCCTGTATCCTCTGCCGTCCGCCGCTCCTCGTTACTATGGGAGAGACGTCATGACGTGTCTCCCATAGTGCCTGTGGGGGGAGCCGAAGCCGGAGCTCAGGAGTGAGCTCCGGCTGCCGGTGTGTGAACCCGGGCGCCCGCTGGTAGAATCACAGTGGGTGCCCGGCAAATGGACCTCCCTGCGGTGGTCGGGGGGCGGGGGGAGTATTGTGGGAAGGAGTGTGGCGACGGGAGGGGACGGGAAGGACTGGAGTGTGGCCGCGCTATTGAGCTGTGGTCTGGCGACAAATCCAAGCGCCCTCTGCTGGCCGGCGCCATACACAGCTGCGTAGTCGGCGTAACGGGCGGGCCGGCCCTGGGGAGGGTCAAAGACAGACAGAAGAGATGCATTATGGCTACAGCCATTGCTGCTCCGGAGGACAGGATAAGGTGTGTATACTCTACAACAGGAGATTGTATTACATAGCCTCTTATGGGATGCAGTCACGATGCTGGCGGACGGGATGCTGGACATCGATATACCGACGCCGGAATCCCGAAGAGGATGAAGATGCCGATGACGCTATCCAGAACAGGATGAAGATACCGATGGCATATGGAGCGCCGGCATCCCGAAGGTAAGTATGCGGTTTAGGATTAGCAGGGAATGAGGCATTATGTTTAGGCACCCCCGGGGGGGGTTTAGGGTTAGGCTACGTGGAGGGTGAGTTGAGGTTAGGCTCCACCGGGGGAGAGTTTAGGGTTAGGCACCGCCCGGGGTGGGTTAGGTTTAGGGTGCAGGAAGTGGGGTTAGGGTTAGGCACCCCTGGGGGGAGGTTAGGGTTAGGCTACAGGGAGGGGGGTTAGGCACCTCCGGGTGGGAGGAGGTTAGGATTAGGCACCACTGTGGGAGGGTTAGGGAGGGACAGGGTAAGTGGGATGCCAAGGATTTCGCATATCGGGATGTCGCTGTCTGTCTTCTGACCGCCGGCATCCAGTCCGCCGGCCATCCAAACCCATTCCGCCTCTTGTGCCTTCATATACTACTAGGTGTTATCTCTAACACTACCTGGGTTGTTCTTTTTCTCTCTTTCTTTGTTCCTCTCTCTAGATGTACTAAGCCTTGGAGAGTGGTTGGTACTTTATCTGTCTCCACTTTATCAATCAGCTCCTGTCACTTTATAGGCTGTGTTTGAAAAATGACAGTTATCTCTATCCAAGGTTTAGTACATCTCCCCCTCTGTCCTTTCTCCTATCACTCATTCCTCCTGTCTCTGTTCAGCCCTCTCCTCACTCTTTTTCTTCTCTGACTCCCCCTGTTACTCCATTTCTCTCCTCCCCCCTCATCTGTCTATTTCTCTGATCAGCACTTGATTTTATTATATAAAAATATGCCTTTTCTCCTCTACAGAGTGTTTTCTTTTTGTGTACAGTATGTGGCCTATGCATTCCTGTGTGCTATTTTCTTTCATTATACTATTATACATTTTTGCTTGTGAATAACATTGGGATGTTGTTTTTGGTTGATTTTCAGGAGTGTCTTTGTTTTCATCATTTCAACAGAAGTCTTTGGATACTGTAAATGTGAGTTATGCCGGAACTCTCTGGAAATCAACATCACTGACATACAGTCAGGTGCATAAATATTGGGACATTGACAGAATTTTCATATTTTGGCCTCTATTCACCACCACAATGGCTTTGAAATGAAACAAACAAGATGTACTTTAACTGCAGACTTTCAGATTTAATTTGAGGGTAATTACATCCAAATCAGGTGAACGGTGTAGGAATTACAACGGTTTCTATATGTGCCTCCCACTTTTTAAGGGGCCAAAAGTAATGGGACAAACTAAACAATCCTAAATCTAACTTTCACTTTTTAATACTTTGTTGCAAATCCTTTGCAGGCAATTACAGCCTGAAGTCTGGAATGCATAGACATCACCAGACGCTGGGTTTCATCCCTGGTGATGCTCTGCCAGGCCTCTACTGCAAATGTCTTCAGTTCCTGCTTGTTCTTGGGGCATTTTCCCTTCAGTTTTGTCTTCATCAAGTGAAATGCATGCTCAATCGGATTCAGGTCAGGGGATTGACTTGGCCATTGCATAACATTCCACTTTTTAGCCTTAAAAAACTCTTTGGTTGCTTTTGCAGTATGCTTCGGGTCATTGTCCATCTGCACTGTGAAGCGCCGTTCAATGAGTTCTGAAGCATTTGACTGAATATTTATTTATTATTTATTTATTACCAGTTATTTATATAGCGCACACATTTTCCGCAGCGCTTTACAGGGAATATTTGGCCATTCACATCAGTCCCTGCCCAGTGGAGCTTACACTCTATATTCCCTATCACGCACACACACACACATACATACTAGGGGTAATTTTCTTAGGAGCCAATTAACCTACTAGTATATTTTTGGAGTGTGGGAGGAAACCGGAGTACCCGGAGGAAACCCACGCAAGCACAGGGAGAATATACAAACTCCACACAGTTAGGGCCGTAGTGGGTATTGAACCAACGACCTCAGTACTGTGAGGCAGTAACGCTAAGCATTACACCGTCTGTGCTGCCCAATATGAGCATATAATATTGCCCGAAACACTTCAGAATTCATTCTGCTGCTTTTGTCAACAGTCACATCATCAATAAATACAAGGGAACCAGTTCCACTGGCAGCCATACATGCCCATGCCATGACACTACCACCACCATGCTTCACTGATGAGGTAGTATGTTTTGGATCATGAGCAGTTCCTTTCCTTCTCCATACTCTTCTCTTCCCATCACTTTGGTACAAGTTGATCTTTGTCTCATCTGTCCATAGGATGTTGTTCCAGAACTGTATTGGGTTTTTTAGATGTTGTTTGGCAAACTCTAATCTGGTCTTCCTGTTTTTGTGGCTCACCAATAGTTTACATCTTGTGGTGAACCCTCTATATTCACTCTTGTGAAGTCTTCTCTTGATTGTTGACTTTTACACATATACATCTACCTCCTGGAGAGTGTTCTTGATTTGGCCAACTGTTGTGAAGGGGTTTTTCTTCACCAGGGAAATAATTCTTCTGTTATCCACCACAGTTGTTTTCCGTGGTCTTCCGAGTCTTTTGGTGTTGCTGAGCTCTCCGGTGCATTCTTTCTTTTTAAGAATGTTCCAAACAGTTGATTTGGCCATACCTAATGTTTTTGCTATCTCTCTGATGGGTTTGTTTTGATTTTTCAGCCTAATGATGGCTTGCTTCACTGATAGTGACAGCTCTTTGGTTCTCATATTGAGAGTCGACAGCAACTGATTCCAAATGCAAATGTCACACCTAGAATCAACTCCAGACCTTTTACCTACTTAACTGATAATGAAATAACGAGGGAATAGCCCACACCTGTCCATGAAATAGCTTTTGAGTTGATAGTCCCATTACTTTTGGCCCCTTAAAAAGTACGAGGCACATATAGAAACCGTTGTAATTCCTACACCGTTCACCTGATTTGGATGTAATAACCCTCAAATTAAATCTGAAAGTCTGCAGTTAAAGCACATCTTGTTTGTTTCATTTCAAAGCCATTGTGGTGGTGAATAGAGTCCAAAATATGAAAATTCTGTCAATGTCCCAATATTTATGCACCTGACTGTAGGTGGGAGGGGTGAGAGGTCATACCAACTGTCCTTGCATGCCAATATGATGACATAATTTTTATCACTCTTCAGCTTTATTAGATAGGCTACCTGGTCTATAAATGGCCATTGTAGGAGCATTAGCTATGTGGGTGTTTGGTAACATGGGCGTATTGGTGAAATGCTGAGGTTATATGGAGTTATTTGGGTTATGTCTGCATGTGAGGCTATATGGGGGTGCATGGGTAAATATTTTTGCTGTGTATAATAAATTGACATTGTTGTATATACTAAGTTTTTACCTCCACTACAGATAATGCGACAGGTATATCTGTTTCACAAAACCATGCATGTCAGCTATACATATATTCAGTTTGCTGTAATAGCATGCTAATGTGATTTTCAGCATGCATGAATACGTTTTGCAACCGCGCGCCCGAAAAGGGGGCGTGGTCATGAAAAGGGGGCGTGTCTATAAGACGCATCCCCTTTTCGTCATACTTGGGGGCGTGCCCGGTGCTTACGGACATGCCGGGCAGCCCCCAAGCGCTGCAGAAAGGGAGAATAGATGCCGGGCGCATGCGCCCCGCGTCTATTCTCCGGCGGTGACCGGGACGTCACCGCGACACCGCATGTTTCTCCACCCGCGGGACACTGCGTCCTGCGGGTGAGAACGGCACCCGCAGGCTGTGAGGGCAGGGCGCTTTTTGCCCTTCTCCTGGAGGGCAGGGTGCTTTTTGCCCTCCAGAAGGAGAGCAGGGCGCCACGCCCCGCTAAAACAGCCTAGCGGGAACGCTATTATCTTATCTTAGCTAATCTAATGCCACACTAAGCTAGGTTTTAGTATTTTAGTTTTGTGTATTTTTTTTTTAAGTTGTATTGTAATGTAATTAAATACATTATGTACACTGGAAATCTACACTTTAGTCGTACAGTATGTCATTAATTTCCATTCCTCGTTTTTAAGGCACATAGGGGTCTATGTACTAAGCTTTGTAAAGAGATAAAGTGGAGAGAGATAAAGTACCAACCAATCAGCTCCTGTCATTTTTCAAACACAGCCTGTAACATGACAGTTACGAGCTGATTGGGTTGGTACTTTATCTCTCTCCAAGGGGCCCATTTATCAAAGTATATTTGAGGTATAATCCCAGAAAACACCCTTTTTTGCATGGGGGATGCAATGCTGCCAAATTTACCAATATCCGGAATGTGATGCATTCCGGATATTGTCCCCCGCGCCTAACACCATCTGGAAATGCGAAAATGGGCTACACCGCGCATAATTAGCCGACGGGGGGATCCACCAGTACCCTCCCCGGCTATGGCAGCTAAGCCATAGCTCCTGCACTGGCCGGCAACTCTCTGGAGACATCGCAGGGACAGGCTCCTTTCGGAGCCTGTGTCCCTGCATGTTCCGGATTATACATCCAGCCGCTATGATTGCATTTTCAATGCGATCATGGGCGGTACTGTAATGTACTGATCGCATTGCAAAAGCGATCATTATTAAATGGGGACCCAAGACTTAGTACATGTCCCTCTTATAGTCCACAAATATAGCTGGATTGATGATGGTAACAATTAATTCTGCTGTGTGAATGAGGTAAATCCTGTGCATCCAGATGCAGAATGTGGAACATTTCCTGTGGGACACTTCTGAAATTGTTGCTCATCTCTACGTTCTGCTTATGCTGTTGACTATGTCTGTCAGCAGATGGCAGCAGAGAAACATTTTACTATGAAATAATATCAAGACAGCTGCCATTAAATATTTTTATTACTGGATAGGTAACCCTGCACAAAAAAACTAAAAATGTCATTATGGCTGTATACATTTTTACATTCCATGTTCCGTTCGACACATTTTGGGGGATATTTACTGTATCAAACAGTTGAAAGCGAACAAGTTGAGGTGTTGTCTATAGCAACCAATGAGTTTTTGGCTATAATGTTATAGTATGTACTAGATAAATTACAGCTACAATCTGACTTGTTGCTATGCCATATATCCTTCTGTACAAGTTTTGATTCCATCTCCCCCTAAATCTGCTCTTCCTGCACTTTGTATGGGAACCAAGACAAGCAGGTGTCTGGTGAATGGGGAGTTCATTATTGTTTTAGTATTTGGTGGGGTTAACCCTTAAGAACACTTTTGCCTTAAACTTGGGCCTAATGCAAGACAGAACATACAATAGTTATGGGTCTCTCTGACAGGAACCTCCTATTGGCTGGAGGGCGTGCTCCACGCCAGTCCCACACAATAATACTGATCAATGACAACAATTAATAATGACACAGCATTTGGCATTCAAAATAGTCACTATTTATTTACGAGTGAATTGTATGGTGGCAGAGAAAGGATGGCTAGAACACAGGAAGACCATACAATGCGCAACTAACCATAACAAAAGCACGTACTGCAGGTGGAGACCACCAAAATGCTCAAACCAAAAGTACATGGGTAACCAACTCCTCCTTTTAAACTTGAATACCCATCCCATGAGGTATTGGTGCTCCCATAAGGGTGGTGCATCTTGCCACATAGTCACGAAGGTGAGTGCATCCAAAAAAATATATACAAGAGTAAACTTACACTAGTACATCGGCCGCTGCTATACTGTACTTTCCCACCGAACGTTATAGCCAGCAAAACAACCACCAAAGAACAAACAGGGAAGGGGGGGACAGTAAGATCCAGCAGGCAATGAGGTATTGATCTACCACTGCAGCACAGTAACATCCTCTAAAACTGAAACACACCCCTTGAACACCTATTGGCTAACCCTGTGTGACTGACAGGAAGGCCAGCCGCAGCCTTGTGGTTTAATCCCCCACCAGCATATTCTGCCCTCAGTTTATCAACTGCTAAAAGCTACAATGCAAATCTGGGTACTTGTGTTCTTTACGGACTCAGGGGGTCATTCAGACCCGCTCGCGAGCGGCAGTATGCTCGCAAGCGGGTCGATGTTCCCCACTGCGCATGCGCACGACGGAGGGAGCTCCGTCGTGACCGGGGAGTGATGGGCTTTCCATCGCTCCGGGTCTCGCACCAAAGGGGGCGTGCTGTCGATGTTGATTGACAGCACGCCCCCTTTGGTGGGCATGCCGGGGGCGTGCCTGCCAGACGGAGGCGTTCCCATGGGAACGCCTACCGTCTCAAGCCGGCCCCACTGACATCACTAGTGATGTCAGTGGGAGCGATTTTGGCTCTGATAGAGCCAAAATCACTCCTGGGCTTGCGGCAGCGAGACCCTGCCGTTAATCATGGTAATGTCTAAATCTCCTTCACGGAGAGGACCCTGACGTCATCAGCCAGTGTCCAGCGTCATTCCTAGTGTCCAGCATCATTCCCTACCATCCAAGCGGGCATAGAGGAGGAATAAAACCTTGTGGCGAGAGTAGTGAGCTACCGAGCCCGCGAGGGGACAACTATTGGTACTTGTGTACGTAAAGTACACAAGTACCATTTAAAACATTCATTGGGTTCTCTCTGCAATGAGTCCGTAAAGAACACAAGTACCAAAGTCTGTTTGGGCAAATGCTCCCATCTGGGTTGCGTATGAAATCCCGGCTGGTGGGATGCCGCTGTCGGTATTCTGACCAAAATCCCGGCACCCATAGGGAAGACAGGTAAGAATTTTTCTAACCCCTACCCTAACCACAACCCTAACCCCTACCCTAACCCTCGCTCCCTGGTGCCTAACCCTAACCTCCCCCTCTAGTGCCTAAACCTAACCTCCCCTCCCCACACCCTAAACCTAACACCAACTTCCCGCAGCCTAAACCTAACCTCTCTGCAGCCTAATCCTAACACTCCCTACCCAGTACCTAACTCTAACCTCCCCCTAATACCCCGATACTTACCATTGGAATGCCGGTGGTCGGGATACTGCTGCCCGGGATCCCGACCTCTTGGGATTTCAGAGCCGGTATTCAGACCATTCGCATCCCGCATGCCGACTGCATCCCTATCTATAAATCTCATGCATACAATAAGGCATGTTAAGATTTAGGGACTGTCTTCATTTCATGTTTCAAATTTTTAGTTTGTAATAAGTGTATTCCCTAATCTCCAACATGACCCGTTCCATTAGGTACAAAACACTCTGCTCCTGGACTTCCCACCTAATGTATGATTGCAGTCACCTGTATTTCATACTTGCCGACAATCTGGCTGCCCCTTCTGGGAGGGAGCAGCCAGATCGGCATGACTGGGGGCGTGGCCAGCAAACGGGGGTGTGGCCAGCCAGTCGATGAGTGTTTGCGGGTGGGGTGGGGGGCGGAGCCATGCAATCACGTCATTTTGGCCTCGGCCCCGCTACACACTGCCAATATTACAGGCAGTGTGAAGCAGGGGGCGGGGCCATAATGATGCAATTCCACGGGAATCACGTCACCGCCGTCCCTCACTGTGGGGGCTTTACATGTAAGTGCGGGGGGATAGGAGGGGTCGCCGGCAGCCATTAGGATTGCCTGCCTTCCCTGGAGGTCGGGAGCGGCACCCGATTTTCGGGAGGCTCCCGACCAAATCTGGAGGGTAGGCAAGTATACTGTATTTACTGTAATTGATGAGACAGGTGTTTCAGCACAGGTAACTGCAATCATAAATTACGAGGGAAGTCCAAGAGCAGAGCATTTTGTACCTAAAGGCGCCCATACATCTGCGATGGATCATCGCGATGCAGGGATGCAATCGTAAATTTCTGATCGCCCATCGAAATTTCTGATCGCCCACCATCGATGTTCAGCGATCCGTCGCCGGATCGCTGATATTTGCCATTTTAAATGTCCCCGATTTGACGATTGCGATAATTTTTTGATCACGATCGTCAAATCGCCAAAATCCAACATGCGACCGTGCAATGCCGGGTTGCAGCATTGCAGGATCGCGGCAATCCGTCGCAGATGAGTGGGGCACATTATGGAATGAGTTATGTTGGAGGAACTGGTATTCTATTTGTAGAACTGTGTTTAGAAATAAGCTTTTCTGTATAAATTGCTGCCCTTAACAATATGTATTGTACTGTAAATGTAAGTATAGGCAGGTGCCAGATTACCAGCACTGCAGGGGTTGTCATTTTTTGGGTGGGGGACTATATGACCCTGTAGCTATTTATCAACCCTGAAATCCCCCACAAAACATACAATTTGCATACCGTAAAAATTATTTCCTGTAAATATATTATCTCACAACTTAAAAATCGTGCATGCCTGTGCAAATCCACAGCCTCTCCCTGCCCACCATGACATGCCAGCACATAAAAATTTTATAAAATAGACAACGGAACAAATTATTTAACTGCGGCGTATTTTTTGTATCTGTCCCACCTCTGTGACCTGCAGTGTCATTAAGGTACAAGACTAATATTTAAAATGTTCAAAATGTGAGATTGCTTTTAAGGCAATGGCCACAAGAGGTCAGTATTCTACAACGATCACTTACATGTCATCTTTCATGTTAAAATGCTCTACTTTTTATTTAGTAAAATGGATCGACTATTACTAATATAAACTCATCTTAGCAACTGTAAAACATAAGCTAGGTTTTAATTTGTTTAATGTATGTTTAAAACAGAGCTGGCGACTATGTAGTCGTGGGAGCGAATGCAGTGCGCGTATCCGCTCGCGGTTACATGATTCACGCCATGCGTGGCGCGATTTAACGTGAATGCAGCAAAGATGCACGAGCACTATATAAAGGGCACTGCATCAGGGGATCACTACTGGGGGCACTGCATGGGGGGACTACTACTGGGGGCACTATATAAGGGGCACTGCATAGGGGTGACCACTACTGGGGCACTGCATAGGGGGGACTACTACTGGGGAGGCACTATATAAGGGGCTTACTACTGGGGGCACAAGGGGCACTGCAAGTGGGCCACTACTGGGGGCACTGAATAGCGAGGACCACTACAGGGGGCACTGTATAAGGGGCACTGGATAGGGAGGATTACTACAGGGGGTGCTGTATAAGGGGCACTGGATAGGGGGGATCACTACTGGGGGCCTGCATAAGGGGGACCACTACTGGGGGCACTGTATAAGGGGCACTGCATAGGGGGGACCACTAGATGGGGCACTGTATAAGGGGGATCGCTACTGGGGACTTATATAAGGGGGACCACTACTGGGGGCACTGTATAAGGGGAACTAATGTGGGGCTGCATAAGGGGGACCACTACTGGGGGTACTGTATAAGGGGCACTACTGGGGGCCTGCATAAGAGGGACCACTACTGGGGACATTGCATACTGGGGGTACTGTATATGGGGCACTACTGGGGGCCTGCATAAGAGGGACCACTACTGGGGACATTGCATACTGGGGGTACTGTATAAGGGGCACTACTGGGGGCCTGCATAAGGGGGACCACTACTGGGGGCATTGCATAGGGGGAACTGTATAAGGGGCACTGCATTAAGGTACATATGAAATGGAAAGGAATGTTCAGTGATGAGAAAGGGGTGTGTGTCATGATGACATGCCCCATTTTTAAGTTACCACGCCCCTTGTGACCACGCCCATTTCTTCACCGCACTCACCTTCGGCGCTTGCACATAGTGGGAAGGGGGGGCTCCATTTTTAGATTAGCCCTGTACTCCAAATACTCTAGTTACGCCACTGATCTCGACCACTTGTGGGATATTGGGTGGGACAGCGGCACAGTGCCCGAAAAGTAGGACTGTCCCGCTGAAATCGGGAAGGATAGGAGGTATGCTGACTCTCTGGAGAGTGTAGCAATCTTTCTGATGCTAGGCTGGCTGTGTGCAACAATAGGGATGATGTCACCATGAAAACCCCCTAAAAATAAACGCTAGGAAGAAGAAAAAGGAGGATTTGTACTTCAAGAAAATGGCCACTGCTCTCCAGCACACATGTGCAGGGCCAGATTAAGGGTAACATGATCAAGAGCCTAATATTGTGAGAAGCGGAGGAGGTGTGACCAGTCAGTGCCATGTGGACGTGGCCAGTGCCAAGTGAGTGTTTACATCCCTATCAGGCCAAAGCTCTCCCTAAATATGTAAAAGTAGAAAACTTGCATTATTTTGTGAGGAAAATAGAAATACAATATTAATGCTTATGATTAATAGCTGGCCATGCGCCAGCTGGGCAAGTGGTCATCATCATGCTGTCATGATGATGGGCCTATTTTTATGTGGAGGCCTGGGACTGTAGTCACATCTGTCCCATTGTTAATCTTGCCCTGCACATGTGGCTTTGTGCCCGATGATGTGTGATGAATTATAGGTGATTTGTGCTGCTTTACTGGAATGTGTGCTCTGTTACAGGGGCGTATGCTGCATTACAGGGGTTCTGTACTCAAGGATTTGTGCTGCATTACAGAGGATCTATGATGAATTGTATGGCAGTTAGGAGTATATTTCATACTTGCCTACCCTCCCGATTCGGCCGGGAGCCTCCCGAAAATCGGGTGCCGCTCCCGGCCTCCCGGGAAGGCAGACAAGTCTCCCGACCTCCGGCGAAGTGTCCGCACCCCCGCAGTTTAAGTTTATAAAGCGCGGCGGCGGGGGAGCAGGTTACGCGATTCGCGCTGAATCGCGTCATCGCTGCTCCGCCCCCTGCTCCACAATGCCATTAATATCGGCATTGTGGAGAGGGGGCGGAACCACGATGACGCGATCGCGCTGTCACGCCCCCATGCTCTGCCCCCAACGATGAGTCACTGCCGGGTCCCAACCCCTTTGACCACACCACGCCCCCCTGCTGTGTAAGCCCGACAGCTCCCTCCTGGAAGGAGGAAGCTAAATGTCGGTAAGTCTGGTACTGTATATTTACTAAAGTGAACGTTTTTAGAAGTGGAGATGTTGCCCATAGCAACCAATCAGATTCTACTTAACATTTAACTAGCACCTTCTAGAAGATAATAGCTAGAATCTAATTGGTTGCTATGGGCAACATCTCCAAGTCTAAAAACTCTCACTTTAGTAAATGTACCCCTTAGATAGGGAAAGGAAATAGTGCAGCTATTCATGCAGTGCATATCACACCACACATGTTTCAGTGACCTGTATTTGTTCCTTGTATGGCCCCACCGCTGCTATAAAAAGTCGCGATTCCCGGCATTGCAAAGAAAGAGGTGGGGCCATGATGATGCGATCAGCAGAAATGGAGAAGTGGGTGGCAGCAGACAGCCGTGAACAGGATACGGGAGACTTTTCTACTCTTCCCAGAGTCTAGGGGGACCATTCATCATCAGGGGCTCTATAGGACCACCTGATACTCAGCAATCTCCAAACACATTTTGGAGTATGCCTACAAGAACAAACACCATTTTCAGTTGGCACTTGTTGTCGGATGCCCTGCTCCTTCCTATGGAGTTCTGGGGATTGGAAGAGGGATTTGTGCGGATCCTTCTGCCGCCTCCTCACTGCCTCCCCAGCGGCCTTGCACATGTGTGACATCAGGTCACACATATGCGCAGAAGCCGGGGTCGTGGACAGGTAAGTAACGCTGCTACATTGTTACTGAGCTTTTCGGAGCAGCTGTCCCCACATTGGAGCAATGCTGAATTGCTCTGGTGGTAAGTATCCCCCGCTGCAAAGTGGATACTTCATATAGCCCCTGATGATAAATAGTCCCCTTGGAGAGCCATCCAAGATTAAGGAGTCTCCAAAATATGCAGAGAGAGTAGGTAAATATGAGTTAGTGTGTTCATGGCCAAGAGAGCAGCCTTATTGGCAATCACGGTTTAAAAAACATAAATACTTGTTCAAAACACAAACTATTGCATTTTGCCCTTACCCCCAATTATTTATCTGTTATATAACTTGGAAACCAAAATAAGAAATCAAAGTTGCCTTTATCAGGCGGAGCAATACATGCCCTCTTTCGCACCACACGCATACAGTACTGGGGTGTATTAAGAGAGGAGGGGGCCCGTGTTCACTCCTCCTCTGGGGCCCCCTCTTCTCTCCCCGGCTACTGTCAGTGAACTAACAGCAGCAGTAGACTGCAGGTACTAGTCTGTGCCCGGAGTCTACTGCGCATGCTCAGGTCACCGGGGAAATGGTGCGGCAGCCATTTTCCCGGTGATTTCCTACTGCGCATGCGCAAAACGCTGTGGCGGCCATTTGTCAGGCATTTTGTGTAGCGCTATTCCGTGGGACTTCGGAGAGGTAAGTATATATATATATATTAAAAAAGTATGGGTGCAGGGTGTTTGCAGTGCGGGCCCTCCCTGGACCCAGGGGCCCGCGTGCACCGCATACCATGCACCCATTATAAATATGCCCCTGTGTTGCTTTCATTATCTCCCTGAGATGCTCTTTCAAACGAATGACAAGTATGCTATATTCAGCAGCTAGGAGGAACCTCTGCATCAGTTTGGTCAATTACGTAGTATAAGAAATAAAATACATTTGTCCCACTTAATAACAGAGGATAGAAGCCGGAACAAGCAACTTTCATCACATATATCACAGTCATGCAATGCCTCTGGCCATAGTAACTAAAATAGAAGAGGCTGCAAGAGACAGTGGTAAGTAATGTAACACAGGGAACGCATTTATGGAAGAAATGGCTGTCACCGTACATGTGTACATTGTGATTGATGAGCAGAGTTGCTTACTCTCCTGTAATGTCCGAGAGACTCTCCAATTTCGCCTGCCTCCAGACTGAGTACGGTAGGCCCCAGTCATCTTTTAATGAGGTTGCGATATATAAAAACAAGCCACAGATGACTAATGTGGCTGAGCCATTGTACCCATTGCGTACGGTGTTATGTCATGGCTATTTGTTTGGATCCATTGATATATTAGGTTCTTTGTTTATGTTCCATCTGCCCTAACTCCACATTTTTAGCCTCGTTTCAAGGGAAGAGATAGATTTAAGCAGGAACTATATGACTAGCAGATTCTAAGAATACTCCAGTCACACATTGTGATGGAGATATACAGTATGACACCATATACAGCACAGATTTTTAAAGCTGTGTTTGAATGTAAACAGGATTATATAGATTATTTTAGTGGTGTAACTTCTCTATACATATCAGCCCGGTAATACAGCAGTGTGAAAAACATAGTGATTTATTGCCTTCGATGTGTGTTACCGTCCTACAGATATAAGCTCTTGTGCCACAGATAGGTTACAAGGTATTGTTATTCTCTTATGTCAGCTCTACAACAAATACATGTACACTTATAACTCTCTCTTCTTTTGACCACCACGAGTGTACACTTATTTTAAGCTTGGTTCAAGCTGTGGTTACTGGAACATAAATACCATGCAATAAAGTTAATTGATCTCTATAATAAATAGGATGTCAGTACACACAGACAATAAGAAGCGTTCATGATCTGCCAGGAGTTCAGGACAATTTCATTTTGCACTGAACTTACTGTTAAACTTTCCTTATTTTGGTTTTGGTTGGACAGTCCTGTGGGCGCTACTGTAAGGAGGAAAAATCAATTTCCAAGAAATATGTCACCGAACATCACCACAATGTCCGGCTGTGCACACTTTCGCTGGGATGGCGGTGCTCGTGATCCTGACGGTCATAATCCAGACACCGACATCCTGATAGGGTTAGAATATTGACACTTGTCAGTAGGGGTGAGCGGGTTCGGATTTCTGAAATCCGAACCCCCCCGAGCCCCCCCGATCCGAGTCCGATCCGAATCAGGCTCGACTTTTCCCGCCTGACTCGGATCTGAAATCGAGGCAAAACGTCATCATCCCGCCTTCCGAGTCTCGCGGGTTTTGGATCCTATATAAGGTACCCACGTCGGCGCCATTTTCTCACTCGGCTGTGGACAGTGAAGAGGGAGGGTGGGAGTTAGGGCTGTGTAGTGTAGTGTAGTGTAGTGCTGCTGTTGTCCACTACTTCAAAGTCCATAGGGGCTGGCTGTGTTGTGCTGTGCTGCTGTTGTTAATAGGGGCTGTGTCCACTACTTCAAAGTCCATAGGGGCTGGCTGGACTGTGTTGTGCAGTCAGTTCTCCATAGGGGCTGTGTCCACTCCAAAGTCCTGTGCAGTGTCCCAGTCCTAAAGGAGTGCTGCAGTGTTGTCCAGGGGGTGCTCTGTCCATCAGGGGTGCTCCCCCCAAGTGCTAAAAAAATAATATATTTTCTGTGTTTGTGAATTGTGTGCGCAGTAGCCGCACGTGCATCAACAAAGTAGTGCCAAGCGTGCGCCTGTGTCATAAGTAAAGGGCCGGCTGGCTTGACCGTTAAGGGTGCTGTAACCCCCGAAAGTACACTCCAGTCCAAACCAAAAAAAAAATTATTTTCTGTGTTTGTGAATTGTGTGCGCAGTAGCCGCACGTGCATCAACAAAGTAGTGCCAAGCGTGCGCCTGTGTCATAAGTAAAGGGCTGGCTGGCTTGACCGTTAAGGGTGCTGTAACCCCCGAAAGTACACTCCAGTCCAAACCAAAAAAAAAATTATTTTCTGTGTTTGTGAATTGTGTGCGCAGTAGCCGCACGTGCATCAACAAAGTAGTGCCAAGCGTGCGCCTGTGTCATAAGTAAAAGGCCGGCTGGCTTGACCGTTAAGGGTGCTGTAACCCCCGAAAGTACACTCCAGTCCAAACCAAAAAAAAAATTATTTTCTGTGTTTGTGAATTGTGTGCGCAGTAGCCGCACGTGCATCAACAAAGTAGTGCCAAGCGTGCGCCTGTGTCATAAGTAAAGGGCCGGCTGGCTTGACCGTTAAGGGTGCTGTAACCCCCGAAAGTACACTCCAGTCCAAACCAAAAAAAAAATTATTTTCTGTGTTTGTGAATTGTGTGCGCAGTAGCCGCACGTGCATCAACAAAGTAGTGCCAAGCGTGCGCCTGTGTCATAAGTAAAGGGCCGGCTGGCTTGACCGTTAAGGGTGCTGTAACCCCCGAAAGTACACTCCAGTCCAAACCAAAAAAAATATTATTTTCTGTGTTTGTGAATTGTGTGCGCAGTAGCCGCACGTGCATCAACAAAGTAGTGCCAAGCGTGCGCCTGTGTCATAAGTAAAGGGCCGGCTGGCTTGACCGTTAAGGGTGCTGTAACCCCCGAAAGTACACTCCAGTCCAAACCAAAAAAAAAATTATTTTCTGTGTTTGTGAATTGTGTGCGCAGTAGCCGCACGTGCATCAACAAAGTAGTGCCAAGCGTGCGCCTGTGTCATAAGTAAAAGGCCGGCTGGCTTGACCGTTAAGGGTGCTGTAACCCCCGAAAGTACACTCCAGTCCAAACCAAAAAAAAAATTATTTTCTGTGTTTGTGAATTGTGTGCGCAGTAGCCGCACGTGCATCAACAAAGTAGTGCCAAGCGTGCGCCTGTGTCATAAGTAAAGGGCCGGCTGGCTTGACCATTAAGGGTGCTGTAACCCCCGAAAGTACACTCCAGTCCAAACCCAAAAAAAAATTATTTTCTGTGTTTGTGAATTGTGTGCGCAGTAGCCGCACGTGCATCAACAAAGTAGTGCCAAGCGTGCGCCTGTGTCATAAGTAAAGGGCCGGCTGGCTTGACCGTTAAGGGTGCTGTAACCCCCGAAAGTACACTCCAGTCCAAACCAAAAAAAAAATTATTTTCTGTGTTTGTGAATTGTGTGCGCAGTAGCCGCACGTGCATCAACAAAGTAGTGCCAAGCGTGCGCCTGTGTCATAAGTAAAGGGCCGGCTGGCTTGACCATTAAGGGTGCTGTAACCCCCGAAAGTACACTCCAGTCCAAACCCAAAAAAAAATTATTTTCTGTGTTTGTGAATTGTGTGCGCAGTAGCCGCACGTGCATCAACAAAGTAGTGCCAAGCGTGCGCCTGTGTCATAAGTAAAGGGCCGGCTGGCTTGACCGTTAAGGGTGCTGTAACCCCCGAAAGTACACTCCAGTCCAAACCCAAAAAAAAATTATTTTCTGTGTTTGTGAATTGTGTGCGCAGTAGCCGCACGTGCATCAACAAAGTAGTGCCAAGCGTGCGCCTGTGTCATAAGTAAAGGGCTGGCTGGCTTGACCGTTAAAGGGTGCTGTAACCCCCGAAAGTACACTCCAGTCCAAACCAAAAAAAAATTATTTTCTGTGTTTGTGAATTGTGTGCGCAGTAGCCGCACATGCATCAACAAAGTAGTGCCAAGCGTGCGCCTGTGTCATAAGTAAAGGGCCGGCTGGCTTGACCGTTAAAGGGTGCTGTAACCCACAAAGTACACTCCAGTCCAAACCAAAAAAAAAATTATTTTCTGTGTTTAGCCGCACGTATATATCAAATCGATATAACATAAATGGAGGACCAAACTTTCTCCGATAAAAATAAAATAGAGAAAGATCAAGAACCACTTCCTCCTAGTGCTGAAGCTGCTGCCACTAGTCATGACATAGACGATAACATGCCATCAACGTCGTCTGCCAAGGCCGATGCCCAATGTCATAGTAGAGGGCACATACAATCCCAAATGGCAAAGTTCAGGAAAATGACCTTGAAAAAGACATTTAAATCAGCTGAAGAGAAACGTAAACTTGCCAATATGCCATTTACGACACGGAGTGGCAAGGAACGGCTAAGGTCGATCCCTAGTATGTTCATGACTAGTGGTTCAGCTTCACATGACGATGGAAGCCCTCCTCCCACTAAAAAAATCAAAAGAGTTAAGCTGGCAAAAGCACAGCGAAGAACTGTGCTTTCTAAGAAGATATCACAAATCCCCAAGGAGAGTCCAAGTGTGGTGGTGGTTGCGATGCCTGACCTTCCCAGCACTGGACGGGAAGAGGTGGCTCTTTCCACCATTTGCACGCCCCCTGCAAGTGCTGAAAGGAGCACCCACAGTCCACTTGCTGATATGCAAATTGAAGATGTCACTGTTGAAGTACAACAGGATGAGGATACTGGTGTAGCTGGCGCTGAGGAGGAAGTTGGCGAGGAGGATTCTGATGGTGATGTGGTTTGTTTAAATCAGGCTCCGGGGGAGACAGTTGTTGTCCGTGGGATGAAAAAGCCCATCACGGTCATGCCTGGGCAGAAGACCAAACATTCCACCTCTTTGGTCTGGCAATATTTCTATCCAAATCCGGACAACAACTGTCTTGCCATATGTACCATATGTAAAGGTGAAATAAGTAGGGGTAGGGACGTCAACCACCTAGGAACATCCTCCCTTATACGGCACCTGCAGCGCGTTCATAAAAAGTTACTGTCAAGTTCAGAAACTTTGGCTAAGACCGTAAGCAGTCCAGGGACACCTAAATCCCGTTGTCCTGTTGTATCCAAGCGCCTGCAAACCACACCGTCAACTCCCTCCTCGTCAATTTCCTCCTTAGTCAGGATCGGAAGTAGTCCTGCAGGCCATGTCACTGGCATGACTGACTCTCCTATCCGGGATTCCTCTGGAGGATCCTGCATTGCTACGCCTACTGCTGCCGCTGCTGCTGTTGCTGCTGCTGGGAGTCGTTCATCATCCCAGAGAGGAAGTAGGAACACCACTACTTTTACTAAACAATTGACCCTCCAACAGTCCTTAGTGAGGAGGATGAAGTACGACAGCAGTCATCCTGAAGCAAAACGTATAACTGAGGCCTTGACTGCTATGTTGGTGTTAGACGTGCGTCCGGTATCCGCCATTAGTGCAGTGGGATTTAGACAATTGATGGAGGTAGTGTGTCCCCGATTCCAAATCCCGTCTAGATTCCACTTCACTAGGCAGGCGATACCGAGACTGTACAGAAACGTCAGAAAAAGTGTCCTCAGTGTCCTGAAAAATGCCGTTGTACACAATGTCCACTTAACCACGGACATGTGGACAAGTGGAACAGGGCAGACTAAGGACTATATGACTGTGACAGCCCACTGGGTAGATGTATCACCTTACGCAGCAACAGCAGCAGCGTCACCAGTAGCAGCATCTCAGAAATGCCAGCTCGTTACAAGGCAGGCTACGCTGTGTATCACCGGTTTCAGTAAGAGGCACACCGCCGACAACCTCTTAGAGAAACTGAGGGAAATCATCGCCCAGTGGCTTACCCCACTTAGACTCTCCTGGGGATTTGTGATATCTGACAACGCCACCAATATTGTGCGGGCATTACATCTGGGCAAATTCCAGCACGTCCCATGTTTTGCTCACACAATAAACTTGGTGGTGCAGAATTTTCTGAAAAGCGACAGGGGCGTGCAGGAGACGCTTTGGGTGGCCCGAAAAATTTCTGGCCACTTTCGCCATTCAGCGACTGCGTGCCGAAGACTGGAGCGCCAGCAAACACTCTTGAACCTGCCCCGCCATCACCTGAAGCAAGAGGTTGTGACGCGGTGGAACTCAACCCTCTATATGCTTCAGAGGATGGAGGAGCAGCAAAAGGCCATACAAGCCTATACATCCACCTATGACATAGGCAAAGGAGGGGGTATGCACCTGACTCAAGCGCAGTGGAGAATGATTTCCGTGTTGTGCAAGGTTCTCCAGCCCTTCGAACTTGCCACACGTGAAGTCAGTTCAGACACTGCCAGCTTGAGTCAGGTCATTCCCCTCATCAGGCTTTTGCAGAAGCAGCTGGAGAAAGTGAAGGAGGAGCTAAGATGGAGCGATTCCGCTCGGCATGTGGGACTTGTGGATGAAGCCCTTCATTCGCTTTGCCAGGATTCCAGGGTGGTCAATCTGTTGAAATCAGACCACTACGTTTTGGCCACCGTGCTCGATCCTAGGTTTAAAGCCTATGTGGTGTCTCTCTTTCCGGCCGACACAAGCCTGCAGAGGTGCAAAGACCTGCTGGTGAACACACTGTCAGCTGAAGCGGAACGTGACACGTCAACGGCTCCTTCTTCATTTTCTCCTGCAACTGGGGCTGCCAGGAAAAAACTTAGGTATCCTAAGCAACCCGCTGGCGGTGATGCAGGGCAGGCAGGACCAAGTTTGGACATCTGGTCCGGACTGAAGGACCTGGCAACAATTTCTGACATGTCTACTGTCACTGCATATGATACTGTCACCATTGACAGAATGGTGGAGGATTACATCGGTGACAGCATCCAAGTAGGCATGGCAGACAGTCCATACCTATACTGGCAGGAAAAAGAGGCAATTTGGAGGCCCCTGTACAAACTGGCTCTATTTTACCTGAGTTGCCCCCCCCTCCAGTGTGTACTCCGAAAGAGTGTTTAGTGCAGCCGGGAACCTTGTCAGCGAAAGGCGTAGGAGGTTGCTTCCACAGAATGTGGAGAAGATGATGTTCATCAAAATGAATTATCAGCTCTTCCAGGGAGACCAGCCTCCAGAAGGTACAGAGGGACCTGTGGTGGTGGATTCAAGTGGGGACGAGTTAATACTTTGTGAGGATGAGGATGTACACACTGAAGAGGGTGAGGAATCGGTGGATGAGGAGGATGAGGATGACATCTTGCCTCCATAGAGCCAGTTTGTGCAGGGACACATTAATTGCCAGCTTGTTTTGTGGGGGCCCAAACGAACCAATCATTTCAGCCACAGTTGTGTGGCAGACCCTGGCGCTGAAATGATTGGTTTGTTAAAGTGTGCATGTCCTGTTTATACAACATAAGGGTGGGTGGGAGGGCCCAAGGACAATTCCATCTTGCACCTCTTTTTTTTCTTTGCATTATGTACAGTTTGGGGCCTAGTTTTTCAAACTGCCATCCTGTCTGCCATTGCAGTTTCACGCCTAGATGGGTCACGTGTTTGTGCCGCCCACTCGTGTCGCTTAGCATAGTCATCCAGCTACCTCGGTGCAACGTTTTGGACATAAAAACACTATTGTGAGGTGTGAGGTGTTCAGAATAGACTGGAAATGAGTGGAAATTAAGGTTATTGAGGTTAATAATAGCATAGGAGCAGAAAAACCTACAAATTCTGTGATTTTAGCTGTTTTTATGCTTTTTTTTAAAAAAATACAGATCCAAAACACAAAACCCAGAACCCAAAACACGGAAGGGTGGTTTTGGCAAAACCAATCCAGATCCAAAACACGAAGAAAGATCCAGATCCAAAACCAAAACACAAAACACGAAAAGTGGCCGGTGCACACCCCTACTTGTCAGTCAGTATCCTAACCCTCTCCCTACCCCATACCTTAACCCTAGCTCCCCAGTGCTTAAACTTAACCTCCCCCCTGGTGCCTACATCTAACCTCCCTGTACCCTATGTCACGGCCAGCGTATTTCAGCATGGCGCTAGGCGAGTGTTACCTGTGAGGTCGTTGTGGCGCGGGCTGTCTGGTGACGGAGCTGGTGTCTGGCGGGGGGCTTTGGCTGCGCGCGTTGTTGTGCGGGCCTGTTGTCACTCTGCGCTGGTAAGGCCTGGCGACATCTCCGTTCCGTTTGGCATGGGTGCCGCCATCTTGCCTTCTGGCCATGTGATGCAGCTGGCCAATCCTGGTGAGTCACATGTTCCCTCCGGCCAGTAACAGCACGGCTTGGGATATTTAGGAAGGGTCAGTGCCTTCCTTCTTTGTCAGTGCAACTTGTATCTCAGCCTAGCTGAGAGGGAGTTCTCTGTGCTTATCCTGTTCCTGTGAATTCGCTGTCTGCCAGTCTGCCTGTCAGCTCCTAGCTTCCGCTGGACTACCCCGCTTCCACCACCACCACCCTTGCCCATACCTGAGTGCCTGAGCCTGCTGACATCCTGCTCATTTGCCTTAGTTCACTACCTGCATATCTGGCTTATTATTTCCTGCATCACTACCTGCATACCTGCTTGATTATTTTCAGTCTCACTACCTGCACACCTGGACAGCTCTAATTGTTTCTACTTGGACATTAACCCATTACTCCCACCACAGAACTCTTGTTGTGCACATTTATATATTCCTGGACTTTTATTTACTGCCATATTTTATGTCTACTCAAGCACTTATTAAAAAACCTAGTTTTTAATTCAAACCCGCTTCTGTGATCGCTCGTGCTACCACCCCGGGTCCACAAATAATCCAGAACACCCTAAACCTAACCCTGCCCCCTTAGTACCTAACCCTAACCCTCTCCCTACCCCATACCTTAACCCTACCTCCCCGGTGCTTAAACTTAACCTCCCCCTGGTGCCTACATCTAACCTCCATGTACCCTAAACCTAACCCTGCCCCCTTAGTGCCTAACCCTAACCCACCCCCTAGTGCCTAACCCTCCCTTTAACTGCAGTATTTACCGTCGGGATGCAGGCGGCGGGTTTCTGCCAGGTGCCAGGATTCTGGCACTGGAATTCTAAGCGCCGGCATTATGACTGTCGATATTTTGACCGGATCCCCTTCCGCCTATAGTGGTAGCATAACATCACTAATTTTCCTGTATAGGATGCAAGGAAAACTAGCAAAGTTGCTGGTTGGGATGTGACAACGCCCCCTGATTCAATTACTGCAATAGCTGGGAGGTTGAACTAAGGCTGAGTACACTCTAAAGCTGGCCACACATCTAAAGATTATCTGTCCAACCAGCCAACTAGTTGATTGGTTGGAATGAAAATCTGGTAACGTATGGAAGTAACTGATGATCAGTAATTTGCTCCTAAATGCCAGAAAACAGATGAAAATGGTCGTTCAGAAAAGTTTGTGAAATGTCTGATCTAAACAATTTGTTCAAACAACAGTTTTTGTCCATTTTCCGGCGTTTGGGAGCAAATTGCTGATTGTCATTTGCTTTCACTCCTTACCAGATTTTCATTCCAACCAATCAACTAGTTAGATGGTTGGATGTAAGTTGGTCTAGTGTGTGGCCAGCTTTAGACGATGGATCAGTCAACAAATCGATCAGCTGTCAGAGCGGCCGATTGGTAAGCTATACACACTTACCAATCGGCTGCTAGATAAGCTAATATGTAATAAAAAAAACAGCACTCACCAAAATGTGACATATATATAAAGGCAATTTTATTATAGCCAGATAAAAATATATAAAAATATGATATTTATGCGTGATAAGAAATAGTTGTGTACTCAATAAAAAGTTATATATGTTATAAAATAATAGAAGGCGTGGTGTTCTGTAGTAGTATCTAAAAATAAATTAAATGAAAATGTGCCTAATACCGGTATACTTATGGTGGGTACACACTTTGCAGATATATCTGCAGATCGAGTGATCTGCAGATGATGGTTGTTCGTACACACTGAACAACCATGATCTGTGTCTACCCGCAGGCCTGGCGGCAGGGGGCATGTCGTGGGCGTGCCCCGCCCCCCTCCTCTCGGCTGCCACTGTGTGTGTACGGGCGGTCGGCAGACCACCCGTACACACCTGCTGATGGACAGATATGTCTGCAGACATATTTGTCCATCAGCTGTGCAGCGCAGCCAATGCGATATGTCGGTGAATGCCGACGTTCACCGTCATATTGCGGGTACACACTGCCTGACGGGCAGCAGATACATTGGCCGATCAATTTATCGGCCAATATATCTGTCAGTGTGTACCCAGCTTAACACATAACAGTAAACAATACACAGACAGTACAAACAATGAAAATCAGGAATAGACTATAAAGATATATGCAGGACTATTGTAATATTCCTTCAGGACGTCAATAATATATGCACCACACTGACATTTTTTTTTTAACAGGTCAGGCTGCACGAATCTGTGGCTGAAATGATTGGTTCGTTTGGGCCCCCACAAAACAAGCTGGCAATTAATCTGTCCCTGCACAAACTGGCTCTACGGAGGCAAGATGTCGTCCTCACCCTCTTCAGTGTTGTGTACACCCTCATCTTCACAGAGTATTAATTTGTCCCCGCTGGAATCCACCACCACAGGTCCCTCTGTACGTTCTGGAGGCTGGTCTTCCCGGAAGAATTGATAATTAATTTTGATGAACATCATCTTCTCCACATTTTGTGGAAGCAACCTCCTACGCCTATCGCTGACAAGGTTCCTGGCTGCACTAAACACTCTTTCGGAGTACACACTGGAGGGGGGCAACTTAGGTAAAATAGAGCCAGTTTGTACAGGGGCCTCCAAATTGCCCCTTTTTCCTGCCTGTACAGGTACGGACTGTCTGACATGCTTACTTGGATGCTGTCACCAATGTAATCCTCCACCATTCTTTCAATGGTGACAGCATCATATGCAGTGACAGTAGACATGTCAGAAATTTTCGGCAGGTCTTTCAGTCCGGACCAGATGTCCAAACTTGGTCCTGCCTGCCCTGCATCACTGTTAGTGGGTTTGTTAGGATATCTAAGTTGTTTCCTGGCAGCCTCAGTTACGGAGAAAATGAAGAAGGAGCTGTTGCCATGTCACGTTCCACTTCAGCTGACAGTGTTTTCACCAGCAGGTCTTTGCACCTCTGCAGGCTTGTGTCCGCTGGAAAGAGAAACACCACGTAGGCTTTAAACCTAGGATCGAGCACGGTGGCCAAAATGTAGTGGTCTGATTTCATCAGATTGCCCACCCTCAAATCCTGGCAATGCAAATGAAGGGCTTCATCCACAAGTCCCACATACCGAGCTGCTTCTGCAAAAGCCTGAGGGGAATAACCTGACTCAAGCTGGCAGTGTCTGACAAATTTAAAGGGCTGGAGAACCTTGCACAACACGGAAATCATTCTCCACTGCACTTGAGTCAGTTGCATACCCCCTCCTTTGCCTATGTCATAGGTGGATGTATAGGCTTGAATGGCCTTTTGCTGCTCCTCCATCCTCTGAAGCATATAGAGGTTGAGTTCCACCGCGGTACAACCTCTTGTTTCAGGTGATGGAAGGGCAGGTTCAAGAGTGTTTGCTGGCGCTCCAGTCTTGGGCACGCAGTCGCTGAATGGTGTAAGTAGGCCGAAATTTTTTGGGCTACCCATAGCGTCTCCTGCACGCCCCTGTTGTTTTTTAAAAAATTCTGCACCACCAAATTTATTGTGTGGGCAAAACATGGGACGTGCTGGAATTTGTCCAGATGTAATGCCCGTACAATATTGGTGGCGTTGTCAGATATCACAAATCTCCAGGAGAGTCTATGTGGGGTAAGCCACTGGGCGATGATTTCCCTCAGTTTCTCTAAGAGGTTGTCGGCAGTGTGCCTCTTACTGAAACCGGTAATACACAGCATAGCCTGCCTTGGAATGAGCTGGCGTTTCTGAGATGCTGCTACTGGTGACGCTGCTGTTGTTGCTGCTTAAGGCAATACATCTACCCAGTGGGCTGTCACTGTCATATAGTCCTTAGTCTGCACTGTTCTACTTGTCCACATGCCCGTGGTTAAGTGGACATTGGGTACAACTGCATTTTTTAGGACACTTTCTGACGTCTCTGTACATTCTCGGTATCGCCTGCCTAGTGAAGAGGAATCTAGACAGGATTTGGTACCGGGGACACACTACCTCCACCAATTGTCTAAATCCCGCTGTACTAATCGCGGAAACCGGACGCACGTCTAACACCAACATAGTTGTCAAGGCCTCAGTTATCCGCTTTGCAACAGGATGACTGCTTTCGTACTTCATCCTCCTTGGAAAGGACTGTTGGACGGTCAATTGCTTAGTAAAATAAGTAGTGGTGTTCCAACTTCCTATCTGGGATGATGAATGACTCCCAGCAGCAACAGCAGCAGCGGCAGCAGTAGGCGTAGCAATGTAGGATCCTTCGGAGGAATCCCGGATAGGTGAGAAGTCAGTCATGCCAGTGACATGGCCTGCAGGACTACTTCCGATCCTGATTGAGGAGGAAATTGACGAGGAGGGAGTTGCTGGTGTGGTTTGCAGTCACAGTTTCTGAACTTCACAGTAACTTTTTCTGAACGCGCTGCAGGTGACGTATAATGGAGGATGTTCCTAGGTGGTTAACATCCTTACCCCTACTTATTCCACCTTTACATACGCTACATATAGCAAGACAGTTGTTGTCTGGATTTGGATAGAAATATTTCCAGACCGAAGAGGAGGATTTTTTGGTATTCTGCCCAGGCATGACCGTGATGGGCTTTTTCATCCCACAAACAACCTGTCTCCCCTGGTGCCTGATTTAAACAAACCACATCACCATCAGAATCCTCCTCGTCAACTTCCTCCTCAGAGCCAGTTATACCAATATCCTCATCCTTTGGTACTTCAACAGTGACATCTTCAATTTGAATATCAGCAAGTGGACTGTGGGCGCTCCTTCCAGGTCTTGCAGAGGGCGTGCAAATGGTGGAAGGAGCCACCTCTTCCCGTCCAGTGTTGGGAAGGTCAGGCATCTCAACCGTCGTCACACTTGGACTCTCTTTGGGGATTTATGATATCTTCATAGAATGCACAGTTCTTTGCTAAGCTTTTGCCAGCTTAACTCTTTTCATTTTTCTAGCGGGAGGAGGAGGGCTTCCATCGTCATGTGAAGCTGAACAACTAGTCATGAACATAGGCCAGGACCTTAGCCGTTTCTTCCCACTCCGTGTCGTAAATGGCATACTGGCAAGTTTACGTTTCTCCTCAGACAATTTAAATTATTTTTTTGGGGTAATTTTACTGAACTTTGGCTTTTTGGATTTTACATACCCTCTACTATGACATTGGGCATCGTTATTGGCAGACGATGTTGATGGCCTATCATCATCTATGTCATGACTAGTGGCAGCAGCTTCAGCACTAGGAGGAAGAGGTTCTTGATATTTCCCTATTTTATCCTCCAAAGTTTTGTCCTCCATTATTTTTATGGAGTGCATTATTTTTATGGAGTGAATCACCCCTTTATGAAGGGTAGCATACCCCTACACCACACAGGGCAGCCCCTGTAAAAATTATATCTATGACAACATACCCCTACACCACATAGGGCAGCTCCTGCAAAAAAAAAAAAAATTATAAAGGGCAGCGTACCCTTACAACACACCGGCCAGCCTCTGTAAAAATTATTTGTATGAAGGGCAACATATCCCTACACCACACAGGGCAGCCCCTGTAAAAATTAGTTAGATGAAGGGCAGTTTACACCACACAGGGCAGCTCCTGTAAAAATGATTTGTATGAAGGGCAATATACCCCTACACTACACAGGGCAGCCCCGTAAAAATATTTGTATGAAGAGCAGCATACCCCTATACCACACAGGGCAGCCCCTGTAAAAAATATTTGTATGCAGGCCAGCATACCCCTACACCACAGAGGGCAGCCCCTGTAAAAAATATTTGTATGAAGGGCAATATACCCCTACACCACAGGACAGCCCCTGTAAAAATTATTTGGATGAAGGACAGTTTACACCACAAAGGGCAGCCCCTGTAAAAAAAATATTTGGATGAAGGACAGCATACCCCTACACCACACAGGGCAGCCCCTGTAAAAAAAATATTTGGATGAAGGACAGCATACCCCTACACCACACAGGGCAGCCCCTGTAAAAAATATTTGTATGAAGGGCAATATACCCCTACACCACACAGGGCAGCCCCTGTAAAAAATATTTGTATGCATGCCATCATACCCCTACACCACACAGGGCAGCCCCTGTAAAAAATATTTGTATGAAGGGCAATATACCCCTACACCACACAGGACAGCCCCTGTAAAAATTATTTGGATGAAGGGCAGCTTACACCACACAGGGCGGCCCCTGTAAAAATTATTTGTATGCATGCCAGCATACCCCTACACCACACAGGGCAGCCCCTGTAAAAAATATTTGGATGAAGGGCAGTTTACACCACAAAGGGCAGCCCTTGTAAAAAAATATTTGGATGAAGGATAGCTTACACCACACAGGGCAGCCCCTGTAAAAATTATTTGGATGAAGGGTAGTCACCTCACTGTGTCATCCCTACAGTCATCTCACTGTGTAATCCCTATAGTCACCTCACTGTGTCATCCCTATAGTCATCTCACTGTGTAATCCCTATAGTCACCTCACTGTGTAATCCCTATAGTCACCTCACTGTGTAATCCCTATAGTCACCTCACTGTGTCATCCCTACAGTCATCTCACTGTGTAATCCCTATAGTCACCTCACTGTGTAATCCCTATAGTCACCTCACTGTGTAATCCCTATAGTCTCCTCACTGTGCAATCTCTATAGTCTCCTCACTGTGTAATCCCTATAGTCTCCTCACCTCACTGTGTAATCCCTATAGTCTCCTCACCTCACTGTGTAATCCCTATAGTCACCTCACTGTGTAATCCCTATAGTCTCCTCCCTGCATAATCAACCCCCCAGTTATCTCACTGCCGAAACTATGTTTGGGCCTGTCAATGTTCCTGTTTATTACCATTCCCACTTGTAGCTTCCTCTTCGGTTATTCCCAGCATCTCCTGGCCTCCCCTACCTCTTCCCTATGAGGCCATGGCCTTTTTTCAGTGCACTATTTAAAAATTGGGGGAGGGGTGTGCCAATGCTCTCTTTGGCACAGGGCACCAAAAAGTCTAGTTATGGCTCTGTTCTCACATCTCTGTATAAGCCCTATCTTTACCTGCCAGCCTAATCCCTACAGTAACCTCCCTGTGTAATCCCTACAGTCATATCTCTGTATAATCCCTACAGTCACCTCCCGGCATAAATGATATACAGTTTTATATCAGGCAGACGCGACCAATCAGTCTCAGATGTACAGTTTGCATTGTTCTTACCCATTGACAGGTGTCCAGGCTTGCAGGGAAAATGTTAACTGGATAATATTTCTTTCTAAAAACCGCTCACAAATATGTCTGGGCTGTTTTATGACTGAGGGGCCTATTCATCAACACTAAAATAACGTTTTTAAGGACATTTTCCTTAAATAACGTTATTTTGGTATTCATGTAGCCACTTAGCACAGGAGATATCACAGATATCTCCTTGCTAAGTTCCCCTGCGTTAATTTCCACACTCCCCATACATTAGTACATTAGTATGGGGATGTGGAAATTGTGGTATTCATCAAAATTATAAATTTTCGGAATTTGATGCAGTTACTATTCGCCACTGTGAGGTGGAGAATAGCAGGTGAAACTTACCTGTATCCGCGTGTGCAGGTCTCCCGATGAGTCCCTCCGGCGCTCTGCTCCGTCCTCAGGCTCCGGAGGCTGGTCGGACATGTGTGCTCCCCAGCAGAGCACAAGAAAGTTTAGACAAGAAAAAAAAAAGTTTTTTTTTGTTTTCTAATCTGTCATGTGGTCTGCTGGGAAACCACATGACAGACCAGCAGGACGGAGCCGGAGGCTGCTGCGCGGACAGGTAAGTCGGGGGGGGGGGGAGGTGAGCGGAGGGGGGTGGGGGTGGGGGTCGGGGGGTACACAAACTTAACGCATCTGTAGGCAGTGCTGCGCATGTGCTGGTTTTACGGATGTAACAGCGCATGCGCAGCACTGTTTCCAGATGCGATAAGGTAGTGTAGGCAGGGAAAAGTATCTATCATCACAAAAATGACAGCTCTTCGGAATAGATACTTATGGAGAGGTGGAATGATGAATTCCACCTATAATTAGCTAGAACTCCATGAGAGTTCTAAAGCTAATTATCTCCAGAGAATTTTTAGGTTTATTGAATAGGCCCCTGAATTAGGTAAATAACATCTATTTAAAACTTATCCAACATGAGTTTATTTGTAAAAATATATTTTCTTTATTTAAACACGGTATACCAAAAAAATAGCAAACTGTGAGCCTGATTCAGAGCCAGACGCTCTGACAAGAGCGCTCGCTCTGAATCAGGGCCCTCCTACCTAAAATTGGAGCGGCTTATGCGAGCGGCCAAAAAGATGGTCGCGATGGTCAAGACCATCGCGACCATCAGGCTTGCGACGAGACCCTGTGATAGGGTCTCGCTGCCGCAAGCCCAGGAGTGCTTTTGCCTCTATCAGAGCCAGAAGCACTCCCACTGACATCACTAGTGATGTCAGTGGGGCCGGCCCCAGACGGTAGGCGTTCCCATGGGAACGCCTCCATCTGGGCAGCAACGCCCCCGGGAAGCCCACCAAAGGGGGCGTGCTGTCACTCACCATCGACAGCATGCCTCCTTTGGTGCGAGACCTATAGCGACGGCTTGGCCGTAGCTATGCAGGTCTCGCGCATGCGCACGACGGAGCTCCCTCCGTCATGCACATGCGCACTAGGGCACCATCGACCCGCTTGCAAGCGCTTAGCGCTCGCGAGCGGGCCTGAATCAGGCCCCGTGAATGAACTTTAAACTAGATGGTCGATGGTTTGAACAATCACAAGAAACCATTGATGGTTTAAGGTGCATACACACACAAAGATTTTGTTACCAACGATTTTATGAACAATTTTATGAACGATTTTCTGTCAGATTATCTGTCAGATTTATTAAAGTGTAATGAGCGATTTTTTTGAACTACAAACGATTTTTGCATATTCCATTAATGAAAATCGTTGAGTTGATAAGTCTGACTAAACTACAAACTACAAACGTGAACGCGCATGAAAGATAATCGTTCATCGTTTGACTCAGAAAGTTAACGATTTTTTCAAACGATTATTGTTAAACGATAATCATTCAAAAAATCGTTGCGTGTGTATGCAGCTTTAGCCATAGATGGTTGAGTGCTGCACATTGGCAGACCTTGGCCACCGGACCGGTGCTACCGATGTTTCCTTAATGGTGAATGCCCATACCTGGTCGGTAGTCCCTTATCAATATTATTGACTGATGCGGAATCTACAAAATCAAAATACATGTAAAAAAAAATAATCAATATTTAGAAACATCAATATTTACTACTACTACGCTTGCGCAGTTGTAGTCTACAGGAGGTCCAGGGGCTGGGGCTGCTGCTCTGATATGAGAGCCGGGCAGACTCTGCCTGTGCGATATATCAAACAAACTCGTATGACTAAGATATTAGTAGAGGATGTCGAAATAAACACTGACGTTTCCGATGAATTGGTTATTTCATATATTGGTGGTGGAGAAAGTACCACACTGGGGCACTGATATGTTTATACATTTCTGGTGGCTGCACCGCTGGGTATACACTGGGTAAGTGCTCTCCATTGATTTAATTTCCCCTGCAGCTGCTTCTCTCTGCAGCTGCCGGTTGGAGGATAACGCCATGCAGGGCTGTAGAGAGCTGGCCCTGGCCCAGGGAAAGGGGGCATGGCCTAATCGTGGGAGGCGTGGCAACAACACCTTAGAAACAAATAACCCTTTTGCAGCTCTGCGAAAGGGCGCTGCACGACGGAGAGGTGGGCGCTGTGAGCCCCTCAGCCCAGCGCAAATCCAGGATGGGGATGCGATCAGTGTGATTGCTACCCCCCACAGGCAGAGGAGACTGCTCACTGCGTGTGCTGGGCTGCTAACATAAGACTGAGGGGAAGCGCTGTCGGACCCGGGCCCTTCCAGTAAGCCCGGGTAATTAGAACCCCCCCTCTCTGCGCCCCTGCCACCAGCAGTGATCGTCAGACACCAAGGGGAGGAGCCATGGGAGTAGAGGGGCCAAGAGGCAAGTGGTTGAGGATGGGTTGGAAACTTCTTGATCTTGACAGGTCTTTACATCCTCTCAGCATGGCTATAATAGACCAGCAGCCATAACAACATTTCAGATTCAATCTTTTTTTTTATTTTTTTTAATGCATATATAATTTGAACATATTTCATTTTCTATATACTTTTTTTCATTAGTGGAACTGAAGTCAAAGTCTGGGTTTTTTGTGCCACTGCACCCGTATATTCAAAACTGCAGAGAAACTGTAAGCTAACCAAAACCATTCCAGACACAGCTCAGTACAAATCAGCTGACCTCATGATATTTATTTGATGAATAAAACAACAGATTTTATTGCTGTGACAAGTGGCGACAAAACCAGACTTATCATGGCGAAAGGGGGTCTATGGATAAATAGGCCCTTATGGACTGAAACATTTGACAACTTTCACAAACCCCTCAGTTCGTGCGCTCATCTCCCCAAACTGTAACCTCATTGGGCGTGGCAAGACCCCCACAGGTGCAGTGGCGGATCTAGACTTCACATTTAAAGGGGCGGTTTAAGAATTAATACTGATTCCTCCCCTCTCTATTCATTACTCCGCCCACTTGCAGATCTGCCCCTCCCATTTTCAATAAATTTTGAAAAAAATAAAACAAACAACATTCACTAACAAGAAAAATATTATTTCTTGTTAATAATATTATGCACCAGAGGCAGCCCCCCCAATAATATGCTCCACACCCCCTCCCCACATAATATAATATGCTCCAGACCCCCTTGCAATAATATGCTCCACACACCAGCCCCCCCAACCCCCACAGTAGTAATATGCACCAGCCCCCCCCAATAATATGCTCCAGACCCCCTCCCCACAAAACTTACAATAATATGCTCCAGACCCCACATGGCATAATAATATACAGGTTGAGTCTCCCATATCCAAATATTCCGAAATACGGAATATTCCGAATTACGGAATATTCCGAATTACGGAATAATTTTGGCATGACTGAGATAACAAAACCTTTGATTTTTGATGGTTCAATGAACACAAACTTTGTCTAAGGTACAAATTATTAAAAAATATGGTATAAAATTACCTTCAGGCTGTGTGTATAGGGTGTAAATGATACATAAATTTATTTCATGTATGTACACAAACTTTGCTTGAGCCACAAAATTATTGAAAATATTGTATAAAATGAGCTGCAGGCTATGTGTATAAGGTGTATATAACAAATAAATGCATTATGTGTGTATATTGGGGTCCCATTCCCAAGATATTTCATTATGATATGCAATTATTCCAAAATATGGATTATTCCGTTATCCAAAATACCACTGGTCCCAAGCATTTTGGATATCGGAGACTCAACCTGTAATAATATGCTCCACCAGACCCCCCTTGTCACTTCTTGTAATCATGGACATAAGGAGACATAATGTAAAACCATACTTACCTACCTTTAAAAATCTCTTCCCGGGAGAAGCCTGGGTAAGGAAAGCAGCAGGGGGCCAATGGGGGTGGGGCCTAACGATTCGCATCATTAAGCCCTGCCCCCTCGCAGCAAAACTGCCGCGATTGGGTAAAATTTACATAGGGGACGGGGCCAAATGCTGTGATTCATGCAGAATCACAACTTGAGCCCCGCCCCCTTCACGGAGACCCCCGATCGCCGCGGGTATTCTCCTCATTCTGCCCACTTCACTAGGAAGTGGGCAGAATGCGGGAGAAATGCCAACCCTTCCGGGGGTGCGGGGGGTTACCCAAAAAATCGGGAGGGTAGGCATGTATGTGTAAAACGGTTAGTGCATAACAACAAGGCACTCACCTGCTGGACATGCCTCCTCCACATTTGTTATGCAGTGTGGAGCCCCAGGGTTATTTCAGATGTGGGCACCATTCCAGAGCATGGGAGCAAAACTGGGGTCTGGGGGAGCAGCAGAAGAACCTACTACTGCCCTGAACATATATGTACATATTTGTTTTCTTATGCACTGGATAAAATATTATTATATAATATTAATAATTAACCCTATTGATGATGACTGACTGACACATATTAAAACATCCACACATGGTGCTAATTATTTCATTTGTGATACTGATAAGAACATGAAGCACTAGTAAAATCCTATTATATTACTATTTCTATTGTGGTCATGGTGTGGACTGGGGAGGGGGGTTTCTAGGCACTCAGAACCCCCCCCCCCCTGCATGCTCTAGTGTGGCGGCCCCTCTGTGTGTGGGGGCCCCGGGACGACCGCCCCTGTCGCCCCCGCTTAATCTGGCCCTGAGTGTCAGGAGAGGACGGGGCTTCGCCCCCCCCCCCTGAATCCGCCACTGCACATGTGTAAACCCCACCCCTGACTGATTCCCAAAATTGAGTGACCAGATGGTATTTAGGGGAATTAGGGAAATGACAAGAATACAGGGACAAAGTGTGATGAACCTTATTTAAAACAATCTGAGACTGTATATTGTGTAGTTCCGGCCAGGCCAACCTGTGGCTTTCCAGCTGTTGAGAAACTACAAGTCCCAGCATGCCTTGCAATAGTTTTGCTGTTAGGAAATGCTAAAACAGTAGCAGGGAATGATGGGACTTGTAGTTTCACAACAGCTGGAGAGCCACAGGTTGGCCAGGCCTGGTGTAGTTTATAAGGTTAACCTAAGCAAGGTCACATGATGCAATTAACATGTTTGCGCCTCTTAAATATGAAACTGCATAGCCATTACCATATTGCTGGTGTAAACAATACAACTGGTGTATCAAGTAATAAAAACTGGTTTAGCTTACATGAACTATTTATTTTGTCAACAAATGGAGGATAACATATTGTTACAGTATGTTGCAGGAAGTCACTTCTGATATTAGAAACAAAATAAAGATTGCAAAAAATATGATCAAGCAAAGATAAATAGATGTTAAATAAATGATAATACACCACGCAACACAGCAATCTTATATTTATATTGTATGATGTTTCTTTCAATTGCTTGCTAGATTTTATGCCATTTACTTATTTATTATTATTATTATTATTATTATTATTATTATTATTATCCTTTATTTATATAGCGCCACAAGGGATCCACAGCGCTTTTCAAAGTAGATACACAAGAAACAAGCGACTAACAATGCAAAACAATGCAGGACAAGCACATGGGTTATAAACATTGCTGCATCAGCGGTCCTAATACTTTAGTAAGCAGCATGGCGGCAGAACCCAAGTGTTAGGTGCTGTCGTGAGGAGTTAGGCGTAAATGACAGTATAAGTAAGGCAAAGAAAAGCACATGGGGAAGAGGGCCCTGCTCGTGAGAGGGAAATGGTATGAAATACCGCCGGATGTTAGCCCGGCGGATGTAATACCGACGCCAGAAAGCAGAACAGCAGGATCCTGACTAAGGTAAGTTTCTAACTATCCCTAAACCTCTCCCCGCCCCCCAACCCTAACCCTCCCTTAGGGGTGTCTAACCCTAACCTCCCCCCCCGTGCCTAACCTCCCTCCGTAAGTGCCTAAACCTAACCCCCCCTTCCCGCAGCCTAAACCTAACCCTCGGGGGGGGCTAACCCTAACCTCCTCCCTGGGGTGCCTAACCCTAACCCTCCTGGGGGGGTGCCTAACCCTAAGTCCCCCCCAGGAGCCCCTAACCTAACCCTCCCCCCCGCGACTGTCGGGCTCCCGGCATAGGTATAATGACAGGCATCGAGATTTTTACGCCTGTCATTAGTCCCCTGCCGGGGAAGTCGGGAAGCCGATGGCCGGCATTTCAACCGCTGGCTTCTTGGCTGCATCCCCGTGAGAGCTTACATTCTAAACGGAAGGGGCAGACAGACAGGGGTGACACAGATGGGGGATTCAGGGAGCAATTAGGATGGGGCAGTGGGTTAGGATGAGCGCTGGATGGTTTTGATGAAGAAGTGGGTCATGAGAGCCCGTTTGAAGTTTTGTAGAATATGAGATTTTTACACTGCCCTAAGGCCTCTTTTTGAGGACACAACCAATATTGTGCTATAATCAGACACTGACAACTTTGCAGTAAAATCTATTATAAATATGGAACCTGGGGGCTAAATGGAATTTCTAAATCTTTGTTTGACCTCATCAGAGGTGACACATTCAGAGTTTAAATTAGAGATGAGTGCTTCGGTTTTGGCTCAGATCTTCCTGCCAAGTTCGGATCTCAGAATGATGGAAAACATAATCTTTTACAGACATCTCAGCGCAGATGTCCATGAAAGATGAAGTTTTATCCGTGAAAGATGACGTTTTGCCTCGTTCTGAGATTCAAACATGACGGAAAGATCCGAGTCAGAATCGAACCGCTCATCTTGAGTTTAAATATCAGTTTAAAGTTTGCCATCTGAAACACTAATTAATGCTTCCCCAATACATGGAGATAAAAGTGTCTGTGGCTGGTGACTCGCTCTTTAAGGGACAAATACTGTTGAGAGCGACTATTTACATTACACTGTTAGATATGTGGCTAGATGGAGGCTCTGATGGATATGTTGGCTAAATAGAGATGTACATGGTTTAGTTGGGAAAATATGTATTTAGGTAGAAGATTAAGGTACAACACCCTCGCACTCTCTCAGGATACTCAGTGTCAGATTAAGGTCCACATGGGCATGGAGCTGAAATTTATGAAGGGCCTATTAGGCTATTTTGTGTCTCCGCAGGAGTGGTGTCCAATACTGCAGGGGTGTGACTAGTGACGTGGACTTGTGGTCTGTACAGGCTGTGTGGCCAGAGCCTTGGGGTGTGACTAGCACCGTGGAGGACATACTGTATCTACCTTCAGCCTCCTCAATCTCCCTTCCCTCTTCCAGGTCCGTAGACAGCTGGGCCAGGCCCCGGTACTTTTTAGGGGCATGGCCTAATTGTGGGAGGCTGAGCCGTAACTAGACTTTTTGGTGCCCTGTGCCAGAGAGAGCATTGGCGCTCCCCCTCCCATTTTTTAAATAGGGACATAAGATAGTGCACCTGAAAAAGGGCCATGGCCTCATGAGGAAGGGCCGGGGAGGAGATAGGAGAGGCCAGGAGATGCTGGGGATAAAAGAAGAGGAAGCTACAAGTGAGAATTATAGTTAACAGGAAAATTGACAGGCTCAAACAGCGCCCCCTGTACTGTGGTGCCCTGTGCCATGGCATTGGCCCTGGTGGGAGGTGTGGCCACGCCCCCCTGAAAAAAAAATTCAGAGCTGTGAGCCCCTCAGCCAGGGTCAAATACAGGGGGGTGCAATCAGTGTCATCACCCCCGAAAAGGCAGAGGAGACTGCTGTTCAGAGGCAACAGCCTCCTTAGCACCACTGCAGTCCAGCACACAGCACAGTGAGCTGGGTTTCGGAGAGCGGCTGCTGCCACTGCTACCAGCCTAGGAGGAAGGGGGGGGGAGGGTTGGCACCGGACTCGGCAGAACCAGGGTCCAATGTCACTGCTCCCCCCTCCCATTTCATACTGATACATACTGGCGGTACATAATTTCGTATTGCTGTGATAAACAGCGATAAGAAATTATAATGATCAGGTCTAATATCCAATAATTAATAAATGGTCACCATAATGCATTATATCCACATGTGTGTGGATATAAATTAAATACTATGGCCCTCATTCAGAGCCGCTCGCAATTAGCGCTCGCTCGTTCAGAAAAAGGGGGTGGCTATTCAAATGAACCGTACGCTCTTTGCGGTCTGTTGCCGCCTCCATGTCTGAACGAGCGAGCAAAACATACGCTCGTTTATTTGATAAAAACGCCCCCTGGCCGCTCGCATCATACGTCATGTCCGCTATTTATTAGATTAATCGAGTACATCGAACGGCGTCTGAACTGCTCGCTATTCTTGTGGTTGGTTTTTTCAACCGCTATTTTGCGAGCAGTTCTGAGTTAAAAAAAAACAAGTGACGTGGTCAATGACGCTGCTGTATTAATTATGCACTCCCTTAAAACGCCCGTTTTGACCTTTAAGCACGCCTGCGTTCTGATCTCCACTCCCCGTTTTCAAGCACCTTCCCCTGTTACCACCCACATACGCCTCATTCTGTCACTCAAAATTGCAGGCCCTCACTATATAGCGAACAAACGATTTTTGGCCGCACTGACTGGTTCGCGCATGCGTACTAAAAACCGTACGCATGCGCAGATGTGCGAACATCGCTCGGAACGAGCGTACTGCCGCTTACGAGCGGCTCTGAATGAGGGCCTATGTGTGAAACACTGGAAAAATAGTGTGATGTCCCAAATGGCCCTCTGTAATGATGTATGTAGCAGCATCGCTCTGTCGTTGCTATAGCAACCCCAAACTATAAAGACAGAACAGCCATTAGCATAGCAGGAGAGGGGGATGATCAGGGCCGTTGGGAACACAAAGTAAGTATGGCGGTGGGACAGAATGGGGGGAAAGACAGATCGGGGGGATTGTAGGAGGTGGGGGCAGAGCAGGGTCGAAGCTAGGCTTTCTGTCACCTGTCAATACTGACAATACCAATACTGACAATACCAATGACCGCCAGAAAAAAAAAACTTTAAAGAAAAACAAACTTTTATTTAGAAGGGGGTTTTTTTACGTTTTTTTTATCTCTCTCTCTTCTTTTTCTCTCCCTTCTATTCCTGATGTGTATCTCGTCTTGCAAAGACAGTTTGAACGTACATATACCGGATGTTTTATTCCTAATTTTTATTGTGGAAATATCATATGAATTATCAATAAATTCCCCTTTTATCCTGATACTGAGAGAACTGGATTTTTGCTTATATATTTTATTCTGTAGTCAGGTTATGCGCTAGGAATCTTTGTTTTATATGCAACCTTTACTGTAAGGTGCCAATAATAGCTACGGAAGATAATCCTGTTGCCAGGAGTAGGAATCAGCAGGGATTCTGGACCCTTGCAGGGTCACTATATCCAAAATCAGGGCGGAGAGATAGGAATAAAGGGCCTGATTCAGGTTGGATCGCAAGGCTGCGTTCGCACGCAGCCAACCGATGTTAGCATTCTGTGCATTTGTATAAGAAGCAGTGTCCTCACATAGTGATTGACATGAAGTGACAGTTTGAGGGTGGTGATGGGGTGTGGTCAGAGAAACGCAGGCGTGCCTGTACATTTAAACGCTATTACAGGGGCTTGCATAATTAAACCCCTGCGACAGCATATGCTGGCAGAAGTCTAGATGGTGACAGGAAGTTTAGCAGTTTCTGAGGTAGGGTCAGGTCAACCATAACTGTGCGGACAGTTCCGATGTTACTCGATGTTACCGATGTTTTCGCTGACTTGTGGATGCATGTTATGGGAAGTGGGCGGCTTTATACTGTGGTGGGCGTCTTGGTATAGAGCTGCGGTTGCCGTGCAATTGCATTCATTAGCATATTTTCGCAGTGAGCGGGGTGCGTGCAAACGCAGCCTTGTAAACCAACCTGAATCAGGCCCTAAGTTCTTCATGTGCACCCCAAAAGGTGAATCCGCATAAACGCGTTTTCACTGGATAGACCAGCTTAATCAGAGGCAAGTGTTGCAATGTATTCGGAGTTGTTTGTATGAACTGTGGGCCTGATTCAGAGGCGCTCGCAAAAAGCGAGCGCTCGATCTGAATCAGGGCGGGCCGGTGTTTTTTTACACCGGCCTCTTGGCTGCTCGCTAAGCTGTGGGTGACCACCCACAGCTTTTGCGAGCGGCTAGGTGATGGTCGCGATGGTTGCAACCATAGGGGCTTGCGACGAGACCCTTGTGGTAGGGTCTCGTTCCTGCAAGCCCCAGATAGCTTCCTGCTCTAACAGAGCAGGAAGCTCTCCACTGACATCACTGGTGATGTCAGTGGTGCCTCCCACAAACATCAGGCGTTCCTTCGGGAACGCCTCCGTTTGTGTAGCCACCCCCCCTCCCCACCTACAAAACGGGGCGAGCTGTCGATCAACAACCACAGCCACCCCGTTTGTAGCGAGCCCCAGAGCGAGAGAATTTCTCTCTCGCCCCGGGGCTTGTGCACGCGCAGTCGTGCACACTGCCTAACAATCGACCCGCTTACAAGCGTATAGCGCTTGCGAGCGGGTCTGAATCAGGCCCTGTGAACGTTATTTGCAGTCGAATCCTCTGCACTAATCATGTGATATTCGGGGGTATTCAATTACCCACGGGGTTTACCTCGCAATTAATTGATGTCCAAAATCCCCTTGGCGTGGGGGAAAGGCTATTCAATTAAATAGCCTTTTTTTCCGACAAGAAAAATCGGGACTCACACGCGGAAACACACTGCTTCCGCGTGAACTGCAGAATCAATGGGCTTTTTCCCCCAAGTGCAAGCCTACTTTGATGTTTTTTCTGCAAACTTTACCTCACAGCTCCATTAGCTGCAAGGTTCAGTCCAACTGCAGGGACTCGAGCGCGGAGTAAACCCCGCTAATTGAATAGCTCCAGCGCAGCAATTAGCCGCGCGCTTTACCCTTCGGCTAATTGAATACCCCCATTGTCTGTACTCGTAGGAGTCGTAGCAGGAGAGTTGGGGGCAGTGCGATCGCATAGATACAAATGACCTACGAGTAGTCGCATAGGACTTACGATCAGCATCTTGAATTGTGACTGTATTATATACAACTCAGGCCCTAATAGCATGAGTTTCAGTGTCAGCTAGAGCATACAGTACATAGGGCTTGATTCAGCAGTGCACGCAGATTCCCGATTATCAGGAATCTGTGTGCACAGGACCCATTCTGTGAGTGTGTAGAATGGGTCCTGCTCAATCACACGCAAGCCCTTGAATGCCTCTGCCTGACTGACAGGCTGAGGCATTTAAGGGGCGGTGCGGTGGTGGGAGTGGCCGGCGTTCCCGGAAACAGAACATAGCCATCCTGTTTTCCGGGAATGGACAGCCCAGACACTGCGTGGACGTATGCAGTCTTCTGGGCCCGCATGCCGGACAGCTTGAGTAAGCTGAGGCTTACTCAGCTGTGGGGCCGCCCGACACCGTCCAACATCGATCACCATCGTGGTCGTGATGATGATCCCAGCTTGCGACCTCCGTTGCAGTGCTGGGATCACAAATGCAGCAGAAGGCATAATAAAGGGGGTGTCATACACCTCCTGCTGCATTTGCATTATTGCAAGGATTGCAATTGCAAAGCTGCCTGTGTGCATATATCATATATCTATAGCCTGCATGCAGCTTTGCAATTGCGATCCTTGCTGAATCAGGCCCATAATCAATCTCCCCAGTACAATAAACAACAATGAGTGTCAAATGTGCTTTAATAGATTGCTTGGTAATAGGGCCTGATTCAGCAAGGAACGCACGGATGCGGACCCACGCAATCAGGCGATGGCTTTGCTCTTTGCATGCGTATGCATCACAGTGCGCGTGCGCGAACCGCCAGTGCGATGGAGTTTGCATACGCAGGTAGTCCACAGCCCCAGGGACAAGTGATTGACAGGAAGTGCCGTTTGTGGGTGGTGGCGGGGGAGTGGTCAGGCAAATGCAGGTGTGCCTGTGCGTTTGGATGGCGTTTCAGGGGCGTGCATAATTAAGCCCTTGCAGCGGTGGACGCAGCCCGAGATCTATTTACACTCCCGCTATGTCTGCGGGAAGGTCAGGTCAACCACTGTTGTGCGTATGGCTCCAATGGCTCTCGATGTTACCGATGTTTCCGTTGTCTTGCCAGGTATAGCAGACGCAAGTAAAGGTAAGTGAGTGGTATTATGCAGTGCTGGGCGTCTGCTTATTCGAGTCTGATTGCCGTGCGCATGCATTCATTAGCATATTCTCACTGGGTGCGTGCGTCTACATCCGTGTGCTCCTTGCTGAATCAGGCCCATAGTTAATAGACAACACGATTAAACCCTAGCGCAATAAAACCTATGCCACCATAATAAAAATTATATATCCACATGAATTACATTAATTAACAAGTTGTAGCGACTAACAACGGCTCAGAGAATAGGAGGTCGAGTACAACTCCGGGACCTCCAAGTTTGTGGCCCGCCTCCCTCCCTCCCTTCATTAAATAACAAGTTGTCCATAAAGGTTGAAGCATAGAGCTAAAAACTAAGGAATAAATCCCTCTTGTTATGCTTAATCGCCGTGGATACAAAATTACCTGCGTGAACCTACTAAATATCGAAACCACTCATCTGTGACTGTGTAAATTTGGCAGTGGGATCTCTCAGTATTATTTTAAAGGGGAAATGAGGACACAAGTGTCTGATTTTTATGCATGGACTTTTTCCTCCCTGTTTTAATAATCAGCTGAACTGGAGTTTATTAATCAATTATATTTTAATGCTCATTGTATATGTTATTATATTTATTGTTTCTTATGTTTGTTCTAATAAATGATATACTAATTGAGCTCCCTTTGTGGGACTTCTCTACTTGATTATATCCATAGTTAATAGAGCCTTTAATGAGACATGTGACATTTGGTGATGCTTACTAATTAGCTCTTGCATATTACATGTATTCCCATTCGTCCAATTTACCAGGAATTTGCCAATGCTAATCTCTGAAATTCTAAATAAATCCAGAATTTATTTTATCTACTCACCAATCTCGGCTCTATAGTCCAATAGGAGGACAGATACAGTAACAACTGAATATTATTTTTGCATGGTACTTGCCAACTATAAACAGTAATTTAATCTTTTCTCTAGGTTATTAAATTACTGTTTTTGTTTCCCTCAATATTATTCGTGTTGGTTTATTTTTGCAATCTGCAAACACTGCACAGAATGTTTTATTAATAGGAACAGAATAGAGAAAAATGAAACCACAGTTTACTGTTACCAATGTTAGCTGATGACTTTGGCGTTATTGTAACTTGCGGTTTTAATTTTCCTTCATTATGTACTTGTTAATAAAACATTATGTTTCGATTCTGAAATTCATGTTTGCTGGATTTATTTTTTCCACGTTGACCTTTTGAAATAAGTAATTTTTTTCTCAAGCTCCAAACAATGAAGTTACCTAGAGGGGGCTGCAGGAAGGGGAGAAATGCTGTCAAACCCCGAAAATGTGGGTTTGACCTCATTTCTCATATGTACCAATTGTGTGATGCAGTCCGGGGCTTGGTGGCGGTGGGTGACGCCATCTTCCTGATAGTGTTACCCTATAGAAGCCTATGAGCTTCTATAGGGTAACATCCCGCCTGAGATGCGTCATACATCCCACCCCTAGTATGAAACATAATGTAGGTAACTTATGAAACGCACCAAATAGTGAGAGAGGGGTGTGACCCCACACTGGGCCTAATACATTAATGTATGGGAAATAAACTATTGTATACAGTATATAGAAATGATTACTGTAGTGAGTAGTGGTACCTTATGTAGGCATTGAATTATATGTTGGTGGTGCTCCCTGGACTCAGTAATATTCATAGAGTTTATGATGAGAAAAGATAGAAGACATCATGGCAGTGAGGGACAGGGACGGGGGCTCGAATAGCTAATGTTATCACTTTACATGTGGATTCAGGACCCGGACACATTACTGTGCATATGGGGCCATCAGACCTCGCATGTGCGAGCAGCCATTGCCAGGGAGGGATCCCACTTCCGGTAAATATTGTGGAGTGTAGCCCCTTAGGGTATAATGGCCAATGCTTGGTAAAGTCAGCATTGTACAGCTCCCATAGAAACCTATGGGGTCTGCTTTTGTGATTGAAACGGGGGACCTCTAAATATATATTCTGCGGTACCCCGTACATACATTCACAGGATACTTATTATTTGTGGGTAGCCCATGAAAACTGGTCTTTTTTGAGGAATATTTTTTTATAAATATGCCCAATTGTGTGAGCTCTGAGGATAGGTACAGTAGGTGGGTTGAGGACAAGCGATAAATTAGTTACATTAGGTCGCTTATATTACTGTCATAGGTAAATCTTAAGCTCTCCGGCCCTGTACTCCAGTAACTGCGACTTGTTCTGCTGCAGCTTGTCTGTCACAGATTGCCTATTACAACTGTAGGGTGATGAATGATTCATTGCCAGGCTATAACATAAAGTAATCAATGCATAGGGTGATTATCTGCTCAAGTCTGCATCTTTCACAAGCGCAGCAAACTACCTTTGTAAGTAATGAGTGCACTTTATGGAATTAGTTAGTGACCATTAACTTATTTGCCTATTAGCCCCTCTTGACCAGCGATATGCTCAGGTGCTGGGCAAAAGGTGTGTGCCCCCATGGAAATAGACTGAGGTTCACCTGGGGAAGGAGTGATAATCACTGCTGCTCACAGCGCCTGGCACTGACAGCTGAGGGAGTGCAGTGCCAGGTGCTGGGGGTGTTCCTACGACAGACATCTTTTTTTTGTGTGTCGACTCTTAATGGCAGCACAGGCCCTGTCGGAACTTTCGAAACCCGTAGCAGGTTAAATGATGGGCATCGAAATCCCGACGCCTGTCATTTTCCCTACGCCGGAAGCCCGTTCGAAGGTAAGCCGGACGCGGAAAGCCGCGGGGGGAGGGTTAGGTTTAGGGTTCCCGGGGGGGACTTAGGGTTAGGCACCTCCCTGGGAGGTTAGGTTTAGGCTGGGGGAAGGGAGGGTCAGGGTTATGCACCCCTGGGGGGAGGTTAGGGTTAGGCACCCCTAAGGAAGAGTTAGGGTTAGGGGGTAGAATAGGTTAGTCAATACTTACCTTTCAACGATCGGGATTTTCACTGCTGCCAGGATGCCGCTGTCGGGATTTGAACCGCCTGCCATGCGGCCGGCGGTAAAAATCATACTGAATCCGAGTTACATAGATTTAAGACCCTACTAAACGACAGCGATTCCACTCAAACACATTACTGACACGGGGCGTCTTCATTTCCATCCTAGATTTCACCTCCATTTTTTTTCAATTATAATACTTTTGGAAAAAAGAAAGGTTGCTGCATGGGTACAGGAACAATGTCTAAAGAAATACATTACAATTCCAGGAGGTTGCTTATTCCTTCAAGCACAATAGGATCAAGAGAATTACTGAAATTATATTAGTGAGCCATAAATTATTAATGTAACAAGTGGAAGAATCCACCTGCGCATTAAATGAGACATCTGAGTGAATAAAGTTGCTATCTGATATTTAGTTACAGATCCCTTTTCTATGAAAATGATGTACGATTGCTAATAAAAAGAAAAAAATGTCAGGCACATAATACTGTAACTAATTAAAAACAGTATAAAAATATAGCTGGCAGATTTTTTGAAGCTTCTCGTCTATATTTCAGTCAGGCCCCTTTCACCTTTTTTTTTTAATCATTAAAAAACAAAATAAACCTTATTTTTGAATGAACATCCTCTAAGAGTAGTATAACCTATTTGGGAGAGATTCATTCCTGCCAACATGGTGTTTTCCCAAGTATAACAGCCATGAGAATTTATTATCCCTGTTGGGGTTGGCTCTCACAACACAGGGCCAGTTCCCTTTATGACACTTCCAAAAAGCAGGAAGAAATGGATCCCCGCCTCTAAATAAATGAGTGACTGGCAGCTTCGGCTAGCTGTCATAGGTTCCCCCGGAATGTGGAAACCCTGTGAACCTATTAAGCTCTGAGATCATACAGGGCCTGAAGCTCTGTATGAGGGTAATGCAGTGTACAAACTTGGCGATACATATCGCTCGTTATATCAACAAGCGATGTATCTCGGGTGCATGGAAGTCATTTACAGACATATCAGGTCGGCCCTGCAGCACAGCCCCACCAATGCCCATACATTTGCTGCAGGGTCCGCCGACACCGACATATCAACTGGCAAATTTAAATACCTGACCGATCTGTCGTCAAAGTGTGTACCCAGCTTAAGGGTCATAAATCTCCCAGGAACAGTAAAGACAATGTATTCCTGGCTGTCCTCTAAAGTCCTGCCCCTATTCAAGTGTATAGTAGGGCTGTATTCAGGTACATTAGAGTCTCTTTATATGTTTTATATATTTTTGTTTCTACTTTCTAATTGGACTTTATATGTTATTGTCAGACTGGGACATTAATTGTCTGGTGTCTTTACTAACAAACAGGAAGTCATATACTTGTTTTAATTCTGATTCACAGAGAGGCTTTTTGTTACGATACGCTGATGGTAAGGTAATATTTTTAATAAACGTATAAGGTATGCAGTTTTGTCAACATTCAGAATGTCAACACATACTGTCTACTCCATGAGGGGACAACCAGGTCATCATTGAGTCGGGCAGGGGGTTGCGGCAAAGGGGGTGTGTCAGAGGATATTAGAGACAGAGCAGTGGTCATGACCGCATTGTTGCGTCATTGTTGCCCCTCCGCTGCTATACAATGTCAGGATTACCGGAATTGTGAAGCAGGGACGGGAATATGATGACGCATGTGGGGCAGGGACGTGGGGGGTGGACTGTGTGCATGGGTAGTCCGGGGATTGGCGGCCACCTTGGAGACGTGCCTGCTTTTCCAGGTGACTGGGAGCGCCACCCGATTTTAGGGAGCCTCACGGCCATTCTGGGAGAGTAGGCAATTTGTGTCATCAGCAGGATGTCGATACTGATATAATGTAGACAATGGCAGAATTTCAACATTGTGAATGTCGAACTCATTTTAGGGTTATTTGATTTGAATGGGAAATTCCATTGTTCTCATACAGACTGTCGACATTATGTCAATGTTGACATTCACAACATGTTGATTGTATGCTGTTGACATTCTGAATGTCGGCATTATAAATATCAATAAAATAGACCACACCCACTTATAAGACTTGCTTCTGACGTATAAGGTCTCTGATTTAGATTTTCACTGTGAAAGCCACCTGGGTTCTATATGTAGGTCTTACTCTAAAAAGTGTACAGTACAGACTGCAGGGTCCAAAGGATGCATCCAGGATGCTCCAGCTAGCACTGTAGCAGCGATACTACTGGTCAGATGTAGGAGCCATTGGGCAGAGACGGTGCCGCTCCAGGCCCCTCCATCCTGTGGGACGGCATATGTCGCACACCCTTAGTTACAGCCCTGGTAATAAATAACAACAACACAATGTCAAGTAAACTAATAGCAATATTTTGATTGCAAACCTACATACATATGGATCATTTTCTTCGTTTTTTTTTTTTTAAACAAAGTTTTTTTCTATTGATGACAGAAATACAACAATACGAGTATCACATTGGTTAGTGAAAAACATACCATACAAATACTTCAGTGTGGAGTAAACTACAAAGATAAAACATCATTTAGGGAATATTATCCATAGAAAATACAATAGTCATCTATAATTTTTTATTACAAGTAGAAACAAAAGAAAAGAAGAACAAAAAAATTATAATAATAAATTATCTATAGAGGAAAGAAACCTGTCTAAGCTGGATAATTGGCTGAGACAAGATCAGCTTAAAATTAGATCGTAAAGATGCCATCTTGCGACTGGCCGCAAGACGCCATTTTAGAAAATCAGATCGCAAGACGCCATTTTGCGAATGGCCGCCCAAGCGCCATTTTAGGTAAACTCACACTTAAGTACATATGGCGATATTACTATTAGCATCATGCGATTGCATCTTTCACCATTTCTCATACACACATTAATACGCACAATTGCGCTGTTAACTAGTCGCATATTAGCGAATGCATAAGATCCTGTATGAAAACGCTGTTTATTAGCTTCATGCACACGCATCTGCCCCAAGTTAACTAGCGTCTTTATATCAAACCCCAAATACTTACACAGTACATATTCACATAAAAGGTCTCATAAGCTTTAAAGTATAAGATTCAAGGTTGTTCATTTATTATAATTGCTGTGAAATAACGGTTATTTGGTGGCTAAGGTTTAATACATGATAAGTAAGTCATGTTTGATATTATACTGATCTGCTCTCTTTCAACAGCATTCTGATATCGTCAGTGTGAAGATCGCAACATGCATTCTCAACTTATGGACCGCAGAGCCTTAAAATACCAAAATGTACATTATATGACCAACTGTTAGGATGTGCATGAGGCAGGAAACCAGAGACAACCAGTTGTTAGAGGCTGGACTGTGTCTATTTGAATCAACCTGTTAAATGCTCTGCAACAGATGCATCCTCCTTGGGAACCAATGGCATCAGTGACAAGCCTCTCTATTGTGTTGTCTGTTTCTGTGAGAGTATAAATGTGTTTGTTGTGACCCCATTCTGAGTCTTCTTGCTGAATGCTGATTGACGGGGGTTTCTTGCTGATGCCTAGTAGAGACAGCTGGCCCAGAAGCGCTGCGTATGTATAACTGTACTTGGGTCTGTATAATTCTTTGCGCTAAATTGTACTTAGATCATAGCGTGTAACTGACTGTACTCTTACTTGAAATATCACTTTGTGCTTTGAAACCACAGGTTCAAGATCTGGAGTCTTTATTTACTATATGACTGCGTACGCAAAATAGCGTCATCATTAGAGGTTTATAGGCAGGATATTAGAAGGTATAGGCAGGATATTAGAAGGTATAGGTAGGAGTGTATAGAGGTTCTAATTCAATATCCTTAGTTGAGGGCTCATAGTGAAGTCACTTACCTACTCACACGATACATACGGTTATCGATATCTCACCAAAGGGTGGAGTGGCCACATGCAGGGTTTACCTGCAACCGCCCGGTGCTGAGAAATCGCTACCCGTTTTCGTGTGAGCCAGGGACGCTGACTAGAATCCAGGGACAAGAGAGGAAAAAGTTTGTTTTCCTTTGTTGATAGAACCTTATGTTTAGAGGGGTGCCATAGTAGTGAGCACGCGGCTGAGTCGCAGTTTTGCACACAGTCAAGACGCACTGTTGTGTATGCAGCTAAAAGTTGTCATATGGTTGTGTGGTAGTCGCATTATTGTGCATGCGACTGGTCGCACAATAGCGTATACGTACTTCCGGTTGTGCTGCCACGTGTTTAAACAAAGCCGTTGAGGTTTACATTTTTCAATTGTTATCAATATCTGGGTTAACGTGTATTTTTCTGCGCAGGAAAAAAGTGTGTAACAGTGAGTATTTGTTGGTAGGGGTAACTTGTTCCCTAAAGTTAGAGGTACCGTATGACCTTTAAGGGCTAAGTGCTAGCCGCTTGGTAAGCAGCTTACCGTTCTATACACAGTAGCAGGTGTACATGTTGTCTTTGTTGTAGAGAGGTGCGTGGAAGTAGCCGACTTAAACTTCCATAGGTGTGGAAGTTGCCTTCTTAAATCTTATCTGGGTGTGTGGAGTAGCCTTCTTCAAATCTTCACAGGTGTGTGGGCGCTGCCATTTAAATCATCCACAGGTAAGTGAAAGTATCTTGACTGTCTTTCACCAGTTTAAATCTTTATTGAAAAACATAGGAGTTGTCTCAGAATGGGAGCCACGCAAACAATAGAGATGTTAGACAATGATGTGCTGCTAATGGAAGCGCTGCTTGGATCGGCCCGTCGTATTATCCATACTAAGTACGGTACTTATGCAATAAGGTATTGTGATGTATGGTTTAAAATGACGATGAAGAGTGTTAGACCGTTTCCCAGAATTGGTAGTTCTGATAAAGATGTATTAGATAATGTCCGGGATCACATCAGTCTGATGCGCTCCCGAGAGAAAAAGGTAAAATGTTATGAATGTTAAAAGTTGTGGCAGCATGAAGGGGATGCGTGGCTTCAACATGCGCAAGCGACGCAAACTAGCGTTGCGAGCGCATTGCCAGAGAATACATCCACAATGCTAAATTGCAATGCGGGCGAGCCGCAAAATGGCGTGCACGTGCAGGAAGGTAGCGTTGTGGAAAGTATTGGCAGCAGTTCACATGCACCACCTCCACCTTATGTGGATAGAGGTGCAAGTACAGTTATCAAAAATAACCATAAAAATGTAACAAGCAATTTGTACCCTCTCTTAAGCAACCATAAAGAAAATGTTCATGATGTGGATGATGAGCCTATTGTAATGGCTGCCACTTCCCATGCTGTACAGATGATAGCTGCTGCACCACAACAATCAAGAGTGGTGCCGCCATCTTCATCAGTAACAGCAAGGGAAGTGCTAACACCCTCTGCACCCGTGGGGGAAGTTGTTAATACCATACGTAGCAGCAACAGATTAAACCCCCAGCCAGGTAACAAGGTCAAAAGGTAGCAGCGCTGCCGGTCTGCATCCCATTCAGACAATAACCATTCCGAATGGAAATGCAGATGCGAACGGTGTAGTGCCCACGAGGGAAGTAGTAATGCATTGTCCTTGGACAAGAGCAGAACTAAATTCCATCATAAATGATTTCCCCGATCCCAAAAAGGAACTAGCCAAATGTCAAAGATTTTTGAGGAATTTGGGTAGTTCTCATGAACCAACTAATAAAGATTGGCGTGTGGTGTTAAGGGCCCGTCTACCACGCAATACCAACGTGACAAAATTTATCACGGATTGTGTATTGGATGGTGACGTTCCCTTTAACAGACCAAGTAAACCAGGGTAACATTTCCCGCATTCTAACTCCACTGGGTATATATTTTCCAGTAGTAGTTAACTGGAACAAAATTTTCACGATAAAGCAAAAGGAGAGTGAATCTGCAGAAGATTATTGCGACCGGGCTCTGCAGGTATCACCCAGTACACTGGGTTAGAGGATATTAAAGATAACACTCATCACAGGGGAATGATAGTCACGGTACTCATGGACGGTCTTAAAGAGAACTTAAAGACCCAGGTTCAGACCTCACAACCTGGAGAGAGAGGAGTCACAATAGATACCCTCATAGAATCTGCAATAGAACATGATAAAAAAATCTCAAAGAAGAGAGAGACCCAGGGCAAAAAACTAATGGCTGTCTGAATCCAAGCTCTGGAAGGAATGACGGTAACATCACAGCCAACAGACACACTTGCATCTACACACGCACTTACACCTGAACCGGCATACGCCCTCACTAACCCATGCAACAGCAAACACAGCTCTATTCTACTAACCCTACACAACCACAGGTCCCATACTACTCACAAACTTCATATACCCCACAATACCCTTATCCTCCATATCCCTTCCCATATCCACCACCTTTTCCCCCTGCTCAACCCGTCTCTTCATCCGATCCACGAACATGTTTTAATTGTAACCAGCCAGGACATTTAAGTAGAAACTGCAGAGCAAAAAGGGTAGGACGCCCAAATCAGGGAAAACCTGCATATCCCCATAAGGGATATGCACAGAGACCAGCAAATGTACAACAGGCACCAGCTCCAATAGTAGCCGTTAATGCTTTATTGGAGAATGGAAGTCAACGCTAGGGGTCAGGTCATACCTGTAGTCTATAGATAGTCAGGTTAACAGGAAGTACTAGGGAAGAACCGATCATGATGGTTGATGTAGCTGGTACTAAATATCCTTTTTTTGTAGACACAGGGGCGACCAGGTCAGTGATAAAATCTCCCGTTAATTTACAGGTGACCAACGAGACAGTACCAACAATGGGTGTAACAGGTAAAGTGGAACATTATCCTTTAACAAAGTCCACAGGGGTTACTATCGAGCCGCTACATACCAGGCATTCTTTCCTGGCTGCTGTGGCTCCTACTAACCTGCTGGGTAGAGATTTGTTATGTAAGATGGGATGTGTCATATATTGCACCACTGATGGTGTATTTCTAGATATCCCAGAGAGCGTTGCGCATGAGGTGCGGGATATGTTGGACACTCCCCAAAGGATAATGTATCACTCTACCAGTTTAAATGAAAATCCATCTCAGGTAGATCAAATGTTATCCCAAATTCCAGATTCCCTTTGGACTAAGGATGGACAGGACACTGGATTAAAGGGCAACCGTAATCCCCGTAATGGTAATTTTAAAAGGTGGTAGGCAAGCTCCAAAGATTCCCCAGTACCCACTAAAACAGGAGGTAGAATTAGGGTTTTTTCCAATAATTGAGCGATTATTGCAATAGGGAATTTTAGTTCGTACAGCTAGTGTAGCCAACAGTCCCATCTTCCCGGTGAAGAAGAGTGGTGGGAGGCGTTATAGGCTGGTACAAGACCTTAGAGGTGTTAATAAGGTAGTAGAGAGCCAATTCCCCGTAGTGCCAAATCCGACTGTCATTCTTATGCAGATCCCTCCAAACGCAACCCATTTCACTGTCATTGACCTCTGTTCTGCTTTCTTCTCTGTGCCTCTCCACCCTTACTGTCAGTATTTATTCGCATTTACGTACAGAGTTGTACAATATACATGGACACGGTTGCCCCAAGGTTTCATAGACAGCCCCAGTATCTTCTCCCAGGCCTTGCACGACTGCTTACAATCTTTTCAACCTGCCAATGGATCTGTTCTAATTCAATATGTGGATGATTTATTGCTATGTTCTGATTCGTTTATGTCATGTTTGAATGATACTAAACTTTTGTTGCTTCATCTCTCGCATACAGGACACAAGGTGGCTAAGAATAAACTACAGCCGTGCCAATCCAGAGTAAAATATTTGGGACACTGCCTAACCCAGGGGTTGCGACATCTCACACATGATAGAATCCAGGCCATACAGCACATGACACTGCCGCAGAATCAACAGCAAATTCGTACCTTCTTGAGAATGTGTGGATACTGTAGAATGTGGATCCCAGGTTTTTCTATTTTGGCCTTGCCTTTGCAGGACTTAGTCTCTTCCTCAAAGCCCGATCATGTCATACACACAGAGGAATCATAGCAGGCTTTCCTTAATCTTAAGGATAGTCTGACAAAAGCAGATGCATTGGGAATACCTGATTATGAAAAACCTTTTGATTTGTATTGTACAGAATGACAATGGTTGTGCTGCAGGTGTCCTCACACAAAAACATGGTGGTGCCAGTAGGCCCGTAGCATAATACAGTGCCCAATTGGACACTGTGGCAAGATCACTCCCCACCTGTTTTAGAAGTGTAGCAGCTACCGCTCTATTGGTGAGTAAAAGTGAGGACGTAGTATTGGGTCATGATATGATTGTCTATACTCCCCACGCTGTATCTGCTCTGCTGAACTCTGCTCAAACCAGACACATCTCTTCAGCTAGGTTTACCAAATGGGAACTAGCTCTAATCGCACCTGCAAACATCACTGTTAAACGTTGCAGCTCGCTGAACCCAGCAACGTATTTACCATATGTACAACATGATGTACAAAGGGTGGAAGGGGATGAGTTGCTGGCGGGAGGTGAGTTCAGCGGACATAATGATGCACACGATTGTATGGAATATCTGAATCAGACCTTTACTGCTAGACCTGACATACATGATACACCTTTAGAGAATGTAGATGTAACTTTTTACATGGATGGGAGTTGTCATAGACAAACAGACACAGGTGAATTATGTACAGGTTATGCTGTTGTAAATGACACAGACATCTTAGAAGCTAAACCTGTTGGTCCTCCTCACTCAGCCCAGGTGGCAGAGTGAGTAGCACTAACTAGAGCATGTGAACTGGCAGCAGGCAAGTCTGCTAACATTTACACTGACTTGAGGTATGCGTTCGGGGTGGTGCATGATTTCGGGGCTCTATGGCGTCTGAGAAATTTTATGACAGCAGCAGGCACACCAGTTGCACATTCCCGACACATAAAACATCTTTTAGAAGCAATCCAACTGCCCAAAGCGGTGGCAGTAATTAAGTGTAAAGCCCTTACATGTGAGGATGATCCGGTGTCACTGGGCAACAACAGAGCCGATGAAGCTGCAAAATGGGCAGCACGGTTAAAAATGTTTTCTCCAACTGAAAAAATTATGTCTTTTCAAACAATTGATATGCTGAAATTAATTGAGATGCAAAACTTGTGTTCAATCCAGGAAAAGTCCATCTGGAAGTCTAAGGGATGTGGGCAAGAGTCCTCCGGGCTCTGGAGGGACGGACAAGGTAAACCAGTAGCCCCCAAGGCATATTACCCCAGCCTGGCTGAGGCAGCACACGGTCTGACTCATCTGGGAAAGCAAGGTATGTGCAAATTGGTAAGAGCATACTTGTGTGCACCAGGTTTTTCTTCACAAGCAGAAAAGAGAGCAATGTCCTGTCTGAGCTGCTTGAGAAAGAACATAGGGAAAGCGATCCCTACTGAACTGTCCCACATTCCACCGACTGATGGACCTTTCCAGGTGATTCAAATTGATTTCATCCAATTACCACCCTGCAATCTCAAGTATGTATTGGTGTGCACTGACGTATTTTGTAATTGGGTTGAGGCCTACCCAGCAGCCACTAATACTACTGCATTTACTGCCAAGAAAATAGTTCAGGAATTTGTATGCAGATACGGTATCCCTAAAATCATCGAGAGTGACAGGAGTACTCATTTCACAGGTGACGTTTTTCAAAATATGTGTAAGCTGATGGGTATTAATGACTTCACACCCCCTACCGACCGCAAGCCAGTGCCAAGGTAGAGAGGATGAACGGGACTATTAAAAATAAGTTAAGTAATATCATGGCAGAGACTGGACTAGGTTAGCCAGAAGCATTACCGTTGTACCTGCATAGTATAAGGACCACTCCCAGACCCCCTCTAAATCTGTCTCCCTTTGAAATACTGTTCGGTAGACAACCTCATTTGATTATAAGTCCACAGGAAGACTTGAAAGGTAACAACGAGGTAACTGTAATGTATCTTATATCAATGAGTAAGCAGTTAAAACAGCAACAGCAGAAACTGAAATTGTTGTCCAATGATATGCCTGAAACGAACTGTCATGATGTTGAACCAGGAGAATATGTTATGATCAGAAATTTCTTTTGTTCAGGTTGTTTGACTGATCGGTGGGAAGGTCCGTACCAGGTGCTGCTGACAAGCACTACATCTTTGAAGGTGGCTAAGAGAGATACCTGGTCCATTCCACTCACTGCACAAAGGTCAATCAACCGGTTGCGAAACAAGTCGGAGACAAGGCTGATAGCGTGGACCTGTCGATCGCGAACTTGTTCCGGGAGGATTGAAAAGGTCGTAGTGAGATACCTGAACTAAAAGAAATTTGCAGGTCTTGTTGTGGCAATGGACGGGCCTGCTGTGTTCATTTTCATATTCTCTTTCAGAGTGTTCACCATTCTGGTTGGTTCTGGGATATACGATTTCTGTGATGGGGGACCGATTGAGGAGATGGGAGCTGATGGCAGTGCTGATGGAGTGGAATCAGGAGGAGTGCAATGCCAATCAGGGGAGTGTCTGATCAATCTTAGTACTGTTATTGTTAAGAGAGCTGTTATTCTGGATACTCAGGGACGGTGTGGAAGTTTATCGTCTGAAGATTCCTGTATTTGTGAGCTTTGTGGGTCCCTAGTTGATGAGAACTGTAGTCAACGGTGCCAGCCTAAATATAACCCGTACTGGGGTGGGTATCCTTTAGAGGATTATCATAGCATGGTAGGCAAAGTATTAAATCAAACTGATTGCTGGGTGTGTTCACATGTGCCACAGGGACAGCATAATGTAGGGTTGATGCCATTTCCACTGAATATCACGGAAATTTTAGAATTGCAAAAAGGGAAAACATTGGATGGAAAAAAACCTCTCATCCAAACCACCTCATTTTAAACTCTATCAATTCCAAGTAGATAGATAACTTTTGTGTTTGAACATAACCAACCCCAATAAACCCGGGAGTTGGGAAGTGACAGGGAATAATCAGACGATGACCTTTTCACAGAGAGCTGATAATGAGTCCGTAAATCATGATCTGTTACGTTCAATTAAATCTAGTGGGAAACATTTTAGGTACCGGTATACATTGAGTTCCACCAAAGAAATTATTGGTAAGGTACCAGATGGTTATTGTGCTAAAATAATACAACCAGAAATTTGCATATACCAGATGGAATAGCCTGAGATAGGATTGTTTGCAAGGGAAATGTGTTTAATGATAATGATGCATACCATCCCTTATGTTCTCCCCGATAATGTGCATTTTATATGTGGAAGAAAGGCGTATAAGTGGCTCTCCCCGAGTTCTGAAGGTTTGTGTTACCTGGGAAGAGTAGTCCCAGAAGTTATGACCCTCACACATGTTGAAATGCTTAGTATCCATAAAAACACACCATCACCATGTCTTCACATGCAGTATGAACACAGAGGCAAACGAAATATGATACCTGGTGACGTGCATTAAGCCACTCAGTTAATTAGTGAGACAACTGGCTTCCAAGTTTTAGTCGCACTGGATCCCACCAGGATCGCTGGGGGTACATTCAATTTCAGATATATTCAGGAACTTGCTAAATTGATAGATAATATCACTGAGATGTATGATGACACATTCAGGTATACAGGGAGAGAATTGCAAGCGTACAAGAAAGAACTGGTGCAACACAGGCTAGTGTTAAATTATTTAACTGCTGTTACTGGAGGGTACTGCGTAACTTTGGCCACCCAATTTGGAGTAAAATGTTGCACCTATGTCACTAATGATACCAGCAACCCCAAGGATGTGATAGACCGGAAGATGGATGAAATTCTGCAGCTAAAATGGGAATTTCGTAAGAACCATAATGCTTCAGTGGCTGAAGTAGGGGAGAAGATAGAAGGATGGGTCTCATGGTTGAACCTAGTGAAATGGTTCTCAGGCCTAGGGGAATGGGTCCAGGAAGTGATCGCCAGCATAGGCAAATTCTTGATCCTTATACTGATTGTCATCATAATAATTGGCCTATGTGTCCGGTGTGTTCCTATTGTGTTGAAGTGTGGAAAATGTAAAAATAGAGTAAAACGAAAGAACGAAATTATGATAGTGGTCAGTAATGACAATAAGAATACTGAGGTAAATATAGAACTGCATTACAACCCTGAACTAGGAAATACCATCATTTAATGTATTATATATAGACATGCATAGAATGTATTATTGAAATGTTCTTTTTAAAACACCTCAGATAATGTAAAGTCTCAAATTCCCCTTCAAGACTGCCTTTATAGGACTGGTGTATCCCCACACCTTTCACAGGATCTTCCAAGATCCACGGTGTGCGTATAATAGTAGTTTTATGTCGCCACTCAGAGACACATTATTGATGGATTAAGAACCACCTTGTACCATCCTATAATAACACTAAATAATATATAAATGTAAGCCTACATTAATTTTTAAAATCAGATTGTGATAGCATGTTGTTCGCTATCAAAGGGTGGACTGTTGAAGCTGGATAATTGGCTGAGACAAGATCAGATTAAAATTAGATCGTAAAGACCCCATCTTGCGACTGGCCGCAAGATGCCATTTTAGAAAATGAGATCGCAAGACGCCATTTTGCGAATGGGCGCCCAAGCGCCATTTTAGGTAAACTCACACTTAAGTACATATGGCGATATTACTATTAGTATCATGCGATTGCATCTTTCACCATTTCTCATTCACACATTAATACGCACAATTGCGCTGTTAACTAGTCGCATATTAGCGAATGCATAAGATCCTGTATGAAAACGCTGTTTATTAGCTTCATGCACACGCATCTGCCCCAAGTTAACTAACGTCTTTATATCAAACCCCAAATACTTACACAGTACATATTCACATAAAATGTCTCATAAGCTTTAAAGTATAAGATTCAAGTTTGTTCATTTATTATAATTGCTGTGAAATAAAGGTTATTTGGTAGCTAAGATTTAATACATGATAAGTAAGTCATGCTTGATATTATACTGATCTGCACTCTTTCAACAGCATTCTGATATTGTCAGTGTTAAGATCGCAACATGCATTCTCAACTTATGGACCGCAGAGCCTTAAAATACCAAAATGTACATTATATGACCAACTGTTAGGATGTGCATGAGGCAGGAAACCAGAGACAACCAGTTGTTAGAGGCTGGACTGTGTCTATTTGAATCAACCTGTTAAATGCTCTGCAACAGATGCATCCTCCTTGGGAACCAATGGCATCAGCGACAAGCCTCTGTATTGTGTTGTCTGTTTCTGTGAGCGTATAAACGTGTGTGTTGTGACCCCAGTCTGAGTCTTCTTGCTGAATGCTGATTGACGGGGGTTTCTTGCTGATGCTACATCTGGTCCAGAAGCGCTGCGTATGTATAACTGTATTTGGGTCTGTATAATTCTTTGCACTAAATTGTACTTAGATCATAGCGTGTAACTGACTGTACTTTTACTTGAAATATCACTTTGTGCTTTGAAACCACAGGTTCAAGGTCTGGAGTCTTTATTTACTATATGACTGCGTACGCAAAATAGCGTCATCCTTAGAGGTTTATAGGCAGAATATTAGAAGGTATAGGCAGAATATTAGAAGGTATAGGCAGGATATTAGAAGGTATAGGCAGGAGTGTTTAGAGGTTCTAATTCAATATCCTTACTACCGTATTATTTTGCAAACTGGTAATATATTCCATGTTAGAAATGTAATTAATTTTTGCTACTAGAGCGGTCAACGAGGGGGGGAAACTACCTTTTCCAGTATTTAGCAATTAGGGATTTAGCAGTATTACAAATGTGGATAAGCAGTTTATTTTGGTATTTAGAAATCCCAGGGATGGGGGTATTTAGCAAAGCTAGGGTAAATCCAGATCCGAGGGCCTGAGTGATCAGAGCTTTGACAAGTATGGGACAAGTCCACCAAATGTGGAAGAAGGTGCCTATTTCACCACAAAGTCTCCAGCACATGTTAGAGGTCGCAGGAAAAATGGAGTGAAGTTTAGTGGGAACTAAATACCAGCGAGTATAGACTTTGTAGCAAGTTTCTCTAATTGCTACATTAATGGATGCTTTAGCTATACATAATCTAATATCTTCCCATTGGTCATCTTCTAAAGATATGGAGAGGTGTTATTATTTCAATCGATTGTGGCTATTCTGCAATCTGCAATCGACTGAAAAAGGGAAAGATTTTTATACACAATCGATTGCAAATTGCACGATTGCTGCAATCAATCTCTGAAGTATGGGGGCCTTAACACGAGGTTTATGACTCGCCCATATAAATTTGCTACATATTTTCTGCAGTGAAGTGAGGTTCGCACCTGGTATTGAAACTGGAATGGTCAGAAAGAGGTATAATAAACAGGGGAGGAGGTTCATCTTAAGGACGTTAATCCTACCTCCCCAGGAGATACAGTATACATGTGGTCCCAGCTGTCTAGATCTTTTGTAAGCGTATTTATCATGGGTACGTAATTAGCCTGATAGAGGGAGGAGTAGGATTTAGTAATATAGACCCCATGGATCATTTTCTTATTTGCGGTTAACTGGAAATGACAACAATAAACTGCAACTAAGATTCCGAGCATTAGATATATTGGCCATGCCTAATGTCACATACTCATATGACTATATTTATAGCCATTTATTTGGTTTGCAAAATACGCTGTCGCATTTAGATGTCAATACATTTTAAAATTATTCTCTATTACATCAGAAATAATTCCCTTTCTCATCTATACCAAAAGCACCAATCAGTGCCAGCTGTCAATTCCCAAAAAGCCAGTGACAAGCGGTTTGCTAGTGCAGGTGACCGCCAGGGGTGCATCGATAATGGTTGCAGGGTGTGGAGTGCACATGGGCCCCTGGTTAATGGGGGACCCACACTACACACACTCTGCACCCCAGAACAATGTACGTTTGGGCTGGGGCTGGCACCACTTTTCCAGAAATACAAAAATATGGTATATTTTGTATTAACATTTATTTTAAATATAGTAGCATAAAACTAAAGGTCTCTGAGACAGAAGTAGATTTATATATACACTACAGTCTATAATCTGAATAGTGTTTGATGTTTTGCATGCAATTGTAATCAATAAATATTAATGCCACTTGTTTGATATGGAATATTGGATAATGATATTTTTTTTCTACACATGAACTCATGTACTGTAATCATTTATTTTTAGTGAAGAAAATGCTTACAATTTTCTTTGCACATATTAGTTCTAAATACTTTTACCAACCTAATATATTACTTATAATTGTGAAAGATTATTATCTTGTAAATGTTGTATATACTTTTTAAATCTTGAAGCCATTCTGAGGAGCTGATTCAATCTTCGGAGATGGCCACGATTTGCCCAACAACATTGCAAGTTTTTCCTTGCACCCCAGCTCCCTTGGAAAAGTTGATGATTTTTGAGTTAACATAATGGGTAAATATGTATTGCAGATAAACTTCATATTGTATAGGCTTCTGAAAGTGCTACTTACACTGATTGAATGTTTCTACTTACACTGATTTAATGTTTCTACATGTGTATATTCCAGACAGGATTCTGAATGGTTTCAATTTATCAGTTAAGTATGATCATGAAATTGTTTCTTACTATTTCTTCTGATGAAATCACTTTTCAAACGTGTGGAGAAACGCGTCAGGGTTATATTATACTTAATGCTGGAATATAAAAATAAAAAAAATAAAGTCCAGAGTGAACTGGTGGGATAAAGACCTGGGTCTGTATTGGATATCTCTATTTCACCTGCTAAGATAACTGGAAAATATGCTCCTGATGTGTATATAAAGAAGAGGAACAATATGTTCCATATTCATCTTTTATACACATAGTCTCTCACAGTGTTGGAGTTGGTGAACATCACTAGCCCCATCATTTATCATTATGTTGCAGGTTATATAAAATATGTCGTGATATAAATTATCTAAATACACTCTGTTAAGGATTATAAGTTATTTGTTGTAGGTCAGCATACCTTTGATGTTGCTTTTTAGTTTATTTTATATTTTCTTTTGTTTTAATCCACCGCCGGTCTCATCATGGCACAGACCCTGGGGAGGATGTGGACACAACTTTTGCCACAGCTGCCTTGACCTCACCTGCAAGGAGTCCATCATGTCAGAGTAAAGCTGCTCCCAGTGCAGGTGCAGCTTCCTGGCCAAGCCGGCTGAGGAAGAACACGCTGCTCTGCAATCTGGTCAGCCAGGTGGTGGCAGCCCGGGATGAGAAGGAGAACTCCCTCTGTGCCTCCCCTCCACTTCTCCTTACTTGACTTGTGCTGTTCCTGGCTCAAACGGTGTTGCGGTTTGCCAATTGATGGAACTCCAGTCTGTGCCCCCTCAGATGCCTCCCATCCCCTGCTCCTTCTGGCTCCCACGGGGTTGTGGTTTACTGAAGATTGGAACTCTGCTCCCTGCTCCCCTTCTCATCTCCTTCTCTGACTTCCCTACACTGCCCCTGGATCCCTCTCAGCTTACCTACCTGGTCTCTGCAGCTCTGCTGACTGGTTACAGAAGCATTTGTGAGTAATACCATCCATGGTGCCTGTGTGTGTTTTTCCTGTGGGGGCTTGTGTATGTGTGTTTTTCCTGTGGGGGGCTATGTATGTGTGTTTTTCCTGTGGGGGGCTATGTGTGTGTGTTTATTCCAGTGGGGGGGCTATGTGTGTGTGTTTATTCCTATGGGGAGCTATGTGTGTGTTTATTCCAGAGGGGGGCTATGTCTGTATGTGTTTATTCCTGTGGGGAGCCATGTGTGTGTGTTTATTCCAGTGGGGGCCTGTTTCTGTGTTTTTTCCCTGTGGGAGGCCTATGTATTTGTTTTTTTCTCATCGATGACAATGTGTGGGTTATTTTTCATGTGAATCCTGTGGGGGGAATTCAATGTGCATAATGTGTATGAGACATTACTGTGTGTGGCAATACATGTAAACAGCGTTACTGTGTGGCATAATTTTTAAGAAACACTACTACTGCATGGCATAATGTGTATAAGGGGCACTACTATTGTGTAGCATAATGTGTATAAGGGGTACTACGGTTTTGTACACTACACTGATGAGAAGGAGGCGTGTCTTAAGGACACACCCCTTTTGAGTGGCCATACCCCCTTTTCCAACATGCGCATAAGTACGACCTTAAATGTTCCATACCCCCACTACAAAATTCCCACTTCGACCACTGTCATAGTATAAGGTATTATTGCCGCAATAAGCCCCGTCATAGTGAGATTTTGTCATGATAATTATAGGATTGCGCAGGTATTTGATATTATTGCAGCAATAAGCCCCAGAGCAGTGTGAGAGACATGACTGCTCATACATGGCAGCCTATCTCCAGTGCTGCAGCTGTTGTGGGATATTGATTTACTTGTGGGGATCTAAAGGTTTAATTTTATTGACCATTTAAATATTTTTCCCGTGAATGGGTGGGTAGGGGCCCCAGTGCATTGCTTTGCCCAGGGCCCACACTGCTGTTAAGACAGCCCTGAGTGTACCCAGTAAGCAAAGTGGTATCCAGTCACACTGGTGTGATGCCAGGAAGATGTCTAGAATGACATCTCTCAGCTTTAATATGCCCCCTCAGATAACATCAAGTATTAGATGTGGTCTCACAGTACTTCTGGGGAATGGAAGTATAGAAGCTGGGTGGTGTTTAGTAGTATATAGATATTGCCTCTGGGGTCACAAATGACCCTTTGGTGCAGTGGAAATTTAGAGGGTTGGGTGTACTGCAGGGTCATGTACGATAGATTAGGAGGATCGGGAGTGTGTCATAATGAACTGATCACTCATCACTACTCCTAACAAAAGTGGGAGCTTGCTAAAAACAAAAAAAGAAAAAATAATGAGCAATAGCAAATGTTATCTAATAACAAAGATTGAGACTAAGCATATCTGTAAATTATTGTTGCTTTACCGTTTATTAAACATTTTAAGGGCTCAATCCAATTACTTGCAAAAGGTAGAAACGTTGGCAACTGCTCTGCAACTCGCCCCTCTCGTGCCCCGATCTCACCCTGGACTCCCTATAGGGCTGCGAAAAAAGATCCAGCCGCACTTACTCACACCGCAAAGGGTCTCACGGTTATTTGGATTGAGCCCTATATGTCATTAAGTCCCAATTCCATTAAATGCTTAAGCAGTCTGATAAATTACACTAGGCAAAAACAGTTTTATTAGGTGTGTGAAATAAGGCTAAACTATATGGATGGCTCTGCCCATGGTCCTGTGCAGATAAGTTTCTGGAAGGAAGAATAAATTCTTCAATTCACTGCATGTCCTCTTATCCATGGATTACTTATCCCACCCAGTACAATTTATGAAGTGTGAACAAGATGGCTGCCATTCCTGGTACCCCCATGGATGGGATGAACAATTTGTGGAACCGATGACTAGGTGGGTGCTATGATTTTAGAGTTTTGTGCTCTGTATCCCTTATTTCATAGGTCGCTTTATATATCCTGGATATCATATCTCTTTTTGTATTCTGAATAATCTTGTACTTTTTAATTCATACTCTGCATTCATCCACTGTGAATATTTTAGAGTGCAAATCTATTAAACTATTATACTAGATAGTACTAGTCAGTGGTGTATGTGTGAATGACAGGAGGCTGTCCGGTTGATATACCTGGGTGCCCGTGATGTGGTCTCCCCCAGAAGTCCAGTGTAACGCCAATGCAGAAAAGGAGACATAGCGAAGAAACACTATGAGGGGGGGGGGGACTCACAAAATTGAGGCAGACCATCGTGGGAGAAGACACAGGGAATTGTAGAGCACAGAGCACCAGTGCAATGTGTGATGAGCCATTTAACTAGATTACCTTGCGGTTATGGGATTACCCACAGGAGAAGAAGGTGAGGTGAAATGGGGTATTATTAATTTGGCTGAATAGTGTCCCATACTGGTTTGTTGACTAGAAGTAAGAAACCAGCGATGCCTCTTGGATATGGGCTCTCAAGAGAATGCTTCCAAAGATGCTATGTTCATTTATTGAAGACCACTGGCAAAAGCTGTGTCATCCATGCAGCCGCCACCCACCTCCCCAAACCCATTATGAGAATAGTGAGGATGGAGACGGAGACATTGTGACCAAGCCCTTGGGAAGAAGGGCATCATCATGGTTGGTGGCACTGGATTACAACACTGCCTGGTCATCATTGGGTTGAATGTCCTGCTCAGCTTGGAGCAAATATTGGTCCACAAGAAGGGCCCACAGTACTGGAAAGACCTAAATTTTCAGAGACCCGTTCAGCAGGCATTTTAGAGATGGTGCAGTTATGCTGTGCAAGGGCATCCAGATGGACCATGAAACACTTGGGCACATCAGGACTAGTCACAGACAGAAGCTTGAGCTTCCTTCCCGCTATGAAGTAGTACTTCATCTGGAGGAATAGATGCACCAAACATGGCACGGAGCTCCTTTTGGTACTGTTGGGCCCATTGGAGGCAGGTGTTGGAATTGAGACAGTCCACACCTGAGCCATCGTCAAGCAGAGGAAGGTGCCATTGAGGTTGTGCAATGTAGGAGATAAGCCTCAATGGAATCCCACTAGGACCACTACAGTATCAATCTTGGAGGGTGTCATTAACAACGTGCAAGAAGTGACACTCCACACAGATTCCAAAGGGCAATAGCCCATGTCCAAACAGGTGATTGAAGAAAGTCCAGTCCATTTTAGAGTGACACAGTCATACAGGAGCAAATGGCTATGTCCTGGAGGTGTCCAATTCATCGGCCACTCAGAAGTTGAATCAAATTCTGTGGAGACAGCAGAAGGCCTTCTTGCTGCATGGTGAGGGATTTGGGTTTAATGAAGTCCTGAAACACAAAATCTGTGTTAGCAATACCCCACCAATTCTAGAATTGGATTCACCAAGACTCTACTATAAGGTGAAAACTATGCTTCGCAAAATGCTGTATAATTGGGTGAAGCTCAATCATAAGAAGTGTCATCTTATGAAACCCAGTGTGCCTGGGTTAATTGGTGTCCTGAGATGGAATGAAACTGACTCCCTACAAGGTAGTGGTCAAGAATGGAAGACACAAAGCACTGAGAGAACTGCATTTTTTTAGGTTATTATTGGTCCTTTATCAAAGATTTTGCAAAGATTGTTTGGCCTCTACACATGCTGCTCTGATGAATCACCACCGGTGACAAGAACAAGATGGTAGCATGGGGAGCACTCTAGAACGCTTTTGTATGCCTGAAGGAGGCCCTTACCAAATCCACGGTATTATGTTATGTCGATTTAGGAGCTCTGGCAGTGCCAATAGTAGCAATACACCGTTCTCTGAGCAACCTGTTATCTTTCTACCAAATGGGGCTTTGATTGTACATGCCAAGTATCCAACTCACCCTGAGTGTTTGCTGTAATGCTCTTTTATCCTTAGGGCCTGATTCCTGTTTTAGGCACCATTGTCTCCTGGTGCCTCAGAATGTCACAACTATTTTGCTCTGAGCTGCAGGTGAATGGACTGCACAAGTCCAGTCCAACACTCCTCCACCGTCTCCCACTTGTAAGCATGCTCCATATTCCCGAAAATCTGGTAAAATTGTGCCACATAGGAGGAGACAGGCTTCCCGAAGATGTAACATGTAGAATTGTGGGGGGCTTGCTGCTCAGAGGAGGGGGGCCCATTGCATAGGGACTCCATGAGGTGAATCCCCTAGAAGCCAGATAGGGCTGCCGTAGTAACAGGGGAGTGTCTTCCCATGGGAAGCACTCTCTATGCTAGTGCAGTCTGGATTGCTAGTCCCAGGGGGAGAAAATACCTCCCCCTAGAGCTGTCTGTCTGGATGTAATCAGCAGGGAGTGCTTCCAATGAGAAGTCACTACCACTGCTAGGCAGTCCCTGAGAGCTGTGGATTTTACTGGGGGGGTGGCTGCAGTCCTGCAGTCAGTGGCGTCATGAGGGGGGTGCAGGGCAGCACCCGGGTGTCACCCTCGATGGGGTGACACCAAAATGCCAGCTCCATTGCAGTGACAGGAGCTGCAGTGTGACATTCTCCTGGAGCACCTGTCTCCTGTCATAGAAGATGAGCCAACAGTGCTCACAGCCCATTCTCCGTCGGCAGCCCAGCATATCGGGTGATCCCCAGCTAGACCACGCCCCTTTAATTTAGGTTACACCCCTTTTTTGACACGGGCATGTCTCTGGCGCGCAGGGATAGACAGAGTGCGCTCCGGATGTCACCAGGCCCAGTGATGCCGCTACTGCCGTTGAGTGTGATCTGTACAAATTAAAGGATAATTCTATGCAAAACTGGGTGGAATAACATCAATACAACAGGGGACGGGGATCATAATTTAAGATGTTGGGTTTTCCACATGTACAGGGAATCTTGTGGTCTGCTCCTCTCTTTATTACCAACTTGGGTGCTAATGCAGAGTTGGGAGCACAACACAAAAGGGAGCAAATTTGCATGTTGGACTGTAGGTGGGGCAGACTTAAATGATGCCATGAGATATGGAGCTGAGAGGGTGTGTCCTACAGTAGCTCAACTCTAAACTTCAGGTGTAACATAAAGCTGCCCCTTATTTGTGGGCTACATGGCAAAGCAGGCAGTTTTATACTCTGCACACAAAACATACATAAATGCTTTTGCACCCCTTACATTGAGGTGTACAGTAGTATGATATGCCAAATTTTGAATGTCGGTATTCATTATGTCAACACCATAATGTCAATATGGAATGCATATCGACATTCAAGATGTTGACATGCTCAGAATGTTAACACTCACAATGTAAACATTTTAACAAATGGTAATATTGTGAATGTCAACACTCATATTGTAGCCTACAACTTACCCTACCCCTAATTGCATGCTAACTCTAATTACATGCTAACTCTAATTACATGCTAACTCTAATTGCACAATAACCCTAATTGCAGCATAACCCTAAATGCTGCCTAACACTAACTGCAGTCTAAGCCTAACCCTAATTTCAGCCTAACCCTAACTGCTGCCTAACCCTAATTGCAGCCTAACCCTAGCTGCTGCCTAACACTAATTGCAGCCTAAACCTAACCCTAATTGCAGCCTAACCCTAATTGCAGCGTAACCCTAACTGTTGCCTAACCCTAATTGCAGCCTAAACCTAACCCTAAGTGCAGCCTAACCCTAATTGCAGCGTAACCCTAACTGTTGCCTAACCCTAATTGCAGCCTAACCCTAATTGCAGCCTAACCCTAATTGCAGCCTAAACCTAACCCTAGCTGCTGCCTAACCCTAATTGCAGCCTAAATCTAACCCTAATTGCTGCCTAACCCTAATTGCAGCCTAAACTTAACTCTAATTGCAGCCTAACCCTAAGTACTGCCTAACCTTAACTGCTGCCTAACCCTAATTGCAGCCTAACCCTAATTGCAGCCTAACCCTAATTGCAGCCTAACCTTAACCCTAAATCATCATTGTGAATATTGACAGAATGTTGACAATAGGATGTCCAATGTAAACGTATGCCAAACCCCAATTGCAGCCTAACCTTAACCCTAAAATCGGGTGTCGACATTCTGGCTGTCGACATTCACACTGTTGACTTCTGATATTGTGAATGTTGACATGTTGTATGTTTACAATTTTAACATGTTGACATGCAGACCATGTCGACATTCAGAACATGTATGTAGTACCCCGCTATGTGAGTTATTATGTCTTACACAGTGCAGTGCACTACAGCACATGTAGAAGCCATTATACAGGCAGACCACAGTCTCCAGCAGTCTCTGCAGCTACTGAAGAGGTCAGCAGCAGGTCATGTGACCAGTGTCAGGTGGTCAGACATGTGATAGCTGGATGTGAACAGCAGTTACTCAGGAGACTCTGAGGTGATGGTCAGAGAGGAGGATGGATGCTCTGCAGCTCTCAGAAGGTGGAGAGCGCTGAGGCAGGATGTAAGATGCCAGAGACAGACCCCAGAGGTGGGAAGAGGGCAGACTGGTCTGAGACTGATGTGAGAGGTACCCAGGGAGCTGGTTATAGTGCTGCAGCCCCTGTATTCAGCATATAGAGTATATGAATGGACTACCTGCACTGGCACATAGCAATATATGAAACACACTGAAGAGATACAATATAAAATATATGTAACAGCCGCATGTGAGGATCACACCGGGCTCCAGAAGATAATACCTACCTGGAAAATGACATTAAAGTGACTACAATAGAGATATATATGCATAAATATAGTGATAAATGTGCAAAGTACAAAGGGTTGCCTTCTGCCACTGGCAATCACAGTGACATCATATACATACAGTAGATATAAACAATCCGGAGCATTATCTACAGCACTATACAGCCTCCTGCAGGCTCTGGGACTAATTTCTGTGCACCTTCCAGATCATCATTGGGGTTTGAACCCTAGAGACATTTTATTGTACTGAAATAGTTTATACTGCAGTATAAAAACATTATCAAAGTTATTTAGTTCCACTGGCAAGTGATAGAAGTTGTGCTGTATAATACAGTATATTGGCATATTGAAAAATAGTGTGATGTATGTTATGTTATAAGGTGTTGGATAAATTGGTGGACATGCAATGTAATAAAATAGTAAAGATAATTTATTTGTGTTGAATTCTAAATTTATATTTAATACCTGTGACTGACTTAAATCTAGAGACTAGAGGCACATTTTTCGCTTCATTTGCCTGTTTCAGAGGCGAATTTATTCCGTGCGCGTCCCCGCTTTTCGCCTAATTCAATTGCAAAACAGGCGAAAATGGAAATAGGTGAATGTGGAACAGGCGAAGAGTACTGAAAGAATTGGGAAAATCAGTCTGTACCCCAGAAAAAGATACACTAACATAGGAAGCAATGTAGATGTGTACTAATAAGACTATTTTGGGTACTTAAGTTGTGTAAATTGCTTGCTATTAGTGACTTTGTAAAAGTGGTGAAGAATGGCATTAAGCAGTATTTTTTGGTGAAAATAAGTATTCCTGTTAAATTTGGGGTACTTGAAAATGGGTACTAGCATGTTTTTATGTCTCTAAAGTGAATTTTTTAAATACATGAAAAATCCACTTGCATGCACTTGCAATCCCAAAAACACCTGACCCATACTTGGGGACCCCCAAGAAGTCTATTTCGCTAATTTTTATGTTTATCCCCCCACTTTTAAAATGTTCACCCCAAAAATGACATGTCTTTTTTGGGGTGTTCTTAGGTTTTGTTTTTGTTTTTTTTGCAGATTTGTCCTTTGAGGGGCTGTCCCAAGGGGTCTGAGTCGTTTCCCCATGGTTGCACCCCAAAATAAAGATTTAGCATTTCTTTTCACCTGCTATTGATTGGAGAATCTTTTTTGGAGAATTGTTTCTGCTTAGGCGAAATTGTCCTGGAATTGAATTTGGCGAATTTTTTTTTTAGGCGAAATTTTCACAAAAACACAGGCGAAAATGGCTTTTCGCTTCTAATTGAATATGGCTCTGTGATCTATGCAGTAGGGGAACTTGCCTCCCTGAAGAGAATTACCACTGTTACAAACCTGTATAGTTACTAGAGCTATTGCGGGCTCTTGAGGATTACCACATGTCTACATGATGATGTTGACATTCTGAGGGCGGAATTCAATTGATTACGCGGTCCGGATCTCCCGTCTAAAGTGACAGGAGATCGCGGGCCGCCATTCAATTGCTGCCGTTCTTCGCGCTGATCGCGCCCATAGAGGTCAGGTTTAGCCGCGTAAAGCAGCTAAACCCGACCAAAGTGCTGGGCGCGATCGCGAAAAGTGATGTTTGGGCGCCCAAACATGTCACTTTTCGCACACTTCAGCTCTCATCCCCCAGGGGCTGCGAGCTGAAATGTAGCACTTGGCAGCTGATCACGCCCGACAGGAGCAAGAATAGAATAGCTCCGTCGGGCGCGATAGGGGATGAAAACAATTGAATTCCGCCCTGAATGTCGACAGTGTTACTGCATACTACTGAAATAGGTAGACTAGACAGACCACTCGGTTCCTCTCTGTGGTTATGTTTTATTTTGTCTGTTACTAGATTTTTATTTTTATTCCTATCATTGCCATAAAAACCTGTGTGTCTCTCTGTCTATTGAAATGGCCAAACGGAGACATTTTGTCTGATTAATTGGTGAAATTATTCAAATCAAGTCTAGTAAATCTGCATGTTTTCGCTTGCAGTCCACAAACGTGTATTTCCGTCTTTCTCCATGTAATTCCTGTGATTTGTTTAGACAATGCAATGTACAGATTACACTGTACATGTAGAAATTATTCATTATTTTTCTCTACTGGATTAGCCCCGGGCGGAAGGAGGATACGTATACAGATGTTTCTGTCATTTGCTACTGACTATGCATTTAATCCCCCACAAACACAAAACATTCAATTGGATTCCCCATCCGGAAGTCTAACAGCTTACACTGAAACTAGACGCTCTGCTGCTCTGAATGACCACAGCACATGCAGCATCAAGCTGTTTTCGGATTAGTACAGTGATGAAGTAGATTGAGTTTGACCTGTTTCACTGCATGTTTTTCTAATGACATGAAAATACCTTACGTCTGAGCGTTACATTTCTTGTTAGGTTTAGACTGCAGTGGCGGAGGGTTAGGTTTAGGCTGCGAGGAGGAAGAGTTAGGTTTAGGGGTAGGGATAGGATACTTACCGACAGGTGTCAGTTTCCTAAACCTATCGGGATGCCGACATTGGGATTCCTGTTCAATTGTACAAATAAAACTAGACTCTAAGGGGTCAAATCAATTAGCCGCAAAGGGGGCAAGTTGCTATTGCAAACTACGTGGAAACGCTGGTAACGGCACCTCAACTTGCTCCGCTAGCAGCCAAGATCTCACCCCGTGGCTGTGAAAAATAATCAGTGAGCACGGAGCTACCATAAGTGCGGCATGTAGCCGACGCTTAGGCGCTTGACTCACAGGGCGATTGTAATTTAATCAACCCTCTACTCATCATGTATATGAAATAATTTATTTCCAAACATTTATTGTTGGATAAATATACTCTTAATTAGAGTATGTTGTTGATAGAGTTTATTTTAGTCAAATAGATCAATGCGACGGCACGTATTGAGATGGCAGTGTCACGTGATTGGATATGCGATCATGTGATCCAGAGTAGGGTTTATCTGTAATGGGATTCTGGGATATGTAGTAAACAAATACCTTCATTATACAAAGGGATGATCATGTCAATTGCGGTCACATGACTCGATACATAGCAGCCTGTCTAGGATGGAAAGTTAACTACAATGTGGCAATAAGGGTGATTACAAATCCATTTCCGATCATGTGATCTGGACGCGCGACCGGACTTGTCACCGACACCTACCCTGTCTCTATAGGTCACATTGTGAATCACGTGACCGCGGACTATGGATTGGCCGTCATCCGTCCGTGTGACTTAGTCACATGATCGGAACAATAGTCATCACCGATTGTGATGACGAGTACCTACCAAATATACAGGGGAAGGTAAATAAGATGTGATAATTCCTTCCTGTCTTTCTTTTGGTCTAACATCTAACTGGATACCTTTTGATTGGTATTCAGAAGGGTATATTATATAAATTATTTGTCTTTATTTACATCATGTGACCAGACACCGGAAAACCGGAAGTTCCGGCAATTCGATAATAAACATCAAAATAATAAATTCCTTTCTAAATATAGTAGTTTAAATAGGTCTCCCTCTTAATCGTGTGTGTGTGTGTATGTATGTATATATTTATATATATATATATATATATATATATATATATATAATCTCTAAATTTATGTAAGTTTGAAATTATTACTCTGTTTGCATATGGTACTATCAGTTGAGACCAGGTGATAATCAGTAACCTCACTTAGAGGGGTATAAAAGCACTATCTTGGACGCCTATTAGACACCTTTGATAAAGCTGCACCTAGATGCAGTGAAACGCGTCAGTTCCTACACAGGGACCATCATCCACACCCATTGCTACATTTGGACTTTCCAACATTGGATTCCTTTTTGCCTGAACCAGCCTTTGGGATTATTAGGACTCAGATCAAGAGGAGTTTGCTACCAACAGTCTCACGTGGACATCCGCTGTTCATGGACACCGCATATCATGAGGACCCATTCATCTGATTTGTTTCATCACATTTCTAAGGGACATCCCTCTAGCGGCAACCAGGATTGACATCCAGTGGACAATTTCCTACCAACCAATTGACACTCCTGTGTCCCCCATTAGATGCCGTTTGTGAACAGGCTCAATACGGACTTTGAGGTTGTGGGTGAGATCTCATGCTTTTATATGTCACACCAAAACTGTGATTTTCCTTCCTTGATATAGTCAAGTGAAGTTTTTATACATTTTTAATTATACATTTATTATTAAATATTCTCAATGTATGATACTGTATGTATTCATGTAGTTACATGTTATTGAATTGTTTAGCGCTACTGCTTTCTTTACCCCCAGGGGGAGGTTAGGGTTATGTACCACTGGCGGGAGGTTGGGGTTAGGCACCACCTGGGGAGAGGTTAGGGTTAGGCACCACCGGAGAGGTTAGGGTTAGGCGCCCCTGGGGGAGGTTAGGGTTAGGCACCACTAAGGGAGGGTAAGGGTACTTACCAGCCCCAGTCGGGATCTTCAGCGGTCTGGCTTGCGGCATCGGGATTTAGTCAGACGGCTTCCTGACCGTCAGCGTTTCATACCCAACCCCTAGAAGCTAGTTCTACAAGTTGTTCTATGTAACTATAGTACATTACCATGGGCAAGCATTAGCTGCAGGGGGAAATCATGAATCAGAGGAAAGTGTCTGCAGGGCTACATGATAATATAAATCCTTCTTGACTATACTGTAGGCTTTGTATATACTTTATTTGTAATTAGGCTTTACATTTTTATGTCTTTCACCAGTTTTGTAGTTGCTGTTACTGAGATTAAAGACAGAAAATCATTGTCTTAGGGCCCGATTCGTTTCCAACCAACTGCGATTACGCACGCAGACAGCCGATTGTTGCTTTCCGGACATGCAACGCAATGCGCGTGTGTAGTGGTGTCACAAGTGCGGGGGGTGCGGTCCGCCCTCACTGACAGGAGCCGGGTGTTGCATTGTAGAATTAAGTGCAGCACTCTGCTCCTGTCACTGAGGGAGCTGAGTGCTCCACACAGGGACCTCCTGCACTCCCCCTTCCCCCCCCCCCAAGTAATAGACATGGGGGTTTGAGCCACGTGGCCACGCCCTTCTCATGTGGCCAAACCCCCTTTTCGGTGCCATGTGGCTATGCCGCACGCACTTCGTCTCTCATCGCACCGGGTGACACCACGGGGAGGGACACCACTGCGGCTACGCGAAGGGCTCACTGCAATCACCACACTGTGATTGCAGTGTCTGTGATTGCAGTGTCTGTGATTGCAGTGTCTGTGATTGCAGTGTCTACGCAGGCCCATTGCAGAGTGATTGGCAGGAAGTGAGTGTTTAGGGGTGGTGACGGGAGGTGGTCGGCAAAACGCAGGCGTGTCAGTGTGTCTGAACGTCGTAACAGAGGCGTGCATAAATTAGCTACTGCGATGGTAGAAGCAGCATGAGCTCCCACTGCGTGCGACGAGGTTAGCACCTGACCTTGTGCAAATGTGCGTGAGGCTGCAATGGTACTCCATGTTACCGATGGTTTCACTACAGTATTTTGCAAAGTATTACTAATGTGAGTAAGGGGATGTGGGCGTCCTTATGTTAGGCTGCGACGGCATTGCGATTTCAAACATTAGCATATTTTTGCAGTGGGTCTGCGTGTGATCCGTAATGAATCAGACTCTTAATCACCATTAAGCACAGGACAACCTTCGGCTATAGTGATGCACTGCCATGCAAGTGACATGCACTGCTTCCACCTATACAGAAACACCGCCATGCAAGTGACATGCACTGCTTCCACCTATACAGAAACACCGCCATGCAAGTGACATGCACTGCTTCCACCTATACAGAAACACCGCCATGCAAGTGACATGCACTGCTTCCACCTATACAGAAACACCGCCATGCAAGTGACATGCACTGCTTCCACCTATACAGAAACACCGCCATGCAAGTGACATGCACTGCTTCCACCTATACAGAATCACTGCCCTGCAAGTGACATGCACTGCTTCCACCTATACAGAAACACCGCCATGCAAGTGACATGCACTGCTTCCACGTATACAGAAACACCGCCATGCAAATGACACCTAAGTCCACATAAACTGAAACCTCATTGATTTATAATACTAATTTATAGATACTGGGGCTGATGCAGAGTCGTAAGTACGTTGGGCGTACTGTACATTACTCCAAAGAAACGAGCTCGGTTAATGGGCCAGATTACTCCCTTATTGGACTCTGCCTACATGAGAACTCCCATCACACTCCGTTCTGCATGTCCGGTTATAAGTCTAGGGGCGATCAGAGGGCCTGATTCAGAGCCGCTCGTAAGCGGCCGCTCGTTCGCTCCGAGCGATGTTCGCACATCTGCGCATGTGTATGGGTCGTAATGTGCATGCGCCAACCAGTCAGTGCGGTCGGAAGTCGAGCGCTCGCAAAATAGCGAATGCCTGCTAATTTGAGTGACAGGATGAGGCGTTTGTGGGTGGTAACAGGGGAAGGTTTGAAAACGGGGAGTGGAGATCCGAACGCAGACGTGCCAAACGGTCAAAACGGGCGTTTTAAGGGTGTGCATACTTAACAAAGCAGCGTCATCGGCCACGTCACTAGGTTGTCTATTAGCCTGAACTGTTCGCATGATTGCGGAAGGAAAATCCAACTACAAGCACTGCGAGCAGTTCAGACGCCTTTCGATGTACTCGATTAATCTAATAAATAGCGGAGATGACGTATGATGCGAACGGCCAGGGGGCGTCTTTACAAAATAGCAAGCGCTCAATTTAAATAGCTGGCCCCTTTTTCTGAACGAGCGAGCGCAAATAGCGTCTGGCTCTGAATCAGGCTCAGAATGCATTCTCGTATTTGCAGGCGCCCATTTTTTGAGAATGTGAATTCAGGCAACATACGCTACTCAAATGTACATACATTCACCTCTGCACCAGCCCCAATACCTCGTACCATTTTATAGAAACTTTACTATGGTTGTATTTTTGGTTCTAGATATTTACAGGTTTTTTACACATCAAGAAGCACGCCAGCTGACTTACATTACATGTCTGTTTACCACAACTATCTTCACAGGCATAACTAAAAACAACTCCTAATGTATCATATGACCACTCCTGTGACACTTTCATGTTTGTCCACTTCCGTGTCCAGATGGCACCGGATATAAATTTAAATTACACTTTGTTTTCTAGTTTACAGTATATTTATCTGACATCTAAAGCCACCTGATACCTGGAGAGGATATTGCAGTACCCTGAAATATCTAATTGTATTTTTGTAATGTCAATCTATTTTCTTTACACCCTCCAGACTGTAGCCATGTAAAACACAGCTAGCAGGTGTTGGTTGCCTGGTGAGAGCGATAATTACTTACATTGTATTTCATAAAAGTTAGACAAGATAATTCCTTTCCCAGCATAAACACACACTAGGCCTTCTCTGTACCTTGGACTGGCCCACAGGGTAATCAGAAACTCCCTGGTGGGCCTTTCTGCATGATGGCCCTTAAGCTACATCACTTCTCTTCCAGTCCTCCTCCTAAGCTCCACTGTGAATCTAGACAGCTGAGCCCAAGCACACACTGATGAACCCAGCACACAGTGGTATGATGGGGACAAGTAAAGTGGTTTGACTTAACCACTAATCATGATTGCTGAAAACAGGCCAAGTCCCTTCTGTGAACTGGCCAAGCACCCTCTGTTGGCACACTTTTTTGTGTGACCCTGCTTTTTCCGCTTGCCCCTATATATACCAGTCCTGCTTCTAATATCCTCGTTATTTACATGGGGGTATACAGTATTATTCTGGCTATTTATTCATCTCTAGAAGCTGTTTGACAGGGGCACTATAAACCGGTAGTGTAAATTTGCTCTATGCAAATTAGCTGCTGTAGGTAACGTCTCAGTCATAATCCTTAAATAACATTGGAGAATAATACCACTTTCAGACAGAAAATGGCAAAAAAACCTAGCTTTTGCCGGGCATTTTGTTTGCCAGGTTTATTGCCATTTTCTGTCTGATACCCCTTTCACACAGGAAAATGAAAATTTCGGGTAATTCACTTTTACCTGGTAATTTGCAGAACAACCCGGGTTTTTTCCCAGTGTGAAAGGATCAACCCGGGACTTAATTCCCGGGTCTAAGATCCTGCAAAAAACCAGGGTCGGAGACGCGGGAATTTAGTCCCGGAATGACCCTTTCACACAGGAAAGAATCCCGGGTTGTTTAGCAAATTAACGAGTAAAAGTGAATTTCGGGTAATTCACTTTTACCTGGTAATTTGCAGAACAACCCGGGTTATCCGATCTGGGTCATGCCTAAAATTAGCTGATTGGTGGTTGTGGAGCAGTCACCTCCCACTTTTTATGATCTCACAAGTTTAGCAGGGCGGACTCATGTTCAGTGTGAACGGGGCTGACCTGAAAATAACCCAGATCAGACCTGGGTTTTTGTGGAAAAGAGGAATTAAGGTGTTTATAAGGCACCAACGTTGTGTAACAAGCTCTGTATATGTGCAAAACTCAGTATTTAATTAGTGCTCTGGTATTGCTTAAGTAATCAGTGTGGAGCAGGACAATGGAATAGTGCACAGGTTCTCAAATTCGGTTCTCAGGACCCCAAACAGTTCTCCTCACAGAATTACAGGTATACTGATTATCTCCATCTGTGACTACACCTGTACACCTGCTAGATGACCTGCAAAACATGAACTGTGTGGGGTCCTGAGGACCGAGTTTGAGAACCACTTGCATAGTGGTTAGCATTGCTGTTTCACAACACTCAGAGGTTTGCTTCCGACCAAAGCACTATCTGTGTGATGTTTAGATGTTGTCACCCTTCCTTGTGGTGGGTTCCAGCGTGTGCTCCAGTTTGCTCCTATAAGCAGGTTAATTGGCAGCTGACAACATTATAATTTAGTAGCTAGACCAATGTATACCTCCCAACATGACCCGTTCCAGGAGGGACAAAATGCTCAGTTCCTGGACTTTCTTCTTAATTTATGATTGCCGTCACCTTAGTCGAACTAGTTAATTGACAAGAAAGGTGTTTCAACGTAGGTGATGGTAATCATAAATTAAGAGGGAAGTCAAGGAGCAGAGCATTTTGTAGTTCCTGGAATGGGTCATATTGGGAGGTATGTCAATGGTAATATATGTTCTAACATAAATACTACATACAGTATACATACATAATATATCTGTATTGGGCTTCCCTGAGTAAATTACATGTGTCTCTGTAACTTTTAGTGAAAAGAATATAACACAACCTCTGAATTGGACAAACGTAAGTGTGACATATTTCTGCATGTTTGAAGGTAAAACTACTATTTATTTACTAAAGCAAATACATATGCATAAAAAGAAAATAGTAAATGTGACCTTGCAGTCAGTAAATGTGACCTTGCAGTCAGTAAACATCTCTTTTGGCCCAAGTTGCAACTTCCAAGCATTCCTTGTAGCCAGCTGAGAATCTTTCTATTCTTAATTTAGGATTGTTTCCCCTCTTGTAGCTCAGTGATACTCCTAGGTCTTCTTGCATGCATTGACATCTAAATACCATGGCAAAACCCAAATCCTTTATTACTGTACTGTACGTATGTCACGGATTTGAAGGTACATTTTGGAAAGTTGAAGTATCCAACTTTTTTTTACATCCAGTTTTCCCACTGACCCCGGGATCTCTTCTATGACACTAAGGGGCGTATTCAATTAGCCGCGGGGTTTACCCCGTGGCTAATTGACGCGCTTGACGGATTCAATTAGCGGGGATTCCACGCGCGGGGTCTCCCCGCTGTTTGATTTTACCTCGCACCTCATGTAGGTGCGAGGTAAAATCAGCATGAGGCCGCCCTATTCGGCCTCGCGCGAGCAATATTAACACACTGATTCCGCAGTTCTCGCGGAATCAGTGTGTTCTCGCATGGAAGTCCTGTTTTTTGGACGCGGGGAAAAAGCTTTACCCTGCGCCGCGGGACTTTCACCCATCAATTACTCGCGGGAGAGGTCCCATGGGTAATTGAATATGCCCCTAAGTGGATGATTCAGCAGAGGACAGAATTGCAAAGCCGCACACAAGCAGCTTTACTATTCCATCCTACGTAGCTTAAATGCAAATGCATCAGGAGGTGTCTGACACCTCCTGCTGCATCTGCAATCCCAGCGCTGTGACCAAGGTACGCAGCTCTCTCTCTCTTCCCTTACCTGCCGAGCACTCACACTGCAGTGCTCCTCCCAGAATGCCCTGCATTCTAAAACCTTGGTAGAGAAGAGAGGACGGTCCGACAGACTGGACCAAAATACTACCACCACCAGTCCGCCCACACCTCCCCCCAGGGCTGCCAACAGGAATCATGAGGCCCAGTACCAGTGGATCATGCAGGGCCCCACCCCTTGACCCCCTCAAGCACCCTTCCCAAGGCCTGGTGGGGTGCAAAGGTGTAGCGTGGAGTGCTGTGTGATTTAATAAAGGAGATTTGTGTTTACCTTCCATCCTTAGGTTCAATTATGTGGCACCTAACGTGGTTGTGTTCATCCATGCCTATTCTATTTCAGATGGATATAAGCGGCGTATTCAAAATGACTGTATCATCCCTGTTATTATACAGGCAATGACAGAAGCAGAGCAGGGTAACAGCGAATGCATTTGGCTAACAGCCAGCAAATTGCTTTTCTACCTAGCCAGGGACTACATGGAGAACACCATAGCGGAGATTGTGACTACTATTCAGGTACGCGGGTGCTCCTCTCCACTGTCTGCATTTACCACGCTGGCTGCTGTAATGTCTTATACCACCGTGCCCTTCACTCAGAAGGTGTATTTGTTATCTCTGACATGTCAACATATGGAGACTGTTTCTCATCCCCGCACCCAGACAGTGCTTTCTATGTTCATCAATAATGCTGCTGTGGTCTTTGGAAGTCCTGCTATGCAAGAGACCAGTATTAAGCTAGTATTTACAAAAGCCTGTGCTACACTCACCAGCTGGAAAATACAAAGCGGCACCAGTACTGAGGATAAACCGATCATCATTGTCACCATACACAAAGTTAATTCCTTACTGGCTGTCCATCGCAGCAGCTTTATATCCCATATAGGTAATGTGAACAGTGCAGACCAGGAACCCAAGGCCAAAACAACTAATTACATTTGGCCCTGGTGCAATATATAACACCGTTCCATCTGACACGTTGTGTAATGAATACGAATGTGCTGACAACTTTTTTTGAAAGTATTGTCCAGAGCGGAAACTGGAGAAAAAGACTAACTAACTCACATGAGTTACAAAACAAAGTTACAAGTGTTACAATCTGTGTGGCTCTTATGGCATATCCTGGATGTGTCTCTGGAGACCTACCTAATGTAGTTAACAATATATTACCTATAATGGATTACCTTGATATCAATACTCGCCTCAAGGTTATAGAGTGCACTGAACGTTTCACAAGAGCCTTACCAAACGCGGCTATGAAATTCATATTCATGCATTTATAAAGGCAATTCTGCGGAAGATGAAGAAAGACGATCCGACCTTGCTTTCCATCATCCTGAGAGTTTTAGTGACCGACGTTCAAATGCATGAAGAGAAAACTGGTATAAATATAATAAAATCCTCAGCTACACTGCAAGACATCTGAGTAATGCAGACCACGTCCTCCAACACCATGCAACCAAGCTGTTTGGGGAGCTAGTTCAGCGCTGCAGAGTGTTTCCATTTAGTCCCATCACCAGACTAGTGAAGGAGCATTGCCTGTCATTAATGGTAAATTTGCACAGTACTAACTCAGACGTGGTATCGGCCGCCGTGGTCTGCCTCATCCAGTGCTTTCCTCATCTGTGCTGCAAGGCCATCGTCCTGGATGAGGGCATTGAGTGGAGGGACACTGAATGCATAAAAACCATTTATCGTACTCTGGCTGATAAACACCTTCTGAGGCAATGCTATGCCAAGCAGAAAAAGCTCTGGTCACATCTGCAGATCCTAAGACACTTGGAAGGCATATTAGTGCTCTAATAAACTCTATGGATTATGACGAGCTCACTCCAAACAACTTCAAATCCATCAGGAAACATCTACTTCATGTGATGCACATAGAGAGAAAGCTGTAAGAACAGCATCACAATCCCTAGGTGAGAAGTGGAAGCACCTGGAGTGAGTAGGAGAGGGTGAAAGGAGCAGTGATACACCGACTGACAGCAAGCAGGCCGCGGACATACCAACAAGTGAAGGTAAGACACAGCAAGTATAGTTATCCTTCTGTTTAACTCCTTAATAACTCCGGCTTCCATTTAAAAATTCTAATAACACTTTGAACTAAGCATTGTTGTGGAAGCAGCCTATGTGTAACTAATTATGGCTACAACCAAGTATCCAGGATGATTACACCCCACCCCCATACCCTTCCTGCCACAACACAGGGTAGGAAACAAAGGGCGAGAGGGCCGTCTGCAAGCGCAGATTCACGGTATATTCTGGCTTCAATTCAAAATTACAACTACATTCTATAATGGCGGCAAGGGAGGGAGGCATCTAGGTGATAATTAGACACACAGAGAAAGTCGTGTTCTAGGGGTCTCTAGCCCCATGTAGCACAGTAGGACCCTGACAACATAATGAGAAAGTATCCGTGGAACAGAAAGCAGATGTGCACTATACACAGTGGCGTATCTATAATGGGTGTAGGTCCAGGGGGGCTCCGCACCGCACACCCTGCACCCATATTATTTTAAACTTACCTGTCCGTGCTCCCGCGTCGGGTGTCAGCGCTGCTCAGAACACGGGAAAATGGCCACCCTGACCATTTTTCCGGTGTTCTGCGCATGCGCAGTAGACTCTGGGCACACTCTAGTGTCCGGAGTCTACTAAGGCTCCGGTGGCTGGCCAGCCGCGTTAGTCAGCTGCTGGCCACTGAGGAGCGAGGAGGGGGCCCCGCACGGGGAGTGCACACGGGCTCCCTTCTCTCTTAAGACGCCCCTGACTATACAGTAGTTTATTGTCAATTTAATATGTTTCATAAAATGTTAAATATTTGAGAAATATCTATGTACAATTCATTCTGCTATTGGGTCATACAGTCAGGTGCATAAATATTGGGACATTGACAGAATTTTCATATTTTGGCATCTATTCACCACCACGATGGCTTTGAAATGAAACAAACAAGATGTGCTTTAACTGCAGACTTTCAGATTTAATTTCAGGGTGATTACATCCAAATCAGCTGAACGGTGTAGGAATTACAACGGTTTCTATATGTGCCTCCCACTTTTTAAGGGGCCAAAAGTAATGGGACTATCAACTCAAAAGCTATTTCATGGACAGGTGTGGGCTATTCCCTCTTTATTTCATTATCAATTAAGCAGGTAAAAGGTCTGGAGTTGATTCTAGGTGTGACATTTGCATTTGGAATTAGTTGCTGTCGACTATCAATATGAGATCCAAAGAGCTGTCACTATCAGTGAAGCAAGCCATCATTAGGCTGAAAAATAAAAACAAACCCATTAGAGAGATAGCAAAAACATTAGGTGTGGCCAAATCAACTGTTTGGAACATTCTTAAAAAGAAAGAACGCACCGGAGAGCTCAACAACACCAAAAGACCCGGAAGACCACGGAAAACAACTGTGGTGGATGACAAAAGAATTATTTCCCTGGTGAAGAAAAACCCCTTCACAACAGTTGGCCAAATCAAGAACACTCTCCAGGAGGTAGGTGTATATGTGTCAAAGTCAACAATCAAGAGAAGACTTCACAAGAGTAAATATAGAGGGTTCACCACAAGATGTAAACCATTGGTGAGCCACAAAAACAGGAAGACCAGATTAGAGTTTGCCAAACAACATCTAAAAAACCCATTACAGTTCTGGAACAACATCCTATGGACATATGAGACAAAGATCCACTTGTACCAGAGTGATGGGAAGAGAAAAGTATGGAGAAGGAAAGGAACTGCTCATGATCCAAAACATACTACCTCAACAGTGAAGCATGGTGGTGGTAGTGTCATGGCGTGGGCATGTATGGCTGCCAATGGAACAGGTTCCCTTGCATTTATTGATGATGTGACTGCTGACAAAAGCAGCAGAATGAATTCTGAAGTGTTTTGGGCAATATTATATGCTCATATTCAGTCAAATGCTTCATTGGACGGTGCTTCACAGTGCAGATGGACAATGACCTGAAGCATACTGCAAAAGCAACCAAAGAGTTTTTTAAGGCTAAAAAGTGGAATGTTATGCAATGGCCAAGTCAATCCCCTGACCTGAATCTGATTGAGCATGCATTTCACTTGATGAAGACAAAACTGAAGGGAAAATGCCCCAAGAACAAGTAGGAACTGAAGACATTTGCAGTAGAGGCCTGGCAGAGCATCACCAGGGATGAAACCCAGCGTCTGGTGATGTCTATGCGTTCCAGACTTCAGGCTGTAATTGCCTGCAAAGGATTTGCAACAAAGTATTAAAAAGTGAAAGTTAGATTTAGGATTGTTTAGTTTGTCCCATTACTTTTGGACCCTTAAAAAGTGGGAGGCACATATAGAAACCGTTGTAATTCCTACACCGTTCACCTGATTTGAATGTAATTACCCTCAAATTAAATCTGAAAGTCTGCAGGTAGAGCACATCTTGTTTCATTTTAAAGCCATTGTGGTGGCGAATAGAGGCCAAAATATGAAAATTCTGTCAATGTCCCAATATTTATGCACCTGACTGTATTTTTTAATTATTGTAAATACAGTAGCATTTATCATTTTTATATATAGCAGAGTAAACATTTTGTCTAACAGCAATAATATTCATTACAAATGTTTGTTTTGGAAATGCTGGGGGTACAGATAATGCCAATGGGCTACCAGGGGGTACCCAGATGGGAAATGACTGAGAACCGCTGACCTATAGACTATTAGGAGTGTGAGATTTGCTGTGGTAGAGGCAGAGCATATTGTACAGAACTTATACTGACATGTTTTCTCATAATGACGTCTTACCTATATGCTCAAATGGGAAACCAGGCATCAGGGGAAATATTCTAACAGACTGAGGGCCTTATTCAGCAGTGCACGCTAGCGCACTGCTGAACGCAGATTCCCGATGGTCGGGAATCTGTACAGGTCCTGTGTGATCGCATGCAGACTGGCAGCAGACTGGCTGTGAATGACAGTCTGCTGCCATTTGCGAGACCGGGAAAGGGGCGGTGACGGGCGTGTCGCCGCCATGGGGGAGTGGAGGGAAGAGGCCAGGATCTCCGTCGGCTGATGGAGATTTCCTAGCCTCTTTCTCTCATCTGCGACTGCTGGATTGCATGACCCCATGGGTCACTTAGCCAGCCGATGTTCCCTCAGATTATCAGATGCTGCGTTATACAATGCAGCTTGGATAAGTAATGCAGCAGGAGGTGTGATGCCTCCTTCTGTATTACCATAATTGCAAGGATGAAATATTAGGTGAGTATTAGGTGAAGGGGGTAGGGGGGCTTTACAAAGGAATCTGAAGGTGGGCATGGCATTTAGCATAATTGTTCTCCATATAAGCTTCATGTGTATGTGCTTGCTGGGTTGTCTGATGCTTATTGTCTCATATTAGAATGGTCTTAGTCCTGAATATGCAGACATGTCACACAGCCCCTACTATAGTTTATGTGCTCAGTGGCTGTCCCCATCTCGCTGTTATCCTTTACATATACTAAGCATTTACCCATGCATGGAACATTCAAAATATAGTTGTTTTAATACATTATTAATACATATGATAAACATACCTGCAGTGTTGGGGACAGGGCTCATGGTAAAAACTAACACAAAGAGACCCAAGGAGTACAAAAATGTAAATTTGACCTAATTGCAGAGGAGAGGGGAAGAGGAGGGGGCGGTAGGATTACCACCTTTTATTGTCATACTTCCGTACAGGGGGAATGACCAGGGAGTGTAAATAATAATAATAAAAATAATAATAATAATGAAATAAATAGAAATTGAATAAACAAATATAGTGTAGGAGGAAGTAGAAGACGAGCTGCTCACACACAGGAAGGGATCTGAAAAGATCTCTATCCGGTTCCTTCCCCACAAAAGTGGCTGCTGTCGCCAATTGAAGACGGCCTTAGCTATACACTTCAAGCTCTGGAAACATCTTTTTTAAAAATGTTATGAATTAGAAAACATCCCAGTTCCCCGAGAGATCACAGGAATGGCGGTGTTCTAGCAATCCTTATGTAGCGCAGGTGATATCTGCCATAACTACTGTTACACTTGTCATGGGACACACACGGAAGGTTGAGACTTGGAAGAGAATGCATGTGTTACATGGGGATGCTTCATATCACGTAATCCAAGTACAAGGCAGAAGATCAGATAATCGCGTTGTTTTTTAGTCCCAGAATCTGCAGGGGGTTATTTATCTATATTTGTGACCAAGTTGCAGATTATACACCTGATTAGGCTCCATTTTGCTGCACAGTTGGTACAGAATACATAATATCCCAAACAGTGAGTAGACAGCATGAAAAACTAAGTGAGTGACACCAACAACTAAAGCTGCATACACACGTAAGGATTTTCTGTCCAACCATCCAACTAGTTGATTGATTGGAATGAGAATCTGGTAAGGTATGAAAGCAAATGACAATCAGCAATTTGCTCCCAAATGCCGGAAAATGGACAAAAACTGTTGTTTGAACAAATTGTTTAGATTAAACATTTAACAAACTTGTCTGACGACCATTTTCATCTGTTTTCTGGCATTTAGGAGCAAATTGCTGATCATCAGTTTAGTGGCGTCACAAGGGGGGTGCGGTGGGTGCGGGCCGCACCGAGTGTCACCCTCCAAGGGGGTGACACCAAAATCTGACTCATCCCCGCCCCCCGCTCAGCAGAGCCTGCACTGCAGGGAGACGCCAGGCTGGAGAGGCGCTCTCCCAGCAGCAGCTGCTGAGACAGCTTTTAATTCTGCCGGCTGCCGCTGCGCCTGTCACACTGAGACAGCCAGCGGCAGCCTACTGTACAGTAAGTGCGGCTGTGCTCTTCATACAGTTCCCTCCATGTGGGGGGGGAGGAGCGCTAGAGGCAAGGGGCTGATTACCTGCTGTCAGTGTAAAGACGATCAGCCTGACTGAAGCCGCCGGGGTGGATCATGGCAGCTGAGCTCCTGCTCCTCCTCTCTTCAATGAATCAGCTCACTCCCTGCCTTACAGATCATCATGCTGGGAGCAGGCAGGGACAGTCTACAAAACATTTGCCAGTTTACAAGTGTATTCAAATACTGTTGATTACACTTGAATACTGACAAGTAGTTTGTACACTGTCCCTGCTTCTTCCCAGCGTGACCCTCTGACCTCCCAGTCAGAGAGGATGAGAAGGAGCTGGGAGACAGCAGCAGCAGCAGCCAGCACAGTGACTATGCTCTAATGTATACAGTAGATGTAATGTGGGAAGAAACTAATTCAGTGAGGAGAGAGTGTCTATGCTGGGGATGGTGTATTAATGTATGTGCATGGGTATACTCATTGTGTTTCTGTGTGTATAAGGGGTGTATTCATGTTATGGGTTATATGTGGGTCAATGATGGTGTCTGCATTATCTGGCGGTTACTACGATGCTCTCTGCATTATCTGGCGGTTACTGCGATGCTCTCTGCATTATCTGGCGGTTACTACGATGCCCTCTGCATTATCTGGCGGTTACTACGATGCCCTCTGTATTATCTGGCTGTTATTACGATGCTCTCTGTATTATCTGGCGGTTACTACGATGCTCTCTGTATTATCTGGCGGTTACTACGATGCTCTCTGTATTTTCTAGCGGTTACTACGATGCTCTCTGTATTATCTGGCGGTTACTACGATGCTCTCTGTATTATCTGGCGGTTACTACGATGCTCTCTGTATTTTCTGGCGGTTACTATGATGCTCTCTGTATTATCTGGCGGTTACTACAATGCTCTCTGCATTATCTGGCGGTTACTATGATGCTCTCTGTATTATCTGGCGGTTACTACGATGCCCTCTGTATTATCTGGCGGTTACTACGATGCTCTCTGTATTATCTGGCGGTTACTACGATGCTCTCTGCATTATCTGGCGGTTACTACGATGCTCTCTGTATTATCTGGCGGTTACTACGATGCTCTCTGTATTATCTGGCGGTTACTACGGGCGGTTACTACAATGCTCTCTGAATTATTTGGTGGTTACTTAAATGCTCTCTGTATTATCTGGCGGTTACTACAATGCTCTCTGAATTATTTGGCGGTTACTACAATGCTCTCTGTATTATCTGGCGGTTACTACGATGCCCTCTGTATTATCTGGCGGTTACTACGATGCTCTCTGTATTATCTGGCGGTTACTACGATGCTCTCTGTATTATCTGGCGGTTACTACAATGCTCTCTGAATTATTTGGCGGTTACTTAAATGCTCTCTGTATTATCTGGCGGTTACTACAATGCTCTCTGAATTATTTGGCGGTTACTACAATGCTCTCTGTATTATCTGGCGGTTACTACAATGCTCTCTGTATTATCTGGCGGTTACCATGACGCTCTCTGCATTATCTGGCGGTTACTACAATGCCTTCTGTATTATCTGGCGGTTACTACGATGCTCTCTGTATTATCTGGCGTTTACTACGATGCTCTCTGTATTATTTGGCGGTTACTACGATGCTCTCTGCATTATCCGGCAGTTACCATGACGCTCTATGCATTATCTGGCGGTTACCATGACGCTCTCTGCATTATCTGGCGGTTACCATGACGCTCTCTGCATTATCTGGCAGTCACTGTTACACTCTATGCAATACAATAGGGGTCATTACTTCTGGGGGTAATATTATAGGGGGCATTACCACTGCCATTGTGGGCACTATTAGGGGGCATTACTAATGGGGGCACTACTACAGGGAGCATTACTTTTGATGGCACTACTACAGGGGGCATTACTACTGAAGGCATTACTACTAGGGGCACTACTAATGGGGGCATTACTACTAGGGGCATTTCTACTAAGGGCATTAATACTGGGGTCACTACTATAGGGGGCACTAATACTATAGAGGACACTACTATAAGGGGCATTACCACTACCGCTGGGGGCACTACATACGGGACACCACTACTGGGGGCATTGTGTAAATGTGTCTGCTGGACTGGTATTTGGGGAGAGTTTGCGGAGCTGCGCATCAATTTTATTTATTTTTTTTGGTGGGGGGGTTGTCACCATGAGTTATAGCACCGGGTGACACCAACACTAGTGACGCCTCTGCATCAGTTACTCCCATACGTTACCTGATTTTCATTCCAACCGATCAACTAGTTGGATGGTTGGACAGAAATTCTTTACGTGTGTATGCAGCATAAGACTATAACACCAACCAATCTTGTTTATGGTATAACGGGACATGAACACAGAACCCTATGGTCATATTTTTTTTCACACATAACTTAAGCAACATCAGCGAGAAACACTGAACCAATAACATCAAAAAGTGACCCTATGACAATAACATCCGAGTCTAAAACATCTATATCACCTGAAACAACAACAGCAACTGACTCAACAATATCTGAACAAAAACGTCAACAATAATTGAGTCTATAACAACAATACTAACTGAGACAACAACTGCTGAGTCTACAACATAAATAACTGAGTTAACAACAGTAACAACAGCAGTCTGGAAAATCTAAAACAACTGAACTTAGACAATCAACAATACATTAGCCTATGACATCAACAGTTCAATGTATAACATGAATAACAACAACAGTCTACAATATATAAAACAGTGAACAACAGCAACAACTGAATAAACATCTACAATATTTGACCCTATATTATCAACAATTGAGCAAACATCAACCAGTGATTCTACTACATGAATAACTGAGCTACTGTAATAACAGTAAAAATGTCTGAGACAACAACTGCTTAGTGTACATCAATAACAAAGTTAACAACATCAACAACAGCCGAGTCCAGAAAATCCACAACTGGACCAATCACTTCTGCAACAACTGAATCTACATTTTCAACATATGAGTCAACAACTTCAGCAGAGTTGACATCAACAACCCTATTTACATTAGCAATACATGACTCTACCATTACTCTACTATGTCTGTGATACCTGAGTCGACAACACCATCAACAAATGAACTTACAAAATCAACAATAGGTGAGCCTATGGTATTTACAGCCCAATTTACAATATCAGCAACAACTGGGTCTACAATACATAAGTCAACAACAGCAACAACTAACTCAAAAATAATATTTGAACCAATAATATCAATGATAACTGAGTATATCAATGTCTACTATGTATAATGTACATCTGCAACAATGACTCATTCTATAGCAACAACTGTGTCTACTGTACATCTGCAATAATGACAGTCTATAGCAATGACTGTGTCTACTGTACATCTCCAGCAATGACTGAATCTACATCAGCAACTGTCTACTGTACATTTGCAACAAACACTGAGTATATAAACCACTGTCTACTATACATTTGCAACAATAACTCAATAACTGTGCATCTGCAACAATTACTTTGTCCATAACAACAACTGTGTCTATTGTACATCTGCAACAAAGACTGAGTCTATATCAACAACTGTATCTACTGTTCATCTGCATTGATGACTTAGGGCCTGATTCAGACCCCATCACTAGATGCGGCCGCTCACTCCCTGCGTATGCAAATTAAGCTAAGCGATGTTAAGGCATCCGCTCGCACAGCAAGGCATAAGCACGCCCACTATGTCTTTGCAAGCGATCACTTTTGTATGCAGACGCCCATTAGCGTATGGTGAGACGCCCACTAGTGCACGTCAGCTCCAGGAAATGTATTAAAACACTGGTACATCAAGGACCATCAGAAGTGATCGCAATGCTTATGGTTGCCTCTACCCTACCGCAAACACTGCAAGGATTTCAGTGTAAAAAAAAAGGCTGGTGACGTGTACTATGACGCTGCCTGTTAATTATGCACGCCTCTAAAACGGCATTGAGACACTCAGGCACGCCTATGTTCGCACCTCCACTCCGTTTTTACTGGACTGCCCCTGTTACCACCTACAAATAGCCTCTCCTGTCACTCATTACACTGGGCTGTCTTTGCAGGGCGAGCGAGTGGGTCCCCATCGCTATGAGTAGTTCGCACACGTGCACTGAGATGCATGCGCAGATTACCGAACATCGGCATCAGCGAGCGGACGCCTGCTAGCGAACGGGTCTGAATCAGGTCCTTAGTCCATAGCAACAACTGTCTACTGTACATCTGCAACAATAACTGAGTCTATAGCAACAACTATGTCTACTGTATATCTTCAATAACTGAGTCTATAGCAACAACTTCACCAACATCTCAATCTACAAAACCAACTGGCTTAAAAAGAGCTGAAACCAGTTAACAACATCAACAACAGCAGAGCTTAGAAAATCCACAACTGAACCAATAACTTTTACAACAGCTAAATCTACATCTTTAACATCTATATTACTCCAACAACTGGGACCATATATAAATCTACTTTGTCCAACACTTTCTGAGATTAAAATGTCATCTACTATTCCAACAACTGGGACCATATATAAATCTACTTTGTCCAACACTTTCTGAGATCAAATTGTCATCTACTATTCCAACAACTGGAACAATATCTTTACCAGCATATTCCCTGTTACCATAGTGACTCACAACTAAAGGTATGTATCCCGAATTCTTGTCTTGTTTCACCAATCAATAACAAAGAATCTGTCACGGAGCACTGACATTCTTATTTTGCTAAAAATGTGTTACCACCATAATAATGGGTGTTGTAAATACAGCCCTGCTCCTACAGCGGCATGACCACGCCTGTTTAGCCTGCATTGCCCCTATGCTTCAGCTATGTTGTTCTGTTTAAGTTACACTTTGACAGGAACAGAATACAGCTTGAATGGAATTGAAAAAATAGATGGATCCCTATGTTACCCACAATGGCCACTCAGAGGGCTACTAGCGGCAATGCAGGATCCATAAATACATTAACTGTGTCTTATCCCAATTCTATTCTGAACGGCGTGGAGGGAAACCATAAGTGGAACACCCATATGCATACACACGTAGAGCAAAGGGACTCTTAGGGGGGGCGCCACACAGACTCTGACACTGTCTCTGGCGGATCTCTCATGGGTGCAGGGTGTGTAGCACGGGGTCCCCTGTGACTCATGGGCCCGTGTGCACTACACCCCCTGCATCTATTACAGATGTGCCACTGACTTCAGCAACAAATCATGTTCCACTCTCATGTATAAGTGCTTACTGTGACGTAGGGTCTGTGTTGCATAATAATTAGTGTAATTTGTTAATCAGCCCATCACTTCATCTATTGGGAGTTTTCTGACTCCCTGGCCAGTAACTTGAACTCTGACATTTCCAAAGTACTTGGGGCCTGAAATACATGTGGATTACAGTAATTATATGGGCGATCTGGTGACAGACATGAGAACTCCGTGTTTCTCTCTATTCATCGACTGATAAATGGCCCGGTAATCATGCGGAAATGCTAGTTTCCACATATTTAGGTCACCGGGCCATTCATCATCAGCCCGATATTCAGCAAACTCCGAAAACTGAAAGTTTTTGTAGTTTGCTTCTGAGAGCAAACAGATCTTCAGATAGCACTTGCTCTTGTATCCCCGCTCCTCATAGCCCCGCCTTGTCACAGACTCCCCGGTGGCTGTGCTCATGCGTGACCTCGGGTCACGCATGCGTAGCCAGGCCGACGGGGAGGAGGTAAGTATCGCAGCTACATCTGTAGCTGCGATACTATCCGAGGGGACAGCTGCTTTTTGGAGCAGTTGTCCCAACACCGGAGCAATGATGAATTGCTCCAGTGCAAAGTTTCCCCCGCTGTGAGGTTTTGGATACTTAAGTATCACTCACAGCGAGATTAATACTTAATCATCGGAGGCCCCTGTATCTCCAGTTTACCTCTTCATGTCTCTCTTCTGTGTTTCTCTCTGTGTTTCTCTCTCTGGGGCCTATTCATCATCACTTAATTTTTCCCAAAGCAATTGTAAAAATTCAGTATTCAGGCCATTCGTCAATAAGGTAAAGCAGGAGATATGACAGATATCACCTTCCTTTTGCGGAATGGCCCGCTGTCCCCATACACTAGCATGGGGACAGAATTCATCAAGCTCCGAAAATACAATATTTTCACAGCTTGACTGCGGGAGCATTCGCCATCTTCAGATGGCAAATGCTCCCGCTTGTGGATCGCAACCTTCTCCGCCCCGTTGTCCGGCTCCTTCCGCCGGACGTTGGGGCTCTTGTGCACATGTGTGACCTGTAAGTCACGCATGCACAGTCCCGTCACTGCTCCGTAAACGAGCATTGAAGCCGCTCGTGGGAGCAGCTGATTTCGCATCAGCTGTCACTGCGCCAGATCAATGATGAATTGCTCCGGAATCTGTGGCGAGTTAGAATGTTAATTATCGGGGTACGTTCAGACCCCGATAATTAACATCATGAATAGGCCCCTTACTGTTACATAAAACATTCTGATGGATTAGGGAAGCAGTTTCCAGTTTTTTAAATCACATTTCTGTATCTGTAGGCGCCACTCAGTCAGTATAAAACAAAGCTACAAACACTTGGGTGGGAAGCATCAAGCATCCCGCCAATGATTGCATGTGTACCGGTGTTTAGTAACACATTTTAGCAAATGACAGCTCTGCCGATAAGACCTGTCCTTTGCGGTGTGGGGACTTCTATGTTTATGACCCAGAAGTCCCCCGGGAGTACATCTGCGCATGGGCAGCCGTCGGCCAGCGTATACCCGAACCGCGGGGGACCCTGGGAGTGTCCTATTGGATTCCTCTCATGTAAAACTCCAATAAGATAGACTTCTATTAGGCTATGCCATCTCCGAAAAGTACTTGGTGCATACCGTAATTGCGGTAAAGCCTCCGAAAATTTTCTGAGGTCTGACCGCATTGTTCAGCATAGTGTATCCCGCCCACAAAGTGAAGCATCTCTAACTGCATAATGTCTCCTCATTCTGATAATTATGGTAAATACATGCAACGTAACTGAGCAGTGAGAGCTCCAGTCTCACTATGAGACAGGCTCAGGTTCTTATATAACCTTGGGGCTGATATTTGTGTTCTAGACCTGTTTAATGTTTTTCTTTTCTTGTTCTTTTGCCCAGCAGACATGTTTAATGCTCTTCACGGAGATCCACAGCGGAGATATCAAACTGACATATGGAGAAAAGCAGGATGTCAGTGCAATATATGTCAGCTCTTGGTATCAGATCGTATTCTGAACTCTCTAAGCCCTCAGGAGCACATTGAATGTAAAAGCTCTCGGACTTTAATAGTGATTTATGGTATTTATACAGAACATTAAATGTCTATGTACTTGTATTATCACCAATAAAATATATACAAAACATGATATTGTCTGTGGCCTAGATACTGGTGGGTGATGTCTCCAGCATTAAAGCTTTCATCACACAATAACCTCAGCAGCATTCTAGGGCCTGTTGTAGTAACCTTCATACTGGCGATGTGGTGATCTGCCGACATACAGTGGCTGTCTGGAGTAACTAGACATAATGTTGGATGGAGACGATGTAAATATATCTGTATATAGCTACTGCCTCATAGTAATTACATGTAAACATTTTGTATAGACAACAAAAACAACAGTGACACATATATCTGACAGATAATTGTATAGTGTATCCCCAGCATTAGGAACCATTAGTTCCTTAGTGGTTGCCATGATGTCTCTTGTTGCTTCGATTTGATAAAGTTCCAGTTGGACCAAAACTTCGACACATACTATGTACGTGAGTGAATAAATCCTTTATGCATTTCTACAATATTATGCGGTGAGTGCCCATTTTTTGGAATAATTATATATATGTGTGTGTGTGTGTGCGTTTGTGCATGTCTGAAAACCTGGATATGGCACTCTCCAGTAAACAGTAATTGAAGCTAAGGTGCCTACCTTTAGAGGGCAAATGTAATAAACAGCAGAGGTGACACTCAGAGCCATATTCAATTAGAGGCAAAGTTTTCACCTGTCCGACTGTTCGCTTCATTCGCCTGTTTCAGAGGCGAATTTATTCCGTGCTCATCCCCGCTTTTCGCCTAATTCAATTGCAAAACAGGCGAAAACGGAAATAGGGGAATGCGGAACAGGCGAAAAGTACTGAAAGAATTGGGGATATCAGTCTGTACCCCAGAAAAAGATATATTAACCTATGGAATCAATATAGATGTGTACTAATAGCCCTAATAAGACTATATTGGGTACTTAAGTTGTGTAAATTGCTTGCTATTAGCGTCTTTGTAAAAGTGGTGAAGAATGGCATAAAGCTGTATTTTTTGGTGAAAATAAGTATTCCTGTCAAATTTGGGGTGCTTGAAAATGGGTGCTAGCATGTTTTTATGTCTCTAAAGTGAACTTTTAAAAAATGTGAAAAATCCACCTGCTGCATGCACCTGCAATCCCAAAAACACCTGACCCATACTTGGGGACCCCCAAGAAGTCTATTTCGCTACTTTTATGTTTATCCCCCCACTTTTTACATTTTCACCCCAAAAATGACATGTCTTTTTTGGGGTGTTCTTAGGTTTTTGGGTTTTTTGCAGATTAGTCCTTTGGGGGGCTGTTCCAAGGGGTCTGAGTTGTTTCCCCACGTTTGCACCCCAAAATAAAGATTTTGCATTTCTTTTCACCAGCTATTGATTGGAGAATCATTTTTGGAGAATTGTTTCCACTTAGGTAAAATTGTCCTGGAATTGAATTTGGCGAATTTTTTTTTTTAGGCAAATTTTTCACAAAAAAACAGGTGAATATGGCTTTTTGCCTCTAATTGAATTCCCCTCTCAGTGACTAGGTATTCTAGGAAATAAACTGGACTTCAAAAGTATTTCTAACAATCCAGTTTGATGGTAAACCGTCTCCAAGAATGCTCTTTTGTAGTCCAGTTTATATCCTTGAATACCAAGACTCTGAGTGACAATTCTGTTTACCATATATCTATAGTGACATATTTATGGGGAAACCCAAACACCTGTCACTGCCGTTTCCAGGAATGCAAGTCTGTAACACAGCAGCAATTGCAGCACTGCTGTAAGCAGGTTATTATGTATACCTATGGAGGATAATACAGACTTATTTATGAATGAAAGTCTGTATACAATTCATTCACACTGCAGACGTACACAATAATCCTCAGGTCAACTTTTACCCTGTGTCCCATCTATTATTTAATTTTAATGGTTTGATTACTTAAAATCAGTGCTGCAAAAGTGATAGTGATTAACTTCTATTTTGTAACACCGTATTATTTTAAGCCCTAAATAGTACAGAATAGAGGTCACTGTGCATAACAAAATGTTTTAGGTAACTGCAGATTTGGCTTTTTTTTATTTGCTGGGAAATTGTAGTTGGATTTGATATACTTGATTACAAAAGTGCTTAATCTCATGGGAATTGAAAACCTAGCTCAGGGTAACTCTGTTTCCCACGCTGATTTTAAACATCCAATGGTAATGACATCTGTTTAGGTTGGGTTTTTTCCACCACTGCCCTCCCTTCACCCTTTAGCAATCAATCTTTGTTTTCCATAACAGGCAAAATGTATTGCACAGCCTGGTATAACATTGTGTAGATGCATATAATGTACCTAATCCAGTCAGCATCAGGTTTGTACAATTCATTTGGTATTGTTTTTTTTTTAACTTCTCTGTAGGTTGTGATTTATTTTTTTAAAGTGAATCTGAAGGACTAACCTTTCCTCCCTTCCAGCAGGACAATTATACCCCTTTTACACTGTCCTAAAAATCCCGGGTTGATGTGCATCAACCCGGGATTTTTGTGGGAGTAAATGGATCCACCCATGTCCGGGGATCCAACTTGGGTAGTTCGCAGGGTTGGCCATGGGTCGTTCCCGTTCCACCCTATAGTGTAAACCTCGCGATCCAGGTCACAATGACCCGTATCGTGCCGCATGCTGCATGATTGGCCGGCTTCAGTGGCGCTTGGAGATCACAACATCTCCAAGCGTCCACTGCAATGCCTTAAAAGCCGGATCATTGCAGACCCGGCTCCGGTGTGAACGGCACCGACTCGGGAATTTCCTGGGTAATCGCCGCAGTCTGAAAGTGGTTAGTTCTGGGTCTGATCCTGATTGGAACCCTGTTCCAACCCCCGGTGTAAGATCCGGAACTTTGGTATAAAAGAGATATTACTCATCCTTTCCCTAAGACCGCATTCCTCAACTCCAATCCTCAGAGACCTCTAAACAGTGCATGTTACCTGGATTTCGTTACTCATGCACTGGTGAGTTCATCTAGTTTGCTGGGTGAGGGACTATCCCTCCTGTTTCCGCAGAGAAATCTTGAAAACATGACCTGTTGGGGATCCTTGAGGACTGGAGCTGACAACCACTGCCCTAAAGGATGCCTAATAGGTACCTTGACCGACACTGAAACCAATAAAGCAGCGTTTCCCAAACTTGATCTTCAAAGCTCCTTAACAGTCCATGATTTCAGGAGATCCATGCTCGAGCACAGATGGGTAAAAACGACAGTGATACTAAAAAAGCCATGTGCTCAAACATGGATATCATTAAAACCTTGCCTGTTAAACACAAGGTTTGAAAACAAGGCTGTGCTGAGATCAATGTGACTCTACCATCCCTAAGTATATTTGTTAATTATTTGACCTTTTCAAAAAAATAAATATATATATATGTGTGTACAATATATGTGTGTGTGTGTGTGTATATATATATATATATATATATATATATATATATATGTGTGTGTGTGTGTGTGTGTATATATATATATATATATATATATATATATATATACTAGAAATGCAAATACCATACAGGATTATTATTATTATTACCAATAATAATAATAGCAGCAACAACAAACTAAGCAATATAAACAAATGTTATTTATTTTGTACTTGCCCTGTTTCATGCAAGCAAGAGACTATTTTGCCGCTTGTACTGTGTACAGTATGTGACACACAGTAAATAGAATACAGTGTCCTAGTATCTTTTGTTTTGTTTTTTGCCTGCATGCAGCTTCACCTAAGTTGGTGTTTCCATCTGAATACTTAGCATTGCTATACAACCACAGTGAAACACAACTCCCCCACACACCCCCTTCCTTTACAGAAAAGGCTGTGTGAACTCAAGCTGTGACAGACAGTAAGCTTAAAATAACATCCTCATGCATGCAACACATAGTTAGTAAGGCACATAGCTATATAACAATATCCTGGCTCTCTGGATACCTGGGCATGAGTCTGTGCCATTTCTCCCACTCAGTGCAAAGGGCGACTGCTCTCCCCCCCTTCTCCCTGTTAAGGCTGTTATATTAGTACAGAACCGGGAGGATAGAGAGGGGGAAATGGAGAGAGGGAACAGATTGCTGGCTGTAGAAGAGAGAGAGATGCATCTGCTACAGAGAGATGCCTGGTAACTATGGATGGGGAGGACAGGCATCTTTGACGTCAGGATTAATGATTGGTCTCTCATCATCCGGCTTCCCTCTCCTGGTGTTATCTGTGTACACAGCTCAGCACCTACTTTCTGATGAGTCTCTTTATATAGAGAGATATTCAGTGTATTTATTTTTGCAGGTCTACTACTGCTGATCCCCACCACCCACCCTTCATCTCTGGGAGGGGGAAGGAGGGTCTGTGCCACTCTGCAGAAATGATGACCGGGGCTGATGAATCTTGCATGGCTTGGGTATGGAGATTGCTCTGGTGAGTTTGGAGAACGGGAGAGCCCCAGCTGCAGCTGGCAGTGTAGCAGAGGATGGTGCCCCTGGCAAGCCAGGCAGCAGAACAGCAGGCAGCAGGAAGGATCTGCTCCAAATCCCCAGGGCACCATCTTGGCTGAAGGATTGCAGCCCAGCGAGAGGAGAAGTCGGTGGGGAAAGCTGCCAGAAGCGACCACAACATCATCATCATCAGCCACCAGGGACCGGGCAAGGAGAAGGAGGAGGAGGTGGTGGTGGTGGAGGTGGAGGAGGCGGAGGTGGAGGAGGAGGTGTGGGCGATCGCTTGCAAAGCAGCGACATGATCATGAGCTATCCTGGCAGTCACATCAAGGACTGTGACATCGAGACGGTGGTCAGGTTGGAGGAAGAGGAGCCCCATGCCCACCACCAGCACCCAGAGGAGGAGGAGGACCACCACCTGGACATGGGCATTATGGACCATGAGAGCAACCAGAGGGTCATCATCAACATCGCCGGCTTAAGGTTCGAGACCCAGCTGTCCACCCTCAACCAGTTCCCGGACACCTTGCTTGGGGACCCGGAAAAGAGGATGAGGTTTTTCGACCCGCTGAGGAACGAGTACTTCTTCGATCGCAACCGACCCAGCTTCGATGGCATCCTCTACTTCTACCAGTCCGGGGGCAAGATCCGGCGGCCGGTCAATGTCTCCATCGATGTCTTCGCCGACGAGATCCGCTTCTACCAGCTTGGTGAGGAAGCCATGGAGAGGTTCCGGGAGGACGAGGGCTTCCTGAAAGACGAGGAAAAGCCCCTGCCCCGCAACGAGTTCCAGCGCCAGGTTTGGCTCATCTTCGAGTACCCGGAGAGTTCCAGCTCTGCCCGTGGCATCGCCATTGTCTCCGTCCTAGTCATCCTCATCTCTATCATCACCTTCTGCCTGGAGACCCTGCCAGAGTTCAGGGACGAGAACGAGCTGCCCCCGACGCTCTCCAAGGTACTGAACGAGACTAACCACCAGCAGCCTCCTCCTCCCCCCAGTGGCCTGACAGACCCTTTCTTCATTATAGAGACCACCTGTGTCATCTGGTTCACCTTCGAGCTCCTGGTCAGGTTCTTTGCCTGCCCAAGCAAGTCTGACTTCTCCAAGAACATCATGAACATCATTGATATTGTGGCCATTATCCCATACTTCATCACCTTGGGGACTGAGTTGGCCGAGCAGCAGACTAACAATGGGCAGCAGGCCATGTCCCTTGCCATCCTGAGAGTCATCCGCCTGGTCAGGGTCTTCAGGATCTTCAAGCTGTCCAGGCACTCCAAGGGTCTCCAGATATTGGGCCAGACGTTGAAGGCCAGCATGAGGGAGTTGGGGCTGCTCATATTCTTCCTCTTCATTGGGGTCATTTTATTCTCCAGTGCAGTTTACTTTGCAGAAGCTGATGACCCAGACTCTCATTTCTCTAGTATCCCTGATGCCTTCTGGTGGGCTGTGGTCACCATGACCACAGTAGGCTATGGAGACATGAGGCCAGTCACTGTTGGAGGTAAAATTGTGGGTTCTTTATGTGCCATCGCTGGTGTCCTCACTATAGCCTTGCCAGTCCCTGTAATTGTCTCCAACTTCAATTACTTCTACCACAGAGAGACTGATCATGAGGAACAGGTGATTCTCAAGGATGAGCCAAGTAGTAACCAGGGTAGTTGTGCTGGAGAACTCAAGAGGAGTCCCAGTAAATGTTCCCTCAGCAAGTCTGTGGTCCACTTGGAAAATGTTGAGGGCATCAACAACGGCACTCGGTCTTTAGAAAAGACCAACCTCAAAGCCAAGAGCAATGTGGACCTTAGAAAGTCCCTATATGCTCTGTGTCTCGATACAAACAGGGAAACAGACCTGTAGGGTCTCCAACAGCAACACCCATGGACAAACTAGAAATAACACCATTCGAACAAAGGGATATTTTTGTTTTCCTAACATACATTTTACAAATAGAGAATTTTGTCGTCTCTAGGTAGCATCCGAACAGTATTTGCTGTGGAAAATACATTTTGTTACTAACTTTTGCAGTATTTCAAGTAATTAATATATTTTATAAACTGATAATTGCTAATTGTTGGAGTGAGATTTTTTTTTCTCCATTGAATTATAAGAGAGCGTTTATTTTTCAAAGTTGGATTTAACAAAAAAAAAAAAAAGCAAAATAATTGCAGGGAACAAGGGACACATTGTATACCTTTGCAAAATGAAGACTTTTTAGATAGTAAACTTGTCAGTTCCTCCTCTCCTTCAAAATATATATTGTACAACTATTTTAAGTGAATATATATATATATATATATATTTTCACAAATTACAACTTTGTGAAATATTTCCTCACTAAGGTAATTTACTTGTTGTGGACAACGTTATGGTAATTATAGTATGTGCAGTGAATTTGGTGCTCTTGAATAGCAGGAAATATATTTTTTTTCTAAGAAAATATTGTACGGTTATGTATATATTTATATATGTGAGCCTTAATTTATTAATGTGCATTTATTTCTTTACAAAATACTTTATTAAAATGTAATGTTCCATAATCTCAGTTTAGTCCTTTTAGTACCAGATGAGATTTTTTTTAAAGGTTAAAATTTAAAAAACTGGCGCCCCACTGCATAGTGAGAGCCTAAAACATTTCAAATGTTGAGGCGTTTTTTCTTAAGTGCTCAGAGCAGAAAAGAAACAACTTTCCAAGTTTATAGCGTACAACCAAACTACTGTATGACAGAGTAGCAGTGGTCTCCATACTTCATGTCATTCTGGGCTGTTTAATTAATGTTCAACATATGTTCAGCTCGGTTAATGTATCAAAGCTCGCTTGTTATGTTTTTGTGTCATACACGCAGGGTAAAGGAAAAATCATCCTGCTCAGTTTCTTACAGTTAATGTGAAAAGAAAAAAAAATCCTAGAAGAGACAATCTGTGGGGGGTTGTGTAGTTTGGTAATCACGTCCACTAACCCTTTCTGGTCTGTATGCAATGAGAGCCAAGGTTTGCGCTTTCCTGGGATGACAAGAGTTGCTCATAGGATTTAAGAGAAGACTACAGATCAATAAAATGGATTCGACATTCAACAGTAACCCAAGACAGCTCCCTTACATTCGGAACTACCAGAGATTTGTTGGAAAATTCATAATAAGCCAGTGTGGGATACTAAATGTTCTTAATGCAAGTCTTGCACATTTAAAGACTGATGGACCATAGGAGCCTGCACAGTCGATTCGAAAGAGACAGACATAAGGTTGGTCAACTTATTTTATAGTCCTTATTACATTTTACTATATTGTTTATAAGTTTATTATTCTATTTGTACTGTTATATTATGGACAGAACACTTATTACTATCTATCTATCTATCTATCTATCTATCTATCTATCTATCTATCTATCATCTCTCTCCCTCATATCTATCATCGATCTATCTATCATCGATCTCTCTCTCTCTCTCTGTCTCCCATATCTATCTATCTATCTATCTATCTATCTATCTATCTATCTATCTATCTATCTATCTATCTATCTATCTATCTATCATCGATCTCTCTCTTTCTCTCTCTGTCTCCCATATCTATCTATCTATCTATCTATCTATCTCATATCTATTTATCCCTATCATATCTATCTATCTATCTATCTATCATCTCTCTCTCTCATATCTATCTATCATCGATCTCTATCTATCTATCTATCTATCTATCTATCTATCTATCTCATATCTATTTATCCCTATCATATCTATCTATCTATCTATCTATCTATCTATCTATCTATCTATCTATCTATCTATCTATCTATCATCTCTCTCATATGTATCTATCTATCATCGATCTCTCTCTCTCTCTCTGTCTCCCATATCTATCTATCTATCTATCTATCTATCTATCTATCTATCTATCTATCTATCTATCTATCTATCTATCTATCTCCCATATCTATCTATCTATCTCCCATATCTATCTATCTATCTATCTCATATCTATTTATCCCTATCATATCTATCTATCTATCATCTCTCTCTCTCATATCTATCTATCATCGATCTCTCTCTATCTATCTATCTATCTATCTCATATCTATTTATCCCTATCATATCTATCTATCTATCTATCATCTCTCTCATATCTATCTATCTATCATCGATCTCTCTCTATCTCATATCTATCTATCTCATATCTATCTCATTATCTATCTATCTCTATCTATCTATCTTTCTATCTATCTATGTGTCTATAAAGGGTTTATATTGTAAACATTAATTTTTGATCAGCAGCATTAAGGTTGCATGTATTATGCAGGCAATCTAGGCACGTCTACAGGGCTGCATTGCATAAGGGGCAGCAAAAATTGTTTTATTTGAAATGTCTTTCGTGCTTCTTGTCTCAGTGATGTGAGTATTCTCTAGGGATTTCATGGGTTACATTGTTATGACTTTTGGTAAAGCTCACATAATGGCTGCCTCCACATGTATGTAGAGGAGTGTCCACTTAAAATACTTAGTGAATGTGCATCACTAGGCATAATCAAAGCAAGGGCTTTCCCTAGGTGTGGCCAAAGTTGAATTGTTTCTAGATGGGATGGAGATTCCTATCTGGTCGCCAATATGTATTGTGATTGGCTGGGGGAGTTGGCAGCTGTATTACCCTCCTCAGTCAGGTATGCCACACTGGTAGGCTTACTTTGTAATCATGACAGATATAGTAATCTTCATACAGTTATAGAATAATGAAGGTGACCCTGGCATTATTAGACAGCCCTATACTCCACCGATTGAACTGCACTCACATTGAGTGTGGCATCCACAAAACAGCTCAGGTCACACAGAACCTGTTGCACGATGTAGTGGAGAGACCTACAGGTAGTGTGATTGCAGTCAGGAGCCTGAAAATGTTTGAACACTGCAAATCAGTTATTTGTACATATGCTATACTATAAAGGAGGCATGTCATACCAGTACATATTCTATACTATAAAGGAGGCATGTCATACCAGTACATATTCTATACTATAAAGGAGGCAAGTCATAACAGTACATATTCTATACTATAAAGGAGGCAAGTCATAACAGTACATATTCTATACTATACAGGAGGCAAGTCATAACAGTACATATTCTATACTATAAAGGAGGCATGTCATACCAGTACATATTCTATACTATAAATGAGGCAAGTCATAACAGTACATATTCTATACTATAAAGGAGGCATGTCATACCAGTACATATTCTATACTATAAAGGAGGCATGTCATACAAGTACATATTCTATACTATAAAGGAGGCATGTCATACCAGTACATATTCTATACTATAAAGGAGGCAAGTCATAACAGTACATATTCTATACTATAAAGGAGGCAAGTCATAACAGTACATATTCTATACTATAAAGGAGGCAAGTCATAACAGTACATATTCTATACTATAAAGGAGGCATGTCATACCAGTACATATTCTATACTATAAATGAGGCAAGTCATAACAGTACATATTCTGTACTATAAAGGAGGCATGTCATACCAGTACATATTCTATACTATAAAGGAGGCAAGTCATAACAGTACATATTCTATACTATAAAGGAGGCAAGTCATAACAGTACATATTCTATACTATAAAGGAGGCAAGTCATAACAGTACATATTCTATACTATAAAGGAGGCATGTCATACCAGTACATATTCTATACTATAAATGAGGCAAGTCATAACAGTACATATTCTATACTATAAAGGAGGCATGTCATACCAGTACATATTCTATACTATAAATGAGGCAAGTCATAACAGTACATATTCTGTACTATAAAGGAGGCAAGTCATAACAGTACATAATGAAAAAATGTGCATTTGTTTTAAATTAAATTGCAATATTCAGCTCTTTTTATTTTCCACCTTAGTAACAAAACACCCTCTTATCCAAAATTGGGACATCTTTCATACTGTTTGCCCAATGCAGCATTTAAGGTGCTTTGTTCCTTTTGCTGTAAAGCCATAGGGGAGCTTAAAGATAAAAGACACAAGTAAAAATACCAGCCAGCTTCTAATTATATGCCTGCAGAAAATGTCCAGCCAGGATACGGCTGCTGTTTCAGTGTGTACATCAGATATATACATGGATGATAGATAGATATGAGATAGATAGAGATATGAGATAGATATCTATGAGATAGATAGATAGATAGAGATATGAGATAGATAGATAGATAGATAGATAGATATGAGATAGTAGAGAGATGAGATAGATAGATATGAAAGATAGATATATAGACATATATGAGATAGTAGATAGATAGAGATATGAGATAGATAGATATGAGATAGATAGATATGAGATAGATATGTGATAGTAGATAGATATGAGTTAGATAGATATGAGATAGATAGATATGAAAGATATATAGATATATATGAGATAGTAGATAGATAGAGATAGTAGATAGATAGATATGAGATAGAGGTATATGATAGAGATAGATAAATATGAGATATATAGATAGTTAGAGGTATATGATAGAGATAGATATGAGATAGATAGATAGCAAAGTTTGTAGATATGTTACATTTTCAAAGCCTGTTTAACTGGACAATTTTGCTACTGCTGTTTAATTTTAGGCCTAGTTAACAGTTAAAGAAAATTTGCCATCAATTAATATTCTCAGACACAAAATATATACAGTGTACGCAGTGTTCCAGCTGTTTGCCCAAGGACTGTTCACTGCTTTAAGCTCTCATCTCTTCAGATTTGCCTTTCCCCTTCCTAGAGCCTGTGGGCCTGATTCTGAGTTGGCACATCTCTTAGCATGAACGTAAATGGTGCGGGTTTTGTATACAGCGCATGCTCAGAAGTAAATTTAAGCATCTTAGCATATGCCCGTCCTATTGAGTCGGACGCAACTTGCCCGGATCTATCTCTCTGTGAAATGGGACATGACTGTGTGATGGCATGAAACCACCCTGGCTCGTGGGAGATTCATGGGAGTACCATTTGCGTCTATGAAAAGCGTTTCTGTGTCGCACTTTTTGGGGAAGGTACAGTAAGCCTGAATATGACGGATCTATTGCATCTAACATGGGTGTGGTGCAAGTGCAGATTCTAGCAATGATGGGTCTGGTGGTCGGAGTAATATCATTGGCGGAAAGGTTTTCCACTTTGCGTGAAACTCAGGACCAGCCCCTGTGGCTGCAGTATGCAAATGAGGCGAGGAGAGACAGATTTAGCAGCAGTCTAGTAGTGTAAAAAGAGTCCTAACCTTTAGTACCACGACTTTGTGACTAGGATAGTGCTCATCATTAAAAGTGTTTCTTTCTGCAATAACAAAAAGATGTCTCAACAAATCCTTATACGATCTTCTACAGCCAGCTGTTTAGTGCACTTTAATATAAAATAATAATGACTTGAAGGGAATATTACCATATTGAGAGCCAATGAGAAGAGCCCATAGTGGGTTATATAGACATAGACTGCAGACGGCAGAAACAAATCATTCTGACAGTGCACTGTAGTGTTCTAATCTTTTTCCAGGCTGGAATCCAGCACCATATGTGATGTGTGGGATCTATTTATCAAGCAATCTCTATTAGCAACATGGGACGAAAATGTATGTCAAGTGCTATAATGGTATTCCCCATCAAATGACTCTGATGAAGAGTTGTTTAATTGTCCATCTGTGGGTAACCCTTAAAAAGGGAGCCTCTTGTATTTATACTAACACTACAGAATGTTATATTGTTAACTAGTGCCCTGCTGCCAAGTTCTGTCCTGTGCCATATTAAAGACTGCAGTGTTTCATTAGTCTTCTAACTTGAGTACACTAAGTTATAAAGGGGTCAATTGTATGTTCATGCTCACACTCCCTAGGTGCAGGACGGGGGTGCACAGATTAGGGGTTTTATTATCTCTTATTTATTTGGCGAGTTCCGTAGTGCCGTGCACAGGCGCAGAGTATATAGGATTGTACACTAATAGCATTGATGCTGTGACTTTGGACACACTTCCATTTTGGGGAAAGTCCCTGTTGCCATCCATTCATTGCCCTCAGATGGCGGCAGCTTGATTCGTACAGGGCACTGCGAGTGGGGTCTCACTGGCAGTGCGGCATATGCGTACTGCGGTCCCAGCGCATGCCCAGTCCATCCATCATCGGACATGTATGCAAACCATCGGGTGTGCGTACTAGTCTTAATCAGGCCCTTAGATACATTTACAAGACTTAACATAAATAATTAGATCATTACAGAGTGCATATTGCATAATTGCGTAGCAAAACAGTGGGAGATTGTACCCTGCTCGCAAGAGCTTACATTCTAAATGGAAGATGTTAATGCTTTCTTTGCTAATGAAGGATCTTAATGAATTCTATACAACACCACAGTAGATAATATATTGCCATAACTCTAAAAATCTTTTGTAAGGAATGTAGTCAAAAGGTCGATTATGACAATGTCGACAGGTAATGTGACAACATTCCCAGAATGTCAACAGATGAAATGTCGACATTAGGGTTAGGTTGTGGTCAGGATGTTTAGGCTTATACTGCAGGGGCAGTTTAGGGTTAGGCTGTGTGTGTGTGGGGGGGTTAGGATAAGGCACTAGAGCAGGGATAGGGAACCTCAGGCCCGGGGGCCGATTAAGGCCCCCAAAATCATTTGGTCTGGCCGTCAGAGGTTTTTTCTGCTAGCCTCATCTGGCTAGCAGGGTGCCTGCCATGGCACCCTGCAGCCAGAATCTATGAAGCAGTGCCGCCTGGAGCGTCCTTAGGATGCTTCAGAGGGTCACTCCGCTGCCCATACAGCTCCCTAGAGCATCCTCAGGATGCTCCAGGCATTGCTGTAATGACCAGTGATTGTGGCCCCGCCCCCGTGTAATATCACACGAAGAGGAAGTGGCCTACACCCGGCCCGCAAATAATATTATATATATCAAAATGGCCCTCGGTAGAAAAAAGGTTCCCCACCCCTGCACTAGAGGGAGGGTTAGGGGAGGAACACTTACCCTAATGCCGGAGGATCGAAGGTCTGACCTGGAAGTTTCAGTCACATGACCGCCGGGACCTGGAAGGCGCCGCTGGAACCGCTGCAGCTGTCGGGAGCAGTTAAATCACTGCTGGGCCGCCTGGGGCGATATGTCAACACTCTTAACATGTTGACATTTCATTACTGCATACCTCCCAATTGTCCCGCGGGACAGTCCAGCTATTCAGGGACTGCCCCACTGTCACACCAGCGGGCCACAGTGTCCTGCAGTGGGGGGCAGTTGGGGGAGAGCACTCTCACCATTGCTCTGCGTAGCATCTTTTCATTGTGCGGGGAGAGCCTGGGGACAGCCCAGCATGTCCGGAGGTGTGCTGGGCTTCAGCCCACAGTGATGAAAATGGGGGGGGGGGCGGCGCATCACGAGGCCACGCCATGGTTAAAATGTTGACAGGTTCATATGGTCGATTCACAAATAGTTGACACAAAACCTAACCCTAGTCTAACCCTAACCCCCCCTTCATGTCTATCTCTAACCATCCCCACCAGCAGCCTAACCATAACCCTCCCTCAAGTGCCTAACCCTAACCTTAAAAATTTAGAAAAACCATAAAAAACGGTGTCAACCTTTTTTGTCGTAGCCATTCGTGCGGCGACCATTTGAACATGTCGATCTTTTATCCCTGTCGACCTTTTGCACAGTCAACCTTTTGTACACGTCGACCTATTGCATGTCGACCATCTGGTTTCAACTTATTGACTGTCGACCTATTCATTGTCGATTTTCTACCCGGATACTGTCTCAGTCGCACTGTGCATGCGCCAGGGTACATTACCGTAGTCACACACTGCAACTTTTTATTCACAGTGTGATTAACGGGGAGTGGCAGAAAAAACGCAGGCATGTCACAACCGTTTTCGAGCCGTGGCGCTGACTGTGTCTGCAATCGCGTAAGCAGGAAACATGGCTCCCACGTCTCACTTTCCACAGCTATTCTGCGGGACCATAGAGTTACTTAGGACTGCGACAGTTGAATGATCTGTGACCGAATCTGCGTCTTTGCACGCAGATGCTATTATTTGCAAAGCCGCAGGTGGGAGTCTCAATACATCTACAATACGTAGGAGCTTTTATGTCTTTTATTGGCAAAAGTTAATTAATTTTTAGGGCTGTTTGGTTTTGTATGTTGCTAGTTGTGATGAGAAGGCACTGTGGGCCTGATTCACTACCGATCGTAACTGCAAATGCAATAGCGATTACGCATGCTGTTCAACTGCGATAGTATGCTAATTCATTGCGATCGCTATGCTGCCTCAGCACTACACAAGGACGCCCACTTTACTTTACACACATCCGTATTACTTAGCAAGAGTGCGAAAACATTGGTACAGTCGAGTACCATCACAGCCTGACGCACACTTGCACAAGCCCTGACCTTACTCAGGAATTGCTAACTCACACTTGCCTACCCTCCCGATTTGGTCGGGAGCCTCCCGAAAATCGGGTGCCGCTCCCGACCTCCCGGGAAGGCAGGCAATCCTCCCAGCCCCCGGCGATGTGCCCGCACCCCCCCGCGCTTTTAAGTACAAACCCCGGCAGCAGGGGGGCCGGTGACGCGATTCGCACTGAATTGCGTCATCATGGCTCCGCCCCCGGCTGCACAATCAAATTAATAACGGCATTGTGAAGAGGGGGCGGTGCCACGATGACGCGATCGTGCTGTCACGCCCCATGCTCAGCCCCCAATGCCGCGTCATATGTCAGCCCCTGCCCCCTTTGGCCGCGTCACGCCCCCAGCCCTGTAAGCCCGACAGCTCCCTCCCGGAAGGAGGGAGCTAAATGTCGGCAAGCATGTGCTAACTTCCACGCATGAAAGCGCAGGCTGTGTATGGCATCACAGTGGATAAATTATGCATGCCCCGGCAACGCCGTTCAAACACACTAGCACGACTGCATTTGGTCGACCACCCACCCGTCACCACACATAAACGGCAGTTAATGTCAATCACTCTGAGATGGGTTTGCGTAGTCACTTCGATCGCAGTCCACACGCATGCGCAGAATGCAACAATCGGCCGATTGCGTGCGTAATCGCAGTTGCAAGCGGTAATGCATCACTCCATTACGTTTTATATTTAACAGACTCACAGTGAACTATAAGGACTTTTATCTTCATACAACAATATTCAGATATTTATTAATTTATTTTGTCTTTTTCCTTTTAACGTGGTTCATTTTCCATCTGTGGATGTTCACCAGCGTCAGACAGATTCCTTGCTTTTATACATATTTCCTCACTATTTCCCCTGCTAGCCCTCTTTATTCTAATCTAGAACACTGTGTATCAAGAACCCCTTTCAGGCAAGGGCAGCATTTCCCTCCTGTGCACATGTTAATTAGTACAATTAATCGAGACAGTAATTAGCCCACTTGTGCTCAGAAGGCAGGATCCTTAAGGCTGCACACACATGCCGCGCTTTATACATCTGCGGTCTGTTTAACCCGAAATGCATTCAGCCGTATGGTGAATGCAACATCAATGTCATTTGCAACAGGAATCAGTGAGTTCTAGGAAGAACACATACATAACACATCTGGTATTTATAGTCACTACTGTAATAGAACATGAGCCAATACAATTCGTATAGTAGTAACAGGAATGGTCCATTTAATAATATACCATGGGGCAAGATAGTCTGATGGTTATCAACAGAAGGAGGCTTCACAGGTATTAGTGTGATGAATTTTACCTATGCATGAGGAATGCTGGAGGCGTTGCTGCCGGTCTCAATACCGACATCGAAATTCCAGACAAAGGACTTAAGATAGGTGCCGAAATAGCTGCGCCTATCTTAATCCTGACGCCAGAATGCCAGCCCTAACGAGGTAAGCCTGGGTCACCCATAGCGTTAGGCATGGGGCGGGGGACGGTTAGTATTAGGGAGCGTATTGGGGTGTGGGTTATGTTTTTTGGGGAGGTTAGGGTTAGGCACCCCTAAGGGGGAGGGTTAGAGTTAGGCACTAAGGTGGGAGGGTTAGGTTTAGGCTCTAACAGGGTGGGTTAGGGCGAGGGGTGGGGAGGGCTAGGGTTAGGCTACAAGAAGGGAGGGTTAGGGTTAGGGGGGCAGAGTAAGTATACCAACCCTCAGGATACCCCTGTCGGTATTCTGACAGGAGACAACCCGACAGCGAGCATTACATACCCATTCCGTGCTAGAGTTAAATGCAATTCACAGTTTCACTACATCTTATGTAACTAGCAGATACTAAAAAATGTGCCAATCTCCAAAACATGGCTTTAGTTATGGGGGCCATTTGCAAAGATGTTTCCCCCTGTTAACTATCACATAAGCACACCCCATAGCTTTCTTCGAGGACTGATCCAAAGCCCTCTTTCCCAAGCTCCTAAATGTTTCCCTTTTTTGCCCTTGGTCTCGCTAGCTAATGCCTTGTTTAGAATAGATGGCGTCAGCCATTGTAGCCTATCGGTTACAACTTCTCAAAAGTTTTTGCAGGGGGATCTGATGGATCCTTCTGCGTTAAAAAGCTACAGCACATGCGCAGCCCGGTCTAAGCCTGGAAGCATGCTTGCCTACTTTTAAATTCTCCTCTCCGGGAAAAGCCCAGAGAGAAGCTGCAAATGACCACTGTGGGGGTGAGGCCGGGCTCTTAACATCAATTGAGCCTCTGTGGGGAGGGGGCGGGGCTAAATGCAGAGAATTGCGTAATTTTAGCTTTGTCTTCTCCCTACTGAGCCTCAATTACTGGTATTTTCTCACGCTTGGGGGTGCTGGGGAGAGCAGGTAAGTATACCTGGATGTACTTTTCAGACTTTGCCGTGACTGACTTTCTTCCGAGCCTGTGTCTTGGCGTCTGAGCAATGATAAGTACCCCCAAATAAGCATTGAAATTGATATGCAGTGATAAAGAGCGTAATGTTTTTGGGCTTTTACATGAATATTAATAAAAAAGTCAGTAAATATTATGAACACCCTATTATTTAACACTATTATACCAGAGGCCTGGCAGCAGTAGGGTGAAGTGGGTATCTGCATGATGTGAGCACCATGTGACCACCTGACACCTACTCATATGACACTATCAGCATATCCGCCATGAAGTGTTCCACTTCCAGGCACTGGTCATTTAAACGGTCATGGTCAGGTGCAGGTTCTGACATGCTGTATACAGGATTTATTATCTAGAATGCTTATGCCGGGTACAAACGCAGTCCTCAAGGCTCCCCAACAGTTCAGATTTTAGAGATATCCATGGTTGAGCACAGGTGGTTAAATCAAATTGACTGAGGTACTAATTAAGGCCCTCATTCAGAGCCGTACGCTCTGAGCAGAGCGCACGCTCTGAATGAGGGCCGCCCTCCATAATTATGGAGCGTCCTCCTGGACGCTCGTATAGCTGTGGGTCACCACCCACAGCTTATACGAGCGTGCAGTTTGATGGCCGCGATGGTCGTGACCATCGCGACCATCGAAACTGCGAGCCGGAGCCTGCGTTTGAGGTTTTCAACCGCAAGGCCCGGAGTGATTTTGGCTCTATCAGAGCCAAAATCACTTCCACTGACATCACTAGTGATGTCAGTGGGCCGGCTTCTGATGGGAGGCGTTCCCTTGGGAACGCCCCCGTCAGGGAGTCACGCCCCCGGCACGCCCACGCCCCCGGCACGCCCCCATGTTGCTGTCAATCAACATCGACAGCACGCCCCCTTTGATCAGACACAACGAGTGAAGGAAAGTCCTTCGCTCGTCGCGTCTGGCGCATGCGCACGACGGAGCTCCCTCCGTCGTGCGCATGCTCAGTGCAGACCATCGACCCACTTGCGAGCTGACAGCCGCTCAGGCCCTAAGTCACCTGTGCTCAGCCATGGATATCTCTAAAACCTGAACTGTTGGGGAGCCTTGAGGACCGCATTTGGGAACCTCTGCACTAGAGGATATGATCTCCAATCCCACAGGCACATTGTCCAGCATGCACGGTCAATGGAGCGACCCAGCTACCGAAGCTGGCAAGGTCAATGGTGCCGGTGAACGATATATCGGGCGGTCGTTCACTGGATCCTGCAATATGTACAGTCTGCCCAATATATCGTTAATTAGCATCATCGGGCATTGCATTGGTGGGTCGCTTAGTGTGTACCCAGCCTAAAGCTGGCCACACACTAGACCAACTTACATCCAACCATCCAACTAGTTGATTGGTTGGAATGAAAATCTGGTAAGGAGTGAAAGTAAATGACAATCAGCAATTTGCTCCCAAACGCCGGAAAATGGACAAAAACTGTTCTTTGAACAAATTGTTTAGATCAAACATTTAACAAACTTGTCTGACGACCATTTTCATCTGTTTTCTGGTATTTAGGAGCAAATTGCTGATCATCAGTTACTCCCATACGTTACCAGATTTTCATTCCAACCAGTCAACTAGTTGGATGTACTATACTATACAAACAGTAGCCTTTCCCCACACTTTGCCAGGGATTGCCCTTCTTATTAAATTGACTAGCAGTGCTCCTAGCAGTGACAAAGATGCACCAGTGATCATCTTTGCTCAATCCATCACTGGACTAAATTTTCCCAGAACAATAGCAAAGCTCTGCTGTTTCTTTCCGATTTTACAGATACTTCTGGATAATGAGTTTCCTGACAAGAGAACCCAAACTTATATTTTTATTATGAAAATGTTATTAAATATCCAGCTAGCCATTTACGATTGCATGTTTTATGATATAATTATATGTTAAACAGATTACTAGCTGTAAGAATTCTTGGTTGCAAGATGTAAATGAAAAGCAGGTGCAAATGCTCACTAGGGGAGTTTAATCAACAGTACATAAATATTGAAGACAAGCTCTATTTTTTTTCCTTTTGATGGAAAGCATGTTTATTTTATATTTGAAATAGTTGAACGTTTAATTTCTACAGCAGACTTTAAAATGTGCCTGAAGAGGTTGTCAGTTCTGGCAAGAGATAGGCTAAAGCAGGCTTGGTAGAAAAATATAGTATGCCTTAAATAATAACCTCATTATCACTTGTTATAGCACTTTTTGTTAGCAACTTCTCTTTACGCCTACAGTAGCCCGTTCTGTTATCCTGTTGTCTTCCGCATATAAGGAACAGTATATGGAAAGAAAATTAAAAAAAAACTCTGAAAACAACAGCTGCTGTAAAATAATGAAACACTGACTATGGCAGTTCCCATTCATAATTTGAGCATCGGAAATGTTATATGCAAGAGAAAAGTATATTTTTAGATATAATTAACTGTGCCCATGCATTTTATGGTGCTTTAAGGAACACTAATCGTTTGTTATTCTATTTGTCTAATGGGATGAATGCATAATAATATTTATTCAGTAGAAAAAAAAGGGGGGGGTTTAACCCCCTATTGTTCCTCAGCACACGGAATTATACTTGCAACAATATATGAAGACTATATGGTAATACAAATTCAATGTGCATGCAATGTAATTGAGTAAGCAAGAGAAATTCATAATATTTTAAGGGCCCTATTTATCTTTTAGTACCTTGATGAGCGGCGATAGAAAATCTTTCTCTGGTCTATTCAACAAAACAATATGGCGAATATGGCTGGCAGCAGTAAATTTTGCCAGGCAAAAATTTGAAAAATAGAAATAAAAATGCAATTAATAATTAATATAGTTTAGAGAATAAAAAAAATATATTGAATAGTAAAGCATTTTTGTCTTAGTACCACAACTGTTATCGCCATAAGTGTTGTATCTATAATAAACCCATGTTTAATATACTTACCTCTCCAGGAGTCTCACAGTGGTATCACAGAAATCACTATGAAAATGGCGCAGTGGTCATTTTACTGGTAATTTACTCATGTGAGGTAGAACAATCAACAGGGACATGACGCGGACGCCATGTTTTCGAAGAAGTGCACATGCTCAGTGTAGACTCTGGCACAGTGCCTAATCTACTGACCTGCACTGCCAGCTTGAGAGGCAGAGGCCTGCATGGATACTGCACACGGGCCCCTTCCTCTCTTAATACGTCCCTGATAGTGGCCAAACTTGGTCCTTAGGATACTCCTAACAATTCATATTTTCCAGACCTAGTAGCGGAACTTGTGAGTGGTGGGCCCATGTGCTAAAATATGCTTTGGGCCCCATTCTCCACCCCACACCAAGTTCATAATATGCCACATGGCAGTGGGTGACAGGTAGAGGTACAAGGTGGGAGGGAGAGACAGTGGTTGATGGGGAGAGGTAGAGTGTGACTGGGAGAAGCAGTGGGTGTCAGGGAGCAGGTGAAAGGCAGAGGGTGACAGGGAGAAGCAGTGGAGGACAGTGAGAGACAATGGTTGATAGGGAGAGGGTGATGGGGAGAGGAAGACAGTGATGGGGAGAGGGAGATGCAGAGAGTGATGGGGAGACTCCGAGGATGACGGGGAGAGGGAGAGCATGAAGGGGAGAGGCAGAGGGTGGCAGGGAGAGGCAGTGGGTGACATGTTGAGAGTGATGGGCAGAGACAGAGGATGACTGGGAGAGACAGAGGGTGATGGGGAGAGTCAGGGGTTGATGGGGAGAGACGGAGGATGACTGAGAGAGGCAGAATATGATGGGGAGAGGTAGAGGGTGACGATGAGAGGCAGGGGTTGATGGGGAGAGACAGAGGATGACTGAGAGAGGCAGAATATGACGGGGAGAGGTAAAGGGTGATGGGGAGAGGTAGAGGATGATGGGAAGAGGCAGTGGGTGACAGGCAGAGGGTGACAGAGAGAAGCAGTGAGTGAGAGGGTGTCGGTGAGGCAGAAGGTGACAGGGAGAGGCAGTGGGTGAAGGGGAGAGGCAGTGGGTGAAGGGAAGAGGCAGTGGATGATGGGGAGAGGCTTTGATTGACTGGGAGAGGCAGAGGATGACGGGGAGAGGCAGAGAGTGATGGGGAGAGGCAGTGGGTGATGGGGGAGGCAGAGGATGATGGGCAGAGGCAAAGGGTAACAGGGTGAGCCAGTGGGTGACAGGGAGAGGCAGTGGGTGACAGGGAGAGGCAGTGGGTGACAGGGTGAGGCAGTGGGTGACAGGGAGAGGAAAAGGGTGACGGAAAGGCATAAGGTGACAATGAGAGGATGATGGGGAGAGGAAGAGGGTGACGGGAAGTGGGTAAAAGGGAAAGGCAGAGGATGACAGCGAGAGGCTTTGGGCCCATGGTAGAGATGCAGCAAATGGAGGACAGCTCCTCCAATCATCATTGGGTTTTCACGCCGGGGACCATCATGAGTTCATGTCGTCAGACCCCTGGTGCCGGTGGCAAGAGCAGTTGCAGGACTGCCGCAGAGAGCAGACAGTCACTGACAGGAAGAAGCAATGTCGATTTGGGGAGAGATGAGGGGAATATGGAGGAAAGTTAAGAGTTAGGAGACCCCCTCCTCCTCTCTTCTGGCTGGACCGTATCCCTTCTTCTATGTCCCACACTGCAGCACTATAATGAATCTGTCTGACTCCTTATAGTGCCGTCGGCTTGTGGCAGGCCCTGCGTAATGCATCGGCTGTACTGCCGCTAGGTTTACCTCTGTCCAGGCCACCTGTTGATTTATTAAAATGTGTCCATTAGTAATTAATAAACCTGTGCACCAGTTAGTGGAACTGGAAAACATGAACTGTTTGGGGCCCCGGAGGACTGAGTTTGGCCACCACTGGCAAAGGAGGACAGCAGCAATACAGAAGCCACTGTCGTTCTTCCTAATTATATGACAACCTGTTTCTCCATGCTAGCCAGCCTAGGAGAGCCCCTGCCATAGCCACTGCTGGTGATACCCAGCGATGACCACTGCAGACTGTGGGACTTGATAAATAGGCTTGATAAACATGTAGGATAAAGGGCTTAATGAAGGGCCTATTTGTAAAGCCTCTAAAGATAGTTTAAATCTATGTCTAGCACGTGCATCTAGGGTTGCCAAGAGATTGGTCAGGCCCTGGCACTGGAGGGCATGTTGAATTGTAGGGGCATGGCTACATCCCACCATGTGTCCTCTGTAGAAGCTGCACACTACCGCATCCACAGGGTTTGTGGTTACACATCTCTGGCAACTCCCCTGCTTCTCTGTGGCTCTGTACAAGGTCAACTTAAGCATTTTTGAGGATATGGTGCCTTTAAAGATGGAAAACCATCCCCAGTGTTCTAATGTCATATAAGTGTACTTAAAATTTGGGAAAAATAAGGATTAACCCAAAACTGAAAATGTGAATATTGCTACAATTTGATACCTTATGAAAGCTGCAAGTTTCAGACTGCATTTAAGCAGTGTATTGCATTGAATGGCAGATCTATAGTTAGGGTTGGTGTTGTTTTAGGCTCTGTGTGTACATCATAAAGTAGCAGCTTTGCACACCCCATTCTTGCATACCTCCCCATTCTTGCATACAGTACCTCCCAACTTTTCAATCCTGAAATCTCACATGCAGTGCGCACACTAGTGTGCACAGCCACCATTGAAAACCAATTTGCTGTACAGAGCAGCTGTGAGTGGGTTATACCTCATTATGGACTCTATTTACTACAATCCGCATTTGTAATGCAGATTGTAGTGTGATATTATCGATTGAATTCGCATTGTGAATTCAGGCAATATCACAGGGATTTACTACAAATCCTTTGCGAGAAAGCTCTGTCCCTGGGAATCCCCTCCGCACTCTAGTCACGGTATTTTCGTTAAAAAATACAGACTAGTGCCCCGCGCATGCGCCGACCGACCGTCGATGCTACCCCCCCGGCACTAAGCCCCGCCCCTGACACTAAGCCCCAACCCCGTGATCGCGGACCCCCCCGCGACCCCTCCTCCCTTAATAGCACTTATTTGCAGTTATCGGTGCTCCGGTGATGTCTTCCATGCCTCCGGTCAGCTGATATCCCATACTGCACTGTGACCCGATCACCTGATGACCGGGCCGCAGTGCAGCATGGGAGACCAGCTGGCTGGAGGGGAGTCATCACCGGAGGCCTGATCACCGGTCCCTGGAGTCAGGTAAGTGAATTTTTTTTTTTACTTTTTTTTTGCAGTGTATCAGCTTGCGGTCTGTTTAGACCACACAGCTGATCACTGGGACCGACTCCGGGCTCTGCTCTGCCTTTTAGAGAAGACTAGGAGTCTGGTAACCGGGGGAGACCCTGGATAACGCCACCTCCAGGTGGCGTTATTATCACAGGGCTTTCCCCGGTATTTTTTCACAATTTATTTTTAGTAACTTTGGTCGGATCACATTTCCCATTAAAATTATGGGAAATGTGATCTGTTTACTAAAAATAAGTGATACTTAGGGGTTGGAGTAGAATTTTACGAATTCTACTCCAATTGCCCTGTAATAACTATAGGTGATACTAAAATAATGTGAAACGGGTGTGAAAACACCCTTTTTCACTTTATTTTAGTAAAAATAATGTTAATAAATAGAGCCCAATGTCCTCATACAGTGTGGATAAAGGCCTCTCAACATGTGTCAGTCCTAAACTACTACTATATTTACTTATAACCTTCTACTAACCTGACCCTGATCACATGCCTCATTCCGATGGCCCTCAGACGGCTGCATTACTTAAATTCAGTTGCAGGCACCTAGAAGTGGTGTTTTCAGCAAAGCACCTTTGCCCAATGCGTGAGTTTCTGCCAATAACTGCATATGCGCACCACATCATTTCCTTGTGATGGCTACGTCATGCAGGGCCAGACTGCCCATCTGGCAGTACTGGCAAATGCCAGAAGGGCCGATGGCCAGATAGGCTGGTCCAGCCAGTGCCATTGAGGAGGGACCCAGGGGGCAGTAGTGTGTTTTTGGTGCCGGGCCTCAGCAGCCGTTGAGAGACAGCACTGCCGTAATGTTTAGTCTGGCACTGGTCGCCAGCCAATCAGCAGCGGTTAGCGGTCCACAAGCTCCGATTAGCTCGCTACTGGTGCCAGATTTGAAATGCCAGCGGCGCTGTCTCTCCATGGCAGCAGCTGCATGCCCGACTCCAAATACACCTTCTGCAGGCAGCAGATGGCAAACAGGGAAAACGGAGGTAAGAGGCTGCTGGATGTTGAGGTGGCATAATGTGTAAGGGGTGTTACTGTGTGTGGCCTAATGTTATAAGGGGAATTACTGTGTGGCATAATGTGTTTTAAGGGCATTGCGGTTTGGCATAATGTGTTTTAAGGAGCATTACTGTGTGTACTGTGTGACATAATGTGTTTTAAGTGGCATTACATTGTGGCATAATGTATCAGGGGCACTACTACTGTCTAGCATAATGTTTATAAGGAGTACTACTGTGTGGCATAGCATGAATGGGCTCTGTGTGGCATAACATGTATAGGCTCTGTGTGGCATAAAGTGAATAAGGGGCAATACTGTGTGATATCGTGACGAAGGGGCACTACTGTGCGATGTCATGTGATGCAGGGACACTACTGTGCAGTGTAATGTGACAAAGGGGCACCACTATGTGGTGTCATGTGACGAAGGGACACTATTGTGTGGTGTAATGTGACAAAGGGACACTAATGTGCGGTGTTATATGACTAAGTGGCACTACTGTGTGGCATAATTTGAATTGGGGTTACTATTATGTGGTCACGCCCCTTCCCAGCGAGACCACACCTGTTTTTTCTGGCGCAAGCCTTTGGCCTGCTTCAGTTGTGGATGGCAGCACCAATGCTCTTTATGTACACAAAGCACCAAAATGTATACTTACGGTTCTGTTTTGGTTTCCACTGATGTGTCCTTCTCTGTGTTCAGCAAAATGTAAATTTTTACCTGCTTTTGTAGAAATTAAGTTATCAGGCCTTTCATCAAAAAGGTAATGCAGGAGATATCACAGATATCTCCTGCTTACCTTTCTTACCTGAAATGGCCCGCTGTCCCCATACACTAGTATGTGACAGAAATTCATCAAGTTCCAAAAATACAATATTTTCAGAGCTTGACTGCTGGAGCATTCGCCATCTTCAGATGGCGTTTGCTCCTGTAACCCGCTCCTTCCCTATGGATGCCTCTTTCCCTGTCTGCTCCTTCCGATGGACGCCAGGGCTTTTTACTGCTCTGAAAGGAGCAGTGAAAAGATTCGGGGAAGCAGCTGATTTTCGGATCAGCTGCCCCTGTGCCAGAGCAATTATGAATTTCTCTGCCGCTGAGATGTTAATTATTGGGGTCCGATCGGACCCCGATAATTAACATAATGAATAGAACCCTAAATCCCCTGCAGGATTTGCCCTGTTGTGTGTATTTTTAATACAGAGAATGATGTATACTTGTATGTTTTTTAATATTAATTATATTTGTAAGACTAGAGCATAGACTATGAAATGGAACGTGAGGTGGGCCTGTGTGCTTTAAGTGCCAGGGCCTATTTTTAGTCGCAGTGGGGGCCTGGCTACACGCCATCACCAACCATGTTGCGAAGTAGGCATCGCTACCACTATTTGATGGTCTACAGTGCGATGCAAGCCACATGGTTCTCATTCCCAGTTGCAGACTGACCTATACCAAGGATTGCTTACATGGGTCAGAGCAAAATAGCTGGAGCCAAGGTATAATTCTGACCTCCAATTCTTAAAAGTACACAGGGTGGGGGTGACAACATTTGGCTTAGGGTCCTGGTAAAAGTAATGCTGCCACATACAGTACTTTGCAATATAGCTGATGATATTGGATGATTGGCCTCATTTGGTAGGTTCATATCTCTCAATTGTCTTGATTAAAGCAGGACATTCCACATTTACAAACCGTAATAGAGGCATGGCAGGCAGAGGAATGGCCAGAGCTGTATCAGAAAGAATATAGGGGTGGTTGCACAAAGTAGGACGTGTTTCTCATAAAAGCTGTGTATGAATCAAGGGTGGGGCTTATTTTGTCCCATGTTGCCTGGGTAAATGTATGTACACATATGGTACACTTACTTATGTCCAGCCTTACCTCCCTCTATCCTATGCTAGCCCTCTCCTCATAGTAAGGTGGAGATTGGAAGCAGCTATACATTTCGGATATTTTTTAGAATGTTTTTTCCCTCAATATTACTCTCCGATATGTAAATTGTATTTGAGCACTTGCTACCTGAGTCGTTGAACAAATACTGTAACCGCTATCTGGCATCTCCGCTAAATAGATCAGCTCTTGTCAAGCCCATCAGCATAAAGAATGTTTTCCCAGGTCAGCGGGTTAGATCAAACTATTGAATGACAATTCATTGTATGTTATACAGTGTGTAAGACGATACGGGTTTCCAGTGTAAAGGAAACAAACCAGAAGAGGTTTCCTTTTAATTCTCTGTTTCAACTGTCTGTAACAAATAAATCCAGGAGTGAAGTGGGTTTCTGTCTGCCCTGAGAAATAATTTATTATAGGGGAGGCGGTAATTAGCTGAGAGGTGCTACATCGCAGGCATCAGGGCTGAGGGATGTTGCTGTAACTTTTTCATTTTTTACAAGGGGTTCAACAATTTGGGATCTAATTAATGTTCTCAACTAACAATTCTAAAAATGAATAAAGAACAAGTAAAACACTAATGAATGTCGTTGCCATGCCAGGTTATTTTAAACAGGCTGGAGGGTTGGAGATGCTTGTGTCACTACGGTCTGATGCATTACCGTACGCAACTGCGAATGCATTAGCGATTACGTATGCAGTTCAACTGTGATAGTATGCTAATTCATTGTGATCGCTATTCCCTCGCAGCACTACACAGGACGCCCGCTTTACCTTACACACATCTGTAATGTATAACAATTGTAATGTATAACAAGACTGCGTAACCATCAGTACAATCGAGTACCATCGGCGCCATGGATTTTTATTTTTTTCCTGTTACTACCGTCTCAAACATCAATCTCCCAGCCACCTGGGCAGAAGCCCCCCCGTAGGAAGCCCCATGAGCCGATCGAAGCTCCGCCCCCAAATCGGCTGAAGCTCCGCCCCCAAAACGCCATCGAAGCTCCGTTCCCAGATTTGTTCTAAATTGCACCTCCTGTCTGGGAGTGGGACCGGCAGTGAAGGTAGGAGGCTGCGGGGCAAAGTGCTATCTCTGCTGTCACTGATTGGGACAGACTTGCCCCGGCAGTGACATATTTGTGAGTGGAGTCCCTGACACGCCTTTAACAGGGCCCTCTGAGTCTGAGGAAGGAAGAGTCCGCACTAAGCCAAAGAGGAGCCTGGGGGATTACAGGAGGGAGCGGAACAGATGTGCCGGAATATAAGAACAGCTCAAGGGACCCATAAAATGAGAGTGTGTGCAAGGAGGAGTGGGAGAAGGTGAGCAGGAACAGTGGCTGCTGGCTGGTATTTGTTCAGTCCTGGGGTTGCAGGGAGAAGTGGTACCTGCTGGGGCAGAATCCACTGAGTGCTTTTTATCTATGTAATTTTTAATTAAAATACTCTCCATTACAGCCTGATTCCTGCCTAAAGGGTAGACTGGGCCTGATTCATACCTGCTCGCTAGGCTGCGTTCGCCGTTTTTGGGTGGTGACGGGTTAGGTCAATGAAATGCTGGTGTGGATGTGCGAACAAAGGCGTGCCAGTGCATTCTAATGGCGTTTCAGGGACGTGAATAATTAAGACGCAGTGTCATAGTACACGTCACCTGGCTGTTTCACACTGCAGCGATTGCAGTGCTTGAGGTAGGATAGGGGCAACCACAAGTTCTGCGTGCGGGTCCGATGGTACTCGATGTTACTGATAAATGCATACACTTCCTGGAGATGACGTGTGTAATGAAGGGAAAGTGGGTGTCTTACATACAGTCAGCGATCGCATGCTAAGACATAGTGGGCATAATAATGTCTTACCATGCGATCGCAGGTTTTGCATACTTTAGCTGCTGACTGCTGCGTGTGAACGCATCTTGCGAGCGGGACTGAATCGGGTTCACTATGCGATATGTCATTCAGCGAACGACATATTTCATAGTGCATATGTGGGTGTGTACAAACGATATGTCTGTGAATTACATTGTTCACAGACATATCAGGTCAGACCTGCAGCACAGCCAAAGGTACATCTACTTTTGTGTATAGCTAACCCACCGACCACCCATACACTGGCCTCAGGAACCGCCAACACTGGCATCACAATTAGATGGGCAAATTTAAATGCCCGTCCAGTTGTGACATCTTTCCAGACATCGATTTGCTCATTGATAAGTACGTATCACTTATAAAATCGGACACTTGGTCAGCGGGACTACCGGTAGGCCGCTGGGTTGCTTAAGTATGTACAGTACTCATCTTAATGTATCTTATTTGATGTATATATGGCCTAGGATTAGCTAAAATGATAGCCACACATCCTTTTATGGTGGTCATGCCCACTGTAGTGGCTTGACGTTGAAACTCCCCTCTAGAAATCCTGCATTTGTCCCTGTAATGATAGATCTGCCCGCAGCTTGTTGTTCGATTTATCCCACTGCAGGGGCCATGGTGTGTAGCTGTGTATGGCAGTCACTTGGATGCTTGGTGCATTATATGGTGTGACCTGATGTTCTCTATATTATACAGCTTTCACTGCGATACGGTTTTATATGGCAGTCACTGTAGTGCACTCTATTTTATTGTGGTCACTGCGATTTTCTTTATATTATATTATATGGCAGCCACTGTATTGAATGACGTTTACCGAGATGCTTTCTGTATTATACGACGGTGACTGCGTTACATGGTGGTCACTGCAATGTGTAATGGTTACTGCAATGCTCTCTGTATTATGTGGTGACCACAGCGAAGCTCTCTACATTATCTGGTGGTCAAGGTGATGTTCTCTGTATAATATGACAGTCACTGCGATACTCTATGTATTATATGGTGGCCACTGCGATGCTCTCTGTGTTATATGCCAGTCATTGTAAAATACTCTCTGCAGTATATGGCAGTAACTGTAATGTTCTCGGTATAATATTGTGGTCACTGTGGTGCTCTCTGCATTATGTGGCGGTCACTGACTCTGTAGTATGTGGCAGTCACTGCGATGTTCTCTTCATTATATGGCGGTCACTGTAATGCTCTGTGATGTATAGGCAGCAATACTTAGCCATTGTGTTTTGCAATAGTTGAGCCTCCATGCTCCATTTGAATTGGGTAGATACCCCAGAATAAATGCAGCAGGCGCTGGCAACCTAAAATAACGGTGCTAAAAATGTGATTTTACATTTTAGTTTTGACAGTGCTGACAACTCTGTTATCTAGCCAAAGGTGTGTACTATCTACAAGGTGGGTGGATGCCGAGCTGAGTCTTTGCCTGGGGTGAAAGGAAGCCTAGCTTCACCCCTGCATGTATGTATACACATAAAAAAAAATATTCGCTACACAAAAAACCCTTAAACTTTTTCTTGTTACAACTTGAAGGTAGGCACTAAACATGACCTCCATGGAGTTAGCCACACCTACTGCACATGCCACACTACCTGTGTAGACCACACCCACACCACACAGGTCACGCCCCCGCATCACTAGTGACACCGCCACAGCGATTGTCACACCCCCTTCAGCATCATACAATAGGCCCTTCATAAATTTCAGCTCCAGGCCCATGTGGACATTAATCTGGCACTGACCATCGCAGCCTCACGCACACTTGCACAAGCTCTGACCTTACTCAGGAATTGCTAACAACCACGCACGCTATGAGAGCTCAGTTTGCATAGGCCATCGCAGTGGATAATTTATGCACGCCCATGCAACAGTGTTGATACGCACTGGGACGCCTGCGTTTCCCCGACCACCCCCTGTCACCACCCACAAATGGCACTTCCTGTCAATCACTCTGCGATGAGTCTGCGTAGTCACTGCAATCACAGACCTGATCGCAATAGCTAGCTCACGCTCACGCACTGCGATGCATGCGCAGAATGCAACAATTGGCCGATTGCGTGCGTAATTGCTGTTGCGTACGATATTGAATCAGGCCCTAAGAACACTCCTATGCCCTCTATTTACTATTATGTGTAAGATCTCCCCTTAGTACTTCTGGCCAATTCCAACCTTTATCTTCATGATTGACATTCACCATACTAAGGGGCACATTATTCATTAGGTGCGGGGTGCTCCTGAATATTAGGATTATTAAAGTACAGTCGCCAGGACATGAGCTACGATAAGACCCCATCTTGGCGATCAGTAAAAAGTAACGGTATTGCTTATGCAATCACTTTACTTTCCAGTTCAGACCCGGATAGTATTGGGGTTAAGTTCCTGAAGGAACAATAACATAACAATGTAATGTAACAATCTATCATTAAAATTGCAACATGAGTATTACTAGAATATTCATGAAAATAGTGTTGTATAGCTGCTTGCTACCCTCTCCCCACTAGTACAGGGTGTGTGGCTGTCACGGGCTGAGAAATGCACATACAAGATGGACACCTCCACAAGAGCAAAGCGGGAGCCTCTTTTGAGCATACTGTACATAGGTGCGGTGACATCCCAAATGGTAGGAGGGAACTGCTAGCAAACGCTAAAAACTGAAATCAATAAGCTACGTAAAGTGGTGACAGCACAAGAAAGAATTGACAAGACAAGAGATTTTGGAACCCAGTGCAAACATGTCAAACTAGGTCCATCTCTCTAGGGTCATTTGTAATGCAGATTGTAGTGTGATATTACCGACTGAATTCGCATAGCGAATTCAGGCAATATCACAGGGATTTACTACAAATCCCTAGCATCGACAGAGCTTGCGAGAAAGCTCTGTCCCTGCGAATCCCCTCCACACACTAGTCACGGTATTTTCGCAAAAAAATACCGTGACTAGTGCCCCGCTCATGCGCCCTCCGACCGTCACTGCTACCTCACCGGCGCTAAACCCCGCCCCTGACACTAAGCCCCGCCCCCGCGATCGTGGACCCCCCCTCCCTTAATAGCACTTACCTGCAGTTATCGGTGCTCCGGTGATGTCTTCCATGCCTCCGGTCAGCTGATATCCCATACTGCACTGGGACCCGATCATCTGATGACCGGGCCGCAGTGCAGCATGGGAGACCAGCTGACCGGAGGGGAGTCATCACCGGAGCCCTGATCACCAGTCCCTGTAGTCAGGTAAATTAATTTATTTTTTATTTTTTTGCAGTGATCAGCATGCGGTTTGTTTAGACCACACAGCTGATCACTGGGACTGGCTCCGGGCTCTGCTCTCCATGTTAGAGCAGAGTAGGATGCCGGTAACCGGGGGAGACCCTGGATAACGCCACCTCCAGGTGGCGTTATTATCACAGGGCTTTCCCCGGTATTTTTGTACAATTTATTTTTAGTAACTTTGGTCGGATCACATTTCCCATTACAATTATGGGAAATGCCATCTGCTTACTAAAAATAAGTGATACTTAGGGGTTGGAGTAGAATTTTACGAAATCTACTCCAATTGCCCTATAGTAACTGTAGGTGAAACTAAAATAATGTGAAAAGGGTGTGAAAACACCCTTTTTCACTTTATTTTAGTAAAAATAATGTTAATAAATAGAGCCCTAGGCCACAATGATGCCTCCTATTGCAGCTTTCGCTTGGGCCCAGCACATGATCCAGCCAGGGCCACCGAGACAGACTATGGACCTCGGGAAGGCAGGGGGCGTGGCTAAATTCCAGGAGGAATGGCCAATCCCTTTTCGAAAAGAAAACACTGAAAAATGCTGCGGCAGGGGACATTTCTCCTCCATAGCTCGAAGGGCCCCTCAGACAATAACCAGATATTTACCCCCCCCCTCTTTTCTCGGACCCCATGACCCTGCCTGGATAGCACGTTTACTGAATTGGTTGATTGATTGATTGATTGATTGATAGATTTATCATTACTGGAATGACCTGAGGGAACAAGCGGATACTACAATATGTCTTTGACATCCTGTGACCCTTATCATTGCTATAAAATCAATCTTTTATATTGCACTCGATGGACCTGCGTCTTTTCTTCATGCTCACTAACTTTATAGTTATTAACATAGAACAGTCATTCAACAGTGAACTTTACCGGTACCAATTAATTCAGACTACATTTATTACAATTATTTATCATTACTTTATATCTCTTGATCATTTTAAAATGAGTCATCTCTTTAATGAAATAGTTACAACAATGAAGGCCCGGTATTAATTTCATAAAGCAAATATTTCCTCCTGTAAGTGGATTACAGATGGCAAAAGGCAGGCAGCGTTTCCTCTCGTTATCTAAATCAAATCCAATTTCAGATTACGGAAAATACCATGCACCATTGTTGCAAAATGAAAATAATTATAATAATAATGACAAGAGCATCTCTTTGGAAGTCATCCTTGTATTTGGCGTTCACACTTTACACAGAGCCGTGGTTTCTGCTGAGAGAGAGAGAACAGCAGACGGCTTTGCATAAGTGAGCTGTGAAAAACTGTAAACACATTTCCGAATCAATGCCTTTGGCATAATGTGGAGGATGTGTTGTGTGACAAAATGAAGACCTGGACTGTCTTTACAGCATGTTTATTTCAGAAGGCCTTTCAAAACTATACAATTGCCATAAACATTTGATGTGACTGCAATCTATTCTCTGCAGGCAGATACTGGCTTTTGGTATTTCTTGTTTTTTTTTTTAGCCAGTGATACTAGAGAGCTTCTTTTCTGTGTAAGGGAAATAGCATCGATCTGCTACAACCGACAGCAACCAATCAGATATTACTGTAGCTTTCATTTGTAACTTGCACTAGACTGATCAAAGGTAAGATCTCATTGGCTGGTAAGGTTAACAGCACTTTATTTTGCTGTTTTTGGTTTTACCAATTAACTTACCATGGGCACGATTCTATTCAGCGCGATGTAAATAGCGCCGGGAGATAGCACCCAGAGCTATTCAATACATCGCGATGTTAGGTCGGGGAAGGCTCGTTATCGCGCCTTAAACAGGGTGTTTAGGCGCGATAATGGGCATTCCCCGACCTAGCTTCCCGGCGCGAGGCTGTTTTCCAGGCGCGAAGGGCAGAAAACAGCCTCGCGCCGAGACTTTTGTCGGATTTCTTCTCTCATCCCCGGAGGGATGAGAGAAGAAATCATTAGTCGGACTTGGCAGTGCGGTGTATTGAATAGCTCCGGGAGCTCACTCCCGGAGCTATTTACATCGCGCTGAATAGAATCGTGCCCCATGTCTTACTGTATGTTATGATCAGTACGGGACGTATATTAGTCAGAATCCTGGCGTGCGGTATGCTGACAGTCAAAATACCGGCACCAGAATGCAGACAGTGTCGGGATTCTGGCTCCAGGATCCCGACTGCTGGCATCCCAAAGTTTGTATCGGGATTTAGGTTTATGGGTTAGGGCATACTTGCCTCCTTTTGAAAAACCATGTCAGGGAGAGTGTGAAAGCAGCACCTATGAGTACGTGTTACAGTGGGCGTGTACTGATAAATCTGAGAGGCGTGTCCTAAACCTGACTTACATCCAAATGTAACCAGCCCAAAAGCAGTTAGTAAGATCTGTTTGTTGATGAAAACACACTAATACTTTTCAGAAATTCATAGGGACCATTGTGCCTTATACTAACCAATGCAAGGAAATGACACTAATGATCCCATTTGAATGTATGTATCTCTGTTTTTTAATATAACAACTTCATAATGGGGTAAGGATGAAATGAGGGAGATTGCTAAGACTCTTCAGGGAGACAGGGAGATTGCAACTATTTCAGGGAGTCTCCCTGACAATGAGGGAGAGTTGGCAAGTATGGGTTAGGGATAGGCACTAGGTGGAGGGATAGGCACTAAGGGGGAGGGTTAGGTTTAGAGTGCTGGGAGGGGGAGGTTAGGTTTAGGCACTAGGGAGGGAGGTTTGGGTCAGGCACTGAGGAGGGAGGGTTAGGGTAGGGAGAGGGATGCCGCTGTCGGTATTCTGACCGGCAGCTTCCCGACCACCAGGATCCTATACCCATCCTGATCAGTATATTTGTTAATTCAGGAGCCCTTTCATAGAGACAGCAAAAAGCAATTTATAAAAAGCTTCCCTCGTTGTTTATGGCCTAGATACACAGTATAATTATATAAAGCGCCAAATAGTATATAAGCATGGGGATAGCTATAGTGGGTGCAGGGGTGCCAGTGCTATGGGGTCCAGAAGTTTAGCCGCATATACAGTAGTTGCCTACTAATTTCCCAGAAGATCCTGCTTACAATTGGATCCAGCCCAATGCCTGGCAAAAATGGGGTGACATTCCATTTTCAGTGAGTGGCGTGTGTAGTGGATGTTATAATAGTAAGGGGGCACTCTAATGTGGCATAATCTTAACTGGGCACTGTAATGTTACATAGGGGCCTATTCATTATCCTTGAAAGTAGTATGTGGAGGAGGAGAAAGGTGTGCACCCACAGTACTTTTGTAAAACTTAAGTTTTGGCCCCATTCATGAAAAAGGTAAAGCAGGAAATTTCACTGGAATCGGGATATACATCATTTTCAGAATTTGATTGCCCAAGTTCCTGGAGGTACACTAACATTGCAGCGGCAGACTTGGCAGTGTTATCTTTTCTGCTATAGAAGTAGCAGATGTCCAGTCAACATCATGTTGTCATGACAATGGGCCTATTTTTATGTGGAGGCCTGGAGCTGTAGCTTCATTCGGCCCATTGTTAATCTGGTCCTGCCGTTAATATCAGGAACATAGAATATGGCTAGCTACTTTATGAAAGTGGTTTATCACTATTATTCTCAAAAATGCTATACCGGCCTTTAAATACAGAGCTTTAAAAGTCCCCCATATATCGTTCAGTGCAGATCAGGGTGGTTTAAGATCGGACGCCCGTATGCAGCCTCCTTTGTGGTCCCCTCCTCCATGGCAGCGCAGTAGACTGGCACAATCCAGAGTCATGTGAAGCGTACTTGCCTACACTCCCGGAAGTGGCAGGAGGCTCCCGGAAGTGCAGACAGAGCTCCCGATTCCTGCCAATTTCCTAGTGAAGCTGGCAGGATGTGGAGATTTAATGGGGATTTCCAGGTCCGCGAGGAGGGGACGGGGATAAACGGCGAGTTTTGCGTCATTTAGCCCCACCTCCTCGTGGGTACACGAATCGTGGACTTTTCTGGGGGAAGGTGCGAGGCCTAATTGCGTCATCAGTCCGGCCCCCCCCCTCCGGACCGGCCTCTAGCTGCAGCTCTCGGGCTGCTCCCGGAACGGCCATCTATAAAGTAGGTAAGTTTGATGTGCAGGTCTCTGTGAACATGGTGCCTGCACTATGTTCCTGGAGACATCTCTACGCACCATTTTCCCGATCATTTCTGTCTGCAGTGCCCTGATGAGGCAGAACTCCAGAGTGTTAAGTATAATTATATGGGTGCAGGGAGTGCAGTGTGGGCCCCCATGCACTGCACACTCTGCAGCTATTATAGATACTCCAATGGTGCAGATCCACTTTACCTGTACAAACAGAGGTATATCCAGTAAGCGTCATAGAGCATCACAGTCTGTCTCATCCCCCTCATCAGCCTGCTGTCTACAGGTTGTATGGTAAGCAGTTGGGTCAATTTCATAATAGGAAACTAACTCAGTTGTGCCTGATTAATAGCAGCCAGAATAATAGTATTAAGCACCAGCAACACGTAGTCAGATACAGTAGTTATTACAGCTCCAGTATTTAGTCTCTGGGCCTAATTCAGACCCGCTCGCGAGCGCTGAGCGCTCGCAAGTGGGTCAATGTTGCCCAAGTGCGCATGCGCACGAGGGAGCCGGCTCCGTCGTGCGCATGCGCGAGACCCAAATAACGAGGGCTAAGCCGTCGTTATGGGTCTCGCACCAAAGGGGGCGTGCTGTCGATGTTGATTGACAGCACGCCCCTTTTGGTGGGCGTGCCGGGGACGTGGCTGCCAGACGGAGGCATTCCCATGGGAACGCCTACCGTCTGAAGCCGGCCCCACTGACATCACTAGTGATGTCAGTGGGAGTGATTTTGGCTCTGATAGAGCCAAAATCACTCCTGGCTTGCGGCAGCGAGACCCTACCGCAGGGTCTCCGTCACAAGCCCGATGGTCGCGATGGTCAAGACCATCGCGACCATCATCATGGACGCTCGCATATGCTGTGGGTGGTCACCCACAGCTATGCGAGCGGCCAGGAGGCCGCTCCATTTTCATGGAGGAGGGCCCTGATTCAGAGCGAGCGCTCTGGTCAGAGCGATCGGCTCTGAATCAGGCCCTTTGTCTCCTGCCTGGGTCTTTTTCAAAGATAATCCAGCTAAAGTGTCTATTTACTAAGCAGTGTTAGGAGACAGAGTGAAAAGTGATCAGGTGCCAGCCAATCAGCTCCTAACTGTCATCTCACAGGATGTGTTTGAAAAATGACAGTTGGGAGCTGATTGGCTGGCACCTTATCACTTTTCACTCTGTCTCCTAACACTGCTTAGTAAATAGACTCCTTAGGAAGTCTCCTAGCTCTTTTATATAGACCTTCTAGTGTTTTGTACACCCTGTTAGTTAATGAATTAATGCTGTGTACCTTCAGATGTGTGTGGTATGTTAGGTCGACAGTTCTCGTGACGACGTGAGAATGTCGAAATGGTAAAAATATCGGCATGTACCATGTCGTCCAGCGGTCACTTACCTGGTCACGGCGGCAGCAGCATCTCTAGCGTTGTCTTCCGGTCCCAGCGGTCATGTGACCAGCAGTTCTGGCTCAGACATGTGACTGAGCGGTTTTGCATTGAGTATATTCCCCCAATACTCACCGTTCTCTGCCTATATGTATCAATTACTGTACAACTTGTCGGGGCAGCTACTCTAATATCAAGCTGTCCGAGTTTCGGACTTGATATAGGTACTGTAATGCGCATGCGAGGCCTCCACGCTGGGCAAGTGCAAGTGGCCACTATTGGAGAGGGATCCAAAGGATTCCTCTTTGAAAATGTTTGCAGAATTGCAGTCATTAGACTATCAATGCCATCAGACGATGGTGCTAGCAGTCAGGACTCAGCTCAGTAAAGCTTAACCATTTGGATCTTGAAACATATGCTCAGAGAGAAACCCAGGGGGATTGCTCTGTGGAATGAAAATAGAGGGAGATATCTGCTGTGGTCCCCTGTGCTTACATATGGAGGAATTTAGGGCTTGATTCACAACTGTATCACAACTGCAATTATGCACGGAATCGGGAGACTGTTGCGTTCTGCGCATGTGTATGCATTGCGTGAACCGGCCGCTGTGATCGGGACTGCGATCGCAGTGACTACGCAGACCCATCGCAGAGTGATTGACAGGAAGTGCCGTTTGTGGGTAGTGATGGGGAGGTGGTCGGCGAAACGCAGGCGTCCCAGTGCGTTCGAATGCCGTTACAGGGGCGTGCATAAATTATCTACTGCGATGCCATACGCAGCTTGAAGACTCATAGCGTGCAATGAAGTTAGGAATTCGAGTAAGGTCAGAGCTTTTGCAAGTGTGTGTGAAACTGCGAATGTACTCGATTGTACCGATGGTTTCGCAGTCTTGCACATTACGGATGTGTGCTAAGTGGGCGTCCTTATGTTGTGCTGTGACCAGTGGCATAACTAGGGTATTTGGAGCCCAGGGCAAATGTGAAAAGGGAGCCCCCACCCCCCACCCCGACGGCAAAAAAAATGGGCGTGGTCACTTAAAAATGGGGCGTGTCGACATGACACACCCCTTTATTTTCACGCTGAACATTCCTATCCATATGCACCTTAACCCCAGTAGTACCCCTTATACAGTACCCCCAGTATGCAGTTGTGGTCCCTCTGATGCAGGCCCATAGTCAGGGGCTGGCTGGCAACTTTTAGCCTGGGGGGCAAATGCATGCAGGCGGCCCTGGCAGAGGAGTAGCGTGTAGCCAGGGTGCCCGAAAGAATGTGCGTGCTACAGCGCCCCCCCCCCATGAGAGGACACCCTTATGCAGGCCTCGAGTAGTGCCCCCAGTAGTGATTCCCCCCTATGCAGTGCCTCTTGTGCCCCCAGTAGTAAGCCCCTTATATAGTGCCCCCAGTAGTGGTAACCCTTATGCAGTGCCCCTTAAATAGTGGCCCCAGTTGTAGTCTTCCCCCTATGCAGTACCCCCACTATTGCCCTTTATATAGAGCCCCCAGCAGTGGTCCCTCGATGCAGTGCCCCCAGTGGTAGTCCCCTCCCCCCTATGTAGTGCCCCTAGTAGTAGTCCCCCCCAGTAGTAGTACCCCTTTGTAGTGCCCCCAGTAGTAGTCCCCCCCCTGTGCCCCCAGTAGTAGTAGTCCCCCCCTTGTAGTGCCCCCAGTAGTAGTAGTCCCCCCCTTGTAGTGCCCCCAGTAGTAGTAGTCCCCCCCTTGTAGTGCCCCCAGTAGTAGTAGTCCCCCCCCCTTGTAGCGCCCCCAGTAGTGGTCTCCTCCTCCGCAGTAGACACACATAATATAAAAAAAACAAAAACACTTACCTGACACCCGCTCCTGCTCCTGGTCCCGCCGCCGAGATCAGCTCCTCCGTCCGCCGCTTTGCATTATGGGAGTGACGCGTCATGGGAGTGACGCGTCACTCCCATTACCCACTGCGGGAGTCGGAAGATGTCCGGCTCTGGCAGTGGGAGCAGCAGCCGATAAGAGTCTGTCTGACTCTCATCAGCTGCTAAAGCAAACACACAACTGCCGGCTCCGGCGGCTGTGTGTTTGTGCTGTGTAGCGCTGACCGCACTCCGTCCAGTCAGCGCTACACACGCGGTGCAGTCTGTGTCACAGTGACACAGACGGCCTGCATGACGCTGCGGCCCGGGGGGCACATGGCACTCTGCCCCCCGGCCCAGCCCGCCACTGCCCATAGTAGTGCCCCTTATACAGTATCCCCAGTAGTGGTCCCTCTTATATAGCCCCCAATTAGTTCCCCTTACTCAGTACCCCCAGTAGTGGCCCCCCAAATGCAGTGCCCCATGTAGTGTTCCCACTTATGCAGTGCCCCCAGTAGCAGTACCCACAATGCAGTGCGCCCAGTAGTGGTATCCCCTTATGCAGTGCCCTTTATATAGTGCCCCCAGTAGTAGTCCCCCTCATGCAGTGCCCTTTATATAGTGCCCCCAGCAGTAGTCCCCCCCCATGCAGTTTTCCAAGTAGTGTTCCCCCTTATGCAGGCACCCAGTAGTGATCCCCCCTATCCAGTGCCCCCTGTAATGGCCCTTCCTATTATTGCCCCCAGTAGTGGTCCCCCCAGTGCAGTGCCTCTAGTAGTAGGCCCCTTTTATAATGCCCCCAGTGGTAGTTCCCCCCCCAAGTAGTAGTCCCCAGTAGTAGCCCCCCCCCCCAGTAGAGGTCCTCCCAATAATGGTGCCCCCAGTAGTAGCCACCCCTCCCCAGTTGTGCCCTCACCCCCAGTAAAGGCCCTTCCAGTAGTAGCCACCCCCCCCCCCCCCACTCACTGCGGTCAGCGCTACACTGGTGGCTAACTAGGGCGGGCCGGACCGTGGCCGGCAGCGCCCAGGGCACGCACCCTGCCCAACCCCCCCTAGTTACGCCACTGGCTGTGACGGCATAGCGATCACAATGGACTAGCATACTATCACAGTTGAACTGCATGTGTAATCGCAATTGCATTTGCAGTTGCGATCCATAGTGAATCAGGCCCTTAATTAATGCGGAACACATCTGAAAACTGAGGTTTTTGGCAGCTACATTGGTACATCTCCCCCTAGGGCCTGATTCAGAGATAGGAACATATCAAAAACAGGAGAAAAAAGTAGCAATTTGCACCTCGCCAAATAGACCTTGCACTGCAAATGGGGCAGATTTAATTTGTGCAGAGATTTCAAGCTGGGCAGATATGTGTCCTACTCCTAATTGCTTAATTGTACAGTACATTTCAGTGAAAAAAACAGAGCTGATCGGTATTTGTATGCTACATGCAAAACTCTGACAGAAATAGCTACCAAAGGGATACAGTAACCGGCTTGCGACGTCCTAGCGCTCATAGCGATGTCGCTCTTTGATCCTCCAATGTCAACTCTCCCTGGGCGAGATGCACTGTATGGAAAATGCGGTAAAAAGCCATTTTCCAAGGTTTTTTTCCACATTTTCAATATGCACTATTGGCCTGACCGCCTGGCTCCAATGCAGAGGGTAACGCCAGTTTGCTGGCGTTACCCTATAGAAGACTATGGGCTCTACCGCATAGCGCTAGTATGAGGGATCCTAGCATGCCCCGTGGCCGCCACGTCACTCTGCGCATGCGCAAATGCACTCCCGGGTCATAAACCCGGTAGTACACGGCGCAGGGCGGATCGCAAAGGAAAGCTCTTATTGGAAGAGTTGTCCTTTGCTGTACTGATCGAATATGTTAGTGCATATGTGATCAGTAGGAATGCGTAGCATGGCGGTAAGTATTGCACTATGTTAGCGCATCCCGCCCCTAATCATTGTAAAGCAGAATTTACCAAACATTGGATTATTCACCCACTAATAGAGAACGTGAGCTGGGTTTAGACCATCGTGAGACAGGCTAGTTTTATTCTGTTGTTGCCATAGTAATCCTGACAGTATATTCCCTGCATGCAAAAAATAAATATATTTGCACCTCTTGCATTGCAACATGGTTCATTTCAGGAGCAAATTGCACCTTGTTTGTGCCTTTAATTTACTTCTAACCATGATACAGGCCCCAAAGGAATGATCCCAGAAATCATCTCAGAAATAGTGTATTTATTTCCGTATATATGATGATCTGTGCACGTCTCAAGATGCTTACAAGCTGTATATACTGTACTGTACGTGACAAAGATATTATTGTCTACATGAGAACGCTCCTTCCCTTCCCCATCCTGCCTCCCTGGCTGTAAGCTATAATCCATTTAGGCAGGTCTGCAATCACACATATGTGCATTCCTTTTTTTGAGCATGACCATAATGAAATTGCGCAAAATACGCTATGCAAATTTGCGTATTCTCACTTTGCATCAGTCCCTAAATCCCACAGGCTTACAGACGTGTCCCCATTCACCGTGGCCATAGTCACGCCAAACAGACTCTCTCAGTGCGCCAAGTCACGCGCAGCATTTGTACATCTGTGTGCGAATAACTCTGAATCTGTATACAAAATGCTAGGATGCAGCAGCCGCGGCTTTTTTTGCATGGCAAGTTCTGTTTCATCTGTGACTTTGTGCCTGTTTAAAATTAACTCCTGTGCGGTTAAGATCGAAGCCCAGCGTCTCTAACGCACTTTGGGCTCAATCCAATTAGCCACGAAGTATGCAAGTTGCCGTTGCCATGGCGTTAAAACTCCGGCAGTGGCACCGCATCTCGCACCCCTCATGCCTGCTTCGAACCCAAATTCGCACAATTTTGCTTGGAGCCCTATGAAGACGATCGGGGCTAATTAGATTAACCGTTTTCAGTGGTGTTTCACTGCGTCAGCGGTGCAAATAAGATGCAAATAAACGATCGCTACACTACATCACTTCATTGCAACGTATAGCACTTTGAGGCTTGGTGTTTGAGGACACATCTGTATGTTTTCTCTTCCATAAGATATGACACTATGTTAGATTAGTACTATGGGATATTAGACAGAGGGCCTGATTCAGCAAGAATCGCCATTGCTAATATGCACGCAATCGGGCGATTGTTGCGTTCTGCACATGCGTACGCATCGCAGTTGCTTGTTCACGAACCAGCCAATGAGATCGGGACTGTGATTGCAGCAGCTACGCAGACTCTTCGCAGAGCGATTGACAGGAAGTGCCGTTTGTGGGTGGTGACGGGGGGGTGGTCGGCTGAATGCAGGCTGCGAAGCTTGCACCTGCGTTTGGCCGCCCACCCCCCCGTCACCACCCACAAACGCCACTTCCTGTCAATCATTCTGAGAAGGGTCTGCAGTCCTGATCACAGTGGCTGGTTTCCATACGTGTGCATGCGCAGAATGCAATAATCGTCGCTGAATCAGGCCCTCTGACTGCCAATGCGGCCCCCGATGCTCGTCCCACTACGCCATTTGTCTAGGTATATACTCAGAAATATGGTGCTGCACCAGGAGCTAGAGATTACTCTGGCACAGTGCTAGAATCATTTCTCTCTTCTGTGCAGGCTCCATTTTTCAAGAATACTCACAATTGGACTACTTAGTCAAGTGCGGATATAGCAGTGTTCTACTGCTCTACCTACGTGAAGGGTGCTCCCTAAAAGATTACACCTGATTTTATTAAAGCACTGTGGGGCATATTTATCACAACCTGCATTTTTAATGCGGATTTGAAAAATATTTTTCAACTAAATTCCCAATGTGACAATTTATATTTTCATGCAAATTTATGAAAAATCTGTTGCCCAGTGAAGAGCTGGAAGCAGATTAATAGCTTCCACTTTCTATCTCTCTCTAATTCCTGGTTCTGCTTCTAAATCCTTGCGGATCGCGCTACAAACATCCGCACGCATCGCGTTATGCGATTACCCTATGGTACGCTATGGCACACACTATGAACACACCATGCAGTCCTATTGACTCGCTGGTGCGAACGCAATGCTGATTCTGATTTGCACATAAAGAAGCTGTAGCTGCAGCAGCTGCAGGAACCTGATTTACTACCTTATGCTAATGACAGAACCCGCAGAGTGCTCGCATTGTGACACCCAGTTCCCAGCCCAAAACACCCTATTTCACTGAAGGACAGATCTGTCCAACTTCCCTCCAACTCAGAATAGGACGGATATACGCAAAAATGTGTAAATTCACATCTGCACATGTGCTGCATGCAACCGCTCACCGTGTGTGCCCTTGGGCAGAGATCTGTGCGACAGCGCCCTCTGTGGGGTATACTATCACCTACAATCATGACACAAATTTATCTGAAGCAGGTGACTATAATGTCCCAGAGAAGTAAGGGTTAACACTAGGCCAGACAATGATGAATTGCTCCGGCAGCCGCGGCGAGTTAGGATGTTAATTATCATGGTCCGTTCGGACCCCGATAATTAACATGATGAATAGGCCCCTATAGCACTTGTAGTACTATTGTTCTGTTAATATCATCCTAACATGTGGGGATGTCACTGGCATATTGGGTAATGCGATGGCGAGCCTACAGTATGTACTGTGTGGAAAAAATATACCAGTTCTTACCCCATATGTGGTTTTTACTGTTTGATAAATAGGCCCCTTAAAATTTGCACTTAAAACACTGGTAAACTTAAAATCTAGTTGAAAAGTTATACATTTTTAGGAGACCAACGATATATATACAAAGCCCATAAATCTCTTTCCCTCCACGTGTGGCGCCCTATAAATAAAGTTTATTAGTAATAATAATAATAATAATAATATAATGCTGAACAATGCATTTTGCTTTAATGGTACATACCTACTCTCCCGGAAACTGACAACTATTTGTACAATCCCCTGAGCTTCTTGAAGAGTGGGTATTTCTAGTGAAGTGAGCAGGATGGGGAGAATAATGCGAGGAATTGTGGTCCATAGAGAGGGGGTGGGGGCAATCTAACACGATGCTATGATAATTACATAATTTGGCCCTCTCTTCATAGATGTGCAGTTCACACCATTTTTGCTGGGAGAGGGGAGCTCATAATGGCACAAATAGTCTGGTCCCGCTACCATCACCAGCATCTCCTCTCCAGGCTTCTCCCGAGAGGAGATAAACAAACTAGAAAATATAGATCATATGTAAACATTAATATATTGGGGTTTAGTGGACCTTTAACCACTTCAATTCTACTCCAATTGCCTTGTAATAACTATAGGTGATACTAAAATAATGTGAAAAGGGTGTGAAAACACCCTTTTTCACTTTATTTTAGTAAAAATTACGAATTATAACTTACCGATAATTCAGTTTCTTCAAAAGCTCAATGGCAGCCATAACACTGGGTTAGTCCTCCATTTACCCAACAACAGACAGGAATTTTTTCTACAGGGACCTCCCATTGGGCGTATATATGTTACCTCCTCCCCTTCCTTAGCGTCTTTTGAGTGTCTCTTCATCATTTTCTCTGTAGAAAAAACACAATTCCGGAAGGGTAATCTAAAGGCTGCCATGGAGCTTTCGAGGAAATTGAATTATCGGTAAATTATAATTCATAATTTTCTTCTTCAGGTTCCATGGCAGCCATAACACTGGGATGTATCCAAGCTTTACATATATAGGGTGGGCAAAATACATATGTATATATATATATAAGAAAAAATACATTGAAGACTTAGTCTGATGCAAATCTATTTATTTATGGCCCCTTGAAGAACTTGACTTCCAAAGTCGGGGTCCGCAATATGCAAAGCATAATGTTTTGAGAATGTATGTATAAAAGACCACGTAGCTGCTTTGCAGATGTCCACCGTTGACGCCTGAGCCTTTCCTGCCCATGAAGCTGTCATTGCCCTGGTAGAGTGTGCCCTTATGATTTCTGGAATCCTTCGTCCTTCCTTCTTATATATGAAGACGATCACTTCTCTAATCCATCTAGCTATGGTTTGTTTGGTTGGTACACAGCCCTTAATAAACTCCGGCAGGAATCACCAGAAGATGTTTTGTTCTTCTAATCTCCTTCACTCTTTGCAAATATACAGTAAGAACTCTTACTAAATCCAGTTTATGAAGATTCTTTTCTTCACTTTCTGGATGAGGAAAAAAGTTAGGTAAAATAATCTCTTGATTCAAGTGAAAGGCGGACACTACCTTCGGAAGGAACGCCGGATTAGTTCTTAAGACCACTGTGTCAGGGAAAAAATTAAGAAAAGGTTCTTCTGCCCCTAACGCCTGTAATTCGCTCACTCTTCTGGCAGATGTAATTGCAATTAGAAAAACTACCTTCCATGTTACATATCTCAGAGCCACCTCTTCTAATGGCTCAAACGGTGCCTTCATCATAGCATTTAATATAAGGTTCAGATCCCAAGGTGCAACAAACGACGTTATCTGTGGTCTAATCTTCTTTATGGCATGACAAAACCTCTTAATTAATTCTTCTTCTGACAACCTTCTCTCTAGTAATACACTTAGAGCTGAAATTTGGACCTTGATAGTTGCCACTGCCAGGCCCTTCATAAAACCATAATACAAGAATTGTAACACCTGTGGAATGTCCACGGTCAAAGGTCCAGTTATCACCTGGCTCCAAACAAGAAATGTTTTCCATATTTTATAGTACACATTTGAAGATACTTTCTTTCTTGCTTGTAACAGTATCTTAAAGACTTGCTCTGAGGGACCCTTTTTTCTCAGTAACTCCCGCTCAATCTCCACGCCGTTAAATTGAGTACTGATATTCCCAGATGAAAAACCGGCCCTTGACTCAGCAGATCCACTCTTAGATCCTCAGGGCTGTTGTGAACCATGGTCTTCTCGGCCAGTATGGAAACACTGCCACTACTTCTAACTGATCTTCTCTTATCTTCTTGAGCACCTGAGATATCGAAGGGAATGGTGGAAAGATGTATCCCAGGTGAAACTTCCACTTTATTGATAGTGCATCCACTGCTTGTGACCCTTCCATCTGGTACCTGGAGAATAAGCGAGGGAGTTTCGTATTCTGGTTTGTCGCCATTGAGTCTATCTCGGGAACCCCAAATCTTATTATTATTTCTTGAAAAGCTTCTGCATTCAATTCCCATTCTCCTGGTATGATCTCCTTGCGACTTAGAAAATCGGCTGTCATATTTTCTATCCCCGGAACATGAACCGCTGAGATGGACTGAAGATATCTTTGCGCCCAAGACATAACTCTGCTTACTTCCTCCATCGTACTTCTGCTCTTGGTGCCCCCTTGACGATTCAAGTAGGCTACAACAGTCACATTGTCTGACAGAATTTTCAGGTGAGAACCTCTGATCTGCCTTCTGAAATACATCATTGCGTTCCAGACTGCTCTCATTTCTCTTAAGTTTGATGATAGCAGCCTCTCCTGGGGAGACCACTGTCCCTGTGCGATTAGATTTAATAGGTGTGCTCCCCATCCTATTAAACTTGCATCTGTAGTCAATCTTAGATACTCCACCTGTGCTAGCGATGTTGATCTTTGTTCTTTTGTCAACATCCTCCACCACATCAATCATTTCTTTGTGTGCTGTTCCACTCTTACATAATGGTTTAGGGACCATCCTCTTTGGGTAAGTTTTAAGGTATTCCACTGAAGATCCTTCATATGCCATCTAACTCATGGTATAACCGCTATGGTTGAAGACATCAATCCCAACAGAGAGACCGCAGTCCTTAACTGTATTCTTCTGCACTTTAAAACCAGACCAATCATTTTCTGAATCTTTGCAAATCTGACAGAGTAATTTCGTATCGGATAGTATTTATTTGTACCCCCAGGAACTGCAATTGCTGTACTGGTATCAATCTGCTCTTTTCCCAGTTTACTATCCATCCACTTAGCTGCATGACTTCTAAGATCTTGTCCCGATTGCTTCTTATCTCTGATGCGGTCCTTCCTGAAATCAGGATATCGTCCAGGTATGGCCATATTGCCAAACCCTTCTTTCTTAGATAAGTTATTATCACTGATAAGGCCTTTGTAAAAGTCCTTGGAGATGATTTTAGTCCGAATGGTAGGCATGTAAACTGGAAATGACTGTTTTGAATACAAAACCTTAAATAGCTTTGCTGCTGAGGCCAAACTGGAATATGAAAGTAAGCGTCTCTTAGATCTAATGACATTAGAAAATCTCCTCTCTTTACTCCCATTAGGATAGTTTTCAAAAGTTTCCATCCGAAACTTTCTTGTCTGAAGAAACTTGTTTAGGTCTCTTAAATCTAATAGTGTTTTGAACTGCCCCAATGTTTTCTGCACCAGAAACATTTGAGAATAAAATCCTTTTCCTCTTTCCATTTGAGGTACTGGTTTTATTGCTTGCAAACTGATTAACTTCTCTGTACTTTTCCTCATAATTTTTAGCTCTGATATTGGAACCTGTGAGACCAAAAATCTGTCCTCTATGTGTAACTTCTGAAATTCTATTTGATATCCTTTTGAGACCATTTGCAAAAACCCATCTGTGCTGGGTAAACGTTTGCCATATTTCTGCAAATTTCAGCAGCCTGCCTCCTACTGGAAACCTGGGTTGACCCTGAATATAGTCATTGTCTTTTCCCATAAGGTCTCCCCCGGTTTTGACGAAATGACTGCCTTGTCATACCTGATGAGTATCTTCTATTGTACGGTCTTCCTGGTCTGTAACCTCATGCTTCCCTCAACTGCTGTTAAGAGGTCTGAGCCTGATATCTTGTATATCTATCTTGAGGTAGCCTTGTAGATTTCCCACCAGTTATTCTCTGTATTAATGCCTCCAATTTATTTCCAAATAACAATGATCCTTCAAAAGGTAAATTTGTTAGTGCTCTTCTAGCCACTACTGCATTAGCCATTGACCTTGCAGTAAATGCTGTCACATCCAAGAAGTTCCACATATATATTCAATTGCTCTTTGCATTATTTTTAGATTTTTTAACAAACACTGTTTTGAGATCTTCTCCTCTAGATCAGCATGCATATTAGCACTCCATAACCTCAAAGCCCTTGATACGGAAGCAATAGCTACACCAGCTCTTAAGGATACCGTTGAGGCAACATACCCTCTTTTAAAAGAGGTCTCCATTCTTTTATCCATTGTATCTTTAAAAGAAGCCCCATCTTCCAAAGGAATAGTTGTCTTAGATACCATTTCTGCTATTGGAGCATCCACTTTAAGGATAGCACACCATCTAAGAAAATCTTCATCCCTAATAGGGTACATACGATCAATTCTTGCTAAATTTCCCTGCCTTTTATCCAGATTCTGCCATTCTTTCAGCACAATATCCTTCATAACCTTATGTATAGGAAAAACTCTATTCTTCTTACCTCTATCCTGAAATAATATATCTTGTTGTTCATCCGGTAAATCCTTATAGTTAAAAGATCTATAAATATTTTTAACACCATCTCTACGATATCCATGTTAAACTATCTTGTAGCCTCATGAATTTCACCAGACTCATCACTAGATATTTGTTCCAATCCTTCCATAGCACTCTGCTGAAAGGACTCCAACTCATCATATCCCAGACTTGTCTGAGACCTTGATCTCTTAAGCCCCTGCATGGCTAAAAATTCTTCCTTGGATACAAAAGACCTTTTCATCCACTCCATAAGTTCCTGAATCTGATTCACCTGCTGACTTTGGCTAGGTGGGGATTTATGTTTGCATAGATCACAAAACACCATATCCTGACTTCCAGAGTAAGACCTATCACATGCTGCACATTTTGAGTTCACGTGTTTCTTCTTATAAAGCCTCTTCTTATGTTCCACAGAACTAGGCACACTGCAGAAGACACAATGATAAAGTTTCTACTATACCTACACTAACTAAAAGAAATATTTGCACCCATCTAATCAGGACTTACCCCATCTGGGCGCTAATCGGCTGTTGGGGGGAAGGCTGTTGCTGTTGTTGCTGCTCCATGTCTGCACTTACAGATTCACTCAACAGAACTCTCAGCTGATGCTCCGGTGTGTGGCGCCATTTTAATAGCCCTTTGACCCTAGTGACGGTCAGGCGCTTGCGTGGTGTGCGCCGCACTGCTTTCTGGTTGCTGACGACATCCCGCACCGCGGGCCGCGTCTTACACGAGGCTGCCGCTGATCGCTGTAACTCAGCGTCCAGTCTCTCCATGCTTCTGACGGCCGTGTCATGCCAACAGACCACCGCCATAGCGCAACAGCCAGCTGCATGACCCCGGGGCGCCACCCAGCCACAGACTGCAGGAAATCGGCACTTGCTGGGCACAAAAAAATTTAGGTAAGTCCCATAGGAAAATAACAAACTTCCCTACTCTGTCTAGAGAGACAGGAAAAAAGACACTAAGGAAGGGGAGGAGGTAACATATATACGCCCAGTGGGAGGTCCCTGTAGAAAAAACTTCCTGTCTGTTGTTCGGGAAATGGAGGACTAACCCAGTGTTATGGCTGCCATGGAGACTGAAGAAAAAAATCATGTTCTTAAATAGAGCCCTTTGTGGTCCTGAGGACCGAGTTTGAGAACCTGTGTCTTAAGAGGTAACAAGACAATGACACCCTTCATTAGAAAACTTGGGGTGTTCTTATCCTCAGATCTTCCTCCTTCCTGAGTCCATCAGGCTAAAGTGCTTTTGTCAGAAGAAGGTGTATAATTCATATTCTTATTGTTAGTAAAATGCTGTCATGAAATCCCACATAATGAGTCTGTAAATAATTGGAAAAATTGTGCATGTTCTCCGGAAATTATTTTTATCTCGTTTGGGTGAGTTAAATAGACCAAACAGTGTATAAAACAGTGCAAAATCAATGGACGCCCAGCAGCGACAGCACTGATATTTCTGATCTCATGTCTCTCTAATGTTTACGAACAATGTCAATCACATCTGCTTTTCAAAGGAGAATAATTAGATGCACAGAGGACAGCAAAGTAATCCGGTTGTTGATAAAACAGCGCGATGATTGCATGAGAAAATATGTAGTTTACTACGTCTGTTTTCTGCCAATACAATGTTACTGGGAACGTGTTTTTGCTAGATATATTTTGTGACATGATTTATATAGTTCATATTTACCTTCATATCTCTGAGCTGATAAAGGATTTACAATTGCTTTCCCTCTTTTTGCTATTTACTTTTAGGCTTCCGTTGTAAAATAAAGAAAGAAAAAAATAAAAGGCAGTATTAAAGTTGTTATTACCCTATATACTTAAGTATAACCTCTTGAGTGTGGACAATGAGTGGGATTCGTCCTCCGCATACAGATCAAAGATCACTCGTCATCCGAACTACAACCGGTTAGAAAGAAAAAATATATACCTTGCCCTTATTGGTAATTAGTGCCATTGGGGAGCAGGCCACACAATAGTGACATTTTAGTGCCAGTGCATGATGGAATCAATCAGTGCAACAGTGCCCCACTGCAGAACAGAGAAAACATTCTGTAGTGCAGGGGATGGGACTAATTTAGGAGGTATTTATCAAAGCTGGGAGAGAGAGAAAATTGTAAAAAATAGATTATCAACCAAACAGCTCCTAACTATTATTTTATAAACTTAAGGAGCATACACACTAAACGATATGCTCCCTGAGTGATATCGTCTAGTGTGTCCCTGGCAGGGTGTGCTCAATGTCGTTCATGACATTGAGCACACCCACTGAACGATATCATTAACGATATCGTTCATTCCTCAACATGCAGCAACCTAACAATATCGTCAGGTTGGCCTGCATGTTTGCCCGATGAACGATAAAGACGAACGACCTGCGGGAACGCGCATTGTTCGTCCATCGTTATCGTTCATCATTTAGGTAAAAAAATGGACGATAAAGTGAACGATAACGATATCGTTATCATTCAGTCGTCCACTTTAAGCGCCCAGTGTGTACGCACCATATGCCTGCAAAATGTAAATTGGAAGCGGATTGCTTAGTACTTTATCTCTCACAATTTTATCTCTCTCCCAGCTTTGATAAATACCCCCCCGAATCCACTATCTTTTTCATCCTGGTACATATAAAGCTGAGGTTTCCTTGTTTGAAAAAGTGGAATCCCTTGTTTCAAAATAGGTGCCCCCATTGAAGTTATTGTCAGGTGTCTACATTGCAGAAAACTAAGGAAGTTCAGGATCTCCCTATCCTGGCCTCCATTAATTCAGCAGCAACCACAATTACAGGAGAGGAGTCCCCTCTTTCAAATAACATTACTAAGGAGTTACTTCTGGTGATCAACTGTGATAGTAACCAGGCAATTTCATCCTGTACTATGGAATTAGATGGGGGAGGGTGGTTAATGTGCCTTATTTCCCCCTTGGCACATAGAAACAGATCCAGTGTCGGATTTTACCTAGGAGCTGCAAGGCTGCAGCCCCCCCAAGCAAATCCACCCCTCCCCATCTGTGATCCCCATCTGTGATCCCCTGCATGTGAATTATCAACCCGCCGTAATAAAAGCGCTTCCTGTTGCGTTTTTCTGCTAATCACACATGAGTCAGGCAGTCCCAGGGAGGGGTATTTCCTGGGACTACCAGTCCGGACTGTCATTAGCAGAAATCACTTCCAATAGGAAGCACTTCTGCTTTTATTCTGGCAACTTTATTGTGGCATCTGCTGCAGCCCCTAGCCAATGCCGTTTTCTGCACATGCGCATCCAATAAGTTGGGGCCGCACAGCCACCGCAGCTCGTGGGTTTTGGACTGCAGCCCAGGCAGCCCCCTCACAGAAAAAAGTCAGGAGCTGCCACTACATAGAACCAGAGGCGTCGAGATGGGGGAATGTGGGACATTAACCGAGCCTGGGCTTGTTGGAGGTGCCCGGCCCGACGCTGCCCCCTTCCCTCTGATCTGTCAGCAGCCCAGCACATACTGCTGTGTGTGGGCTGTGGTGGGAAACTGCTGCGGCTTTCTACGCAAATTAATGTTGAAGCAAGAACCACAAAGTCTTTCCTTGTGGCGTTTATATATGTAAGAAAGCAACCTTTGGGCCAATGTACTGTATCTTACAAATTTTTGCAGTCAATCCTCCAAAAAGAGCGGTTTTTGGAGGATTGCTGCATTAGTTAAGTTTTGGTGGTTTGTAATAAATTACTTCCATAGCAGATATATCTGATATCTGTTGTCCTTGCAGGCATGGGCTCTAATTAGTGCAGACCCCTGAAAGATAATTGATACAGACCCCAGAAAGATAGTTTCTTGTTGCCGCAATATACAGCAATGACAGAATAGGTTTATCGGGGGTAAAATGCATCAATAATACATCGGCCCCTTGGTGCTTTTCAAAATAGGGAACATTGATCCCTGTGAAGGAGTGTGTGTGAGGTTTGATACACATGCTTGTCTGTATACAATACTGTATATAGCCTCAAACGGGTCAGAGAAGCACTTGGTCATGCAGAAGTGTTTTAAAGCTTCTTAATGGTAATTCATCAGTCAATGTACACCTAATGCTTTGAGGCCTTACTACATTTAAAACAATTGTCTGAAACTAAAACTGAACAGCTTGAAGACAAAAAGGTTTGGCGGAATTTGGAGATATTCTCTGTATAACTTATAAGCACATTCAGACATGGACCTTTTCACATTCTGTTGCGTCGCTTTCCTGACAGAACACAGACAAAAGAAAATTGATCTGAAAATACTTCTGCCATAGGGATCTTTGAGTCCTGTGCTATGTTGAGTATCCCTGCCTGTGTGAACAACACATGTTTTTGCATAGAGATTAATGATCCCAAATCCAACATTGACAGTTTTGTTTTTCCGGTGAATTTACTGCACTGTCTATGACATAAAAACAGAGTTGCAGATGCACTATGCGATCATTACTGTTTAAATTTAAATTTATTAAATAGAATTTGAGAGGTAGTTTGCATATCAATGGCCAATGATACGGGCCTGCCCACCAGCGTCAAGGTCACCTCATTGAGCAGGTCCCTAACACTTTGGGGTTCACATCTGGGACGCAGAGCACCACAAAAGACAGTCCAGCCAAAGACCTCCCCAGGGCATCACACAAAAAGAATGGTGGCAGTGAAGTGTTAAAGTATCAAGTGTGTAAAAGTAACTGAGTGTTAAGATAATAATAAAAGTAGAATATGTGTGAAAAAATACTTAAATAATAAACAAACATGAAGGTGATATACAAAGTGACTATGAGGGGTATTCAATATGAAACGTAAACTTCGCCGTCTAAGTTTTCGCCGCACATCGGAATTTTTTCGTCGAAAAAGTATCGCGCGCACTCCCGCTTATCCCCGTATTCAATATGAAATCGTCGAAAATGGGACCCGGCGATACTTGGATCGGCGAAAACAAACGGGAGTTTTTTGGAAATAATTGTAGGACCCCCCTAAAGATGTCCAGAGCTCGGGGATCACTATGGGTACCCCCGTTTTTGCCTGCAGAAGAAAGTCAGGGTTTTTAAATAGCTGCGGAAGGTGTTTTTATCCTGACTTTGAAGAAGTGATGCAGAAGAGCATTTAGCTTTTTTTTTTCATTTTTAAAAGTGGTCCGATCAAATTTGGGGTACATGAAAATGGGTACTAGCATATTTTTAAGTCCCTAAAGTTATTTTTTACATATTCTGGAAAAATGCACCTGCCGCTACTTTGCGCAATGAAAAAAACACCTGCCACATACTTGGGGACCCCACTAGAAATAATTTCGTTAGTTTGGCATTTTTTTACCAATTTTTTTTTTTTAAACCCCAAATTGTTTTTTTTTTTTTTTTAGGGTGTCCCGATTTTTTTTTTTTTACATTTTTTTTGGAACATTTCGTTTTAAGGGGACATTCCCAAAAGTACAGGCTATTTTTTATAAGCCTACACCCCCAAACCCCTATTCTGCATTTTTTTTCACTTGCTATAGGGATTTGAAAAATTATCCCTTGTTTTTTAAAAATGACCCTTGACCCCATTTAAGGAAGAAAACGGGATTTTGCTGGAAGTATGCCTGGGACCCCCTGAAGATGTCCAGACATGGGGATCACTATGGGTACCCCCGTTTTTGCCTGCAAAAGAAAGTCGGGTTTTTAAATAGCTTTGCCAGGTGTTTTTTCCTGCCGCGGCTATTAGAAACCCCAACTTCCTTCAGGAGTTAAAAATGGGGGTATCCACAGTGATCCCCCATGTCTACACATCTTTAGGGGGATCCCTGAAATATTTCCCATAATTTCCCGTTGTGTTGTACCTGTAAAAAAACTGAATAAAAGTTTTTAAAAAAAATGACATAGGGTCCCCCCCCCCCAAATGCCAAACCAGCCCCAGGTTTGTCAGTCAGGGGTGGTTTCTAAAAATACGGGGAACAAAATGTATAGGGTTCCACCGTATTTTAGAAACCAACCCAAGGCTGCAGGGACTAGTGCTGGTTTTAAATATAGGGGGAAAAAAAGACGTGGGGTTCCCCCTATATTTGAAACCAGCACCAGACCCAACAGACCGGGGTGTAATGCCACAGCCCGGAGACCCAATCACCGGGGCTCCAGGTCCAAAGCATTAGCACCCCAAGTCGGTCAGCGCAAGCCGGTGATCTCGGGGGAGTCGGGGACCCCCCAAAGAAGGGTCCCGCCCTCCCGAGCACCACAGGCTTACGCTGAAGCCCGGGGCTCTTTCCCATACTCCTGGAGCGGTGGGTATGTGGGTAATAGGGGGCCAAATAATGTTACACTATTGTACTTTACAGTGGAACTACAAGTGCCACCAGACATGCGGCACCTGTAACTTCATTGTAAAATAAATAGTTAAAAAAAAGACAAAACCCACACACCGTGTCCAGTATAAGTTTATTACACACACCTACCCATTCACACATACTTACGTATACCAGATGTTCTGTCCCCTTCTCCAATAGAAATCCGTGATGAGTGGCCTTTCAAAGAAAGATTTCATACTCACCTACATCCATCGCTGGTATCCGCAGTAATCCATGGGTGTTTAAAAACAAAAAAATGAGTTACCCGATTCACGGAACATAGCTATCTGTATGTGTGTTGTCACACATATAGATAGCTCCCGAATGGCAGCTATCGGCACTTCATGGGGCATTGCCGTCCCGTGAGCCAACCAGCGGCAGCGCTCACTGTAGAGCGCCCGTTGATTGGCTTCGGCAACTGACAGTTCCCACGTGGGCAAGGAAGCCCAAGTGGGAACTGTCAGTCAACGGAGCCAATCAGCGGGCGCTCTACAGTCAGCACGGCCGCTGATTGGTTCTCGTGACTGCCAGCTCCGTGGATGTGCCGTCAGCTGGCATTCGGGAGCTATGAGTATGTGTGGCAACACACATACTCATAGCTAGTTCGTGGATCGTGTATTCGGGTTTTTTTTTTTGCCAAGTACGTGGATTACTGCGGAGACCAGCGCCAGGATATAGGCGAGTATGATTTTTTATTTGCAGAGCCATGTTTTAGGGAAATTCTACTGGAGAAGAGGACCGATTCATCTGGCATAGGTAACTATGTGTGAATGGGTAGGTGTGTGTAATAAAGTTATACTGTCACAGTGTGTGTGTTTTGTCTTTTTTTAACTATTTATTTTACAGTGAAATTACAGGTGCCGCATGTCTGCTGGCACTTGTAGTTCCACAAGTGCAAAATGGCAGGCAAGCTGGCACTTGTAGTTCCACTGTAAAGTACAATAGTGTTACATTATTTGGCCCCCCTATTACCCCCATACCCACCGCTCTAGGGGTATGGGGATGAGCCCCAGGCTTCAGAGTAAGCCTGTGGAGCTCGGGAGAGGGGGTACCCTTTTTTGGGGGGTCCCTGACTCCCCCGAGATCACCGGCTTGCGCTGACCGACTTGGGGTGCTAATGCTTTGGAGCTGGAGCCCCTGTAATTGGGTCTCCGGGCTGTGGCATTACACCCCGGTCGGTTGGGTCTGATGCTGGTCTTAAATATAGGGGGTACCCCACGTCTTTTTTGCCCCCTATATTTAAAACCAGCACTAGTCCCTGCAGCCTGGTGTTGGTTTCTAAAATACGGTGGAACCCTACACATTTTGTTCCCCGTATTTTTAGAAACCACCACTGGCTGGCAAGCCTGGGGCTGGTTTGGCTTTTTTTGGGGGGGGAACCTTATGTCATTTTTTTTGTAAATTTTTGCTACTTTTTTTTTACAGGTTCAACAAAAATGGAAATTTTCGAGAAATATTCTAGGGACCCCTTAAAGATGTGTAGACATGGGGGATCACTATGGGTACCCCCATTTTTAACTACTGAAGGAAGTCGGGGTTTCTAATAGCCGCGGCAAGTGCATAAATGCGACTTTGAAGAAAGTGATGCAGAAGAGCATTTAGAATTTTTTTGGGGGAAAAATAAATATGGCCAGCAAATTTGGGGTACTTGAAAATGGGGGTCAGCATATTTTAAAGTTGCTAAAGTGACTTGAAAAAATCATGAAAAACCCACCTGCCGCAAGCAGCTGCAATGAAAAAAACACCTGGGGCATACTTGGGGACCCCCCCAGAGTCAAGTTCGCTATTTTTTTACTTTGTCCTCCAACATTTTTTTTTGGCCCCCAAATTCAAAGTGCTTTTTTTGGGGTGTCCCGATTTTTTTTCTTTCTTTTTGACACAGATCGTTTCAAGGGGTCATTCTGAAGGGTGCAGGCTATTTTTTTTAAGCCTGCACCCCTAAACCCCAATTCTGCACTTTTTTTCGCCACCTATTCAGTGGTGAAAAGTTATCCCCGTTTTTTTTCAAAGACTTTTTCGAACCTGCGAAAAGTCTTTGTAATTGAATACGATGTAAAACCAAAACCAGCGAAAATGACGTCTTCGGTGCGAAATTATCGCAAAAACAGACTTTTCTGTCCAAATTGAATACCCATGTATGTGTATTAAATGGTGATGCTCTGAAGAGGTTCAGCCAGAACAGCTCAGGGGGCCCCATGTCCAAACGCTCACCCCAAATTTGACTGCAACAGGCATAATCTTAAGTAAGTCCTATTTATATTGTTAGTGTCAGTTTATTTGTAGAGTGCAGTCTCTACTTTGTGATCAGCTGTTTCCACAAATGTCATTCTTCTAGAGCAGCAAGCACACATATTTTTCTCTTGTGCATTTGATGACTGCAAGTTGCTCAGCTGATGATCTGTCTGAATGTGGCCGATGTCAGCTGCAGACACTGCGATACATCAGTTAATGGGTGCACAGCTGAATGTGTTTCTGCAATCTCCTACCAAAGGGGCAGACCACAATTTTGAAAGTCCAAATGAAGCATCTATTCTCCCAACCCTTGCCGAGAAGTAATACTGCTGGCGGTCGGGTATTATTTTCACGTCCTCGAATACCATGGGCTCATGCTTAGTTGGACAAACATGCTTGTTCATCTGTACATGCGCACCAAAAATTTGTATGCTATGAGGGACAGCACGGGGTTTGGAAGGCAATGGCGTATCTAGCTTGAGAGCAGGTTGTGTGGTACACCCGGGCCCCTGGGTCAATGTCGGCCCACACTGCTCTCCCTGCACACGTACTGTCCATGGTTCTGAAGTGATCAAATATGGCGCCAGTGCAATTTTTTACCAGGATAGTACTGGAAATATGGAGCATGAGCTGAATTCTGTGGCACAGTCCCAGAGTTTTTGCGATTTATGCGCCCTATGCGGCATCATATTTTGCTAGAAGGCCCATGGTCACCTGCACACGGGTCCCCACCTGTCTTAAAACACCCCAGTTGGAGGGAGTGTATAAGCTCAGCCAAAGCACAATAAGGGTGCACAAAATGTATACCATGCTGACCACATGATAGATGCCTAAGTGGCTGAGTGGAGGAAGATCATTTGCAGGTTCTCAGCCCATGGTGCGCAATGTGAACTAAATGCCTGTAAAACCCTCCCACTTCTGCTCATACAATAGTAACGCTGCTACTGCCACCTATTTCTATTATTGCAGTGTCATTAACAATCAGTCTACAACAATGAAACCTAGGGGGTCATTCAGACCCGCTCGTGAGCAAAGTTCGCTCGCTAGCGGGTCGATGTTGTGAGAATGCGCATGCGCACGACGGAGGGAGCTCCGTCGTGCGCATGCGTGAGACCCGGCGAGCGACGAGAAATACGTTGTTCGGGGTCTCGCACCAAGGGGGGCGTGCTGTCGATGGTGACTGACAGCACGCCCCCTTTAGTGGGCGTGCCGGGGGAGTGGCGGCCAGACGGAGGAGTTCCCATGGGAACGCCTTCCGTCTGAGTCCGGCCCCACTGACATCAGTAATGATGTCAGTGGGAGTGACTTTGGCTCTGATAGAGCCAAAATCACTCCTGGGCTTGCGGAAGCGAGACCCTACCGCAGGGTCTCATCGCAAGCCTGATGGTCACGATGGTCCTTGACCATCGCGACCATCATCATGGACGCTCGCATAAGCTGTGGGTGGTAACCCACAGCTATGCGAGCGTCCATGAGGACGCTCCAAAAACAGGTAGGAGGTTCCCTGATTCAGAGCGAGTGCTCTGGTCAGAGCGTTCAGCTCTGAATCAGGCCCCTAGTTCGGTTTAATATTTTAAAGGGGAAGACGGCAGATGTGACTATTAATGCGAATTTCATTTTATTTCATCTTGTTGTTGAGTTGTAATTTAATATTCACGGTGAATGTGACTTTGTTTATTATTAGTTCTAGTTATTAATAACACTGCACAGTTGCATAGTATATATTGTGTATGACGGATGGTTGTATTTATTAAAACGTAATTAGTACTGTTATTTGGTTTTTGCATCTGTTTTTTTTCCTTTTAAATTGACTTTTACATGGTAAATATGAATTTATTATTTATTAATATCACTGTCCAGACATTGACTATATTGTGTACGAATTGTGTATTTTATATTCAGCATTTACTACTTTAATTCTGCAGCCACATGTATAAACAAGGTGCATATATCACTGTTCTCTCCTGGAGTAAGGCGGGACGGTTTGAAAACGTATGACACCTCGTTACGTTTTCAAGCTTTCGTCCAATGCATCGCAGCATGCTGTAAATGCTATACGATGCATCTTACAAGATGCTTCGTTTACCTATTTACAGCATGACGGATCATAGATCAAATGGTTTTTCCATCTGATCTACGATGCCGATCCACGATGCCGGGGACGCGCATCGCATCGGAATCATCTATGAAACACCTATTTTTCACATGATCGGTCGTTACGATCAGTCGAAAATGGCCAGATTGTGTGAAAAATCGCCCCGTGTATGGGGCCTTTAGTCAGGCGCTTATGCTACCCTTGGGAGCTGGACACTTGTTGTGATACGACCAGTCTGACAGACTCTCAGCGGCTGCTGATTACAGCAAACACACAGCTGCCGGCTCCGGCGGCTGTGTGTTTGTGCTGTGTAGCGCTGACCGAACTCCGTCCGGTCAGCGCTACACTTCACTCGAGTATAAGCCGAGGGGGTACTTTTTCAGCACAAAAAATGTGCTGAAAAACTCGGCTTATACTCGAGTATATACGTTACACCAAATTTGACTGGACTATTTATTTTCACCAAAAAATACTGATTTCTATCATCTTCACCACTTTTAGAAATATGTGTCTAGAAAGCTTTTGACACAACTTAAGGACACACAGTATTAGGGCTAATAGTACACATCTGTAATGATTTCCAGTGTCAGTGCGTCTTACTTTGGGGGAATCAGTCTGTACCCCAATCTATTAAGTACTTTCTGCCTGTTACGCATTCGCCTATTGGCATTTTCGCCTGTTCTGCGAATGAATACGTCGAATCGTGGAGATGCGCATGCCGTGAATTCGAGTCTCAAACAGGCGAATGCGGTGGAAAGTGCAATAGGCAAAAAGTTTCCGATTTTTCGCCTCTAATTGAATTCGGCCCTGAGTCGCACACTGAAGCTACATGCACTGCCAGCGTCAGTTTGCAGGTGCCTGTGAATTACACTTTTGTCGCATTAGTGATGTGAATAAGATGAATATTTTACAAAAAAGTCTCTGGTTGGTGCAGCTGAGGATAGACATACTGTATGTGGACACATCTGTGAATCACTAGGAGGACAGCAGAAGTGACTATCTCCCAAATGTCAGGGATGACTTGAGATTTTGTTTGAGGGGCCGACACAAGCATTACTCTTGCTCACAGGCCCAAGTTGTCAGTTCCCAAGCTGCAGGCAGCTACATTTATTCAGGTTGGCTCCCTCGCATACAACTGATATTCTTCTGCTGCTTTCAAATACTTTTATTTAGTCCATATTTTCAAGCAATTTCTATATACTGTACATTGATTTCAAATATAACTAGAATGATAAGATGTCATTTAATTATAAGGAAAATTAAACAATTCAGAAACTTACAAAACATACGTTTCCGTTATATCTTCACCTTTTTGGCAGGATACAATGATGCCTGTTGGGAAAGGTTTATACTGCAACTAAAGCTGACCTCATCCAACAATAATTATTTCTCTTTCACTATTTGCAAAGCATAAAACTGTTAATTAATATCAGAAGGTTCCAAACTCTCCCTCGAAAAGGGTCATTTAAAAAGTTCTCAGGGTATTAGATGGTGGCTGTAGATAAGGCCGGACTGGCCACCTGGCAATGGCCTGATAGACCACCCCAGCCATCAGAATGCCTAGCTGGGATGCTCCTCTCCCAGTGCTCTGCTCAGAAAGCTTGTTTAGACAGGGCGAAACATGAGGCCACGCCCTGTAATAAGTGGCTACTCCCCATTTTCTCAGGGATGGGAAGAATGCTGGGGACAGCGGTTCGCGGGTCAATCAGGAGGGGATGGAAAAAAATTATGCAATTCAAATGGAATCACGTCATATTGGCTCCTCCTCCTCCCAATTGACCCATGAATTGCGGCTTTTGTCCACTAGGGGGAGGGGCTTAAGAAGATGGTGCCTGCTCTCGAGTCTGTCAGGGGGGGGTTTCTGGGTACTCAGAAACCCCCCCTGTGTGTGCTACTGACATTATCCCTGCTCACCCCCGTAGTAAAACATTCCTCTCTCTCGCCCATGTTGTAACACATTCCCTTCCTTTACCCCATAGTAACACATTTCACATTCCCCTCCCAAATTTTTTTGTGAGATACTTGGGCTTGGTGTGATTGGCAGATCCTTTCGAAGTTAAGTGGAATATTGGTCAGACATACCCTTGTTTCTTTTTCCACTGATTGTAGCCTTTCCCATGGCTTCATTAGTTGATTTATCTCTACAAATAAACATTCTGGAATATACCCATCTCCACATTAGTGATATCTCCTTCAGTGCAGCCATAATGAATCTGGCTAACACTTAAATGAGTAAAGGACATGAAAAACTTGGTAAAGTAGTATATAGGCTCTGGTGCACAGGATACGGGAGCATCGGGCCATGAGCAGAATACAAACACCAGCCAGAAACTTAGTCCAGCTGATGTGCAGCCTGTCTCTCACACTGTAGCCCTCATTCAGAGACCGGCCGCTTGTAATTTTAAGTGTGGCCTCCTGGTCGCTAGCTAAGCCGTGTGTTACCACCCACAGCTTTAGTGACCGGCGAGACCCTAAGGTTGGGTCTCGGATCGAGCAGGAAGCTCCCCACTGACATCACTGCTAATGTCAGTGTGGCCGCCCACAAAACGGCAGGCGTTCCGTCAGGAACGCCTCCGTTTATGTAGCCACCCCCCCGACCCGCCTACAAAATGGGGCGAGCTGTTGATCAACATCGACAGCTGCCCCTTTTGTAGTGAGCTCCGGAGTGAGAGAATTTCTCTCTTGCTCCAGGGCTTGCGCGTGCGCAGCGCCTTAACATCGACCCGGTTGCGAGCGCTCAGCTGAATGAGACCCTGTGTCTTGATTGGATAGCACCATAGTAACGGAGCTCTATCACTAGGGCCCCAAGTGTCAGCTGGGAATATGAATATGAACAGACTCCAGAGTAATATGTCTGTAGTAAACTCGGACAGCCACTGTCATTCCCAGGACCTGTCAGCGGCATCCCGGTTGAAAAGCACTTCGGTGGAGCCTTTTACTTCCACAAATTACTTGGCATTTATACATTCTCAGATGTGGCAGAAATTAGGGCGTCTATTTACTATATAGGGAGAAGACCCCTTATCTCTATTTCCTAAGCCATGAAGCCAACAACACTTATCACAATGTTTTGCTGGCAACAGCCTTCTATAGTCACCTTCTACGATACCTCCCCCATGCCAATGCATGGGGAAAGCTGTTAAATAAGCATTGCAGTGGTACATGTACTGCCAGAATCCTATGACCGCTTTCTCCATTCCTGGATGATGATAGCAGGGTGCAAAAAAATTTAATTTTTTTTTTCTATTTTAAAGTTAATTTAAATATTTATTCATTTTTTTTCTTTTTTTTTCTCTATTAATGTCAAAAAAAAAAAAAACTTTTTTAGACATTCTGAACTAGAAGCCCGAGATCGGGTCTGCAGTGCAGAGCGGTCGCATATGTAACCCATAGTAGTTTAGCATTACAGCACCCCTAAAAGTCAAGTCAGGTTACAAAAAATATATACATATTTTTAATTTTATAGTTTAACATTTTTCAGTGTTTTCTGAAAAGCAGTTAAGTGAATATTTTCTTCTTTTTACATTCAGCTGATAAAACATTTATCCTGCTCTAGCTTGGGAGATAATCCGCCTGGTTGCCCAGGGCAACTGAGATGGAAAGAGTGAAACTGTTTTGTGGATATGATATTTGTTAATATGAAAATATATCATTGTGTTCTTATGAGACTTTTATGCCGTGATTGTGTTTTATAGGCAAAATCTAAATACTTATAGACAAGCAATAGAATGATGCACATGTTACAGTAAGCCAGCAGGATGCATGGTAAAAGATGATGAGCAGAGTGTCAGTGAAACTACGTGCAAATTAAAATTTTGTTGCAGAACAAATAATTTTACTGAGGTTAGAGGTTCCGGTGGTACAATCTTTGAGTTCGGCTTCTAACATTCTGGGCCTGGTGCTAGTTGAGGTTCCACCAGTTTGCGTAGCGTAAATTTGCACTTTGTATGCCCTAGAGAGAATGGACACACTACTGTATGCGCCAAATCAGACTTGTGCACAGGTTCACATGCCCACACATATTAGCAGGGCTGCCATCAGAAATTGTGTGGCTCGGGACAGACAAAATAGGTACCCCCCTATACTCCGTATTTCTGCAACTGCAGGGCCACATTGTCTCTCCAGTTCCCGCCAGCACCCCTTCTGTCTCTCAAGCCAGCACCCCTTCTGTCTCTCAAGCCAGCACCCCTTCTGTCTCTCAAGCCAGCACCCCTTCTGTCTCTCCAGCCACCACCCCCTCTGTCTCTCCAGCCACCACTCCTTCTGTCTCTCCAGCTACCACTCCTTCTGTCTCTCAAGCCAACACTCCTTCTGCCTCCCCAGCCAGCACCCCTTCTGTCTCCCCAGCCAGCACCCCTTCTGTCTCTCCAGCCACCACCCCCTCTGTTTCTTCAGCCACCACCCCTTCTGTCTCCACAGCCAGTACTACTTCTGTCTCTCCAGCCAGCCCTCTGCAACCCAAAGACATTTACCTTCTCCTTTGTCTTCTGACTGCTCCTCTCTGCGCTGTCAGTGGTGCAGCATGCGTGATATCATGTTCTCCATGTCTCAATTAAAAAAAAAAAAAAACTTTATTGTACCAGACAGCCACCGGCAAGCGGCTGCCCAGACGACCCCCCAGTAATGGATAGGATAGATCCATCTATAACCACTACATGCACCGCTACAGTTATCAGCAGGTCACAGACAGAGGTTATAAATAGATCTCACTGTGTCCCCCGACAGATGGCACCTGGAGGCCTATGCTTTCATGGCCTCGAGGAGTTCCGACACTGTGCAGCTCTCCAGGTATCGGCGTTAGGAGCCATGGGCGGGCCCCCCTCTATCCGGGTCTGGGATCTCAGTTCTGGAAATCACAACCTGATGGCGACCCTACATACTACTCAATACCCCCATAGTACTAGGGCCCAAAAGATCTCCTGGCTGATCAGCACTTGCTCCTGCTTACAACTGGTGAGGCGGAACGGTGGTGAGGATTGGGGAGTAGTGTGGACGTGCAAATGTGACCAATCGCAGAAGGTTTTTGTAGTACGCATGCATGGTCCTCGCGCTGCACATGTGCACAGTCCAGGGTGACAGGAAGATATCCAAAGATATTTATCCGGCGATACTGTCAAGGCCATGGCCATAGAGAGCTGGGATGGGCCCAGGTACTGGAGGGGGCGTGACCAAATAGTGGAGGGGTGGCCTGCCTCCTCCAATTAAAAATGTAAAAAAGTGGCGCCACGTGCCCTTCAGCAAATCCGGGGGGTGGGGAGGGGAGCGATCGGTGCGATCGCTCCACCCCACACATCATGCAGGCAGAGAGAGACCACTGCTGGACTCCCTGGACCGTGCACTGCCATGCACACAGCAATGTGGAGACTAGGGAGAGAGGCTGCTGCTGCTCACAGGTCAGAAGTGGTACGGGGGTTGGGGGTGGACAAGGGCCCCCATCGGTCCCCTTCGACAAGCACAGGCTAGGGTAATTAGAATGAAGATTGGCGGCGGCTTCCGATTGGCTGAATGCATCTCCATATCTCCTACTGACACTATTTTTATTGTAATGTGGCTGCTGCAAGCTGCTCATTCAGAGGTGGATGCTAATCCTGTACCATTGCGTATGCATACACAGTGGTGCTTCACAAATTTGCAAATGCTGCAGTCACTGGGACTTGTACAGAGACATCTGAGCAACCCGATGGTAGCTCAGAATGTCCATCAGAAGTACGCCGCTGGGGCCAATGCAACTGCGCACACAGATGTGGTTGATTGAAAAGAAGCCCACAAAATGGCCGGGACATGCCTGCGATCATCTAGCCACCCCCCATTACCTCCTGTAAATGCTCACTGACTGTCACTCATTCTGCTTCCAGATTCTCACTGCGACCGTAATCCATAATCAGTCCCGGTGCATGCGCAGTGCGAATCATATGCATGTGCAGTACAAGAAAAATGCTCAACTATGCAAACATTGGCTTTGCATCCACCATTATTACACTGATATTTGCTATAGATCTGAACTGTTAAAGAGGAAAGTGACAAATTAATTTATTGAAATATAATTACTGCTTTTGTTTTGTATTTGCATCTGGTTTTTATTGTCTTTACATACTAATGTGTCCACATGCACCTTTGCTCACCTGCGCCAAATAGCGCAGACCCATATACTGTACGTACTACTGTTATCTCCTGGAATAAACCAGGCACATATACTACTGTTCTCTCCTGGAATAAACCAGGAACATATCATACTGTTCTCTCCAGAAGTAACCCAGACACATATACTACTGTTCTCTCCAGAAGTCACCCAGGCACATATACTACTGTTCTCTCCAGAAGTAACCCAGGCACATATCATACTGTTCTCTCCAGAAGTAACCTAGGCACATATACTACTGTTCTCTACCGAAGTAACCCAGGCACATATGCTACTGTTCTCTCCAGAAGTAACCCAGGCACATATACTACTGTTCACTACAGAAGTAACCCAGGCACATATACTACTGTTCTCTCCTAGAGTAACCCAGGCACATATACTACTGTTCTCTACAGAAGTAACCCAGGCACATATACTACTGTTCTCTCCAGAAGTAACCCAGGCACATATACTTCTGTTCTCTACAGAAGTAACCCAGGCACATATACTACTGTTCTCCCCAGAAGTAACCCAGGCACATATCATACTGTTCTCTCCAGAAGTAACCTAGGCACATATCATACTGTTCTCTACAATAGTAACCCAGGCACATATACTACTGTTCTCTCCTAGAGTAACCCAGGTACATATACTACTGTTCTCTACAGAAGTAACCCAGGCACATATACTACTGTTCTCTCCAGAAGTAACCCAGGCACATATACTTCTGTTCTCTACAGAAGTAACCCAGGCACATATACTACTGTTCTCTCCAGAAGTAACCCAGGCACATATCATACTGTTCTCTCCAGAAGTAACCTAGGCACGTATCATACTGTTCTCTACAGAAGTAACCCAGGCACATATACTACTGTTCTCTCCTAGAGTAACCTAGGCACATATACTACTGTTCTCTCCAGAAGTAACCCAGGCACATATCATACTGTTCTCTCCTAGAGTAACCTAGGCACATATACTACTGTTCTCTCCAGAAGTCACCCAGGCACATATACTACTGTTCTCTCCAGAAGTCACCCAGGCACATATCCTACTGTTCTCTCCAGAAGTAACCCAGGCACATATACTACTGTTCTCTCCAGAAGTAACCCAGGCACATATACTACTGTTCACTACAGAAGTAACCCAGGCACATATACTACTGTTCTCTCCTAGAGTAACCCAGGCACATATACTACTGTTCTCTACAGAAGTAACTCAGGCACATATCCTACTGTTCTCTCATAGGGGTATATTTACTAAAGTGAGGGTTTTTAGAAGTGGAGATGTTGCCCATAGCAACCAATCAGATTCTACTTAACATGCACCTTCTAGAAGATAATAGCTAGAATCCGATTGGTTGCTATGGGCAACATCTCCACTTCTAAAAACCCACACTTTAATAAATATACCCCTTGGAGTAAACCAGGCACATAGGTTACTCTTTGTAACAAAAAAAAAATGTACAGTAGAAAGAACAAGCGCCCAATAGTGTAACATTTTATAGATTCGAAATAACGTAATATGCAAAGTGCTCGCATACCAAAATAAATAATTAGGCTTGTCTGTTTGTTATAGCACTAGCGCACGCAGGGGGGGTTTCTGGGTACCCAGAAACCCCCCCTGACCAACTATTGTTTTTTTTTTTTCAGAGACAGAGACAGCCTTGTCTCTGTCTCTGCACAATCAGTGGGCCACACTCGGAACTGCCCAGCCGCTGCCTGTTCAGCTGTCAGCGCTTCTGCGTCAGGTGGCTTTCATACCACCAGATGCGGAAGCGCTGACAGCTGCACTGACAGTGGCCGGGCAGCATGCAGCAATCACCAGGGCCGTCATCAGAGACTACACTGGCGGCCCGGATAGAGAGGGGGCCCCGCTTGCCCGGCATTGCCGACACCCGCACCCACTATTTTTTTTATTTGGAAGGAGAGAGAGACCTGGCGGTCGGCGCGCATGATGTTATGCCACGCCATAGAGCAAAGGACTCGGACCCGTGGCTTTTGACTGAGGAGTTACACAAGCATCAGGTAAGTGTGGGGTTGGCTGTCTGGGGCTCGCAGGCTCACTATCGGGTTGGGGCTGGCTGTCTGGATAGAGGCTGGCAGTGAGGGGCAGGGGCTGGCTGGCTGGGGTTACTATCTGGTGCAGGGGCTCTCTGGCAGGGGCTGGCTGGGACTGGTTGTTTGGGGCTGGGGCTGATATATATGTATGTGGAAACCCCCCCCTAAAAATCCTGCGTTTGCCCCTGTATAGGATAATCACAGCCTTAGGTGTTCCTAATTCCCATTTAAGAAAAAGAATGAGGGCCTGATTCAGAGGTTACCGCAGTGGCAATGATTGCGCAGTTGCCCCTGAGTATGTGCAAAAAATCCTGAAAACCCCTACTGGTTCCCCTGAGTGTGTGTGGAGTCCACTGTTATGTATGGAGGTTCTGGCGTTAGAACAGGCAATGTAAACCCATGGAAATTCTTGGGCGGTATCTAGGAGGTGGCCTGAAGTGGACACAGAAACAGTCCGTCTCATGGGCGTGTTATGGGAGTGTCACGGGCGTGTCAGTGATGGTGGCTGCGTCCCCAAACACAGAGCTGTAGGCCACAGAGGCCATGTGTGTCCAGAGTTCAGAAGGAGGCACCGCCCAGCCATAAGCTGGTGCAAGTGACGTTGTTGGGCCCGATGGTGCACCAAGGGTGGAGTGTACAGAAGTACCAGCTGCACCATCCATAGGCATTGGAAGTGGGAGTCTCAGGGCCTGCACAGTTTGGCACACGCTAGTGCACAAGGAAGAGACTGAAAATAGCATTTGCATAATATGGCCGCCGCGACTCCGTAAAAAAAATGGCACTCACGGCTGCAATAGCGACCACTGAGGCACAATAATGTAGTACTGTATAGAGAAAGTGGAAATATTAAGACAGATGCATATAAAATAATAAGGTAAATATTTGCTTCTCTGTCTTTAAAAACTAATTTCCAGTGATGTCTCATCTACTTAGTGTATTTAATGTTATTTTCAATTAAATACCAAATCCGAACTATGTACAGGAATCAAATATGAAAGCAGTATATAATCTGTACTGTCCGGGTGGGGCAAGAACAGCCCAATTTGAATCCAGGGATAATTCCACAGTGTCAGTCAGCACTAATAAGGGAATTTATGGACGGAACAGTCCATACGCGTTTGGTCTGTATTAGACTTCATCAGGAGGGCATTGGTTACCTTTGCTGAGCTGTACACATTTTGCAATACGACTGGCTCTGCAAGCTAAGCAAAATGGTCCTTTTATCGGGGTGCATTTTGTGCTTGGTATTTGTCCACATACTCCCTTCCAATTCAGCACTAGCCTCTTTAAGTTAAAAGCTTATTTTATTGAGATCACCTTGCAGCCTGTAGAGCTACCTGTAGTGTCCTTTAGATGCTGCGGGCAACTTGTAGTGCTGCCTTCTCTTCTTGCTGGTCTTGTTGGCCCACCCTCTTAATGTGAGATCATGATGTCACATGTTTCGTAGCGGGGTGTGATCAGGGCGTAATTTAGCCCTGCTATGGCCCTGTTCTCTACACATGTTTGCTGCCTAATGACCTCTGTGCTATCCTGACTATTTGATTTGGACTATTCTACATGTTTTCCTTCTTTTCCCTTGAAACTAATTTTATTTTTTTATTTTTTTGAAATGAAGGGAATTGGAGGATGGTGTGAAAGCAAAAGGAGATAGATTGCTCTGAATAATAGCTTGTAAACTGTACCAATGCGGTGTATGATACAAGCTCAGTCTGCTTCATATGTCATATTCTGAAAGTGTTCCATGATGAGGCACAGCAGATTACCTCATGCAGGAAACTTGTTTACAATTTATATATAATATATTACATTTATCTTTGTAGTTCTCCCAAGACCAGTACGCAGCTCTTTTTAGTGCTCACTTATCATAGTTTCACATGTCAGGCTTTGTTAGGAGAGCAGCAGACACTCTGTGCCTTGTATGCGTAATGTAAAACTACAGCAGTTTGTCAAAGCTGCCGACATGAACAATGCTCACTGTACGTATATAACACACTGGCACAGAGTCCAGGCTGGATTTTGTTTGCTTGTTTGAAAGTCTCTTACTCAAATGTTACCTCCGCAGAAGGTCAACCTCTTCCATTTTTTGCAGTGAGCCAGAGGTGCAAGCAGAGATTGCTGCGTGTATTGCCCTGCTGCGTCTTTATGCTAATGCCACGACCAAATATCTTCCTACTGACACGCCCACAGACATCGGCGCTAATCCGTCTCAGTGCGTCTTTAGATACACCACCGCTGCACCATGAGTCTCACCATCTAAGATTGCACCAGATGGCAGGTGGAATTTCTTCCGTCTGAACATGGCGTTCTGTGCCAGCGCTACTGCGCGTTTAGACGAAGTCGCTGTCAGTGATACTAGTGCATCGCTAACCACCCATCTGTTACCTCCCCGAAACGTGCATTGAAATCCTCAGCTCTTGTGTCAAATTCGTTCTGCATCTCGGTGCAGTAACCATCAGGATGCATGAGCAGTACTTCTTATATTGGCCAATTGCCTGCACCAGTCTGAATCAGACCCAAAGAGTTTTCATTTATGTGTACATGGATTATTCTGGAATGTTCCTCTCTAAGGGGTCTATGTGCTACGTCAAATAAGGAGGAGGAAGGAATGAAGATGTGACCCTTTTTTCCCAATTTTATCCTCCTCTTTCTCGCTTTGCCCTAGGGATGGTCAACAATGGTTAGTAACCATCGATGGTCTAACACTGATGGCAAATAGTTTTAGCATCAATGTTCATCGATGATGAATATCGACTGAGAGTGACGGTGCCCATGGTCTGCGTTCGTGCAACTGGCGACCATCGATGGTTCAACAATAACAGGTTTTACTAGATGCTATAAAACCATTGGTTGGTATGCTGTCGATGGCCATCCGTACTTTACACACTCGTATGGTCGGGGAAGTACCTTTGTGTAGAGTTGGGGCAGAGCATGCACTCATGATAAGTGGGTCTAACATGCTGCTTATGTGCTGCCCCATTCCATTCCCTCTTTCAATGCTCTGCCTGAAAACTGAGCACTGCAGTTACAAAAGCTCATTAGGTATGTAAGTACTTTGTGACCTAAATAGCCACATATGTGACTTTTCCCTTGTTACACTGAGAGCAGATTGCCAGTATTTGGTAGATCTGTAATATTTTCTGGTTTGGCAACATCAACCTAGATGACTTGGGTACTCGATGTCTCTTACACACTCTGACAATTATCATACCTTTATATGTGCTTAAGATCTTACAGAAAGTCTGTGTGTACTGTGCGGAATTGTGACTAGACCAGTGGCGGTTTTTACCTAGAGGCTGCAGGGCTGCAGCCCCCCACAGTAAAATCCGCCACCTCAGTGTAGTCAGTGCAGTCCGTGACTGCACTGACTACATTGTGACTGGCAGTGGCTTCCCATTGGATGCGCCACCTGCCAGTCACATAAACAACAGGCAGTCTCAGGGGGAGGTGTCTCCTCCCCCTGGGACTGCCAGTCCGGGCTGCTATTAGCAGAGAGCAGCTTCCAGTAGGAAGATTTGGAAGCTGGGGATATGTGCATGCGCGGCTCCCGCCACTAGTGCACCGGGTCGGCGCCTGTCAGTTTCATTGTGCAGGCGCTGGGACCCAGCCAGGAGCCGCTAAGTGTAGCTCCTTCTCAGCAGCGGCAGCCTCCCTCATCTAAAAGGGTAGGAGCCGCCACTGGACTAGACCATGATCTGTAGATTTCCCTACAATCTAAAAAGATAGCTATAGCCAGTTGCGTCACAAGGGGGGTGCGGGCCGAACTGGGTGTCACCCCACCCCCCCGCTGCCACACTCCTACCTGCACCCCCCCTCCAGCCGCCGCAGTGAGGCTCCATTTGCCGGGCGCCTGCTGAGAATTTGTTACCAGCGGGTGCCCAGCACTTTCCCCGCAGCGGCAGCCGTACCCTGAAGCTCACTCCTGAGCTTCAGGGTACGCAGTGAGCACTATGGGAGAGACGTCATGACGTCTTTCCCATAGATCTGAGGAACGGCCGGTGCAGACGGCAGCGGACGCAGGAGTGGGGCTTAAGGTAAGTATTTTGTTTGTATTTTTAATTGTATTTTTTTTTTAGAGGCACTACCACTTGGGGCATTGCTAATGGGGGCATTACTACTGGGTGATTACTACTGGGAGCACTACTATAGGGATACCACTGGGGGCACTACTAATGGGGAATTACCACTGGGGGCACTGCTAATGGGGGCATTACTATAGGGGGAATTACTACTGGGGGCACAACTATAGGGTCCATTACTACTGGGGGCACTACTATAGAGGGCATTTCCCCTGGGGGCAGTAATAATGGGGGCTTTAATATAGGGGGAATTACTACTGGGGGCACTACTATAGGGTCCATTACCCCTAGAGGCACTACTAATGGGGGCATTACTACTAGGGTCACTGCCAATGGGGGCATACTATTGGGGGCACTACTACTGGGGGCATTACTACTGGGTGTGTTACTAATGGAGGCACTACTAATGGGTGCATTACTACTGGGGGCACTACTAATGGGGGCACTGCATAAGGGGCATCGCTACTGTGGGCACTACATAAGGGGCACCACTACTGGGGGCACTGCATAGAGGGTACCACTACCAAGATCATTGTGTAAGGGGCACCACTGCTGTGGGCATTGTATAAGGAGCACTACTACTGTGGGCATTGTATATGGGGCACCACTGCAGTGGGCATTGTATATGGGGCACCACTGCAGTGGGCATTGTATAATGGGCACTACTACTGTGGGTATTGTATAAGGAGTACTACTACTGTGGGCATTGTATAAGTGGCACTACTACTGTGGGTTTTGTGTATAAGGGGCACTAATGTGGGCATTGTGAATAAGGGGCACTAATGTGGGCATTGTGTAAAAGGGGCACCACTGTGTGTCATACCATTAATAAGGGACTATTGTGTGGTATAATTTGAAATAGGGATACTATATACCACGCCCCGTTCTTTATTGACCACGCCCCCTTTTGCACTGCAAGTCTTAGGCACACGTTATCTTTTATTGAAAAATCGCAGAGGAAGGGGGGGGTGGGGGGAGTTCCACCTCGTCTCTAGGACCACTTTAAGCACTGCTACCCAGAATGCCTGGCATGACATTATGCCCGCCGGTTGTGACTGTGGACTGGTAAGGGGGGAGAGCTTGCGGAGCTGCGCACCTTGGTCCCGATTTTTTAAATTATTTTTAGGTCAGGAGGGGTCAGCGTGCTTTACAGCACCGGATGACACCAACCCTAATCACGCCTCTGGCTATAGCCCTCCACTCATCTTCATTTGTAGCAGCCAAAAGAATGTGTTTGCTTGTGGGACCTGTGAAAAGTGAGTAGAAATGTTAGACTAAAAGTTTTGTGTACACCTTGAGCAGCAAACATATTGCCATGGGCTGGGTACGGGATCCTGGCGGTCGGTATGCCGACAGTCAGAATACCAACAGCGGCATCCCAACAGTCAGAATCCGGACACCCGAAGGTAAGTCCCCTAACCCTCTTTTCCTGCAGCCTAACCCTAATCCACCCCCCACTGCGTAACCTTAATCCTCCCCTTCCCGCAGCCTAACCCTCCCCCCCTGCAGTCTAACCCTCCCCCTAGTGCCTAACCCTAACTCTTAAACCTAACCCTCCCTCTAACCCCGATACTAACTGTTGGGAATCCTGGCGGTTGGGATACTGGCAATGAGATTACGACTGCTGTCGACTGCCGACCGATGGGATGTTAATCACATCCCATTGCCACAACCCCATTGAAATGAATAGGTCATTGAATGAGCAGGAAAGTTAAGTGGCCCCAATTCCTTAACCTACCATAGTTAGTATAAAATAAAATGATAACTATTCACCTCCCAGATCTTCCCTGCCACATCCAACCCACCCAATAAAGTCTCTGATTTATCATGGTCATTCCTCAATTTCAGTAGAATACAACCCTGCAGCCATCTAAAAAATAAGTCTGTGTCCCCAAAACGCATCTGTTATAAGGGTATAATACCAACCTGGAATAAAACTATCAATACAAAAACACAGGAGATCTCTTGTGTCTGTGGTATAAGTATATAATAAGAATAATGTTTAGTATAGTAAGTAATATCAGTTTACATTATTGAAGTGCGGTTCAGTTCTCCAGAAATCCGAAACCACCCGAATTTCATGAATCTGGACAGATCCTAGTTGCGGTTTGATCTTCCAGCGGTTTAGAATTTGGACTTCAAATCCGAATTTCAGGTTGTGTATTGCAAAAATTATATGATTTTACCTGTTTTTAAAAACTTTTTATTTATTTATTTTTTTAAATCCCAGATTCAAAACCAAAACACTTGAGGGTGGTTGTTGCAAAACCAAAACACGAAGATGAATCCAGTTCTACCAGTATTTATAAAAATAAATCTGGATTATGTTCATGTTATGGCCTATACCAGTGGTTCCCAAACTGAATCACGGCGCCCTACAGTATCAGCATTGTTTTCATGGCACCCCTAAGTTTAAGTTTACAAAAAAATTTTCTGAATCTCTCAATAGCAAAGTAGTAAAGTGAAGTAAATTGTGCTTACCTGTCAGCCTTGGGTTCAGTTATGTGGAGATGGACAGGTTTGCGCTTCTGTTTGTCCACATATTATTTACATTACATTTTTTTTATTTGGTGTTGGACCACAAACCTGAGGCATACCAGGGTGCCACGGTGCACAGTTTGGGAACCACTTGCCTATACCAAAGACCTGAAAGATGTCCACTTCCACATACTGTACCTCCCAACTGTCCTGCATTCAGCGGGACAGACCCGTTTTTCTGGGACTGTCCCACTCACGGGCCGCAGTGTCCCGCGGTGGGGGGGGAAGTTGCGCACATCATCTATTCACGGTACGGGGGGAAGCCTGGGGGCATCTCGGAGATGCTGGGCACGCCCCCTTGTGATATAAATGGGGGTGTTCCATCAGGCCACGCCACTTTACAATCAGCCCACGCCTCCTTTTCGGACGCACGGAAGTCCTGAATCCTCCTCTACAAATGTTGGGAGGTATGCTTCCATCATTATAATAATAATAATAATAATGATAATAATAAATCCATTAGTTGTGCAGCGTACCAGTCCTATCCATAAAATTACTAAAATGTTACATCACAATTCTAAGAGGTTCTGATGACATCTTGTAATGGGATGTAGTTATAGACCGGAAGACTAAATGCCGCCGGTCTGTATCCCGACAGCAGAAGCCCGACAAGGGACTTAGGGTTAGGTACCCCCCAGGAAGGGTTAGGCTTAGTCTAAATGAAGGGGGGGTTAGGCGCCACTAGGGGGAGGTTAGGGTTTAGGGTGCGGGGTAGGGGGTTTAGGGTTAGGCACTACCCCGGGAGTTTTAAAGTTAGGCACCCCTAAGGGAGAGTTAGGGGGAGAGAAGGGAGGGTTAGGGTACTTACATGCTCCGTTTGGATTCTCCTTTGTCGTGATTCCGACGTCGGCATTTCATCCTGGCGGCTAATAAGCCACTGGAATTTCATTCCCAACCCTTTGTAATAATAAAGGAAAAAAGATCACTTTATGCTGCTCTAATTTAAAAAAAAAAAAAAAAATTTTTCCCCGTTTCCTATAAATGATAACAGCACAGCCAGAGATAAAATTACATGAGCACGCATCAAACACATAACAGTCAAATCAATTATTTCAGTTTTATCATAATCAAAAGGATTTTTCTTCAGTCGTGTAATTTCATTACCCTAAAAACTCTAAATGATAATCTTTGATATTGAGCTCTGCGAGAGCGTACAGAGGAATAAGTAGTCGGAGTGATGAATAGACTCAGTCCAGAATAATAATCTTAAATTAATATAAATTAAGAGGATAAAATAAGAACATGTTTGTGTAGCATAATAATAAGTTGAATTTTTTGCTGTATCAACACTGTAATTTCTCTCTTGATAAGGGTTATGTACACAGATATAAAATGGCACAACAGAGCACGGCTGGTGTAATGGTTAGCACTACATCCTCACATCAGTGAGGTTTTCTTTCTTCAATTCCTATGTCAGCCCTGTGTGGAGTTTGTATATTTGTCCCGTGCTTATGTAGGTTTTCTCCAGGTGCTCTGGTTTCCTCCCACAGTCCAAAAATATACTGGTAGGTTAACTGGCTCTTGGCAAAAAAAAAATAACAGTGTGTATGTGTGTGAGCGTGTGATAGGGACTGCGTCTTCTCTGGCCTTGGTACCTTACTTGCATTGGACATTCTGGGCAACCTACGGGTTATTCAGATGTCTAATGGCCGTGATGGTCACAATGGAAATCCGATATGGCGTCTGCAGACACAGGCAGCAGATCAGAGAAGCCGGAGGTGTGCGTCTCATTACACAAGATGGCACTTTCAGCATGAACATATTTTCTCTGCTCCGCTGCGGCAGAAGACGCAGCACTGACCCAGACTGCACCCATCTCTGAATCAGCCCCTGTGTGCGTTATATAAATAACTAGCGGTAATAATAAAAATAACTTTTTACTATGGAGCCAAATTTTACTTACAGAGCAAAAATAGGTTCACATCGCAAAGTGCCCATCTGACTGATCACTGAGGATTTGTGCCTCCTGCTTCAGTAATCTCATCCATTTGGGTGTGGATTCAAAGATCTACACTATTGAGATAGAAAGTCAAAAGATTGACACCAACTGGTAGACAGGCAATAGGTTGACAGGTACAAAAGATCGACATGGTCAGAAGGTCGACATGAAGATTGATGGGTATAAAAGGTTGGCATGATGAAAAGGTTGACATTGGTGGCTAACCATAAACCTCCCTCCTGGTGGAGTGCCTAACCCTAACTGTCCCTCCTAGTGCCTATCCCTAGCCCTCCGATAAGTGCATAACCCTATCCATCCCTCCTAGTGCCTGTCCCTAACCCTCCGATAAGTGCCTAACCCTAACCGTCCCTCCTAGTGCCTGTCCATAACCCTTTGGTAAGTGCTTAACCCTAACCGTCCCTCCTAGTGCCTATCCCTAGCCCTCCGATAAATGCATAACCCTAACCCTAAAAAACAAACAAAAAAATGTTGCCCATTTTTGTGTTGACCTTTCCAATGTCGACCTTTTGACCATGTTGACCTTTTGTACCTGTCGACCTATTTCTTGTCTACCAGTTGCTGTATACCTAGACACTGTCGACTCTTTTCATTGTCCATCTATTGACCATCCATTCTTGGTGTATGTGTAGTCTGTATTTCAGTGAATTTCCGATCAGACCATAAAACTTCCGCCTTCTATGTGTGCATCCGAAAGCTGCATGTAAAGATTAGTGCATTTTTTTGGCCATATATTATTTAGCAGTGTGTTTCAATTCCATTCATCCAAACATAACTTCCTCCTTTTGAATAAAGGGATTCCATGCCTTGTATGTAGTGTCTTCCCATACCATTACACAGTATGTTTCATGCCAGTATACCAGTATACAGTAATTATACTCTCCACACCAGTATACGGTTGCCCAATGATGAAATACACTGTAATATCTCAACCTTATCACACCAGTGTAGAAAGTGTGTAAATGGATAAATCTTGTGCATTTTTCCATCACCAGAGCTCATTACACAGTGAGTATTCAGTGAGTATAATAAGTGCAGGGTCAATACTGTGCAAACTGTTGGCATGAAGGGATAAAACTGAATCCCACATGGCTGCCGTTACTAAGCCCAGTGGTGCTAATTCAGGTTCGCAAGCAAGATGGCAACATTGCCGATGTGTATGCGCATAAATGTGCAAGTCGGACGCATAAATGGGAATGGACGGCGGTTCGATTCCCGTCAGCGGCAGCCCGACAGGAGCAGAGTGCGACGCAGCGGAAGCCCGACAGCGCTGGAAATCCCGATCGTGGATAGGTAAGTATCCACTAACCTAACCCTCCTAACCCTAACCCTCCTTAGGGGTGCCTAACCCTAACTTCCCCCCCAAGTGCCTAACCCTAATCCCCCCTCTAAGTGCCTAACCCTAACCACCCCCTTCCCCGCTGCCTAAACCTAAGTCCCCCGGGGGGGTGCCTAACCCTCCCTCCCCCTAGCCTAACCCTCCCGGGGGGGTGCCTAACCCTAAGTCCCCCCCGGGAGCTCTAAACCTAACCCTCCCCCCCCCCGCGGCTGTCCGCTCGCGGCGCCCGGCATCACTACGATCGTGATGCCGGGCGCCGGTCTCCCGGCGTCGGGGAAATGCGGGCGTCTACATCTAGACGCCCGGCATTTCACCCATGCCGGGATAAGACAGTCGGGAAGCCGGCTGCCGGTATATAGGCAGTCGGCTTACCGATTGCTTTCCCATAAATGGGCATCTACACCTGTATTCAGAATTGGTGGAATCTATGTTCCTGTCCATCAGCGTGTGAAAATAGCTGTCAGTACCATTAGCAGGCAATTCTCCAGCCCTATCTGAAATCGGTGAGATTCTGCACACACTCACTCCTGAAGGGCCCTCAGATTCAGAACTGGATTCAGGCTTGTGGGGGCACCTGGACAACTAAATTGTGAGGGCCCCTTCCACAGTGCCCCATCCATGTGCCACACGGTGCCCCCTCAATATGCTCAACCGTGCCCCCCCCCCCAGTGCCAGCACCCGAGTACTTCCAACGGCCATCTCCTCTTGTCCTCTTGAATGCTTCCGGCTCTGTGTTCTGCATGTACAGTCACAGTGCATCCAGCACAAAGCAGCTCTCAAGTTCCCTCATCAGCGTCACGGACATGATGTGTCACGTGATGCTGATGAGGGGACTCGAGAGCCTCTCTGCACTGTTGCAGCGCTAACTGCATGCGGAATACAGAACCTCGGCAGCTCCTGTCTGGAAACAGGAGCACTCTGCACTGACCTTGTGTGGGAGCCTCTCTGCAAATAGGGGCCCCAGGGAAACCGTCCCTATTGCCCCCCCTAATCCAGTCCTGATCAGAATACAGTTTACTGTACACCTAAATGCCCAGTTTATGTCCAGTTACTACACCAACTCAGCTAAGCTGGGGGTGCGTATAGCTCTGAATCTCCCATAGTTCCTTAGGTATGGAGCATGCACAAAGTGACTAAAATTGCAGAATCAATCCGCAAAACAGAATTGAATATAACTTTGTATCAGTCCGTTTTTACAGTACACATCAGTGATAGGCTTCAGGGACATTACCCTTAATAAGTTAAAACAATACAGTTAATCACAGAAAGAGACACGAATACCTTGTATGTGTAAATTCAAACAAGCTGGCATTTCAAACAAGTGGTTTCCAAACTCTGTCCTCAAGGCACCCTAACAGTCCAGGTTTAAAGGATATCCATTGTTGAGCACAGATGGTTAAATCAAAAGACTAAGGGCCTGAGCCGGTCGCTATTTGCGGTCGTTCGTTCCAAAAAAAGGGGTGGCTATTCAAATGAACCGTTCGCTCTTTGCGGTCTGTTCACGCCTCTAGGTCTGAACGAGCGAACAAAATTTGGATAAAACAAGAGATGGCTCTTGCAGACGTGGGAAATGTACTAAGCTCTGCAAAATGATAAATTGTAAAGTGATAAAGTACCAGCCACTCAGCTCCTAACTCATGTTACAGACTGTGTTTGAAAAATGACAGTTAGGAGCTGATTGGTTGGTAGGTTATCACTCTCCAATTTATCACTTTCCAGAGCTCAGTACATTTGCCCCATTGTTCCCAATGTTCCCAATGATAGGACACCATTTGCATGTAGGGGCGCCGAGAGGGGGGGCACTGGGTACTAATTACGGGCTTGCTGGAGGGGCCCGGCTTTGCCCCCCCTCCCTCTTACATCACAGCAACCCAGCACACGCTGCTGTGTTCTGGGCTGCACTGGGACACTGCTCGCGGCTAGGGATGGCCATCAACCATCGATGATTCGAAATCATCGATGGTTTATGGCCAATGTCGAATAGTTTTAACATTGATGACAGAGAGCCAATGGTTATTTGCCATTGATGTACGAGTAGCAGCCAATACTTTTTTTTTTTTGGATGGGGTGGAGCTTAGCCCCTCCCCAGACGTCATCAAACCCAATCCCTTTTTGATTGGCCCGCGGCCCGTTTCCAACAGCAGCGGTGGCCATCGAGGGTTGAAAACCATTGATGGTTCACCATAGATGGTTTGTGTACCATCGATGGTAGCCACCTATGGACCCATTGATGGACACCCCTCCTATGACAGTGGGGGGGAGCGATCACACTGATCGCGCCCTCCACTGGCTATGCGCCGGGCACAGCGCCCGCCTCTGCGGCGCTGCAAAAAAATAAATTCTCCCTAAGGGGGCGTGACCACACTGCCACAATTAGGCCACATCCCCCTTCACCCAGGCCCGGCATGCCAGTGCCCCCACTGAGATCCTCACAGCAGTGCTTGCGGTGGGCACCTAAATAATGGGACCAGCCATGGTCATAGTGATCTTTATTGATCTAAAAAAATGAGCCCTGCTGTGTATAGAAAACCCCTTGTCACGTGAGCCAGCATTTGGACACACACAGTGCATGCACAACTCTGGGTGTTTAGTAAGAACAGGCAAGGGTTTCTCTTTGTCTATGCGATGCACACAAGCAAGTGTTTTCCAAGAGAACCCAGTGGCTGTGCTCCTGCCTGTGCCCGTGTTAAGCTTGCTGTGGTTTCAGCTCACTAATGGAGATGGAAGCAGTAAGCTGAAGTCTTTGGGAATACTATTTATTATTATACACCACACAGTCAAAACAGCTAATGCAGTCTGACATATTGGACACACTTGAGGAATCTATCTAAATTGCATATGAATGAATAAAGCACAGGTATCCATGGCAACGGCTTTAAACAAGTCATGTGGCCCTTGTGCTTACAACACTTAAATCCCTGAATGTTCTTGCAAGATCAAATATTTAAGCAAACCATTATATAACTGTGACAATTGGGAATCCAAAGATGGGAAAGAAGTACTGTACTTTACTCCACCGACTGCTTAACACGCAACTACTTAACTATGTGAAACTACATTTTCTGTACATCTTAAAAAGATAATTAGGTTAGTTGAAAAATAAAGTTATACACAGTTTTACATATTTTGGTTGTACATGTTTGTGGTATTTGCAGTTTTTTGCATGGCCCCATATCCCCTAATGCATTGCTTTGGGCCCTTAGCCCTGATTATACACTATATATTATTATTATTTGGGGCCAGATTGAGCAGCGATCGCAATTGAACTATACGCAGATCGAGCGATTGTTAACCATTGCACATGTGTATGCACCCCATTGTGCGTGCGCGGTAATCGCACTGTAATGACACACGCAGCTAGGAATCCATGGCAGAGTGAGTGACAGGCCGTGAGCGTTTGGGGGTGGTGGCGGGGGAGTGGTTGGATACACGCAGGTGTACCTGTCAGTTTAAACGCCGTTGATGGACGTGCATAAATTAGCCACTGTGATTGCTTACGCAGCTTGAGAGCCTTCTACGTGCGACAAGACTTGCAATTTCTGCTACAGGTCAGAGCTGCTGTAATTGTGCATGACGGGCCGATGTGCTTCCATGTTACCGGGACTGCGAGGTATTATGGATGTGAGAAAGCAGCAGTGGGCGTCTCTATGCTGGCTGAGCGGTGTCAGGCATTAGTATATTTTTGCAGCTGCATTGCGTGCGATTACACAGCTGCAATTGCCATCCATACTGCATCAGGCCCTTTGTTTTATCATTTATTTTTATACCGTATGATATATACCGTCACCCATTCATGCAGTGCTGTACAGAGAAAATGTCAATTCTATCAGTCACTGCCCCATTACAGTATAAATTCACAAACATACACACACAAAGTTTGGGAGGAAACCGTCATAAACACGAGGAGAACATATAAAAGCCACACAGATGGGGCATAACTGGTAAGTGAATTAATGGTCTTCAGCATATATGCCTACTCTTCCGCGATGGCCGGAAGTCTCCCCGAAAATCGGGTGGCACTCCCGCCCCCGGAACAGTAGGGAGGATGGTGACGCCATTCACGCTGTATCACGTCCTCGTGGATCCATCCCCTGCTCCACAATGCTGTTAATCTCAGCATTGTGAAAAAGGGGGTGGGACCACAATGATGTGATCACGCGGTCATGTCCCGGCTCCGCCCCAATACTGGATCATCACTGCACCACGCCTCCTTCTGCCACACCACGCCCCCCCACATTAGAAGCCTAGAAACAGGAGGGAGCTGAATGTCGGTAAGTATGGGCTTCAGTGCTGTGAGGAAGTAATGCTAGCCACTGTACCACTGTGTTGCCATATAGTAAGCTGTGATAGATGTTGTTATATTCTAATATCAGAACATGCCAATGATAAGGACACTTTTCCCAGTTCACCAAAGCACACTCATCACAGCACCAGGATCACAACCATGAGGCCATACAACGAATGAAACAAGGTAATGGACACCATGACATGTCCCTGTCTCTTCTTCCATTCTCTCTTGAAGGAAGAGAGTTCCAGGCAGTTGACGATTCTTACAATAACAGAGCCCAGCCTCATAACATATCTGACAATCTCCACCTGCCCTGTATTAATACAAAAAGTGAGTACCAGACAATCAGTGGTTTCCTATGACAAAGCTTGGCACTTCTTAGCAGTCTGCCTGTCGTGTTACGAGAAATAGCGGCTTTGTCGCTATGAAAAATTACAGTTGCTTTGCACTAGGGGTGAGCGGGTTCGGATTTCTGAAATCCGAACCCCCCCGAGCCCCCCCGATCCGAGTCCGATCCGAGTCAGGCTCGACTTTTCCCGCCTGACTCGGATCTGAAATCGAGACAAAACGTCATCTTCCCGCCTTCCGAGTCTCGCGGGTTTTGGATCCTATATAAGGTACACACGTCGGCGCCATTTTCTCACTCGGCTGTGGACAGTGAAGAGGGAGGGTGGGAGTTAGGGCTGTGTAGTGTAGTGTAGTGTAGTGCTGCTGTTGTCCACTACTTCAAAGTCCATAGGGGCTGGCTGTGTTGTGCTGTGCTGCTGTTGTTAATAGGGGCTGTGTCCACTACTTCAAAGTCCATAGGGGCTGGCTGGACTGTGTTGTGCAGTCAGTTCTCCATAGGGGCTGTGTCCACTCCAAAGTCCTGTGCAGTGTCCCAGTCCTAAAGGAGTGCTGTAGTGTTGTCCAGGGGGTGCTCTGTCCATCAGGGGTGCTCCCCCCAAGTGCTAAAAAAATAATATATTTTCTGTGTTTGTGAATTGTGTGCGCAGTAGCCGCACGTGCATCAACAAAGTAGTGCCAAGCGTGCGCCTGTGTCATAAGTAAAGGGCCGGCTGGCTTGACCGTTAAGGGTGCTGTAACCCCCGAAAGTACACTCCAGTCCAAACCAAAAAAAAAATTATTTTCTGTGTTTGTGAATTGTGTGCGCAGTAGCCGCACGTGCATCAACAAAGTAGTGCCAAGCGTGCGCCTGTGTCATAAGTAAAGGGCCGGCTGGCTTGACCGTTAAGGGTGCTGTAACCCCCGAAAGTACACTCCAGTCCAAACCAAAAAAAAAATTATTTTCTGTGTTTGTGAATTGTGTGCGCAGTAGCCGCACGTGCATCAACAAAGTAGTGCCAAGAGTGCGCCTGTGTCATAAGTAAAGGGCCGGCTGGCTTGACCGTTAAAGGGTGCTGTAACCCCCGAAAGTACACTCCAGTCCAAACCAAAAAAAAATTATTTTCTGTGTTTGTGAATTGTGTGCGCAGTAGCCGCACGTGCATCAACAAAGTAGTGCCAAGCGTGCGCCTGTGTCATAAGTAAAGGGCCGGCTGGCTTGACCGTTAAAGGGTGCTGTAACCCCTGAAAGTACACTCCAGTCCAAACCAAAAAAAAATTATTTTCTGTGTTTGTGAATTGTGTGCGCAGTAGCCGCACGTGCATCAACAAAGTAGTGTCAAGCGTGCGCCTGTGTCATAAGTAAAGGGCCGGCTGGCTTGACCGTTAAGGGTGCTGTAACCCCCGAAAGTACACTCCAGTCCAAACCAAAAAAAAAATTATTTTCTGTGTTTGTGAATTGTGTGCGCAGTAGCCGCACATGCATCAACAAAGTAGTGCCAAGAGTGCGCCTGTGTCATAAGTAAAGGGCCGGCTGGCTTGACCGTTAAAGGGTGCTGTAACCCACAAAGTACACTCCAGTCCGAACCAAAAAAAAATTTATTTTCTGTGTTTAGCCGCACGTATATATCAAATCGATATAACATAAATGGAGGACCAAACTTTCTCCGATAAAAATAAAATAGAGAAAGATCAAGAACCACTTCCTCCTAGTGCTGAAGCTGCTGCCACTAGTCATGACATAGACGATAACATGCCATCAACGTCGTCTGCCAAGGCCGATGCCCAATGTCATAGTAGAGGGCACATACAATCCCAAATGGCAAAGTTCAGGAAAATGACCTTGAAAAAGACATTTAAATCAGCTGAAGAGAAACGTAAACTTGCCAATATGCCATTTACGACACGGAGTGGCAAGGAACGGCTAAGGTCGATCCCTAGTATGTTCATGACTAGTGGTTCAGCTTCACATGACGATGGAAGCACTCCTCCCACTAAAAAAATCAAAAGAGTTAAGCTGGCAAAAGCACAGCGAAGAACTGTGCTTTCTAAGAAGATATCACAAATCCCCAAAGAGAGTCCAAGTGTGGTGGTGGTTGCGATGCCTGACCTTCCCAGCACTGGACGGGAAGAGGTGGCTCTTTCCACCATTTGCACGCCCCCTGCAAGTGCTGAAAGGAGCACCCACAGTCCACTTGCTGATATGCAAATTGAAGATGTCACTGTTGAAGTACAACAGGATGAGGATACTGGTGTAGCTGGCGCTGAGGAGGAAGTTGGCGAGGAGGATTCTGATGGTGATGTGGTTTGTTTAAATCAGGCTCCGGGGGAGACAGTTGTTGTCCGTGGGATGAAAAAGCCCATCACGGTCATGCCTGGGCAGAAGACCAAACATTCCATCTCTTTGGTCTGGCAATATTTCTATCCAAATCCGGACAACAACTGTCTTGCCATATGTACCATATGTAAAGGTGAAATAAGTAGGGGTAGGGACGTCAACCACCTAGGAACATCCTCCCTTATACGGCACCTGCAGCGCGTTCATAAAAAGTTACTGTCAAGTTCAGAAACTTTGGCTCAGACCGTAAGCAGTCCAGGGACACCTAAATCCCGTTGTCCTGTTGTATCCAAGCGCCTGCAAACCACACCGTCAACTCCCTCCTCGTCAATTTCCTCCTTAGTCAGGATCGGAAGTAGTCCTGCAGGCCATATCACTGGCATGACTGACTCTCCTATCCAGGATTCCTCCGGAGGATCCTGCATTGCTACGCCTACTGCTGCCGCTGCTGCTGTTGCTGCTGCTGCTGGGAGTCGTTCATCATCCCAGAGAGGAAGTAGGAACACCACTACTTTTACTAAACAATTGACCCTCCAACAGTCCTTAGCGAGGAGGATGAAGTACGACAGCAGTCATCCTGAAGCAAAACGTATAACTGAGGCCTTGACTGCTATGTTGGTGTTAGACGTGCGTCCGGTATCCGCCATTAGTGCAGTGGGATTTAGACAATTGATGGAGGTAGTGTGTCCCCGGTTCCAAATCCCGTCTAGATTCCACTTCACTAGGCAGGCGATACCGAGACTGTACAGAAACGTCAGAAAAAGTGTCCTCAGTGTCCTGAAAAATGCCGTTGTACACAATGTCCACTTAACCACGGACATGTGGACAAGTGGAACAGGGCAGACTAAGGACTATATGACTGTGACAGCCCACTGGGTAGATGTATCACCTTACGCAGCAACAGCAGCAGCGTCACCAGTAGCAGCATCTCAGAAACGCCAGCTCGTTACAAGGCAGGCTACGCTGTGTATCACCGGTTTCAGTAAGAGGCACACCGCCGACAACCTCTTAGAGAAACTGAGGGAAATCATCGCCCAGTGGCTTACCCCACTTATCACAAATCCCCAGGAGAGTCTATCTGACAACGCCACCAATATTGTGCGGGCATTACATCTGGGCAAATTCCAGCACGTCCCATGTTTTGCTCACACAATAAACTTGGTGGTGCAGAATTTTCTGAAAAGCGACAGGGGCGTGCAGGAGACGCTTTGGGTGGCCCGAAAAATTTCTGGCCACTTTCGCCATTCAGCGACTGCGTGCCGAAGACTGGAGCGCCAGCAAACACTCTTGAACCTGCCCCGCCATCACCTGAAGCAAGAGGTTGTGACGCGGTGGAACTCAACCCTCTATATGCTTCAGAGGATGGAGGAGCAGCAAAAGGCCATACAAGCCTATACATCCACCTATGACATAGGCAAAGGAGGGGGTATGCACCTGACTCAAGCGCAGTGGAGAATGATTTCCGTGTTGTGCAAGGTTCTTCAGCCCTTCGAACTTGCCACACGTGAAGTCAGTTCAGACACTGCCAGCTTGAGTCAGGTCATTCCCCTCATCAGGCTTTTGCAGAAGCAGCTGGAGAAAGTGAAGGAGGAGCTAAGACGGAGCGATTCCGCTCGGCATGTGGGACTTGTGGATGAAGCCCTTCATTCGCTTTGCCAGGATTCCAGGGTGGTCAATCTGTTGAAATCAGACCACTACATTTTGGCCACCGTGCTCGATCCTAGGTTTAAAGCCTATGTGGTGTCTCTCTTTCCGGCCGACACAAGCCTGCAGAGGTGCAAAGACCTGCTGGTGAACACACTGTCAGCTGAAGCGGAACGTGACACGTCAACGGCTCCTTCTTCATTTTCTCCCGCAACTGGGGCTGCCAGGAAAAAACTTAGGTATCCTAAGCAACCCGCTGGCGGTGATGCAGGGCAGGCAGGACCAAGTTTGGACATCTGGTCCGGACTGAAGGACCTGGCAACAATTTCTGACATGTCTACTGTCACTGCATATGATACTGTCACCATTGACAGAATGGTGGAGGATTACATCGGTGACAGCATCCAAGTAGGCATGTCAGACAGTCCATACCTGTACTGGCAGGAAAAAGAGGCAATTTGGAGGCCCCTGTACAAACTGGCTCTATTTTACCTGAGTTGCCCCCCCTCCAGTGTGTACTCCGAAAGAGTGTTTAGTGCAGCCGGGAACCTTGTCAGCGAAAGGCGTAGGAGGTTGCTTCCACAGAATGTGGAGAAGATGATGTTCATCAAAATGAATTATCAGCTCTTCCAGGGAGACCAGCCTCCAGAAGGTACAGAGGGACCTGTGGTGGTGGATTCAAGTGGGGACGAGTTAATACTTTGTGAGGATGAGGATGTACACACTGAAGAGGGTGAGGAATCGGTGGATGAGGAGGATGAGGATGACATCTTGCCTCCGTAGAGCCAGTTTGTGCAGGGACACATTAATTGCCAGCTTGTTTTGTGGGGGCCCAAACGAACCAATCATTTCAGCCACAGTTGTGTGGCAGACCCTGGCGCTGAAATGATTGATTTGTTAAAGTGTGCATGTCCTGTTTATACAACATAAGGGTGGGTGGGAGGGCCCAAGGACAATTCCATCTTGCACCTCTTTTTTTCTTTGCATTATGTACAGTTTGGGGCCTAGTTTTTCTAACTGCCATCCTGCCTGCCACTGCAGTGTCACTCCTAGATGGGTCACGTGTTTGTGCCGCCCACTCGTGTCGCTTAGCATAGTCATCCAGCTACCTCGGTGCAACCTTTTGGACATAAAAACACTATTGTGAGGTGTGAGGTGTTCAGAATAGACTGGAAATGAGTGGAAATTAAGGTTATTGAGGTTAATAATAGCATAGGAGCAGAAAAACCTACAAATTCTGTGATTTTAGCTGTTTTTATGCTTTTTTTCAAAAAAATACAGATCCAAAACACAAAACCCAGAACCCAAAACACGGAAGGGTGGTTTTGGCAAAACCAATCCAGATCCAAAACACGAAGAAAGATCCAGATCCAAAACCAAAACACAAAACACGAAAAGTGGCCGGTGCACACCCCTACTTTGCACTCGCTGACATTGATAGAGAGCAGGATAAGCTGTCATATGCAACTTGAGAGATGATCGACGGGGCTTGGGAAGTCATTAGCAGGGCAAACTTTAGCAGTCAGTGCCAAGTTTTGAAACTCATCCATGCCTTTATATATCTGTAAGACATTTCTCATACACAATACTGTGCAAAAGTTATAGGCAGGTGTGGAAAAAATGCTGCAAAGTAAGAATGCTTTCAAATATAGAAGTGTTAATACAGTAGTTTATTTTTAGCAATTAACAAAATGCAAAGTGAATGAATAGAGGAGAAATCTACATCAAATCTATATTTGGTGTGACCACCCATTGCCTTCAAAACAGCATCAATTCTTCTAGGTGAAAAGTTAATTCAGGTCCAAGAGTGGTAGAAAGTTATGTGATGTATTTATTCTTCCTCCTGTGCATTTCTGCAATATGGGCCGGATTCAATTAAGCGCGATTTCTACAAAGTACATGCGTTAACTCCCAATCGCTTATTTCTGCTCGCATCTTATGGTACGAGCAGAAATCAGCTACCCGAAAATGCTATTTGAATCCAGCTCTATGTGGGCCTGTAAAACGGTTGGTCATAACACTTACACAGTGGCCGTCCGGATACCTAGAATGTGTGCCAGATGCCATTTGAAAAACATGTACAGTATGTGACAGTTCCTGCATATTGACAGAAGAAATTTGGGACTATCCTAAATTACAAATATGTGACAAATGCAGCATACAAATTTAAGAAGATGTGTTTACTAGTACAATAATAATAATTAAAAATTAGCCAAACGTATAGTTTCTACAAAACTAAGGGGTATATTTATTAAATTGCGGGTTTATAGAAGTGGAGGTGTTGCCCATAGCATACCTTCCAACATTACCCTCTCCAGGAGGGACACAATTCTCTGGTCCTGGACTTCCCTGGTAATTTATGATTGGTGGAAGCTCCAGAGGCGGGGCTGCAGCATGGAATCGATATGGAATCCCGGCTGCCGCATGGCCGGCAGTTCGATTCCCGGCAGCGGCAGCCCAGCAGAGCCCGGCAGCGGAAGCCCTACAGCGCTGGAAATCCTGATCGTCCCTAAGGTAAGTATAAACTAACCTAACCTAACCCCCTAACCCTCCTTAGGGGTGCCTAACCCTAACCTCCCCCCCAAGTGCCTAACCCTAACCCCCCCTTTCCCCGCTGCCTAAACCTAAGTCCCCTGGGGGTGTGCCTAACCCTAACCTCCCCCCCCCGGGGCTGCCTAACCCTAACCCCCCTTCCCCTAGCCTAACCCTAACCCTCCCGGGGGGGTGCCTAACCCTAAGTCCCCCCCAGGTGCCCTAAACCTAACCCTCCCCCCCGCGGCTGTCCACTCGCGGCGCCCGGCATCCCTTCGATCGGGATGCTGGGCGCCGGTCTCCCGGCGTCGGGTAAATGACAGGTGTCTAGATATAGATGCCGGTCATTTATCCCACGCCAGGATAAAGCAGCCGGGAAGCCGGCTGTCGGTATTAAGGCAGCCGGTTTCCCAACTGCACACTTGCAGCACAGTCCAATATTCAAATAGGGGAGTCACACCAACTGCCAGTGAGTCCCAGCCAGTGATGTTTGGCAGTGTGTGAAATGACAGTTGGTGTGGCTCCCCTATTTGAATTTTGAACTGTCCTACAACCCCTACTCTTACCAGGGAAGTCCAGGACCAGAGCATTGTGTCCCTCCTGGAGAGGGTCATGTTGGGAGGTATGCCATAGCAACCAATCAGATTCTAGCTATTATCTTCTAGAAGGTGCTAGATCAGGGGCGTTTATAGAGAGGAAGCGGCCCGTGTGCAGTCTCCGCCACGGGTCCCCTCCTCTCAGTCCGTTGGCCGGCAGCGCACCGAGTGGTGCACGGCCGGTGCCGCAATTATAGACTCTGGGCACTAGAGTGTGCCCAGAGTCTATGGCGCATGTGCAGGTCACCGGAAAAATGCCCACGGCGACCATTTTCCCTATACTGCATATGCGCAAACAACGGGAAAGTGGCCACCGTGGCCATTTTACAGCTGTTTTTTTACAGCGCAGACACCGGCCCAGAGGCGGGGCTGCAGCATGGAATCGATATGGAATCCCGGCTGCCGCATGGCCGGCAGTTCGATTCCCGGCAGCGGCAGCCCAGCAGAGCCCGGCAGCGGAAGCCCTACAGCGCTGGAAATCCTGATCGTCCCTAAGGTAAGTATAAACTAACCTAACCCCCTAACCCTCCTTAGGGGTGCCTAACCCTAACCTCCCCCCCAAGTGCCTAACCCTAACCTCCCCCCCAAGTGCCTAACCCTAACCCCCCCTTTCCCCGCTGCCTAAACCTAAGTCCCAGCCAGTGATGTTTGGCAGCGTGTGAAATGACAGTTGGTGTGGCTCCCCTATTTGAATTTTGAACTGTCCTACAACCCCTACTCTTACCAGGGAAGTCCAGGACCACAGCATTGTGTCCCTCCTGGAGAGGGTCATGTTGGGAGGTATGCCATAGCAACCAATCAGATTCTAGCTATTATCTTCTAGAAGGTGCTAGATCAGGGGCGTTTATAGAGAGGAAGCGGCCCGTGTGCAGTCTCCGCCACGGGTCCCCTCCTCTCAGTCCGTTGGCCGGCAGCGCACCGAGTGGTGCACGGCCGGTGCCGCAATTATAGACTCTGGGCACTAGAGTGTGCCCAGAGTCTATGGCGCATGTGCAGGTCACCGGAAAAATGCCCACGGCGACCATTTTCCCTATACTGCATATGCGCAAACAACGGGAAAGTGGCCACCGTGGCCATTTTACAGCTGTTTTTTTACAGCGCAGACACCGGCCCAGAGGCGGGGCTGCAGCATGGAATCGATATGGAATCCCGGCTGCCGCATGGCCGGCAGTTCGATTCCCGGCAGCGGCAGCCCAGCAGACACCGGCCCCGACGTGAGACTCCATAGAAGTAAGTATAATATTGGTGCAGGGTGGACCTAGGGGCCCGTGTGCCCCGCATACCCTGCACCCATTATAATGCGCCCCTGTGCTAGATAAATAAGTAGAACTGATTGACTGATTGGTTGCTACGGGCAACACCTCCACTTCTAGAAACCCATACTTTAGTAAATATACCCCTAAGAGTGATTTGTTACCAGTGAAATAATATGCAATGTTTGAGACAGAATTGACAACCTCATAAGTTTATTGTCAGTCCTTTAAAAATTAAGTACATGTGCACCTCAGACCCCTCCTGACACTACTAATATAAACAGCGTTACCCCCAATAATTTAAGATTGGGTGTGGTTTTGCACTTCCATTTTCTTGTAGATGCTACCTATAGTTCCAGTTCTAATCAAACCCTCATATAATAATCAGTAAAAATTGTACCAATTAGTAAATATTAGTAAAATAAAAATTGCAATACAGAACAGCAATGTAATTTAAAATCTACATTTTAAATAAAAAAATATATAAAATGTATCCAGAAAACAAATGCATTGTTAAAATGACTTTTATAAACTTTTTTTTTTTTTTTTTTACCTAATAACAGATCTAGGGAACATATCGTTGAATATAAAGCTATTAGCACAATAGCATAAAACAGTACTTTGAACTTTCTTTAACGAGTACCGTTATATAACTCCATCCAGTATTGTAAATGTCATTTTGGTTGGTATTCACTATGATAAGATTAAATAAACAGTTGATTTTATCTTCTGCGCAGTGGGAGGGGCATAGACAGGAGGGACATGAGCTACATGGGAAGGAGCATCGACAAAACAAAAGCTCGTTTGAATTAGGCAAACGGTTACTGGAGATATTCCAGGATGGTTGGAGCCTTTGCAGGATCTGGGTAAGGCTGCACAGAAGTTAAGTAATGTTCATGTTTACATCGTTATAAAGTATTATATTTTTATTGAAGCTACAAAGGACTTTATTTCACAAAATATATTAGTTTGTACTTGCCAAACGCAAACTTGGCAAAAGTTCGTAATACAGTAGTTGCCAGCTGATTAAAAAAACAGAAAAGAAAATTGTAAATGTATGTATCCTGCTTAATAAAACAATCGGGTGTCTGTTTTATAACATGTTTTTCTGTTGCCATAGAGGACAGCTTGCTAGGTTTAAGGGTTGCTATGTAAAGATTATATTCGTGTAAACTTCAAATTCATGTTTGATATAAGTTAAATGCACCGTTGAGCTGTATGTTGAGTTTTCCAACATGTAATAAGTTATTAGTCTCTGGCAAGTTTAAAAGTCGTAAGAAATCCTCTAGTTCAGTGCAGAGCCTGCAGCCTCTTCTGTAAGTCACATTTCATGGATATAATTATTAATTAGTGTTCATTTTTGTCCCTCTGTTAATACCCAGCCTTGTTTTTATTACAGTTTTGTACTGGTGCTATATAAGTATAAATAATAATGAAGATAATAATAATATATCCTCATAATCATCAACTCTCTTACATAGGTGAGAATTATAATAACCAATGGAGTATGACTGTGGTATATTTACAATGTCAACATTCTGTCAATAAGCCTAAAGCTAATCCTAACCCTAATGGTAACCCAACCCTAATTCTAACTCTAACCATAATACCAACCCTACTGGAAATGGGAACATTAGGACAGCGCTGACATACCAATGCCAACATTTGTAGATAATAACATTATTGATGTCAACATAATCAATGTTGAAATTCTGGTCCTCGACATTGTGGATATCGACATCGGGAACGGTGACCTCCTGGCTGCATACTTTCAGTATAAGTTGGAAGTTGTCCTCTGTTCTACAAAAATCAAATGTAAATGTTAATTAGTGGGAAGAGGTTCCTAAAATTGGTTACCGTATTTGGTTGTAAAATGTATTATCTAAAGAGGATGAGGAAGTAAAATAAACAATTATTGTGCTACATAGTCAGCAACTTATATTCTCCTAGAGCCATACGCATATTTGTAATGGGTGAAGAGCCCCCCCGCACTGCACACCCTGCACCCAGAGTATACTTGCCTATTGTGCCAGCAAGCAGGTCCCTCCTCCTCTGTAGCACCATCTTCCCAGTGACATCTTTGGGAAGATAAGGCAGCGCATTGAAAGCAAAGGCTCTGGCACTGTACTAGATTGATCTCTTGTGCGTATGCGCCATCTTCCCAAAGATGTCACTGGGAAGATGGAGCCATGGAGGAGGAACTTGCTTGCCAGCACGCCGCGCAAAGAAAGATGCAGGGCTTGGCTTGGGGGGGTTCCTGCTGCTCGGGTGTTAATATGCCCCTGCCTATAGTCATCCTGTCAATCTTATTGAGAGGGATAGCACTCCCACAATGCCACAGCTTTGGGTTTGACCTTGGATGAGGGGCAACGTGCAGGGCTGGTTCTAGACTTTGCGAAGCTCAGGATGAAAGTTTCCTTTGGTGCTCTGAGCTCAGGGGGCGTGGCCTGATTGGGGACGAGGCCATTAATGCAAAAAAAATAAAAAGAGATATAATGAAAATACTCATGACCCCACGTGCTGCACAGGGGAGGGGGACACCGTTAGCCGGGGGGATGCCGTTTGCTATTGGGGGGCACTGTTTGCCTAATTCTTACATTGTGAAGGCAGATGGGTCCCTCCTCCTTGTTACTGCTCCTCCGTCCTCTCTCTCCAGCGGCCGCTCACAGAATTCCATACGTGAAAACGTCACGCCCAGTGGGAGGACGGCTGCAGTTTGTAAACATGACGGCGGGCAAGAGCAGGTGGGCGCTGTCATATTAGATGGGGCTGGTGAGGTGACTGTGGCCGTGCCTTCAGGCCCCAGCGCCCCATGCGAGAGCCCTGCTTGCCCGCCCCTAGAACCACCACAAGCAATGTGACCATAAGGGATGAAGTGTGGTATCATTGGGAATAAAGCCTTTTTTGGGGAAATTGGTCATTGAAAGCTGGCAAAAAAGGTGGTAGGCGGAACATCCTGAGCTTGCTCATACCTGGCATAGGTGAATGGAATACAAATATGTCTAGTATATATACCATCCTGTACTAGTTACAGTTAAGCAAATACATTCACAATATTTGAGCTTACAAGTCCCTTTAATGGAAAGATGTCATAAGTAACTTAACAATAAAATATGACAATTTGTAAAGAGTATAAGACGCTCCATTTGAAAAATCTCTTCCTGTTGTAGAGGTCAGGGTGTCTCTGACGATCACTGAATGACATATTTTCTCTAATGTTCCAGTACAGAGCTGTTTTTATTAAATCCTACCATTTAAAGTCATTCTATGTTTGCTTTGGGTCAGCCATTACCTAATGTCAGAACTGTCAATGATGGAACATGTTCTAAGAATTCTTTTTTTTTCCCCTGTTCTATTTTTAGGCTTCACTGAAGCATTTTCCTAGAGTTAAATATATTTTCACATGTCACATGGAGCACTGCCAAATTATAGTAATCCATTTTAAAGACTACAGTCGAGAAAATAAGTTAAACTTAATTACCTTTGAAAAGTGTGCCATTTCCTCTGCTGTCACTGGTGCCCATTTGTATAGTTAAATTTTTATTTAAAGTGAATTCTGATAACGGGTAAAAATCTGGGCCAGTGACTGCAGCTTCTAATTGCAGAGTTAATGGATGTATAAATGGTCCAACAGTGTCAAAATCTCTAATATAGGCTCACCTCTCCCCGGTGCCAACGTTTCCTCAGTGTTATCACTGGGAGGCAGGTTAGATTTATTTATTTTTTTAAATATGCATTACCACAAGCAATATTATATTTCTGACCTGGGGGGCATTAGGAGATGTAGGAGGGTCCAAGCTCCTGTAATCACACACATCAGATATATATGTATTGGCTGGGCTGTGAAATCTACTCAAAAGCAAATCTGTTTCTAATAAAAAAGCATTTTGGCTGGGCTCACCCGGAAAGGGGAACTACCGTGAGACTTCCTAGAAATGGAGACCATGAAGACACTTTAAAGCTTGCACAGTGTCCTAAGACAACAAGAGACCATTTGATATGCCGTAGTCTCTGAATTTAATTTCAGCCTTAACAGAATAGCATACTTCCTAACAATAGAGGTCGGGATTTGGGACAGAAGGCGTAGCCATGTCATGGAGGGGGTGTGGACACACTTCTAGAGGCATGCCTAACGGTGTAAAGCATTAGACTGCCCCTTGTCTAGTGTCTGTCCCCCTCCTGTAACCTTTTAAATGCTTGATGCTCCAGTGACAGGTGCATGGCACCCGTTCACTGCTGTTCTGTTATGCAGTACAGCAATGGGCGTTCATACCTCCCTAACTGCCCCGTGATCGGGAAAATTCATTCCTGATCATGACAGAGGGACAGAGCCCTCAAAGAAATTTGGACGCTTGGGAGATATGGAATAGTCTTAATTCTAGCCCTTAGAAATCACTAAAATTAAACTGAGGGCCTGATTCAGACCCGCTCGCGAGCGCTCGCAAATGGGTCGATGGTGCCCAAGTGCGCATGCGCACGAGGGAGCCGGCTCCGTCGAGCGCATGCGCGAGACCCGAATAACGACGGCCAAGCCGTTGTTATGGGTCTCGCACTAAAGGGGGCGTGCTGTCGATGGTGATTGACAGAACGCCCCCTTTGGTGGGCGTGGCTGCCCAGAAGGAGGGGTTCCCATGGGAACGCCTACGCTGTGGGTCCGGCCCCACTGACATCACTAGTGATGTCAGTGGGAGTGCTTTTGGCTCTGATAGAGCCAAAAGCACTCCTGGGCTTGCGGCAGCGAGACCCTACCGCAGGGTCTCGTCGCAAGCCTGATGGTCGCGATGGTCATGACCATCGCGACCATCATCCGCTGTGGGTGGTCACCCACAGCTATGCGAGCGGCCAGGAGACCGCTCCAAAATGAAGGAGGGACGGCCCTGATTCAGAGCGAGCGCTCTGTCAGAGCGTCCGGCTCTGAATCAGGGCCTGTCTTCTGCGTAAATCTTCCAACCAATCAAAGCCTACCTGCGGACATAGCTGACAATCGGAAATTGTCCTTATTCCATAAGCATACTTGCCATTAGGGTTGTAGGTAGATCTAGAAACTCTATTTATTGTGATATATAAATAAAATACTCCACTTCAATCTGCAGTGTACCAATCCCAATTCACCCTGTCCATTCCCTAGAAAAAAAATCTACACTCTCTGTAGGAGCAGCAGGCAGGACAATACAGACAGGTGAAAGCTAAAGAGGGTTCCTGAAAGTTAAAACTGTTATTTATTCTCAGCACATTAAACCGGTACAGCTGACTTTATAGGTATATTTTTTTAAAGATATAATTTTTGTTAAGTTTGCACTTAAGGCTGATTCTGAGTTGGGAGCAAATGGAAAAGATCAAAGGTCTATTTACTAAGCAGTGTTAGGAGACAGAGTGAAAAGTGATAGGGTGCCAGCCAATCAACTCCTAACTGCCATCTCACAGGCTGTGTTTGAAAAATGACAGTTGGGAGCTGATTGGCTGGCACCTTATCACTTTTCACTCTGTCTCCTAACACTGCTTAGTAAATAGACCCCCAAATAACTTTGCACCTGGACAAACCATGTTACAAATACAATACAAGGGGTACAAATACTTTTTTTTTGCATGCAGGGTAAACACTGGCTGCTTTTACATGTAGCCCATAAATGCAGGGAAGCTTTATTTTTGCACTGCAATTTAGGTTTGAGTTGAGCATGCCCCTCTCACATCTAAATATCTCCTCCTCTGTACTTGCTCCTCTGTGCGTAATACTCCCGGTAGTGACGGCTGAGAGCTACAGTATAGCATTAAATAAGTTTGGAATCTTCCCATGGAATTATTGCTAACATAGCGATGGTAACTGAGATCTTACAGTTTGCACTTCATAATTGTCTTCAGATGCAGCTTCAGTCACAGAACGATCAACACGTTCATCATTATCACATCACGCTGCTGTAGAAGTACAATTAATATTTTCATTTTCAGTTTTGGAACCGCCCGGTAGTTTGTCAGGCCTTGCCTGGTGCCTCTCCATATGCTGGAACATGGCTGGCATTCCGAGTTCCATTCTCTGGCATCCTCATCTGACTTTCTGGGCACAAGCTATACATTTCAGCATTGCCATGTTATCGTGTCATGTTGTATTTTTGTAAACCTGTCACTTCCTACTTGTGTTGTTGCTGACTGTTTACATAATGTGTGTTCTTATATTCCTTGTATTTGGAACGTTCCTGAGGCCTGTTTGTGAGGTTGTAGGTGATGGGGAACGAGCAGACATGGCATTGTTTAGTATTTCATTATTGTGGAGGTAGCATGGGGGTATACATCTGTACTCTCCCGGAAGTCGCTGGAGGCTCCCAATTTTTAGGGTAACCCCATACTTGCCTACCCTCCCGATATGGTCTGGAGCCTCCCAAAAATCGCAGCCCGCCTGTACCCCCCGTTTGCGTGCGCTCCCCCCCAGCCGGCATCACCACTTGCGTTGTGAAGCGTGGGCGGGGCCGCGGTGACACGATGATGTTGCCACGCCCCTGTTCCGCCCCCAAAATGGGTCACGCCCCCTCCCCCCCCCCCCCCCCCCCACTGCAGTGCCGAGCTTCCTAGTGAAGTGGGCAGGATGGAGAGATTTTACGGGGAATTTTTGGTTCTGCGAGTAGGGGGCAGGGCTAAAATGATACAAATTGCATCATTTAGCCCCGCCCCCTGCTTGCGAACCAGCAAATCACAGCCTTTTTCCGGTGGTGGGACGGGGCCTAATGATGTATACAGTCCGGCCCCACCCCCTGATGATGTCACATCATCTACTCTCTGGGCTGCTCCCAGGGAGGAGATAGGAATGGTGGCAAGTACAGTCCAGGACACTCCTTAATTTCACACCCATGGGCTCCTGGAGGAGGATCTCTACTCTCTGCATACTGGGCCTGATTCACTTGCGATCGCAACTGCGATTACGCACGCAATCGGAAGTGTTTTTGCATTCTGCATGCGTATGCATCGCAGTGCGTGTGTGCGAACCGGCCACTGTGATCCGGACTGCGATCGCAGTAACTACGCAGAACCATCAGAGTAATTGACATGAAGTGCCATTTGTGGGTGGTGACGGGGGAGGTGGTGGGTGAAACGCAGGCGTACCAGTGCATTTGAATGCCATTGCAGGGGCGTGCATAAATTAGCCACTGTGATGCCGTACGCAGCCTGAGCACTCATAGCGTGCGATGAGGTTAGCAATTCCTGAGTAAGGTCAGGGCTTGTGCAAGCGTGCGTGAGGCTGCGATTGTACTCGATAGTACAAATGATTTTGCTGTCTTGCTAATCATTACGAATGTGTGTAAGGTAAAGTGGGCGCCCTTATGTAGTGCTGTGACGGCATATCGATCGAAATGGATTAGCATACTATCGCAGTGAGACTGTGTGCGTAAACGCTATTGCAATCGCAGTTGTAATTCGTAATGAATCAGGCCCACTGTACCTGCTGAAAGTCCACGTTATCACAGTTGTGGTTCTTGGACATAAAAAAGAGGTTTGGCATACAGTGCAGAAAAAGGGAGTGATCTGTTTGGAACTGGGCATAGAGGCAATCAATGTGTGCTCTGAGGGACTGGGGGCGTAGCCTATATTGCTCTGCATTCCATGTTGTCCGCAATGTTTTGAGTGATCTGGTATATCTTCAGAGACCTGCAAACATCGATACTTGCCCTGAAACGATCATAATCCAGAGAAACCGAGCAAGAAAAGTATGGTAGTACAATAATCATACTTGCCTACTTCTGAAAAAGGATTTCAGGGAGCTTGTGAAAGCAACACCTACGTAGCTTTAATTTTTTAATATAGCAACATATATTGGGGGTAAGGTGCAAATGCTATAGGAGGCTATGCTTTGAATCAAGTACTTGCAAGCCATACACAACATTTCAATGTACAAGGAAAGGGCTTGCAAAGATGGCCAATAAGTCTGCTCTTCAGCCCATCAACCCACTAACGTTGTGTTACCATAGTTGTGACTGTGCTTTAAAAATATGCAGACTTCTACTATTTTCTAACATCTTAAATTACCCTCTCTAACTCTCTACCTTCCACCAGGATGCAAGTCATCTCACATCCCCTGTAATGCAATCACCCTTGGGCACAGATCCCCTTTAATTGAGCACAAACCTTCTTTAATGAAGCACACAGGACCTGTAATGCAACACACATCCTTGGGCAAAGATCCCCTGTAATGGAGCTCACACACACCCAGTAATGCATCACACATGCCCTGTAGTGGAACCTGAATCTGTAAGTCAGCACACTTCCTTGGGCACAAATCGCCTGTAATTCATCAGACATCCTTGGGTATACAGCCGCTCATGTAGCCATCATTATGCAGGAGAACAGCAGCCATTTTCTTGTAGCATGCATCCTCGTAAGATTTTCCATCTGTGTTTCCTCCATGCTAGGAATAGAGTGATGATGTCATCACTGTTACTGTGTACACTCAGCCCTGAATAGGGAGATTCCTATACTCTTCCAGGAGTCAGGGAGATCATCACTACTTTGGTGAGTCTCCCTGATACAGTAGATGGGCATGGGTAGTTCTTTTCCTATAGATGTATTTGATGATCCTGTGAATACTTTCATCACAGACTGAACTTATTTCTCCCTTCTCGAGCTACTGTTAATAATTAAAAGGAAGAACTGATGGAAAAAGACTACAGACATGTACATATATGTTCTGTTTACAGTGATGGGTACTTTCTGCAAAATATTGTAATGATTTATGCTTCAGAGAATTTTTCTGCTGTACTTATTTGTAATACCAACACCAGTGTCATTCATTTTTTCTTCTATCTATGTAAACCAGGGGTTTTGGGAAATAATTGTACAGTAATTGTGTGTTTAATGAAAAGGTAATTATTTCCTTTTTGTGTAATATATATGGCCTGGTTACTGTATGTGAATTGCAGATTTGCTTTGCAATTCAGGGCAAGTGCCAACATTTGTCAATGCTCCTATGGCTATAGCCAGGTAATTGCAAATTCTGTAATGGTATTTATCATGTATAAAGCTGCACAAATGAGGATGCAGACATTGTTATTGTTCAAAGGTTCCATTTATCCCGAGGGGGATCCGGTCACATGGCCAGCGGTGACCATGTCAATATTCATAATGTCAACACCCCAGCGTCGACATTTGAATGTCGACAAGGTTCATTATGTTGATATTCTCAGAGTGCTGACGGTTATGGTTAGGCGTTGCTGGAAGGGTTAAGGTTAGGCTGTGGAGGAAGGTTAGTTAGGGTTAAGTTGTAGGGGGAGAGGGTATAGGAATAGGCACCAGGGAGAAGGCTAGGATTAGAGGAACAATACTTAACAAACGCCGCTCATCAGATGTCTGTGCCAGAACCGCTGCACATGTGACCGACGTGACCCGGAGGAACAAGCTGGAGCCGCTGCAGCCTCTGGGACCAGGTAAGTATCTCCATATGCATACAGCTTGGTTTGTAGGCATGCACAGAAAAATGTATGCACTTTATTTTGTGCCAGCTGGCGTCCAATGACCATCTTTTGTTGAATGCAGGACCTAATATAGCGCCTCATTTACTAACGAGTTTTATCACCAAAACGAGTGATAAATGTCACTGTGTATGATAATGGTGCTCCAGCCAATCAGCTCCCAACTGTCAACTGTTAGAAAAATGATAGTTGGGAGCTTATTGGCTGGAGCACCATTTATCATACACAGTGACATTTATCACTCGTTTTGGTGATAAAACTCATTAGTAAATGGGGGCCATGATTGGAAACTTAGCCAAACAATAGGCAATATCTTTGCAGTATTGCCAGTATTTTTTATTGTCTTTGTCAGTGACATTTTAAATTATGGGTTCTTATGTCAGGTTTTGTTTAGGGCTGAAATCTTAATGGAAATCTTACTTTTAAGTTCAGAGGTTCAGACGACACCAAACTATGGGTATGATTCAGAGTAGAGATGAGCGGTTCGGATTCTGTGGAATCCGAACCGCTCCGAACATTGGGGATCCGAGTCCACCCGAACCCTGTTCGGGTGTTCACCGCCTGACTCGGATCCCCGTTCGGGGCCGAACGGCGGCCGCCTGATGTCGGATTCTCACTAGAGAATCCGACATCAGGTCTCCTCGCGTGTAGGGCAGAGCGCAGTGATAGCGCTCTGCCCTACACAGACACAGACACACAGCCGCCAGCGGCAGCTGTGTGTTTGTTACAGCAGCCAATGAGAGTCACACAGACTCTCATTGGCTGCTGCACGGAGGGAGCCGGCTGGAGCTCACACATGAGCTCCGTCTTCCGGCTCCCTCCTCAGCGTGTGACAGAGCGGACGGCGCGGGAGCGGGGATACAGGTAAGTTTTATTTTTTTTATTTTTTTACTTGTCAAAGGTCCGGGGGCGCTACTGGGGGGGGGGGGTCTGCACTACTGGGGGGGTCTGCTACTGGGGGGGGGCTATACTACTGGGGGGGGCCATACTACAGAGGGGCCTGCTACTGGGGGGGCTATACTACTGGGGGGGTCTGCACTACTGGGGGGGGTCTGCTACTGGGGGAGGCAATACTACTGGGGGGGCCATACTACAGAGGGGCCTGCTACTGGGGGGGCTATACTACTGGGGGGGGTCTGCTACTGGGGGGGCCATACTACTGGGGGGGATCTGCACTATTGGGGGGCCATACTACAGAGGGGCCTGCTACTGGGGGGGGCTATACTACTGGGGGGGTCTGCACTACTGGGGGGGGTCTGCTACTGGGCAGGGCTATACTACTGGGGGGCCATACTACAGAGGGGCCTGCTACTGGGGGGGGCTATACTACTGGGGGGGGTCTGCTACTGGGGGGGGCCATACTACTGAGGGGCCTGCTACTGGGGGGGGCCATACTACTGGGGGGGCCTACTACAGGGGGGGCCATACTACAGGGGGGGCCCATACTACAGGGGGGGCTACTACTGGAGCAGCCTACTACTGGGGGGGCCTGCTACTGGGGGAGCCATACTACTGGGGGAGCCATACTACTGGGGGGGCATACTACTGGGTGGCATGCTAATGGGGGGCATACTACTGGGGGGGCCTGCTAATGGGGGACATACTACTGGGGGGGCCTGCTAATGGGGGGCATACTACTGGGGAGCATTCAACTGGGGGCACTGCATAGTGGACCGTACTACTAAGGGGACTGCATAGGGGGCACCACTGCTGGGGGACATTGTGTAAGGGACACCGCTACTGTGGGCATTGTGTAAAAGGGTCACTACTGTGGGCATTGTGTAAAAGGGGCACTACTGTGTGTCGTAACATAAATAAGAGACACTACTTTATGGTGTAATGTGAATCAGGCCCTATGTGCGGTGTAATGCTAATAAGATTGTGCACTGTGACTCCTAGGGCCGTAGCCCACTTTGTAAACAAGTACTGTGACTCTGCTGGCCGTACCCCACTGGGTGGGTGCACTACTTTTCATTTCTGCCACTGCTGTGTGGCAATGTGTCATAGATGTGCTTTATACTGTGGTGTCTGTGTCGTTGTGCCGCTGCTTTGTCGCTTAGTAACCAGTCAGCTCACTGCAACCTTTGGCCAATAATGTTGAAAACAATATTATAAGCTGTGATATGGTCTAAATTGACTGGAAATTAATGTTATTGAGGTTAATAATACTCTAGGAAGAAAAAAAAGACCAATTTATGTGATTTTAGCTTTTTTTGTCAATTTTTGTAAAAAAATCCAAATCCAAATCCAAATCCAAAGCCAGTCACCGCAGTTTGGCAAATCCAAATCCAAATCCAAAGCCGGACGACGAATTAGAACCAAATCCAAATCCAAATCCGGCAAAAATGGTCCGGCGCACATCCCTAATTCAGAGGTGCATGCTATTGCAGCCGCAACTGCTTCTTTTGCCAGAGTGGGACTGCGTCTTTCTGTTAATTCTGCAGCCGAGGGGATTCGTGCGCTGCATACTTACCAACTACCAGGTCAACTTCCTCCTTACAGCGTGGGGGGGGGGGACTGTGGCATGGCCATAGGTGGGCGATGCGGAGGTGGGGGGTGGGACCGCAATGATGTGATTGAGCAGCCACACTCCTAGCACCGCCCACCTATGGCCATGCCACGCCCCCCTGCTGTGAAAAGTAAGCCAGGGGGGGCAGCCAGAAAGTCGATACGGTAAGTATGCAGTGGGCATTTCTTTAACAAATCTCATCGGCTGCTGCATATAACAGGCACTGTAAAGTGGGGGGTGAGGCTACAATGACGCGATTCAGCACGAATCGCATCATCGGCCTGCCTGGACTGCTCACTAAGTGGGTGTCGACGCAGCTGGGAGCACCACCCAATTTTTGTGAGCCTCCCGGCTGTTTTGGGTCAGAATGGACCACTGGTTGTGGTGCAAATCCACCACTTTGCGCATTGAGATGCACCAACGACCGCATTAGTCGCACCATTTGACGCTCCATCTGAGATTGCACCAGCTCTATAGCAGGTGCAATTTCTCTGTGTGAACACTGCGACACTTCCGCATCTGGCTAGCCACCCCATTACCACCCAGAAACGCCCACCGAAATTGCTTCTCTCTACGTCCTAATTTGTTCTACAGCTCATTTAGAGGGTTCTAGTACACACACTAGTAGGAACCTTTCTGCTGTACACTTGTTTTTACCTGCACTTCAAAGCAGATTACACACCCACAAATACTTGTTTTAATTAGAGATGATGGGGTCCGGTTTTCAGAGAACCGAACCCACCCGAACATAGGGGATCTGAGTTCGGCTCGGGGTTTCCCGCCTAACTCGGAATCCAAAACGACGCAAAACGTCATCATCCCGCTGTTGGATTCTCGCGGGTTTTGGATTGTATAAAGGTCCCGGTGGTCAGCACCATTTTCATTCCGGCTGTGGAGAGTGTACAGAGCAGATGTGCTGTGTTCTTCTATGGTGCATTGTGTGTTGTTGTCCTTGACTTGTCACTATTTGTTCAAGGGTGCAGTGTTGTCAGGCTGGGGCTGCAGTACATAAAGTGGGGGGTGCTGCTGTGTCACTCACTGTTCTGTCAATCAAGGGGCAGGGGCTGCTGTTCATAAATGGCTGCTGCTGTGTTGTCCATAAAGGGACTAGGGCTGCAGTACATAAAGGGCTGCTTCTGTGTTATCCTGTCCATCAAGGTGCTATGGCTGCAGTTCATAAAGGGGTGTTGTGTTGTCCAGGAGTGCTTTGTCAATCCAGGGGTGCTCTTCCCCAGTGTACAAAAAATAAAAGTGTGCTACCAGGTAGTTACTAGTTAGTTACTAGTTATGTTATTATTGTTTGGTGACACTGCCGGCCAGACCACAATTTATCATCCACATATTTGTGACTCTGCAGGTGGTCTGTCCGCACTCCGCTGCTCCACAGGGGTGGTTTGTTGTCCATAAATAGAAGTGAAATATAAAAATTAACATTCCTCAAAAATAAAGAAAGGATATTTTTATCTTGTGTATGTGTTTTAGCAACTTAGCTGCGCTGTTATTGTTCGGTGACACTGCCGACCAGACCAGAGTTTATCATCCACGTATTGTGACACTATAAGTCAAAGTGCAATGTGTTATTTTTATTCATAAATAATCTTGTGACACTGTAAGTGGTAGCGCAGTCTAATATTTAACTTTCCTCAATTTTGAATAAATGATTAGTCTATACACAGACTACAAGACCACAACAAAGTGCTAACTAACATGCGTAATATATAAAACATAATGACATCACTGTAAGTAGCATCGCAATGTTATTCTTTTCTTATTCATAAAAAAATCTTGTGACACTGTGTGGTAACACAGTGAGTTATTTTCTTATTCATAAAAAATATTGTGACACTGTAAGTGGTAGTGCAGTGTGTTATTCGTTTCTTCATAAAAAATATTGTGACACTAAGTGGTAGCGCAGTGTGTTATTCGTTTCTTATTCATAAAAAATATTGTGACACTGTAAGTGGTAGCACAGTGTTTTACTCTTAAAAAATCTTGTGACACTGTAAATGGTAGCACGGTGTGTCATTCTTTTCCTATTCATAAAAAATCTTGTGACACTGTAAGTGGTAGCGCAGTGTGTTATTCTTTTCTTATTAATAAAAAATATTGTGACACTGTAAGTGGTAGCACAGTGTTTTACTTTTAAAAAATCTTGTGACACTGTTAGTGCTAGCGCAGTGTTTTACAGTACTCTTAAAAAAATCTTGTGACACTGTAAGTGGTAGCGCAGTGTGTTATTATTTTCTTATTCATAAAAAATATTATGACACTGTAAGTGGTAGCGCAGTGTTTTACTCATAAAAAATATTGTGACACTGTAAGTGGTAGCTCAGTGTGTTCTTCTATTCTTATTCATAAAAAATATTGTGACACTATAGGTCATTGATACCACAGTGTAATATTTAAAATTGGTACAAATTGACGTGTGTATAACCCACTTTGTTGATATAGAGAATAATCAGTTGAGAGGAGAGCAGGAACCACATACTAGGGCTGGATCTGCTGCCAGTGCCACCAGTCATGATGATTCTAGTTCGTCTATGTCATCTACTAAAGCCGATGCCCAAGGGCATACAGGGCTTAAGTCAGGGCATCTAAAATCAAAGAACCAATAATTTACATTGGTAAAGAAAAAAACATCAAAGGGAAAGTTAGCTGCAGAAAGACATAAAATTGGCAATATGGCTTTCACTATACGAAGTGGCAAGGAGAGGCTAAGGCCTTGGCCTTTATTTATGAATGGTGGTCCTGCCTCTTATGATGATGGGAGACGTTATTCCTGTAGACATTTAAAAAAATGAAAATCGTTAAGGTACAGGAACCAACTGTGCACGTTTAGAAATGTCACAAATCCCTGAGAAGAGTCTAAGTGTGTCGGCAGGTGCCATGTGTTAGCCTGATCTTTCCAAACCTGTTTTTGAAGAGGAGCCTCCTTCCACAACATTATGCATCCTCTGCAAATGTGGGGATGAGCAGCACAAGTCAACATGCTGACATAGAAATTGAGGATGCTTCTGTGGAAGTGCACGAGGATGAGGAGGATATTTGTGTAGCTGACACGAATGATGATTCTGATTATGAGGATGCTGATGATGAGGATGTTGTTGATGAGGATGTTGTTTGTGTTAATCAGGCCCCAGTTGCCCATCATAAGGAAAAGCCCATTGTCATGCCTGGTCATGAAACAAAATAATTCACTTCTTATGTGTGGAATAATTTCTATACAAATCCGGACAACAATTGTCAAGCCATCTGTACCCGTTGTCATGCCAGAGTAAGTAGAGGTAGGGACCGTAACCATCTAGGAACCTCCTCCCTGTTACGTCATCTACAGCGCATCCATCAAAAGTGTTTGCAAAGTTCAGAAATTTTGGATAAAAAGGTAACAACAAGCAGTCCAGGGTCAGCTAGCTCCATTCTCTGTGCTAGATTCAAGCACCTGGCATCTACACAACCACAAAAATATCTTGCAAGGCAAGTAAAGAAGACTCAATAGTGTTCATAAGAAGCTATAGTGTGGGATATATTTGGTTTGACCAGATATTTTATTCACAACACGGCATTATCATTAATTGTTCATTACTGGGATGTTTTTTATGGACAACACATTACTATATCTTTATCTCTGGTGTCAAGTCTGACTGATTTGGGCGCATTTTGTCTTTGCAATGCTTCTTGCAACAAAAACAACCTAACACCCCTGAAATCCTTAACAGTCTTGATACTTTTCTGTTGCTTCATGAGGAACTAGTCTTTCTCACTCTCTCATCACTCATTTTTATGAGTGACAGCAGAAGTGGATAGACACTTATGTGACTCACTTTATTCTATTAATCTCATTACTCCACATGGATTTATATCACTCTATGTTTGTAATGATAAAAATGTTATATGTGTAACTGCAGAGAGTTTATATTATACACAATTCATTCATATACTTTTTGACTAAAATAATGAATATACAAAGTAAATATTCTTGTGATTGATTAGAATTTAATTGATTACCTGCTTGTATTTATTTACCATCTAAGGAAAGGATAAATATTTTAAATATCAAGCATTCAGCTCATACTATAATCCTTATACTTTCCTTATTCAAAGGTTATAAAAATAATGGTGACAATGAGTCCATGATTGCTCATACGAGCTAGATGTATATCATAATTACACACTAATATTGCAGGTGAATATCGTTGGTTGAACTAGCTCAATTTGCTGTTCAACTATACCTCCCAGATATTATTTGTTATATATGATTGATGGAATTAGGGTACATACCCATATTACAACAAATGTGTATGTTTGCATATATGTATGTGTATATATATGTATAAATTGTTGTGTTTTCTATATTTTGTCTCACCTTGTTATTTTGGTAATAACTATTATGATTATATGTTGATAATGGTAATTCTCTGCATATGTGTTGGAACCTGGAGATGATTATTGATTGATTATTGTACTACTTAAACATTGTGGAAGATATAATTTTTGTATGATCAGAAAATTCTTACACCTTTTGTTTATGTCTATGACATATGTAAATCGTATAATTTTTTGTACAGGATCATACTAATTACATATTTTCTTCCCACTTAATTTGAATGAACTATTTTATAACCTAATATACTCAGCTAGTGTTTATGATTTAGAGATACCTATTTCTCATTTATTTAATTAGGATATATTATATATTTTCTCTTAGGAATTTTTTTGTGATCATATTCGCCGTATTTTCGAGAAACAACTAATTTTTTGTATTTATTTCTCATATATTTTACGAGTATACTAATAAAATGTAATATTTTAATTTAATCATCATTTCATATTATTTTGATACATAGAATAATTTTGATTTAAGAGTGCCCCACAAAGGAGTCTTCTTTACTTGCCTTGCAAGATATTTTTGTGAATACTTTGACCTTTCTGACTCCAGGGTGCACCACCAACCCATATTTGAATCTAAAATAGATGTTTTGAATCTACATGATTATATTATTGTTGTTTTTTTTCTATATTTGATAATTGACAGACATTCCTGTGCAGAATCCTTTTTCCACATTCCCCCTTCCCGTTTGTAATTTTGTATCTACACAACCACACCTTCATTAACAATATCCTTAATCATGATCAGAAGTAGTCCTGCATCCGATTTAATAAGGCTAACTCATTCGCCCCCTATCCTGGATTCCTCAGAAGAATCCTTGAGTGCTGCTGTTGAGAGCAGATCTTCATCCCAGAAGGGGAACAGGAAGACTATTAGTAGTAGTTCTACAAAACAATTGACTGTTAAACAATCCTTTGCAAGGGGGAGCAAATTTGACAGCAGTCGCCACCAGCAGAAGAAAACTATAATGCTAAAGCATAAGGTGGGCTTCTGCTCCCACCTGCACACACAATTATCAATACTTAGAAAAATAGGTAACATGAGCCATATGAGGCCTTGGGTAATAAAAACACAGATCCAGAACTAGAATTAATGTTTAATTCAAGAATATCTTCAAAGCTTTGTTACAAAAAGATACAAGAATATAAGGACTGATGTTATGAGTAAAATATTATTTGTAATTGCCTCCCCTCCTCCCTCATAAATTTGCTTCGGAATCAAAAAATTTAATAAAATTTACTACTAATCAACCGTTCCTTTCCCTGTTTTCAACTACATACATACTCCAACTCCTTCAGGCCTCTTGAATAATAAAAACATTTGTTTCTTGATGTGCCATGTTGGAAGTTGAACTGCCACAGCTGCTGCAATCTTTGACATGCGATTGCTGAATGCCGAAAATGCCCAGAAATGGTTATGGCAACAGAAAGCATTTTCTGCATGCCTCTTTAAGTTTAAAAAATATTCTGAACCACCAAGTTGATTTTGTGGGCAAAACATGGGACATATTGTTCACCCATGCTCTCCCCTCCTCCCTCATAAATTTGCTTAGAAATAAAAAAATTAAATTAAAATTTACTATCCCTGCCTTTAACTACTTACAGTACCGGGCCTCTTGATTAATAAAAAAATATGTTTCCTTATGTGCCATGTTGGCAGTTGAACTGCCATGTGTTTGTGCCGCCCACTGCTGCCGCTTAGCTTAGTCAGCCGGCTAGTTTGGTGCAACTTTTGGGCCTAAACTGGATGAAAACAATATTGTGAGCTGTGAGGTGGTCAAAATTGATATTGAGGTTAATAATACTGTAGGAACAAAAAAAGGCAATATTATGTGATTTTAGTAGTTTTTATAAATTTTTGAAAGAAAATACAAATCCAAAACCAAAACACGCAAGGGCGGTTTTGCAAAACCAAATCCAGATCCAAAACCTCGAAGGAGATACAGATCCAAAACCAAAACACGGGGTGGGCGCACATCCCTAGTTTTAATCTTAATTCTGTCGATAAATGCACTTTGATTTGTAAATACTGCAATAACCTCATCCTTATATGGTCCTTTAAAAACAGACGGCACCAACACATTTGAGGGTCCTGTCCATCATCGGCCAACGATGATTAAGTATTCATCTTGCTGCAAGGGATACTTAAATATCCAACTCACAGTGTGGTAAACTTTACACCAGAGCAATTCATCATTGCTCCAGCGCAGGGACAGCTGCTCCGAAAATTAGTAGCGCAGCCTCTCCCCCGAGGAAACGCATGCATAAAGCTGCTGGGGAGGAGGTGGGGAGGATCCTTCTTTGCATCCCCAGAACTCCTTCTCATTGGAAGGAGCGTCGATCTGAAGATAGCGCTTGTTCTCTCAAGCAAACTTCAAAAACTTTCAGTTTTCAGAGTTTGCGGAATGTCATGTGGTCCTATTTGGATCCCTGATGATGAATGGCCTGGTAACCTAAATATGCAGATGGTTACCAGGCCATTTATCGTTTGATGAATAGGCACCTGAATATCTTAATTTTGTAATTAAATTCAAGTTCTATGGAAAATTATATGAGATGCAAGTTTCAATATATTGCACAAGTTAAGAGTAAATTGTGTTTTGATGACTACAGTTGTGTCCTCATACACCTAGCGTACATACACCATGCAGCGCGAGAAGTGCAGTGCAACTGCACCGCTCCGAGAGGTGTAACATACTGTACAAACTTTTTCTTAAAATTTTGCATCTTATTTGCATCGCAGACGCAGGGAAACACCACTCACAGAGTACTATAGATGCTGGGCTGTGACTTTAACCGCACACAAATTAATTTAAAACATGTACAAAATCACAGATGAAGCACAGTGGAACTTGGCCTGAGAAAAAGCTGCGGCCGCTGCAGCTTTTTCTCACGCCAAAAAGATTCAGACTTGTTCGCACACAGATATGCAAAACAAATGTCGCACATCAAATTGATCTGTGCAATCCGAATTCCGAACCGCAAAAAGATCAGAACCCCGAACCGGATATACCCGGATCTCCTCAGGAGATTAGAACCGCGACTCGGATTTACCTAGATTCACGAAATTCGGGTGAATTCGGATTTCTGGAGAACCGAACCTCACATCTCTAATGAGGACACATCTGTATAGCCAGCATTGCACAATTAAACAGTTTTAAAATTCATGAGAGCTGAAACTTGTGTTTTCTATTGCAAAAAGCTTCAGCTGTGACTGCCAGACTCCCTACTGGGGCTTCATCCCTGGTTCCATTGGGGTAATTCATACTCCAAACACCCTTTGGCAGTATCTTTTTGCCTTATTTGCTCATGGTTGCATAGCCCTTAACCTCTCTTCCCCCACTGTGAAATTACACCATCAATCCCTTGGATTGTCCACTTCACTGGGGTAGTGAACATCACCCAGGAGGCTGGTCTATTCTCTCCGGAGTCCTGCAGAGCTCCCCGTCCATGGCTCTATGGGCCTGATTCAGGGATGTATAATAATGTTAGTGTTCACTCTAGCTACGGTGGCAGGCAGAGAGGGGGCGTGGCCATTGATAAGGGGGCGTGTCTATAAGACGCGTCCCCTTTTCGTCACTCTTGGAGGCGTGCCTGACACTTACTGACACGCCGGGCAGCCCCCAAGCGCTGCCGACAGGGAGAATAGATGCCGTCTATTCTCCGCCGGTGACCGAGTCACCGCACATTTCCCCACCCACAGGACACTGCGACCCACAGGTGAAGACGGCACCCGCAGGCTGTGAGGGCAGGGCGCTTTTTGCCCTTCTTCTGGAGAGCAGGGTGCTTTTTGCCCTCCAGAAGGAGGGCAGGGCGCTGCGCCCCGCTAAAACAGCCTAGCGGGAGCGCTATAATGTAATTGCATCTGTGATTTCGCATGAAATGCAGCTGCGAAAATATGCTGTTTCCAAAGCTTATGTGTCAATTTTATTGTAAGTGCAATATATTATTAAATTCTTGTCTTTTAAAAATGATTTCTGCACTATTTCCCTTTATATGTGTCTTCCCTGATTAATGCTACTGTGAAGTGCAAAGAGCAAAATCACAACTAATCTACTACTGTATAAAAGGAATTTCTCATGAAGCCTACACTGAACAGACCAGTGCTGTTTTTTTAAAGGATCATTTACGGTGACCATTTCCTACCTTTATTTGTGTGAATACCACAAATGGTGTTTAACTAGACACTTTGGAACTGTATAAGACAAGTTATCATCTTTGTAATTATACCTACCGGGTGAGCGCTATGTTTTTAGTGTAATTACTACTTATCTATTGTGTTCTATTTGAGTAATTCTGGATGTTCTTACTCGTGTTACACTGACTAAGCTGCATTTCTGGTTTAATTGCGCACCTTCCTAGTTTTTTCTGTTCTAAATGCCTATCCACAAAATTAGCTCAGCCAGTATTACTTAGGGGACTGTCACTGACACTGTTGGTGGCACTGCCCAACAAGGACAGTGTCACTCAACCGGACAGTCTAATAGACACTCAGTGACAGTGATAGTGACAGTCACTAGTCTAAGATAAGCTAACTAACCTAGCCTAGCCGCTGCCTAGCCTACCCTCCTTCCCATCCCACAGTCTTGTGACAAATGGCGCTGAATCACCGCTGGAGGGACTTATATGAGATCCAGAATTCGTGAGATCCAACGCCGGGAAGATAATGTCGTGCCACATTTTTTAATCCGAAAATGGAGCAGGGATTGGAGCCCTCGGATATGCAAAGTTCAGGTGGGTTCGGTTTCCGGGAAACCGAACCCGCTCCTCTCTAATGAAAACACACTGATCCTTTTCAGAAAACACATGTAGCCATAGGGATCATTGTGCCAGGGTTGCCGACTTTCTGGCTGCCCCTTCCGGGAGGGAGCAGCCACATCGGCAAATCAAGGGGGCGTGGTTGACATTTGTGGGCGGAGCGGGAGTGTGACCACGCGATCACGTAATTTTCGCCCCACCCCCGCTACACAATGGCGAAATTACCGGCATGGGTGTAAGCTCAATCAGGGAGTTTGCTAGGGTATATTTACTAAAGTGACAGTTTTAAGAAATGGAGATGTTTTGTTGCCCATAGTAACCAATTCTACTTAACATTCAACTAGCACCTTCTAGAAGATAATAGCTAGAATCCGATTGGTTGCTACAGGCAACATCTCCAATTCTAAAAACTCTCATTTTAGTAAATATACCCCCTAGACTCTTCAGGGAGTCGGGGAGATTGCTGCTATTTCAGGGAGTCTCCCTGGCAATCAGAGAGAGTTGGCAAGTATGGATCAGACACGCCTGCGTTTGCCTAGCCACCCCCTGCTGACTACAGTTCCTGCAACTCATTTTGTGAATGGATCCTCTGTACGGGCGTAATCGCAAAACAATCGCTTCTTGTGGCAAACAATCGCTTGATCTGCATAAAAATCGACATTGCGTACATCTCTGAATCAGGCCCTATGACATTAGAATGCTGATATAAAGGGTCCCATTTATTAAACTAAATACCAGTGGCATACTTAATTTAGTATCGCAGTGATTCACACAAATAAACCACCTGTATTTTGTATTACTTACCTCGCCAGCGAGGTCCAGCGATGTCCCCCTCATCGGCGATGTCCTCCGCTTAGCTGCCGGCAGCCTATTGCTACCAGCGATAGGCTTCTATGTAATGTGCATGCGTGACGGCGAGTCTGCACATGACTGTTTAACCCGGAGGGGCCCCGGCAGTGCTTGGAAGGCTTCGCTAAAGCCGGAAAGGCTGCTGCCGGCTCCCCATTGAGATGCAATGACAAACAGTGGTGATCTTAGATTACCGCTGTTTGTTAAATATTGAAAGACTGATATATCCCCTTTAGCGAGTGCTGAAGGGGATATGTATCATTGTTAAATGGGGCCCTTAAACTACGTAGTTATGCCTTTAAGAATAATGATAGTGGTTGCTAAGAAATGCCAAGGGAGTAGTGGTATGGGCGATGCACACAGTGTAGCAGCACTGTACAGCTTGCCTGCAGTGACACGTGTTCAGCATCACAGCCCAGCTGGTAAAGACTAAACAGACTAGGACTAAGGGGCATATTCAATTAGACGTGAAAAGCAGTTTTCCGCGGAAAAGTATCGTGGATGACGTAATTTCGCCAGGCGAAAACTTGTCTCCGTATTCAATTTAAAAGATTTTTTGCGTCGGCGGAAAGTCAATGCAATGGAATGGGTGAAAAAGATTCGCCTATGAAAGCAGGGTGGAAAAAAGTGCAGAATTGCGGTTCTGGGTGCAAAGGTTGGGAAACCACCCTGCAACCTTGGGACACCCCCAAAAAGGTTAACTGCATAAAAAAAAATAATAAAAAAAAAACACCCCAAAAAATTACTTTGAAAAGGGGCGATAAAGTACAAAGTTGGGGTACAAACTTAAAAAGTAGCTAAATAGACTTTAGGGAGGTCTGCAAGTATGGGGGTGTTTTTTTAATCAGGTGCATGCAGACGGTGCATTTTTTTTACGATTTTTAAAACTTCACTTTTGCGATTTTTAACCATGTTAGCACCCATTTTAATGTACCCCAAATTTGCTGGGACTAGTTATTTTCGCCCCAAAAAACTGCTAAATGCTATTCTTCACCAAATACGCAAATTAGCAGCTAATGAGAGCATTTAAGCTTCAGTAGAGCTATTCGGGGGAATCTACATAGATCCCCAATATTAGTGTGTCTTTTGGGGGGTGTCAGGCTGATTTCCCCAAATCTGACAGCACTTTTCACCTGTTTGAGTATTGCCGGGTCCCGTTTTTGTGTCCTTTGGAATTGAATAGCGGGGCCGCGCTTCAAACGTTTTCATGTTCAAAACATGCGAAGTCGGAGAAAAGTATGGCAGGAAAAACCTTTCCGACTTTGTGCTAATTGAACATCCCCTTAAGCGGATGATGCTACAGACAGGTAAATAATGCCAATGGTATAACAGGGCCTGATTCAGAGGTGAACGTTATTTAATTAGTGACTGCGTCTTTGTATTCAGCGGAACTGCGAGTACATGCTAATGCCGCAGCCAAACAGAGTTAGGGGGTCATTCAGACCCGCACGCGAGCGCAGGACGCTTGCAAGCGGGTCGATGTTGCCCCACTGCGCATGCGCACGACGGAGGGAGCTCCGTCGTGCGCATGCGTGAGACCCGGCTAGCGACGGGCTCTCCGTCGCTCCGGGTCTCGCACCAAAGGGGGCGTGCTGTCGATGTTGATTGACAGCACGCCCCCTTTGGTGGGCGTGCCGGGGGCGTGGCTGCCAGACGGAGGCGTTCCCATGGGAACGCCTACCGTCTGAAGCCGGTCCCACTGACATCACTAGTGATGTCAGTGGGAGTGATTTTGGCTCTGATAGAGCCAAAATCACTCCAGGGCTTGCGGCAGCGAGACCCTACCGCAGGGTCTCCGTCGCAAGCCCGATGGTCGCGATGGTCTTGACCATCGCGACCATCATCATGGACGCTCGCATAAGCTGTGGGTGGTTACCCACAGCTATGCGAGCGTCCAGGAGGACGCTCCATTTTCATGGAGGAGGGCCCTGATTCAGAGCGAGCGCTCTGGTCAGAGCGTTCGGCTCTGAATCAGGCCCTTAGTCCCTCCGTACACACATGAACACTAGTGTTCATTTGTGTTGGGAGACAATTAACCTACCGGGATGCATTCGGGAAGCAGGCTGACATTATACCGACAGCCGGCTTCCTGACTGTCATATCCCGGCGAGGGTGAAATGCCCGGCGCCTAGATGTAGACGCCGCTCAATTCACCAATGCCGGGAGACCGACATCCCGATCGAAGGGATGCCAGGCACTGAGAGCGGACAGCCGTGCGAGCGGGGGGAGGGGGGTTAGGTTTAGCACACCCGGGGGGGACTTAGGGTTAGGCACCCCCCTGGGAGGGTTAGGGTTAGGTTAAGGGGAGGAAGGGTTAGGGTTAGGCACCCCAAGTGGGAACTTAGGTTTAATCAGCGGGGAAGGGGGGGTTAGGGTTAGGCGCTTACAGGGGGGGATTAGGGTTAGGCACTTGGGGAGGTTAGGGTTAGGCACCACTAAGGAGGGTTAGGGGGTTTAGGTTAGTCATTACTTACTTTACGATGATCGGGATTTCCAGCGATTTTGGGCTGCCGCGATCTGTTCCAGTGTCGGGCTGCCACTGCCGGATACCAATTCCAAACCAGTATATTTTCGAAGTTTGGGAGAAAACCGTAGCACCCGGAGGAAACCCACGCAGGCATTGGAGTAGGAATCGAACCAACGTCCTCAGTGCTGTGACGCAGTAACGCTACCCATTACACAGTCTGTGCTACCCACTGTTTAAGAAACAGTACATTTTGGTGTGCGATGTATCTCCAGTTACCCTAGAACTAGGTATTAAAGCAAAGAGATAAATAATAATACTAATGTGTGGGCCATTGAACACAGTGAGAGAGGGAGTAGTCATTGTTTGGAGGGTATGGCCAGTAGAGGGTTGTCAGTGAGCAAACCACATTTAAAAAAACATCTGCAATCCTGTGATACAAAGGGTTTTGCTGGGTACAGTTCTTCCTAAAGTAGAAAACAGTAATAAGTTCTGAAGGAGCAGATACATGAAAATGTAGCAAAGCACATCAGCAAGCCAGCAGGTCCCATATTGCTTTTAATGCTCTTCCTACTGGTAACATCAGAGTGCAAATTTCTGTCTTCAGCTTGGAGTACAGTACTTCATTCCACTGTTCAGCTCCCAGTCTGACAATAGCGGTAGACTGAGAGTAGTTCCCATGATTCACGTTCCAAAATCTGGGCATTTTCTCCTGCAGATCGGTACCTGATGTGTTGATGACATCTAGTCACCGTAGGTGTATGGAGCATATGTAGTATAGTGTTCAAAGTGTCACATAACATAAAATTGCCTGGTTACCCAGACTTAGGGACCTATTTTAAAGAAAAGTGGCGTAGTCCGAAAATTATCGCATCATGTCACAGAGATTTGGATTATCATGGACCAGTTTCCGGGAGACAGGCTCCGATTATAGCCAGTCCCAGTGATGACTAAAAAAATCATATAATCAGACACCGCAATTGAAGGTTACTGGTTTTAATGGTACTTATATTATGTTCATGTTTATTAATGTTAAACAACAGCGCTGCTAGTTTTCCATTTTTAGATATTACTTTACTTCTGGGTTCGGACCCAGACGCACATGTGCAATGCAGTGGGATTGGGAAGAGGTCCAGCCTACTAGAGAGGGATAAGACCCTTTTCCAGTCAGGCTTCCCCCATAGGGAACATTCATGGCTGCCAAGGGCTTCAGTGGGCCCTGATACTGGAGGTGTGGCCAAGGGGGCGTGCCCACACCAGCTGGGTGCCGCTGCAAAGATGCCATTAGCAGTGTACTGGGGTGAGGGCATTACCACACCATATATGGGAGTGTGGTTTTGCCTCCCAGCATGACCAGGCCCCTGGAGAGGCCCGGGTACTTGGTACATGCCCCATCCCCCTCTCAATGCCACAGGTCCTGATGAAAGTGCCACACATAAAGGGAACTGAAACGTTGCCAGTCACTATGCTGTTGTGACTAAGGGCCTGATTCAGACAGCTCACGAGCGCATAGCGCTCGCACGTGGGTCGATGGTGGCCCAATGCACACGCGTGGCGCAATCCCCGTAGTGGATGTCGATGTTGATCGACAGCTTGCCCCGTTTTGTAGGCGGATAGGTGGGTGGCTGCACAAACGGAGGCGTTCCTGAAGGAACACCTGCCGTTTGTGGGCAGCCCTACTACCATCACTCGTAATGTCAGTAGTGGACTTTCTGCTCTATTAGAGCAGGAAGTTCACTCGGCATTGCGAGTGCTGAAACCCTACCTTAGGGTCTCCTCGCAATGCCGATGGTCGCGATAATTGTGACCATTGCCAAGCCGCTCGCACAAGCTGTGGGTGGTCACCCACAGCTATGCGAGCGGCCTGGAGGCGGAAATAATAATTTAAAAAAACGCCCTGATTCAGAGCGAGTGCTCGCAAACAGCGAGCGCCTCTGAATCAGGCCCTATGTCTCTATTGATTAGCCAGTAGTGCTGCAACCACGTTTGGCTTTGTCTATTTATTCTGTGCGAGCACCCGGCAAGGCATACTGTATACAGGGAGAGCCGGACCTCTGTGGACTCTATGTATATATATATATATATATATATATATATATACAGTAAACAATGTTACAGCACCCACATCCCTTGAATTGTAATCCAGCAGGGTACTCCACTACAGAGAAAACCAGATAGGTACTCCATGTATATAGCCCAAAAATTGGCTATCCTAGTAGCCAAACTGAGGGCACTCACCGCTATTTGTAAATAGCAATCAATCAGTTTTAATTAAAAAAATAGCATATCGCCATATTTTGTAGTCGATGTTTCGACCCATGGGGGTCATTCTCAAGACAAATCACCACAGACAAGTGTCCAGCATGCTGAGTAGAGGCATACTGGCTATACCCCTTGAGCTCCCTTATAAAGCCCACAGAATCAGCATTGATTCAATTAGCTTAATTATAACCTCATACACATGAGCAAAGAACATCGCAATAGTGATTATCAATATAGCCACATACCTGATAGTCAAGGGGGTAGAGGCATCACACACAGCTAACATAACCCAAGCCGCACTGTGCTTGTAGCAGCCTGCCAAGCAGCACGTGTGACGATACTACTTCCGTGTTTGAAACAACACCGGAAGTGTCAGCACATATCGGAGCTGCATCACTACAGTTACTAGGCAACATGTCTAGCTTGCGGGTCACGAAGCAACCCAGCCCGGAAATACAGTTAGTTACTACTCGGCATTCTCACTTTTCAGGAGAATATTCTGAACATAGCTTATGTGTCATATAGTCTAAATATCACAACGCTGTATTCATTATAATGCTGATTACTTAGGGGCTGAATAAACGGAGCTTATGGTGTGTGTTACATCTCAAACAATACACAATATTAACCAAAATATCAAAGCATAATACCAATCCAATACATACAATAAGACAAATAACCACACAAGAAACAACAGAAAAAATAATAAAAAAATTATACACAAAAAGACAAAAATAAGAAAATTTCAAATATCATCAAATATATACCAATTATTAATAATAAAATCAGTATGGCAACAATGGCTGCAAATATATTGTGTTCCATACTCATAATAGATATTCACTAGTGTAAGTAATAGCGGAGGGTTAGAGGGACACAAAATCATCAGTGCAGAAAGATTCTCAACGGGTTGTTTTCATTCAAACCACAGGGAACTGTCGTATTCAAATTATAAATCCATCGAGCTTCCCGCTTGCGCAGTAACAATTCCCGATCACCTCCTCTAATCAGTTTTGGGACATGATCTATTAACATACATCTTAAGGACGAAACCTGATGTCCATGGTTCAAAAAATGTTTAGCCACCGGCTTGTCCGCTTTCTTGGAGTCCAAGGCAGCTCGAAATGAGGCACGGTGGTTTGCCATCCTTTCATGGATGGGCCTCGTAATCATTCCAATATAATATAAACCACACGGACAGGTAAGAAAATATATCACAAAATCCATTGTACAGCTAAGTTTGTGTCTGATTTTAATTTTCTTGCCACTATGCGGATGGAGAAATGTGTCACCACTTATCATTGCACGACAAGTGATACATGAGCCACATTTAAAACAACCAGTCTTAGTGGTATTAAGCCAAGGAATAATCATAGTTTGTGGTTGCAGCATAGGACGCATCAAAATATGATTCATTGCTATTTACAAAAAGCGGTGAGTGCCCTCATTTTGGCTATTGGGATAGACAATTTTTTGGCTATATACATGGAGTACCTATCTGGTTTTCTCTCTAGTGGAGCACCCTGCTGGATTCCTGTAACATTGTTTACAGTGTATCTATGGATCCTAGTGTTAGAATCCTCTACATGCACCCACCAGCTATACTGACTATTTGTTGACTTTTCTTTTGATATTGGATTTTCATTCCTGCCTGCTGATAATGTGTATACTGAGTTTATGCTCCTTGTACCAGTGTGTCTTATTATATGCACCCATGTGCATTGTCTAAGATTAGAATTTTTGTTCTAGTCTTTTATCTGATATTTATGTTCTTTTTTTTTTATTGTGTTCCATATATAATATACCTTGTGCCAGGCCGTATGACTCATTGGTTTACTGTATTTCTCCTATATTGATTACATCTATTCTACTAATACCATTATGACACAAACTGGGTTTAGTGTATTGGATGATGACTTAACTGCACTTGCAGAAAATACACTCATATCCTTACCAGACGACGACGCTGACAAAATTTATTTTAATTATTCATTATAATGAATACAGCGTTCTGATATTTAGACTATATAACACATAAGCTATGTTCAGAATATTCTCCTGAAAAGTGAGAATGCAGAGTAGTAACTAACTGTATTTCCGGGCTGGGTTGCTTCGTGACCCGCAAGCTAGACATGTTGCCTAGTAACTGTAGTGACGCAGCTCCGATATGTGCTGACACTTCCGGTGTTGTTTCAAACACGGAAGTAGTATCGTCACACGTGCTGCTTGGCAGGCTGCTACAAGCACAGTGCGGCTTGGGTTATGTTAGCTGCGTGTTATGCCTCTCCCCCTTGACTATCAGGTATGTGTCTATATTAATAATCACTATTGCGATGTTCTTTGCTCATGTGTATGAGGTTATAATTAAGCTAATTGAATCAATGCTGATTCTGTGGGCTTTATAAGGGAGCTCATGGGGTATAGCCAGTATGCCTCTACTCAGCATGCTGGACACTTGTCTGTGGTGATTTGTCTTGAAAATGACCCCCAGGAGTCGAAAAATCAACTACAAAATATGGTTATATATATATTGTGACACAGTTAGGTTAGGGGGTCCCTCTCCTGGGTAGAGGACTCCTTCCTTTCACACACACACAGCAGCTGGGAAACAGTACGCCAGACTGGATGCAAGTACAAGCTGGTCGGCGCCAGTCTTTATTGTGCAATGTCAGAAATAACACAAAGAAAACATAAACGTAAATCCTAGCCCTGTCGGGGCACTAACTTCACAGGTAGTTCCCTCACTGCCAAAACCTGGCAGGGCCTAATGCCCTCACCAGCAACCAAAGCACAGCACAACACTTACAGTTAGGTTTTCAAGTGTCTCTGAGCAAACTCCCTGTCTGCTCTCCCAGGTGAGCCCTCAACACACTAGGCTTATATTGGTCACTCTCAGATGGAAACCCTAACAAGCCTGTTACCAGGCTAAGAGAACCAAAACCTGGAGTGGCCGTGGGTGGAGCCGTCCCTCTCCTCTCACCCACAACCCCCAGGTCCCAAACCGGCTTTTCAAAAAGCCGAGACTCAAGCCTGCTACACTGCAGACTTTCTCCTGGGGATTTTAAACACATAGGACAGGAATCTGGGATAAATGTCCCTGCCACAGACCACTTTACCAGTGATCCTATCACAATATATATATATATATATATATATATATATATCTCACAGGAGCTCTGCACTCACCATAATAACCAACAATAATAATAATACTCATAATACACATAATATTTATTTATGTGTGTTTATTATGTGTATTATAATGTATATGATTATTATGTGTATTATTATTATTGTTGTTGGTTATTATGGTGAGTGCAGAGCCCCTGTGATTTCTATTTAAACAATGTGGTCACATACCATGTTGCACCCCAAATCTAGGAATGGTGAGTGCCGTGGATTAGTGCTTTTTGTTTATTATTTGATTAATTTTTATAATTAATCATAGTTGTGATCACATTTTCTCATGCACCCCTGTTAACTAGTTATCTAACTTGTGTCAGCTGTTTTCCTAGGTGCTTTGCAGCAGGTGTGCTTGGTAGCTGTCTCACATTTAAAAGCAAAGTTGCTGTGAGCTTTAAACCTCAATAGCATACCCTGAGTTTAACACTAATATGATGGCTATGTCCATGTTATAATTCTGAGCAATAGAGTAGAGACTTGCAGTAAGGTGGGGTCCCGTGACGAGGGCTGCAAGCTTGAATGCATTGATCAATTCATGAATCAAAACCACACTGTTTATTTTGTGTATTATTATTATTGTTGGTTATTATGGTGAGTCAGAGCCCCTGTGATTTATATTTAAATAATGTGGTAACATAACATGTTGCACCCCAAATCTAGGAATGGTTAGTGCCGTGGATTAGTGCCTATTTGTTTATTTATATATTTATAGCTCAATATGACAGCTTGATCGTTTTATTTCCTGGTGGAGGGATGAGTGCCGCTATTCTCTATAGCTACAGGACCCAGAGTTTTCTCTGGTAACCGAGCGGGCACCCCCAATTACTTACCTTGCCAAGTGGAGAGAGTGCTGGTATTGTGACTTTTATATATATATAGCGGGTAAAATACACATCAAAATTTTTCTCAGTAAATATATTTGTAGTGGGGCTATTGTCATCTCATTTTCACCAAATGTCACCAACCCATGCAATCCACACAAGCAAAGAAATCAAACCATAGATGTCCATAAAGTAAGTTATGTATAATCAACTTAACACATAATGACCACCCCTGTCGCCCCCCTGTTTAATCCAGACCTGGTCCCGGTATCTGTTACACCAATCTAATGAAGAATTTGTTAAATATTAGGTTGTGCATCTGATAGTGAGACTTAATATGTTGTTTTAAATTGGCGACTATCAATAATAGACCCAGAGCTGTGAAAGCAGTCTAATCAACAACACTGTTGTCAAGTGGGACTACCTAAGCTAGATACATTTGTTTACCATGCAGTTTAGTGTGTGGTATACAGCGATGATCTGTGACTCTGCTTAAGCATGAGAGCAATATCATTCTATCTATCTATCTATCTATCTATCTATCTATCTATCTATCTATCTATCTATCTATCTATCTATCTATCTATCGTGCATCCAGAAAGTATTCACAGCGCATCACTTTTTCCACATTTTGTTATGCTGCAGCCTTACTTCAAAATGGAATAAATTCATTTTTGTCCTCAAAATTTTACACACAATACCCCATAATGACGACGTGTAAAAAGTTTTTTTGAGATTTTTGCAAATTTAATTTTAAAAAAAACCACTAAGATATCACATGTACTTAAGTATTCCCGGCGTTTGTCATGAAGCACAAAACAAGCATGAAGTCCAAGGAATTGTCTGTAGACCTCTGAGACAGGAGCAAAGGCTGTGTATACTTATGTACATGTGATTTTTTTAGGTTTTTTTTTAATTAAATTTGAACAAATCTCCAAAAAAACTTTTTACACGTTGTCATTATGGGGTATTGTGTGTAGAATTTTGAGGAGAAAAATGAATTTATTCCATTTTGGAATAAGGCTATATCATAACAAAATGTGGAAAAAGTGACGCGCTGTGAAGACTTTTCGGATGCACTCTATCTATCTATCTATCTATCTATCTATCTATCTATCTATTTATCTATTTCAAATCTATCTATCTCATAACTACAGTATCTATCTATCTATCTATCTATCTATCTATCTATCTATCTATCTATCTCATATTTATCTGTCTCATATCTATCTATCTATCTATCTATCTATCTATCTATCTATCTCATATCTGTCTCATATATATCTATCTATATATTTATCTACCTCATATCTATTTATCTATCTCATAACTACAGTATATATCTATCTATCTATCTGTCTATCATATACCTGTCTATCTATCTATCTATCTATCTATCTATCTATCTATCTATCTATCTATCTATCTATCTATCCATCTATTTCATATCTCTATCTAGCTACCTATCTAATATCTATCTCCTATCTATCTGTCTATTTTTATCTATGTCATATCTATCTATCTATCTATCTATCTATCTATCTATCTATCTATCACATATCTGCCTATCTCATATATATCTATCTTTTTATCTACCTCATATCTATCTATCTTTTTATCTATCTCATATCTATCTGTCTCATAACTACAGTATCTATCTATCTATCTATCTATCTATCTATCTATCTATCTATCTATCTATCTATCTATCTATCTATCAGATATCTGTCTATCTCATATATATCTATCTTTTTATCTATCTCATATCTATCTATCTATCTATCTATCTATCTATCTATCTCATAATTACAGTATCTATCTATCTATCTATCTATCTATCTATCTATCTATCATATATCTGCTATCTCATATCTATCTATCTATCTATCTATCTATCTATCTATCTATCTCATATCTATCTTTTTAGCTATCTTTTAGCTATCTCATATCTCTATCTATCTCATATATATCTATATCATCTATCTATCTATCTATCTATCTATCTATCTATCTATCTATCTATCTATCTATCTATCTATCTATCATATATCTGCTATCTCATATCTATCCATCTATCTATCTATCTATCTATCTATCTATCTATCTATCTATCTATCTATCTATCTATCTATCATATATCTGCTATCTCATATCTATCTATCTATCTATCTATCTATCTATCTATCTATCTATCTCATATCTATCTTTTTAGCTATCTTTTAGCTATCTCATATCTCTATCTATCTCATATATATCTATATCATATCTATCTAGCTATCTATTTATCTATCTATCTATCTATCTATCTATCTATCTATCTATCTATCTATCTATCTATCACATATCTGTCTATCTCATATATATCTATCTTTTTATCTACCTCATATCTATCTATCTTTTTATCTATCTCATATCTATCTCATAACTACAGTATCTATCTATCTATCTATCTATCTATCTATCTATCTATCTATCTATCTATCTATCTATCGTGCATCCAGAAAGTATTCACAGCGCATCACTTTTTCCACATTTTGTTATGCTGCAGCCTTACTTCAAAATGGAATAAATTCATTTTTGTCCTCAAAATTTTACACACAATACCCCATAATGACGACGTGTAAAAAGTTTTTTTGAGATTTTTGCAAATTTAATTTAAAAAAAAAACACTAAGATATCACATGTACTTAAGTATTCCCGGCCTTTGTCATGAAGCACAAAACAAGCATGAAGTCCAAGGAATTGTCTGTAGACCTCTGAGACAGGAGCAAAGGCTGTGTATACTTATGTACATGTGATTTTTTTAGGGTTTTTTTTTATTAAATTTGAACAAATCTCCAAAAAAACTTTTTACACGTTGTCATTATGGGGTATTGTGTGTAGAATTTTGAGGAGAAAAATGAATTTATTCCATTTTGGAATAAGGCTATATCATAACAAAATGTGGAAAAAGTGACGCGCTGTGAATACTTTTCGGATGCACTGTATCTATCTATCTATCTATCTATCTCATATCTATCTATTTATCTATTTCAAATCTATCTATCTCATAACTACAGTATCTATCTATCTATCTATCTATCTATCTATCTATCTATCTATCTATCTCATATCTGTCTCATATATATCTATCTATATATTTATCTACCTCATATCTATCTATCTATTTATCTATCTCATAATAACTACAGTATATATCTATCTATCTATCTGTCTATCATATACCTGTCTATCTATCTATCTATCTATCTATCATCTATCTATCTATCCATCTATCTCATATCTCTATCTAGCTACCTATCTAATATCTATCTCCTATCTATCTGTCTATTTTTATCTATGTCATATCTATCTATCTATCTATCTATCTATCTATCTATCTATCTATCTATCTATCACATATCTGCCTATCTCATATATATCTATCTTTTTATCTACCTCATATCTATCTATCTTTTTATCTATCTCATATCTATCTGTCTCATAACTACAGTATCTATCTATCTATCTATCTATCTATCTATCTATCTATCTATCTATCAATCAGATATCTGTCTATCTCATATATATCTATCTTTTTATCTGCCTCATATCTATCTATCTTTTTATCTATCTCATATCTATCTATCTATCTATCTATCTATCATATATCTGCTATCTCATATCTATCTATCTATCTCTATCTATCTATCTATCTATCTATCTATCTATCATATATCTGCTATCTCATATCTATCTATCTATCTATCTATCTATCTATCTATCTATCTCATATCTATCTTTTTAGCTATCTTTTAGCTATCTCATATCTCTATCTATCTCATATATATCTATATCATCTATCTATCTATCTATCTATCTATCTATCTATCTATCATATATCTGCTATCTCATATCTATCTATCTATCTATCTATCTATCTCATAACTATCTTTTTAGCTATCTTTTAGCTATCTCATATCTCTATCTCATATATATCTATATCATATCTAGCTATCTATTTATCTATCTATCTATCTATCTATCTATCTATCTATCTATCTATCACATATCTGTCTATCTCATATATATCTATCTTTTTATCCACCTCATATCTATCTATCTTTTTATCTATCTCATATCTATCTATCTCATAACTACAGTATCTATCTATCTATCTATCTATCTATCTATCTATCTATCCAGGGCCGGACTGGCCATCTGGAAATTCTGGCAAATGCCAGAAGGGCCGATGCCAAGATGGGCGGGTTTGACTGCAGTGCGGAGATGCCGGCCGAGGGACACAACTTGTGATAAATCCCACCCAAAATGGCCGCCGCCACAGTGAAAAATGCAATGTTGTCAGGGAGAGGGGGGCTCTAGTGTCTCTAAAGCAGCACATGCTCTGCTGGAGGCGTATAATGTATCACGTCGTGACGTATAATGTCACCGCATGACGCTGCAGTCCATCCACCGAGGAGCAGCAGCGAGGGAGGAAATCAAACTGACCACCTCTGGGCACACATGCAATGTGCCTACAGCGCTGCACCTCTGCTGTCCCAGAGACTGTTTGTGGGGATGTGTTACATCCATCACAGGTTATTTTATGCTTTATTTTAAGATTAGTATTAGTTATTGACATGAGAGCCCCATTTACCCTTTTCACATTATTTTAGTATCACATGAATTGGGATCGGTATGAATGACCGCCGGACGAGAGCCCGGCGATCGAAATCCCGACGCCGGCAGGCCGAACAGCAGCTAACACTATAATCATACAGTAAATTAGTGACAAGTTGCCATGACCACCCATGTAGTCATGCACTCCCACAATACCTGGGCCTGCCCAGTGTCTTGGCAGTCCTGTTGGGACCACCCATTACCAAATGTCTAGTTTCACCTATGTATGTAAGGACGATTATGGTGTGTGGCATAATGTGCAAGGGACACTACTGTGCGGTGTAATGTGACTAAGGGTCATTACTATGTGGCATTATTTGAATTGAGGGTACTATTGTGTGGTCACGCCCTTTCCCAGCAAGACTACAACCTGTTTTTTTTCTAAGCGAGCCTATGGCACGCGCTTCCCCTCCTTAAAGTGTGGAGGGGGGCACCAATGCTGTTTATGTAAACAGAGCACCAAAGTCTGTAGTTATGACTCTGCGTTGGTGTGTACAAATGTATTATCCTCTGCCCTAAAAATTCCTACAGTGAACACTATCTAATCCTCTACAACTGCTAAGCTAGGGCTTGGTCATTTGGGAAAATGCCTTCCCCTTTTTTTAAGTGTGACCTACACCAATGAAGTGCCAGCTTTACATAACAAAACCAACCAAATATTCAAATATCTGACTATGGCATGTTTGAATCCCTTGCAGGATGCAGTGTCGTCACAAGGTGGGTCCGGGCCGCACCAGGGTGTCACTCGCCGAGGGTTGACACCAAGGTGCAGACTCCCCCTCAGTGACAAAAGCCGGGTGCTGCACTGTAGCATTAAGTGCAGCACTCTGCTCTTGACACTGTGAGGGAGCCAGCCGGCCGGCACTGCACACACAGGGCAGTCCGCACCTCCGGCATCCCCCCTTTTACCCCCCCAAATAAGCACGGGAGATTTGCACGCGTGGCCATGCCCCCTTTTTGGCAGCACAGCATTCCTCCCCGCACCGGGTGATACCGCGGGGAGGGGCGCCACTGGCAGGATGAGTTCTGGTGTCTGTATTTTAATACAGAGAATGATGTATACTTGTTTGTTGTTCTAATATTAATTATATTTGTAAGAGCATAGATTAAGAAATGGGAGGAGTCAGGAATAATAATGGGAGGAGTCTATGCCAGGAACCAGATGCTGACGCCAAGGTGGGCCTGTCTGTTCTTTAAATGCCAGGGCCTATTTTTAGTCCCAGTCCGGCCCTGTATCTATCTATCTATCTATCTATCTATCTATCTATCTATCTATCTATCTATCTATCTATCTATCTATCTATCACATATCTGTCTATCTCTTATCTGTCTATTTCATATCTATTTATCTATTTATATCATATCTATCTATCTATCTATCTATCTATCTATCTATCTATCTATCTATCTATCTATCTATCTACCTATCACATATCTATCTATATCATATCATCTCATGGTTGTATTGCAGTTGGAGAACATATACAGATACATACATACACACTATTTGAATACTTGTTAATACTTGCATTCACAGCACATGTGTCATACATACACACTTAGAAAAGAGTAAAGCCACATGAATGTGATGCATGAAACAAAGCCACATAGAAGGAGTGACAGTACAAAGCCTTTTCCTAGGCACACTGTGCAGGCCATCTGGTGGTTATTGCCCACTCAACAAAAAAGATTAACTTTTGTGACTAGGGGCTCTATTTACTATAATCCGCATTAAAATGCGGTTGTAGTGTGATATTTCCAACTTAATTCGCAATGCGAACTCAGGCAATATAATAGGGATTTATTAAAAATCCCTTGCAGGGACAGATCTTGCGATAAAGCTCTGTCCCTGAGAATCCGCACCGCAGCCTTATCACTATATTTTTCAGAAAAAATACAGTGACAAGGTCCTGGACGCCGCTACTCCCCCCTGCAAACCCCCCCCCACACAACTCTCCCTCGCGACCGCCTTCCCCCCGCGATTCCCCTCGCGGCCTCCATTTCCCGCGACCCCCCCTTACTTTGACTTACCTCTGGTTAGGTCATCGCTGCTCCAGTAATGTCCTCCCTCCGGGGCTCCAGTCAGCTGGTCTCCCATCCTGCACTGTGACCCGGTCAGCTGTTTAATGCAGCAGCTGACCAGAGTCACAGTGCAGGAGCTGGGAGACCAGCTGACCGAAGGGAGGACATCACCGGAGCACCGATCACCACCAGGTAAGTTTTTTTTTTACTTTTTGTAGTGATCAGCTTGTGGTCTAGACCACACAGCTGATCACAGGGGCCAGCTCCCGGCTCTGCTCTGCCTGTCAGAGTGGAGCAGGAGTTGGGGAACCGGAGGAAACCCTGGATAACGCCATCTCCAGGTGGCGTTATTATCACAGGGCTTCCCCCGGTATTTTTTTAAATTTTATTTTCAGTAAATCTCAAGCAGATCGCATTTCCCATTACAATTATGGGAAATGCCATCTGCTAATTAGGGCTTGGAGTAGAATTTTACTCCAGTTGCCCTTTAGTAAATTTAGGTGATACTAAAAATAATGTGAAAAGGGTGTGAAAACATCCTTTTTCACTTTATTTTAGTACAAATAAATAATGTTAATAAATCGAGCCCTAAAACCTGAGAATGGTGTCTGCTATATCTCTTGAAATAGAACATTTAAGTTCATTGCAGTTTGTAAGTTTGTGTGTTTATTACATTGTTCTGTAGGCTGAAAGAGCACAGTCTCCACCCAAGTTTAAATACTGTATGTTTGGGCTTACAATCTCCAACTGCGACTGAGGGCAAAATTTACTAAGCGGCGTGTTCCAAAACCCCAGGGGATTTGGTGGCGGTTTGGCGGCGGTTTCTAAGTGACAGCCCTGTTCTATTCTATTCTAAAATTTGTTTTGCAGCGGTTTTGGCCTTAGTAGATCTCCGGATAGCAAAACTACGCCAAACCGCCACCAAACCGCCAAGGTTTAGAACCCGCTGCTTAGTAAATTTTGCCCTGAGTCTGAATATGTATATGAAGTGCTATGATGCAGGGGTTGTGCCTTTTATCCTCGACAAGTTCTGTTGTGCTTTGCATACTATATAGACTCAGGGGCCTATTCATCATCGGAGGCCGTATGGCCCCTGATGATTATGTTATCATCTCGCTACGAGGGATACTTAAGTATCCAACTCGCAACGGGGGAAACTTGACACTGGAGCAATTCATTATTGCTTTAGTGCGGGGACAGCTGCTGAAAAAGCAGCTGTCTCCTCAGTTAGTATCGTTAGTTACTTACCTCTTCCCCATTGTCACGCAGCCGCCGGGGCAGTAGTGAGGAGGCGGCGGAGGGATCCACTCGGATCCCTCTTTGCATCCCCGGAAATCCTTCCCATAGGAAGGAATGGTGATCCAAGAACAAGCGCCATCTGAAGAGAGCTAGGTGTATAAGGTCACATCTGTATTTGTAAGTAAAATGCAGAAGTCTTAGGGTCTATGGGCCTGATTCAGAGCCGGATTCTCTGACAGAGAGCTCGCTCTGAATCAGGGCCGGCCTTTTGTTTTTGTAGAGCGGCCTCCTGGCCGCTCGCATAGGTGTGAGTGACCACCCACAGCTATAGCGAGCGGCTAGGAAGATGGTCGCGATGGTCAAGACCATCGCGACCATCGGGCTTGCGACGAAACCCTTGTGGTAGGGTCTCGTTGCCGCAAGCCCATGACTGCTTTCGGCTCTAACACAAGTGATGTCAGTGGGGCCGGCCCCAGACGGTAGGCATTCCCATGGGAACGTCTCTGTCTGGGCAGCCACGCCCCTGGCCCGCTCACCAAAGAGGGCGTGCTGTCACTCAGCATCGACAGCACGCCCCCTTTGGTACGAGACCCGGAGCGACGGTTTGCCCGTCGCTATCCGGGTCTCGCGCATTCGTACGACGGAGCCTGCTCAGTCGTGCGCACGCGTACTGGGCCACCATCGACCCGCTTGCGAGCGCAACTGAATCAAGCCCTATGTACTAAGCAGTGTTAAGTGACAGAGTGAAAAGTGATAAGTCTGTGATAAGGTGCTAGCCAACCAGCTCCCAACTGTCATTTTTCAAACACAGCCTGTGAGATGGCAGTTGGAAGCTGATTGGCTGGCACTTATCACAGACTTATCACTTTTCACTATGTCACTTATCACTGCTTAGTACATAGACCCCTTAGTTATACAAATCTGCAAATATGTAATAACAGACATTCCCTATTTCACAATGTGAGCCCCTCTTATTGAGTCATACATTCATGTGTTTTTTAAATTGAGAACTAACCTCAAGAGCCTACACTTTGTCATTACAAGGACCAGGGCTCCCTGCCAGCTATTAATCCCATTTATGCCTCTCAGACAATGATGAACAAAATGGAAGGAAGTGCTTGAAAGAGCAATCCTAACTGTAAACAGAAGGCCTGATTCAGACCTGGACGCTATGCGATGGGAAAGTGTTCGCCTGTAGCCCGCAGTCGGGCTGCTATTTTGAGTGATAGTGCCGTTTAGTGGTGACAGGGGAAGGTGCTTGTAAACGGGGGTGTGGATGTGCGAACGCAGGCGTGCCCGACCATCAGAACGACGTTTAATGGGTGTGCATAATTAGCAAAGTAGCGTCATTACACACGTGACTGGGTTGTATTTTAGGCTGAACTGCTCGCAATGTTGTGGTGGGAAAAGGCTACCACAAGCGCTGCGAGCAGCTCCGATGGCTCTCGATGTTCCGGATTAATCCAACAACTGCCGGAGATGACGTGTGTTGCGAGTGGCAAAGGGGCGTCTTTATACAGGTGGGAGTGCATAGTGCGGCCGCTCACTATTACTTAGTGGGCGGCTTTATGCCACGCAGTGCGAGCACATGATTTAAATAGCCGGCCCCTTTTAGCCAGCGAGTGGCCGCAAATAGCGTCCGGGTCTGAATCAGGGCCAGAGTCCCTATATTGTGTCATTTATTCATGTGTCTTTGTGTATCATTGTCTGAGAGACATACTGTACAAATGTACCTGAATGTACAATCCCATATAGGATCTCTCATTGGGCTCGATTCAATGGAACACAAATTAAATAGCGCCGGGATGGAGCTCCCGGAGCTATTCAATTCAGTGCGCTGTTAAAGATTTCTTTTCGCACCCCTCCAGAGCAGAAATGCGACAAAAGCACAGGCGCGATGCTGTTTTCTGCTCTTAGCGTCGCGGAAACAGCATCGCGCCGGGCAGTTTAGTTGGAGAATGCATTCTCCGACCTAACAGCGCGTTGAATTGAATAACTCCAGGAGCTATTTCATTCGCGTTCAATTGAATTGAGACCATTGTCATTGAAATCAAAATGTGAGACAATGTAAGACAGTTGTTTCGCCAACAGTATATAGCTTCCTCAGAGGGTTATTTTCAAAAATTAAAATGTAGCACTTTTTTTTTTAAATTAATCATTTTTCCTTAGTTATAGACAGTTTACTAGTAAAAGATGCTATTGAGATCTGACTTATTATTTTTTTTTAACTCTCTGCACCTTTATTTAACTGATTCTACCCAGTTTATTCAGTTTACTTTAAACTTTCTATCGTCAGATGATAGATGTGACCCATAAACTTAAACTAAACTTAACTAAAATAAACACAGGAGACCAAGTTATGCCTTTAAATTAATTGGTCAGCTTTATTTGGTTACAAGGTAGACATGGTGGCAGGAGAAAGAACGGCAACTAACCAGCGTCCACTTGTCTTAGGCCGGAAGTAGATCACAACTTGTGAGGGCCAACTATCCCAGACAAGGGTAGGGTGATCTTAAAACTTGCAAGGGCCAACTATCCCTTTCAGAGCAAGTGATGCGGCCCCAACACCCATGCCAATGCACCATACATCCTGCTCGGTCGAGAGGTGCCGCTGACCCCAATAGGGTGAAATCAGCCTATCAATGCATTGAAGGGGTGCGCACCGCTATTACTGCTGCAAGATGGACACTTCAATATTGCCGGTCTTTCCCTGCTAATGAAATAAAGCCGACACAAGACACAAGAGGGTAGGGAGGGTGGGAGATCAATTCAAAGAGGCAGATTTTCCACAGTAGATTCACTACACCCTCTCACTCACCCCGCCCCTAACCTAACGTCCTATCACATCTGCCTACTACTGTCAACAAACATTTTTAACTTTATTAACCCCTCTATCCCTGACTAGAAGTTTATGTGCCGTCGGCTCTATTCCTAACCTCCGTTATATTAAACTTTCTATCGTCAGATGATAGATGTGACCCATAAACTTAAACTAAACTTAACTAAAATAAACACAGGAGACCAAGTTATGCCTTTAAATTAATTGGTCAGCTTTATTTGGTTACAAGGTAGACATGGTGGCAGGAGAAAGAACGGCAACTAACCAGCGTCCACTTGTCTTAGGCCGGAAGTAGATCACAACTTGTGAGGGCCAACTATCCCAGACAAGGGTAGGGTGATCTTAAAACTTGCAAGGGCCAACTATCCCTTTCAGAGCAAGTGATGCGGCCCCAACACCCATGCCAATGCACCATACATCCTGCTCGGTCGAGAGGTGCCGCTGACCCCAATAGGGTGAAATCAGCCTATCAGTGCATTGAAGGGGTGCGCACCGCTATTACTGCTGCAAGATGGACACTTCAATATTGCCGGTCTTTCCCGCCACAGCGGCTCTCAGGAGAGAAGCAGCCCGCCACCATGCTAACAAACCAAACCCTTAAAAACTGCAAAAATATCTTCTAGAAACAAAAAATTACCCTCCTCAGTAAGATGAACTCCATCCCTGCGGAAAAGGTGGGCATCCTGAATCCGAATTAAAGGATGGTGCACCACCAACCCTCCCAATTCCAGCACGTGCCTAGCCACCCATTTGCCTGTCCCAAGCCACACTATTATAGCAATATCGCCATGAAAGCCTGGCGATGATAGGGGACCACACCAAAAGGCAGTTAGGCAATAACCGAACCACCTTTTTCAAGTCACGAACAATCGCATGGCGCAACTCTAAGGAAGTTTGCTGGCCCAAATCATTGCCCCCGAGATGTATAATTAACACTAAAGGGGAACCAAATTCAGCCACTGACCTGTGCAAGTTGCGCAACAAAGCTTCCCAAAGCATGCCCCTCTGCCCCAACCACCTAACACTCTCCCAACATGGGAACACGGAGGCATCTACAGCAAAGCGTGACTGCTCAGCCCAAAAAATAAAAGAGTGACCAATGAGCCAAATGGGCCTAGCGTACTGGACACCTGCAAATATACAGAAATAAAATAGATAAGCATATATGCAGCATGTAAATCACAAAGGAGGAGTGGGAGGATGGGAGGGGGGGAGGAAGACTTGACCCGAGGTGAAAACCTACAAAAAACCTGCTGGATCTTTTCTATATTTCATTCGTTCACATTAATATTATATTAAGCTAAACGATCAATGTCCAGAGCAGGGCAAAAAAACAGGGCAAAATCTCTCGGGACCCCCACCGGAAAGGCAGCGAGTTGGCCAAGGCACTCAAGTCCAAACGAATAAAGTATAACAATTTATGATTCCAGACGAACATAATTTCTGTAGGCATTGGACTTCCATCTTCCGAGAGCCTGGATCTCCTGTGAAGAAAGACCCGAGGAGGCCGCAAAAGTGGCGGCACCTATTCTAAAAGAATGGGTGCCGTAATCCGAAGGGGAAAGCCCAAGGTGCCGTATGCAGCGATGGAAGACCGATCTAAATTGGAATTTAGTCAAAGGACTTCCGTCCTCATGCATAAGCCAAGCCCCCGGCCGCATTGGCCTGCAAAGAGTATATTGGGAGGCCAAGTGAACCGGACAAATCCCGTCATCAGGACAGGACTTCAGGAAAACCCAGCGACCTCTACCCAACTGATCGGTCTTGGAACGCCGAACACGGCACAACAGCGTATCACGCAGCAAAATGTGACAACGAAGCAGAGGAGGCTGAGCGCGGCGTGAAGACGCTACCAGCTCGCTGATGCGAAAAGCCATGAAAGGCCATCGCAAAAGCGAGGCGGAATAACAGAACCTCGAATTGCGAAGAACAAATGCCCGTCAAACTTTCACCTAGACGCGCTAACAAATCAGGACCAATAGGACGACGCTGGTCATCCGTGGCAGGCCTGGCGCGAGACCAACCCCTAAGGGCCCTTTGTATTAAAAAACCCTTAGTTATGTCCCTCCGCCCCGCTAGGCGCAAAAAGAACGAAATCCCAGCAAGCCTCTGGGCAACATAAGCCCGCGACCTGCCGGAATCGAACAAGAAACAAACAAAAGCAACCATATTAGTATCACGAGAGTTACCTGACGAACTCCATCCTTGCAAAACTTCTCCCACTGTTGCCAAGATGTCTGGTAGGCCGTCAACGTCCGTGGGGCCACGGACCGACGTGCGAGATCTTCCATTCTGGTTTGATGATCTGCCAACAATGAAATGGACAAGGCTCACCTTTTAATGCCGCGTACGGGGCCAATTCGCAGAACCTTCGCCAATCCTGTCTGGAGAGTGCATCAGCAATGGAATTATCTGTACCCGGCACATGACGAGCTGTGAACAATATGTTAAACTGCAAAGCGCGCAGAACCAGCCAAGCAAGCAGCCGCAACACTGGCAGCGACGACGATCTTTGGTTATTGATCGCATGTACTACCCCCAGGTTATCGCACCAAAAAGCTATGGAACGGTCGCGCAACCGCTGACACCATAGCTCTAATGCCACCACTATGGGAAACAGCTCCAGTAGGAGCAAGTTCTTGGTCAATCCTGCCTGTACCCATTCAGCCGGCCAAACTGAAAAACACCAATCTCCTCCCAAAAAGGATCCGAAACCTGATGATCCAGCAGCATCCGTGAAGAGCTGCAGGCAAGCATTAGGCTGAGGATCCGCAGGCCAGACGCGCACTCCATTAAAATCGACCAAAAAATGCGTCCCAAACCGCCAGGTCCAGCTTTAGTTCAGACGACAGTCGCAGAAAATGGTGCGGGTGACGCAGCCCTACCAAAGCCCTCTGTAGCTTCCGACAGAAAATCTTCCCCATCGGGATAACTCGACACGTGAAGTTAAACAGCCCGAGCAGGGATTGACCTTGACGAAGAGTTACCTTTCCTCCTGCCAACGCTAGGAGTATAGTATCCTGCAAATGACGAATCTTGTCCGGCGGCAGCCGGCAAAGACCCTCCAAGGTATCAATTTCAATACCCAAGAAAACCAGCTTAGTGACTGGGCCCTCAGTTTTATCGTGCGCGATAGGTACTCCAAATTCCGAGAAGAGTGCTTGCAATGAAAAAAAAGGAGACGATTGCAGCGACGCGAACCAGCTGGACCTACGCACAAGAAGTCATCCAAGTAATGGGCTATGCTCGTCTCCCCAGACCCCACCGCGACACACCAATGGAGAAAGGAACTGAAACGCTCGAAGAACGCGCAGGAAATAGAACAGCCCATCGGAAGACATTTGTCCAGGTAACAGCCATCCGTCAACCGAAACCCCATGAAGCGAAATGATTCAGGATGCAGGGGCAACAATCTGAAGGCGGACTCAATGTCCACTTTCGCCATGAAAGAACCCGGACCCGCTGCGCGAACCAATGCTAACGCAGATTCGAATGACTGGTACTGTACGCGGCAGACCTCAACATCTATGGCGTCGTTAACCGACGTGCCTGACGGATGTGACAGGTGCTGAATTAAACGGTAACTCCCGGGGGCCTTCTTGGGGACAACACCCACAGGGGGAAGGACCAGATCGGGTATCGGAGGCTGCGGGAAAGGTCCAATCATGCGACCCAGCCCGACCTCCTTCATAACCTTATCCTTTAGCACGTGAGGTAAATCGCAGGCCGAGCGTAAATTCCTAGGGGACCCGGAACCGACAGGCCGTATTATTGGAAGCGAAAATCCCTCTGCAAAACCCTTACGCAAAAAGGCGGCGTTGTCCCGCACAGGATACCAGTCTAACCATTTTGCCATGGCATCCAGACGAATGGGAGTCGACGCTCCCGACCGTTTGGCAGAGGGTGCTGCAGAGGAGGCCTGAGCTCCTCCTGGACCGCGGGAGCAGTCCTTACTGGGGTGTGCCGCGCCGCAGCGGAGGCACTGGTGTCGAAAGCGACACCTGTTACCAAGGGTACAATTCCCATTGTTGTATGCGTAACACTTCCGCTTGTTTTGCCATCCATTGACTGTCCTTGGTGCCGAGGGGGACGAGGGTTGAACTGGCCGCCCAGGGGACTGATCAACAAGGACGTGTGTAGGCTGTGTCACCTCCATCCACACTTCAACATCTTTACAACCCAATTCCATGACCTTAACCCGATCTTGCTTTCGACGAAACTCTTCGTCGTATTGGCGCCACGCCGTACTGCGTGAGGCCTTGAATAGGCCATGTATCAGGTGTAAATATCTTATCACATTAAGGTACTCGGAAGGCCTGGTTTGAGATAGCAAGTTGAGAACACGCAGAACCCAGATAACCAATTCGTGTAAGACTTAAAGGCCTCCAGACCAATACCCCCTTTTGCCTTTGCGGTCGCAGCAGCTTTCTTCGCCGTAGCTGTAAGGGTGAACATATCTACGTAGCGCCCTTTTTTGATCCGCTGCTTAACCCTGGTACGCATACCTCGAGTGACAGCTGTATTAGCGCAGTGTACAACATCCTCCGGACCCGCTCCGCGATCTACACTGGTACTACTGCCAGAGGACCGTTCGCTAGAATGCCTGTGACGACGTGAGCGACGTCTGCGAGACCTCCTTGCCCTTTTACGCCTAGCCTTCCGCGAACTATCGCTTGAAGAGGAGGAGGAAATGGAAGTAGACCCGCAGTCAGATGTACTGTCACACTCACCAGAAGCACTGGCAAGGGCATTGGTAACTCCAGCGCCTGCGTTAGCTCCGACTTCCGCCGTCGCGCTTCTGGTCGGGGCTGCGACCACTGTTAACTCCTCCAGACTGTCGTCTGTAAAAGAAGAGACTGAGGCGGCATCGTGCGCATTGTCTGTGTCCGTAGCCTGATTGGGCTGTGGAAGGGAGATGGCAGAGGGAGAGAAAGAAACAGAAGGAGCTGCGGGCATGGGAGCGAGGGAAAGACCGCAAATCCTGCCTAATTGCTGCACCAGAGGGCCAAGCTGCATCTGCACGGCGGACACCGCCGACGCAGAAGGGCCTCCAGTGTCAGCGTTTTCGGGCTGCTGGGTCAAAAGCGGTGTCAGTGCACCCACCACAGACACCAGCAGTCCGGCTATGGCACCAGCATCCAGCAACGGAGCGCTCCCTGGTGCCGCAGGCCCTGCGGGCATAGCAGACGCCGGAGCAGCTGCCACCCCCGCAGGCCTGGAGGAGCTGGCTACTGCAGACATGGGGGACCCCATGTCTGCATCATTATAAACAGAGGGCAGCAGAAGAGGGGGCGGATTAACCTGCCTGTCACTATGCAGGCGTTGGCTCCGCCCCCTTCGTCTCCGCCCCCCGCCTGAAGAAATATTGGCCTGCGTGCAAGCCGGCGCCATGACAGGCATCCGGCCTGCACGCTTATGTGGCCGCTTCCGCCGCCCTTCCCCCCGGACTTCAGCCGGCTCACTCTGAGCGGCAATTGGGGGAGAAGGGACGGGCGGTGTAACTGAGCGCTGCTGGCCGCGGGAACGGCCAGAGTGCGCGCCCGCTACTCGCGCGGGCGCTGTATTATGCCCAGCCACCCCCGATCCCCGCCTGCCCTGGTCCCCAGTCGCACTAGTACTGGCGACCAGCGGGGAACCAGGGGCAGGCGAAGGCAGCAACTGTGGCGCCTCACGGGACCGCCGCGGCCGCGTGCATGGGACCGCAGCGTTGCCTGATAAGGGGCCCACTGTACCTGACCCTCCCGAACGCCGGGAGGGCAGGACCTGCGGGGAATAAAGAGCACCGGGCCCGACACCGTCTGACAGACGGGCGGGTACCGAGCGCGCGCGCTGGGGGCGGCTCATAGTGCTAATGCAGGTTAGCAAGATAGGTAGAGCAAAGAAAGAGAAAGAAAAGTTAGCTAAGAAAAAAGAGTGTAGATATAGGGAAAGTATGGAGAAGAGAGTAGGGAAAGATATAAAGTAGGGAAAGAGAAAGTAGGGATGAGTACAAACGATTATCCCAACAAACAGATCTGCTAAGAAGGAACTGTACTTCCCTGGTCGCAGATCAATTCAAAGAGGCAGATTTTCCACAGTAGATTCACTACACCCTCTCACTCACCCCGCCCCTAACCTAACGTCCTATCACATCTGCCTACTACTGTCAACAAACATTTTTAACTTTATTAACCCCTCTATCCCTGACTAGAAGTTTATGTGCCGTCGGCTCTATTCCTAACCTCCGTTATATTATTCAACCTTTGCAGCTGCCACCTGCACACACTGGAGGCAGCCATTTTGTGGGCTGAATCAATACTAATAAGAATGTAGCCTATGAAATCACTAGTGAACAGGGACACTCCATGAGGCAGCCATTTTGAAATGATGTTCTTAATGGGGCACATCCACTAGACGATCTACTCCCTGTCCAATCTCTAAACGATGTTCCCTTGATTTTTTTCCCTTGAAATTTTATCTTTCAGTCTGAACGATTTGCAAACGATTTACAAACGATTTGCAAACTATCTTTAATAGATTAAGTGAAATTGACCTGCATGTCCAGTCGACTGACGAGATGACCAGCGGGAGCGCGCATCGTTGATTGTTAACGACCAAACACTGCACGATTTATAAACGATTTTTAAACGATTGAACGATAACGACGTCGTTATCGTTCAATCGCCTGCTAAAATCGTGTAGTGGATGCCCCCCTTACGACAGTAACTTAACTGTTCCATACCTCCCAACTGTCCCGCATTTAGAGAGACAGTCCCGTTTTTCTGGCCACAGTGTCCCGCGGAGGGGGGGGGGGAAGTTGGGGTATGCATACACTCTGCTCTGCTACGCAGAGCAGCGTGTATGCAGAGGTAGAATAGGCGCTGTGCACATGTGCACAGCATCTATTGAGAGTACGGGGGGAAGCCCGGGGGCTACCTAGCATCTCGGAGATGCTGGGCACGCCCCGTTAGTGATGTAAATGAGGCGTGTTATCTGACCACACCCCCTTTACGATTATGCCACGCCCCCTTCGGCGCACGCAGGTCCCGACTCCCTCCCAGCAAATGTTGGGAGGTACGCTATTCACTAAGACCTAGAGACATCACAGAAATATGATGCCCATGCAGTATGCAGGGATATAACTAGGCATTTGTCGACCACATGGCAACATTTTGTAACCCCATGTAGCGCCCAAGGGTGAAGATAGCAGATGGGGTTTTTGACTTGGAAGATACAATCAGCTGCAAGCCACAAAGCAGCTGACTCCACTACTGCTAAATCCCTGACTTTGTGCAAGTGTACCGAGAAGAATTGATGCAGTTTTGAAGGAAAAAGAGTGGTCACACTAAATATTGATTTGATTTAGATATTTCTTCTGTTCATTCACTTTGCATTTTGTTAATTGATAAAAAAAAACTATTAGCACTTCTATTTTTGAAAGCATTCTTAATTTACAGCAATTTTTCCACACCTGCCTAAAGCTTTTGGAAAAGAGGGGCGTGGCCTTGTGGTGAAGGGGCGTGACCTCACATCACACCCCATTTTCATCACTCTGGGGGCGAAACCAGCACTCTCGGAGATGGAGTGGACAAGTGCAGAAGTTGTCATAGCAACCAATAAGCTTATACCTATCATTCTATAGAACTTCTCAACTTGTGCATTCTTCAACTCTTTACACTGCTTTATACATCTCCCCCATGTCTGCTGACCTAGTGATACCATCACACAGCATTGAATTACCACTTTGCTAGGCCAGCCTCTGCATACTGTATAAGGGCATGTGTGAGACGGCTTGCCTGCACATTGGAACTGAAAAATAAGATTTGGGGATGTATTTAATACTGCTTTTAGTTTTAATTTTCTCTTTCATCCACGAGGGGACACTGGAGGTACTTACGCTGGGGTATAGAGGCGTGGATAGCTGGAGCTGGCACTTTAAAATTTAGAAGTGTGAAGCTCCTTCCCCTCTATGCCCCACCAGCCCTCAGTTTAGAAAATGTGCCTCATGGAGCTGGTCACAATCTGCTGTGATCCAGCAGCACATCTAATTTATTTCTTTTATTTAACATTATTATTTATTTTTTGTTTTAATTTTTAAAACATCTTTTACATTATTTTTCAAGTACCCTTCGCCACCTCTCTAAAGATGGGGTACGGGTTACTGGCACCCTGTTAACCTCCTGGGTTAGAGGAAGGAGTGTGCAGTGCTTCACCAAAAGCATCTGACAGCTCCTTAATGCCGCACACACACAGCACAGACTGCCTCCAGGAAGCAGGGAGGAGAGGTGCTGATCAGAGGAGTCATCCAGAGGGTAGCGCAGTGAGTACAGATCACTTGCACTTTCCCCGACTCCTGCCCCGCTGCCAGCGCTGACTTCAGAAAGCGCTATTAGCGCTGCTCAATAATTTATGCATCTCCCCTCTCCCCGCTGATGAGCGCGACTAACGGCTCCTTCTCAGCGGGGCTAGCGCAGGGGGGAGGTGATGACTGCAGCGTGGTGGCCATTTTACAGTCCCTCGGACTTCAGGAGAAAGGGGGCGGAGCCTAATAGAGCGGGCTCCCTATCTAATTAACGCGGCAGCGGCTGTTAGAGCAGCGTGGAGCCGTGTTTTAACCTGTTGTTTGCCTGCATCTCTCCACTACAGGTAGTTTGCAGGCACATGCAGAAGGCTGATTCTCCTGTCTACATCCCTGGCAAGAGGCTGTAAGTAACACTGGGGTGTCAGTGCAGGGAATCTAATCTGTGGGAGGGGTACCTCTTCCTCTGTGTCCCAACCAGCCTTCTGTTTTATTTCTAATCACTGCTGTGTGTCTGGGTGACTGTTGTTTATCCATGTCAAACAAAACAAAAGCGGCTCAAAAGATGTTTGTCTGTTCTAAATGTAACCACAAACTATCTAAGCCGCATGCCACTGGGTCCACGTTATGTGATGCTTGCATAACAATTGATTCACCAATGGCTATTTCTGACTCAGTTGCTCCGCTGTGGGCCGCTGACATGGTAGGAGTTATGTCAGACTTAACGTCAGAGTTAGCTGAGGCACGTAAGTCTCAACCTCCCTGGGTGGCGGGGCTAACTAAGGCCCTCATTCAGAGCCGTACGCTCTGAGCAGAGCGCACGCTCTGAATGAGGGCCGCCCTCCATAATTATGGAGCGTCCTCCTGGACGCTCGTATAGCTGTGGGTCACCACCCACAGCCTATACGAGCGTGCAGTTTGATGGCCGCGATGGTCTTGACCATCGCGACCATCGCCACTGCGAGCCGGAGCCTGCGGTTGAGGTTTTCAACCGCAAGGCCCGGAGTGATTTTGGCTCTATCAGAGCCAAAATCACTCCCACTGACATCACTAGTGATGTCAGTGGGCCGGCTTCTTATGGTAGGCGTTCCCTTGGGAACACCCCCATCAGGGAGGCACGCCCCCGGCACGCCCACCAAAGGGGGCGTGCTGTCAATCAACATCGACAGCACGCCCCCTTTGATCAGACACAACGAGCGAAGGAAAGTCCTTTGCTCGTCGCGTCTGGCGCATGCGCACGACGGAGCTCCCGCCGTCGTGCGCATGCGCAGTGCACAACATCGACCCACTTGCGAGCGGACAGCCGCTTGCGAGTGGGTCTGAATCAGGCCCCAAGTCTCTAGACACCTTGGTACAGGTTATGGGCACAGCGGCATCCGCACCCTCCACTTCCTACCAGAGACCGAAGCGTACTCTGATGACTGTTCTCCAGTCAGAGGAGTCGGAGGAAGAATTCCTTACTATGGAGGATACCGAAGAAGGGGAATTGGAGGTTGCGTTACAGGACGACAACCCTCAGGAGTAAGAGTCCACCTCTCCCGGGGTGGAATCTTTAATTTTGGCAGTCAGAGAGACTCTGAATTTACCTGAGGATATAGGGCCTGATTCAGACCCACTCGCGAGCGGCTGTCCGCTCGCAAGTGGGTCGATGGTCTGCACTGAGCATGCGCACGACGGAGGGAGCTCCGTCGTGCGCATGCGCCAGACATGACGAGCGAAGGACTTTTCTTCGCTCGTTGTGTCCGATCAAAGGGGGCGTGCTGTCAATGTTGATTGACAGCACGCCCCCTTTGGTGGGCGTGCCGGGGGCGTGCCTCCCTGACGGGGGCGTTCCCACGGGAACGCCTCCCGTCAGAAGCCGGCCCACTGACATCACTAGTGATGTCAGTGGGAGTGATTTTGGCTCTGATAGAGCCAAAATCACTCCGGAGCTTGCGGTTGAAAACCTCAACCGCAGGCTCCGGCTCGCAATTTCGATGGTCGCGATGGTCTCGACCATCGCGGCCATCAAAATACACTCTCGTATAGCCTGTGGGTGGTGACCCACAGCTATACGAGCGTCCAGGAGGACGCTCCATGAAAATGGAGCCCGGCCCTCATGCAGAGCGTGCGCTCTGCTCAGAGCGTACGGCTCTGAATGAGGGCCATAATTCCTACATCACAGGTACCTTTGAAACAGCCGGTAAGAGGTTCCAGATTCCGCGCCGGTTTTCATCTAGTTAACCTTTTCCTTCATCCATGATGGAGAAGTGGGAAAACCCTCCTCCAGTAGATGCGTCTGTCTCCCGTCTCTCAAAGAAAACAGCACTCCCAGTACCGGGAGCTACAGTTCTAAAAGATCAGTTGGATCGTAAGTTGGAGACAACGCTAAGATCTATTTATACAGCAGCGGGTGCTCAACTCAGGCCCACACTTGTTACCGCTTGGGTTAACAAGGCGGTGGTTTCTTGGGCCGATCAAATGATTACAGGATTGGACTCAGGTAATTCCAGAGCAGAGTTACGTCTACTAGCAGACCACATCCGTGAATCTGCAGTTTACATGGGAGAAGCTTCAAATGATATCAGTCAGATGAGTGCTCGCATATCTGCTACGGTGATTTCGGCCCGCAGAGCCCTCTGACTACGCGCTTGGCAAGCTGACGCAGAATCCAGGCGTGCGGTGGAAAGTCTACCATTCACTGGCGACATGCTGTTCGGGCCGGAATTAGACAAATGGATATCCCAAGCCACAGGGGGTAAATCTTCTTTCCTCCCGTCAGCTGCACCGGCTCCCAGAAGAATTTACACTGGACCTTCGTTTAATTCCTTTCGGGCGACACATTCCTTTCGTGGTAGGACTAGAGGTGCGCCCACGCAACCAAGAGGTGGCAGAGGTAGAGGTCGTCCAGACACGGTTGCTCGTAGGCCAGAGCCTAAACCAGCAGAGAAACAAGTGGCATGACGGTCTTCCGTCCCACCTGGGACCATCTGCAGTGGGAGGCCGCCTGCAAAGATTTCAACAAGTTTGGAACCAGACTTCCACAGAACCATGGATCCGAAGACTAATTACCCTGGGGTACCGAATAGATTTCGAGACCTCCCCTTCACCTCGGTTCTTTACTACAAGTCTGCCAATACAGGCAGAAAGAGCCAAGGTTCTACAGGAGGCTATCCAGTCTCTAGTAGTATCTTCTGTGATAGTTCCAGTTCCGGAACTTCAACGAGGTATGGGGTTTTACTCAAACCTGTTTGTAGTGCCCAAGCTGGATGGCTCGGTCAGGCCCATCTTAAACCTAAAGTCCTTGAACCGGTATCTGAAGATGTATCGTTTCAAGATGGAGTCTCTAAAGTCAGTAATAGCAAGCTTGGAACCAAGGGAGTTCCTATTATCCCTGGATATCAAGAACGCATACCTCCATGTTCCCATTTGGGAACCACACCAGGCTTTTCTGCATTTTGCCATTTTGAAGGATCATTATCTATTTCGGACATTGCCGTTCGGGTTATCCTCGGCTCCCCGCATCTTCACCAAACTCATGTCAGTCATGATCGCTCTCCTTCGGTCATCAGGATTGAACATAATACCTTATTTGGATGATCTGTTACTCAAGGCTCCATCGGTGCCTCTTCTATCAGATCATGCCTTACTGACATATCACATTCTAATCCAACATGGTTGGATAATCAACTTCAAGAAGTCGAATCTCAGTCCGTCCCAGAAACTTTTATTTCTGGGCATGATATTGGATACGAAATCTCAGAGGATTTTTCTTCCAACAGACAAGGCCAAGGATATCCGACTGTTAGTTCAGCTGGTCCTCAAAACAAAGACTCTGTCAATGCTTCTTTGTCTGCGTCTCTTGGGGAAAATGGTAGCTGCTTTCGAGGCACTACAGTTCGGCCGGTTCCACTCCAGGGTGTTTCAGCTGGACCTGTTAGCACAGGGGTCAGGGTCTCATCTGTTCCTACATTTACAGATCCGTCTGAGCCCGGTTACCAGAGTAGCCCTTCTTTGGTGGACACAATCCAGCAATCTGTTAGTGGGAAAACGGTTCGGAATGTGGGACTGGATCATCATAACCACGGATGCCAGCCTTCGAGGATGGGGCGCAGTAGTCCTCGATTATCACTTTCAGGGTCGATGGTCCCCTCTAGAACAGAAGTAGACCATAAATGTGTTGGAACTCAGAATGATTTACAATGCTCTGTTAGAGGCAACAGAGTTGCTAAAGGCTCGTCCGGTAAGAGTTCAGTCTGACAATGCGATGGCTGTCGCTTACATCAACCGCCAAGGAGGGACTCGGAGTCGCATGGCTATGCGAGAGGTAACTCGGATCCTCCGGTGGGCCGAGAATCAGTCGATAATCCTGTAAGTGGTATTCATTCCGGGTGTGGACAACTAGGAAGCAAATTACCTAAGTCGACAGGATGTCCATCCTGGGGAATGGAAGCTTCATCCAGACTTGTTCAACGCGCTGATACGTCGATGGGGATGTCCTCAGGTGGATCTCATGGCGTCACGATTGAATCGTCAGCTTCAAGTATACGTGTCAAGAACTCGAGATCCACAGGCGGAAGCAGTAGATGCTCTGACAAGTCCGTGGACCTACGACTTTGTTTACCTTTTCCCTCCGATTCCACTTCTTCGTCTTCTAAAAAGAATAAAACAGGAGTCAGCCTCGGTGGCCCCGAACTGGCCTCGGAGAAGTTGGTTCTCGGACCTTCGGTCCCTATTATCAGATGATCCGTGGCCCCTTCCTCTGCGCCCGGATCTTCTACAGCAGGGCCCTTTCATACACCCCAACTTAGCGCAGCTATGTTTAACAGGGTGGCTCTTGAAACCGATATTCTAAGACGTAGGGGTATCCCAGACGCGGTTATTCCCACCATGCTACGCGCCAGGAAGCCAGTTTCAGCTGCGCATTATCATCGCATCTGGCGCGCTTATATCTCATGGTGTTCCAGTCGGGATCTTCCGTCTAGGACCTTTCGCTTATCCCGGTTTCTGCTTTTCCTTCAGACGGGTCTGGATTCTGGCCTTCGTCTGGGAACCTTAAAGGTGCAGGTTTCTGCCCTTTCCATTTTCTTTCAAAGGAAATTGACCCTCATTCCTGATGTGCAGACGTTTCTGCAAGGGGTCTTGCGCGTGCAACCTCCTTTTGTACATCCAGTTGATCCTTGGGATCTTAATCTAGTTCTTCTGTTCCTTCAGTCGCCAATGTTTGAACCTTTGGAGGAGGTTGATCTTAAGTACCTATCTTGGAAGACGGTCATCCTCCTGGCTCTCTCTTCGGCTCGTAGGGTTTCAGAATTGGGGGCTCTTTCCTATAAACCTCCTTACCTAGTGTTTCATGCGGATAGAGCGGAACTCCGGACGATAGCCGCTTTCCTTCCTAAGGTCGTGTCGGCTTTCCATATCAATCAGCCTATTGTGGTACCATCGTTGGTGGAGGACTCTGGTTCTTCTACCTTGGATGTAGTTAGGGCTCTCCGCATCTATGTTGACAGGACTGCTTCCCTTCGTAAGTCTGAGTCGCTTTTTGTCCTGTATGATGCGGTTCGGAGGGGTTGGCCAGCGTCTAAGCAGACTTTAGCACGTTGGATCCGGCTGACTATTCATCAAGCTTATGTTAGTGCTAACCGTCGGCCTCCTTCGTCAATTTCAGCTCATTCCACACATTCTGTGGGTGCGTCATGGGCGGCCGGTAGAGGAGCATCTACGTCACAATTGTGCCGGGCGGCCACTTGGTCTTCAGTTCACACGTTTGTCAAGTTTTACAAATTTGATACGTTTGCCTCTTCGGCGTCCCGTTTTGGCCGCCTTGTTCTACAGGCGCCACAGAGCACTCCCGCTCGTGGGGATAACTTTGGGACGTCCCCAGCTTAAGCACCTCCAGTGTCCCCTAGTGGATGAAAGAGAAAATGGGATTTTGGTACCTACCGGTAAATCCTTTTCTCTGATTCCACAGGGGACACTGGACGCCCACCTCTGCGCTCTATGCCTGCCTGTTCGGTTTTGTTCTGTATGTTGTATGATTCAGTTATTGTGTGTTCTTCTCTCCTTTTCACTCCGCTTGTTCTCCACCTCCTCTCGGTCTTAATTTTCTAAACTGAGGGCTGGTGGGGCATAGAGGGGGAGGAGCTGCACACTTCTAAATTTTAAAGTGCCAGCTCCAGCTATCCATGCCTCTATACCCCAGCATAAGCACCTCCAGTGTCCCCTGTGGAATCAGAGAAAAGGATTTACCGGTAGGTACCAAAATCCCATTTTCAGCTCCAACCCTCAAATGCCGCCGCTTTGTAAGTAGAGCCCTTGGGCTTCCAGTTCCAATAATGTACTGAAGAAAAAAAAAATATATAAACAGAATTTTTTTTTAATTTTCTTTTAAAATTAAAACACCTTTAGGCACAAATGTTTTATTCACATGAAAAGCTATTTTTGTTATTATGATTACTTAAATATGTTCTTGCCATCATGAGATGGCAACATCAGAACAGGGATTGCAAAGGTGCAAGCAGTAATACTAGTTAAATAGGTTTCCCCATGGAAACGGGGACATTTTGCAGATGGTTAGGTTACAATTACAACCAATGCTAGCAGTGTTTTTGCTAGTGATAACCTTTGGTGTGTAGCTCAATTAAAATCAACCCTATTGCTGTCAGAAACATTAATTTACAACCTTATAGCTGGAGGATGAGGCTTATCTACCTCCCCAACCCTGGCAATTAGAGAGATGGGGACACCCTTGTTTTCAAACTGGGTGTCCCAATAAAATATTTTATTTTTGTGATCAGTATGATCACATCAACACCCTACACTGCAGACAAAACGTGGAGTCCAGGGATGGGGCAAGATCACCCCCAACCTGGCACGCACTTTGGAAAAAGCAAATGATGAGGCCCCTTAGTACTTATCACAGGTGATGATCGGACATACCAAATGTGTCCTCTCTTTGACATATGAGCAAACACACATCAGTTGCTAATTTATTGTATGGTATGTCAATATATCCCAAAATACATTGCTGTTTTCATTAATTGCACCACCTACTCTCCCGGAGGGTGCGGGAGTTTCACGTTTTTTCGGGTAGTCCCCCGGACCCCAGAAGAGTGGGTGGATCTTCCCTCTTCTGATCACTTCCTAGTGAAGTAGGCTGGATGGGGAGTTAATACAGAGAATTACAGGTCCATATGGAGGGGGTGGGGCTAAAATTATGCAAATTGTGTATTAGCCCCACCTCTTCTCTATGGATCTGCAATTGACAACATTTTGGCGCAATGGCAGGTGGGCCTAATGGCGTAAAAAACCGGGCCTCGCCCCTGAAGTGGTCAGATGAATCTCCTCTCCAGGCTTTTCCTAGAGAGAAGAAACATACAGGAACTGATTCCGAGGTGCACGCTAATGCGACTGCGACTCTATGCTAATGCCGATGGGATTTGTACAGAGACATCCACCGGTTGCAGCTCTAATCCGCCTCTTTGCTTGTTAAGTCTCACCATTGGCCGTACAGCAGTTGCACCATTGAACATTACACTAGCCCTATAGAGACACAGAAGGTCCGTATGATCATGGCCACTATAATCAGTGCAACTGCTGCAAAAGACGTAGTAGCTGACTGTGACATGCCCGAATCTGGCTAGTCACCCAGAAAATCCCACTGAAAGGAGCTCTCTCTGCAACTAAATTCGTTCTGCGGTGTTCATCTGTAACCATTCAGGACACATGCGCAGTGCGACTCGGACGCATGTGCAGGCCAGAACATTGTCCGCTTGCGTGCGGCATCGACTGAATCAGGCCCAATGTTGACAAGTATAGATAATCTGTATGGTGACATAGAAAAGTTGACCAGTAATCGGCGCAGCCTAACAATACACAAACACAAAGCATGCATTATGGGAGGGAACCGCAATGTGGGAGTCTTCAGCACAAATAAAGGCATTTAACTGAACCTTGCAACATAACAAATCAGCTGGTAAGGTGTGGGTGCTACCATTCTCTCCCCCATAATAAATAGCCAACAAAATAAACTAAAGTCTATAAAAAGTGTGGGAAAAAGGGAAAATTCTTCAGAAAGAGACCTGAGACATGTGACATTATGCTTAAATAAACTATGCTCAGGCCACACCCCAAAAGTATTAATTGGCTAAACAAAACACGTGACTTCAACACACTCTTGCCCCATGTTTATCCCATGATGCCTACTCAGCCTTTTCCTCTCCATCTTGTAGATCCACCAAATTGTGGAATTAAGCAATGTGACATCACAATTAACATAATCTGTGGAGGTTCTACCAAGGATTGGCTGGTAAAGGATACAGGGCCTTATTCAGACCCGGTCGCAAGCGCTGAGCGCTCGCAACCGGGTTGATGTTTGCCCACTGGGTATGCGCACGTCAGAGCCGGCTCTGATGTGCGCATGCGAGAGACCCGGCTAGCGACGGGCGCTCCGTCGCTACGAGTCTCGCACCAAAGGGGGCTAGCTGTCGATGGTGATTGACAGCTCGCCCTGTTTGGGAGGCGGGCAAGGGGGTGGCCGGCCAAACGGAGGTGTTCCCGACGGAACACTTGCCGTTTGGGGGAGGCCCCACTGACTGGGTGCTGTACAGACTGCAGGGTGTGGTTCTACACCAGACTGACACCTGGTGGGAGGATAATTTGGGGGCAAAAGAACATTTTCTTGACTGAAGTTTTTCCTTTGTTTATACAAAGCAAGCAAGCATTTTCCATCACAGTATCTAATATCATTAGCTTTATTCAATTTATTTTATATCTCTCAAATAAGAATGGCTTTTCCTTTAGATTCCACGAGGATCATTTTTATCAGTCACTTTTATTTACTGTGTATATACATTTCAAGGAATCGGGTGCTTCAGCAGTCAAGAGATCTTAATTAGAACTATGCCTGGAATTTGTCTTGAAAGATGTATCTGTTATGTTTCACTGTCCATGAAGAACTTGTAGTGAGAGCTACAAGTTGGTGATTTATAACTTTATTGTCGCCCTTTGTTGTTGTTGCAGCTGCATGGCCTGATTCTGAGTCAGGCGCAGTCACAGATTTCTTTCAAACTGAGACACCCACTTGCAGCAGTGCAAATCCGGCTCAGTGCATAATTAGGTGCACCATCAGTGCACCACCAGGCCATCATCAAAACTTGCACCAGCTCTATGGCAGGCAGAGTTTCCATATTTGAACATGGCGTCCTGTGTGAGCAGTTCTGCATCTTTAGACGCAACCACTGGTAGCAACATGCCCATGTCTGCCTATTTACCCCTATGTTATCTCCCAGGAACATCCACTAAAATCTAAACTCCCTTCGTCCAAATAAATTTTGTGTCTCTGTGCGGTAACCAATGCGCAGTACTTACAACATTGGTTAACTGCGTGCAAATCAGCATTGCATGCAGCTAGCGTACAACTCAGAATCAGGCCCAGAGTGTGGAAACGCTGTGTGGTTACCACATAAGGGATATGTACTGTATATGGCCTGTGCAGCAAAGGCTTGAGACCGGATCCATATGAAGATCATTTACAAACCTAAAAGGAGGTAGAAGAAAAGGATGTTTCTTCCCCTCCGCTCTTTTCTCCCTTACTCATGGCAATTTGGATACATTGATTATTATTAATATAACCTTCATGTAGATCAGTTTTCATACTCGAAAAAAAATATTGTGGGAAGTTTCCTCCATCTGACACAAATGCAATGTTTTTTTTTCTTATTTTTTTCTTATTGTTTTTACTTGTATGTAATGCTGGGCATACACTGGACAGATTGTATAATCTGGTTGAAATGAAAACCTGGTAATTTATGGGAGCAAATGACAATCGTACATTTTCTCACATACACTGGAAAACAGACAAAAATGGTCGATCAGACAAATTGTTTAAAACACACAAATGTAACCAATTTGAACAATTGTTTTTTGTCCGTTTTCCAGTGTTTAAGACCATATGATTGACTGCCATTTGCTCCCATACATTACCAGGTTTTCATTCCAACCAGCCAGATTGGACAGATATCTGACAGATAATTGCAAAGTGTATGCCCAGCATTACTCATACACCACTGTTCCCAGAAATCATGTACTGTATAAATGAAAATAATTTTTTGAAACATACAGTATTTTTATATATTTCTTTTTTGTGCACTTTTTATGATTATTCAGTTATAGATAAATGTAGTATTTGTTTGTGGAAGCATGCACACATATTAGAAGAGCACTTACTGTTGTGGCTACTGTACAGAATAGCAGATGCAGCTATAGTTTGCCATTACTCCATTGTGATGATGCACAGGAGGTGTCTGAGTGTCACAATCAATCCAAAGCCTAAATAATGGCGATCCCCTATCAATCAGCCATTTTATAGAGGGGAGTTTTAAATACATACTGTACCTACCATCTGTCCATTTTTAGGGGCTCTTTCCCACATTGGAATATACACAGTGGATGGAAAAGATGGTGCCAAATACACCATTGGCAGGAAGGGTGCTAAGATGGGAGGGGGTTAAGGGGGACCCTAGCTTTCAAAAGCACTAGGCACTCCCCTGGAGTGTGGACACCCATCCATCACAATATGGCTACACCCCTATCTCGTCTCGATTCAAGTTGCTGCAAAGTTTTTAGTTTTGCTTAAAAGTGATAATGCAACTTTAAAGACTTTTATGTAATCAATGTAATATAGTATATCTCAAGTACTGTCATTGTATGGAAACTTTTAAATTTTTATTTGCAAATGTTATTAGCTGTTCTTTTATATTAGGCAACGTAGTTTATGTTAGTGGTTCTTTTATATTAAGCAACGTAGTTTATGTTAGTGGTTCTTTTATATTAGGCAACGTAGTTTATGTTAGTGGTTCTTTTATATTAAGCAACGTAGTTTATGTTAGTGGTTCTTTTATATTAGGCGACTTAGTTTATGTTAGTGGTTCTTTTATATTAGGCGACTTAGTTTATGTTAGTGGTTCTTTTATATTAGGCAACGTAGTTTATGTTAGTGGTTCTTTTATATTAGGTGACTTAGTTTATGGTAATGGTTCTTTTATATTAGGCGACTTAGTTTATTTTAGTAGTTCTTTTATAGTAGGCGACTTATGGTGCATACACACGGGAAGATTAAAATGCTATATATGAACGATATCGATCATATCGTTATCATTCATATCGTGCATTTTTTGGTCCCTTCCAACCCACCAATGAACTGCGATGCATGCAGGCCTACCTGGTCGATATCGATCAGGTTACTATAGGGACCATCGATCATATCAGTATCGATGATCCAGCACTCCGGGAAGGTGCAGGGCGATCAGTCAACGATATCGTTATCCCTGACTGATCATACTGTGTGTACGCACCGTTAGTTTATGTTAGTTCTTTTATATTAGGCAACTAATTTTATGTTAGTGGTTCTTTAAACTGATGGTTACATAAATTAAGATTTAAATCAGCAGTAAAATTACATACACAAATGTATGCCTAGAATTTGCATTATTTCCTCCCTCTGTCCTGATTATCAAAATATATGGGGATGTGATTCAAATGGGTCTCAATTAATATTCCTTTTAAATTCAAATTTCATCATTTGAAATTAGCAACACGCAGGGTTTACGTTCCCTTAAGGGTTCAGGAAATAAATGAATTATAAACGGAGTGAAACGTTGTGATATATGACATTTGTCACTGCCGTGCATGCTGGACAGCTACACGGAAACACATGTCCTTTGACATTCAGCGATTCCGCTTCCTGCATTCCATAAGTTTCAGCTGAGATGACCTTGGGGGAATCTACCGCTTACAGTCAAAGGCTTTATTAAGTATGTCAGTTAGAGGGTCTCCCTAGTGTCTATTTAAGGAATGGAATACATACTGAGCAGGCAACAGGAGCAGTATGTCACAGAAATGGCACGTCTGGGGTCATTATATTCCAACAATTCTAAAAGAAATTCTAGCGAAGGACATGAAACATATGACCCGAGCGAATATTGTTCTAATTATTACTGTGCTAGTATTAAACATATTATGTTACGTGAGAAACAGATGCACTGCAGGATGCACTAAATTAGTTACCAGAAAAATGATGCATGTTGCATTTATACTTTTACATAAAGGGGCTGATTGCGAGTTGGACGCAGTCGCAGCTGTCTTTGCGCCTTTTTACACAGTCGCGCCTGTGACTTTTATGCTAATGCCACTAAATGCACTTCCCTTTTGTACATCCGTGCACCCGAATGTGCAAGGATTGAGATGCCCATTGTCAGCGTCCGTAGATAACGAAATACCGTTTGGTGCGTCTTTAGATGCACCATGGAAGCGTGCACCAGCCTGAAGGCAGGGTCTGAGTACGGCCTCCTTTGTTAGCAGTTGAACATTTATGTACACAACCGCTTTCAGTGACACGCCCGCGACACACTTCAGTCACTACCATAATACGCAGCATCTCCATGCTTCCCTTTAGCCACCCCCTATTGCTGGATGTAGTCAGTATGTTGACCGGCAGAATCCCAACACTGAAAGCCTGGCATGGGAGTAAAGATAGGCGTCTAAATAACGATGCCTATCATTTGCCTCACATCGAAATCCCAACGCCCAGCATAAATGAACACAGGTAAGCTGGGAGTCGGAGGCTGTTAGCTGCGGGGGGGGGAGGATTAGGTTTAGGCACCCCCGGGAAGACTTTGGCACCCCCCTGGGTTAGGGTTAGGCACCCCCCAGCAGGGTTAGGATGCGGGGAGGGGGGTTAAGGTTAGGCACCACGGGGGGGACTTAGGGTTAGGCACCCCCAAGGGAGGGTTAGGGAGGGAGAGGGGAGGGTAAACTATACTTACCAGCCGGCATCAGGATTTGCTGCTGTTGGGCTTCCAGGGTCCGGTTTTGAACTGGCGGCTTTTAACAACCCAACTGTTACGGTCTCGCACAGTTGTGTAAGATCTCTAGAGCCAGGGAGAGGATCTTCCACCAATAACATCCAACCACTGTTCCCTTAGTGATTTATTTACATACCGGTACTTAGGTGGTCACCTGGATTTACGCCTCCAGCAGTAGAGGCTTACACAACTGACGAGAGACCGCAGGACTGCTGACAAGGAACACGGCAGGGATAAGGAGTGGCAGTCCTTCCACTACTGGTACACTACTAACTGGAGTGCGACTGTTGGTGAATGGTACAAGAAATTATATGGACTCAGGGCCAGATTCAGACCCGCGTATAGCGCTCGCAAGCGGATTGATGGTCGGGCAGTGCGCTCACGCGGCGTGCGCAAGCCTGGAGCGAGTAAGAAATCACTCGCTCCAGGGCTCGCTACAAGACGGGGTGGCTGCCGATGTTGATCGACAGCTCGCCCTGTTTTGTAGGCGGGTCGGGGGGGTGGCTGCAGAAACGGAGGAGTTCCCGAAGGAACGCCTGCCCTTTGTAGGTGGCCCTACTGAGATCATACCTGGTGTCAGTAGTGAACTTCCTGTACTTCAGTACTCAAGCTGCAACAGATGACAAGATCTGAGGAATGTCTAAGGACTATGGTGCAGTTGGGTTGTATAGACAAGGAGCGAGGTGACAAACAATACAGGCTGCGCAGCAGGAGTATCCTGAACTGTGATTTTGCAGGATTTAGACAGGACTATACCAGACAGGACTGGCAAGAAACATAGACCAAACAGGCAAGATAACGTACAAGGACAAAACAGGCCAATAACAGACATAATCCAGACATAAAAAGAACAAACAAGGACAAAGTACAAGATGCGGCCTTGAGGGCCGAGGTATGACAGAAACCACACGGAGCGGCCTAGAGGGCCAAGGTACGGCTTAGAGAGATGAAGTGCAGCTAGAGAGCTAATGGATGTACAAGCTGTGATGCAGCCTTGCGGGCCAAGGTGCGGCTATGCAGCCGAGATGCGGCTTAAGAGCCAATTGATGTACAGGCTGTGATGTGGCCTTGCGGGCCATGGTGCGGCTATGACAGCAGAAATGTGGCTTGAGAGCCAATTGATGTAGAGGCTGTGATGCAGCCTAGCAGGCCGAGGTGCGGCTATGACAGCTGAGATGTAGACAGGCTGTGACGGCCTTGCAGACCGAGGTGCAGGAACCAGATGGCAGACAGGGGTACTCAGACGCAGCAGAAACACAGACTGATGGCAGTGAGGTAGAGAATACTGCAGGTAGAAATAGCTGGAACCAGACCAACACGGCAGAAGCGGCTGTGGTATGGAGATGCCACTGTCAGCAGAGATTAACTGCAGCTGCAGAGTATGCTTTGGAGAGTCCAAACTGTGGTCATAGACAGATGGATACACGGCTGGAAAACACACTGGCAGGTACAGATCCAACAGACAGGTACAGGACACCATAACTGCAGAACTAGGAAGACCGGCTAGAACTCAGGCTTCTGAGAAAAGACCAACAAACATAGCATGTCAGACAATATCATCGGCATGGAGTGAAGGGCTGGCTGTAACTTATGAGATGCAGGATCCAATCAAAGGCATTTCCTGCAGAGAGCCTTTCCTAATGACTGCTAGTGTGCACCTGACCTGTGCACACAGACAAGACATGATTAACTAGTGTGCAGCTGAATTCAGCACACAGACAGCAAGAGCTGTACACAGACATGACAGGAATCCAGCTGTCTGCAACAGCCGGAAAATGGACCAGGACAAGATGCAGTGTCCAATTAACAACATTAGCTGGTACTTGTCACCAAGATGATCTGCTGTTGCGGATCCTAACACCAACCCCCCTACTACCGCTCAGCAGGGCCATGACTAGCTGTGGGAGAGGATCTGTTGTTGGCACCATTGTTCTTGTCTAGCAGGGTGCTTGGAATGGCACCCTGCAGCCAGGATTGCTGATCTAGCACCCACGGATCGTCCTGTGGACGCTCCAGATGGGCGCTCTGCACAGTATTTTGCAGCCGATTCTGATGACACCACTGCACTTAACGGAGCAGCCGGTCACGCCCCCTTCTGATCAACGTAATGACATAATGTATGCGACATCATGATGTTGCACACTCAGTGGCCAGGGCCGGCACAGGATGCAACCGTGCCCTGTTATGGCTTTGCCTCCCAGTCAACATCCAGGACCGCACCTTCCATTTCTGCTACCATGCATTCAGATCTGTACTGTGGCTCTGTATGTACAAAATCAGAACTCATTTGTGGTGTGACTCAAAATGCACACGTGGAGATGAAAAACATTGCTCCACTACACAGAAATAAAAATGGGTCCAGGCGCTATGTCAAGTTTCACATCAATTTAAGCAGCAATAAAGTCAATATATAGTTACCTAATTTGTCACTTTCGTTTGTCCCATATAGTTCCAACTGGGTCTACTTGGTTGACTGTAGTTCTCTTTAAGTAGACTCAGATGTTTATAAAAAGAGAAAAAAAGTATACATAGTGTAGTGTGTTTAAATAATAGATTTTCCACCCTTGGTGTTAATATTAGACCAGCTATATGTGTGATTCTCACAAGAGCCCGGGGAGTCACCAAAGCGGGGCTAGTAATTCCATGCCATTACTTACTGAAAGGCACAGAAGGTGAAACATACAGTGGTTTCTGTTATATGCCAGGTTTCTCCACCACCTTATGGACTCATCATGTGTCACCCCCACACGTGACAAAATCCAAAGTAGGTAAAATTTATTCAAACAAAAAAAACGTTTTTCAAAATAAACATTAAAAATTGCAAACCAGTAGTAGTGTAATAATGTAATAAATGGATCTTAGAAACATAGAAACATAGAATTTGACGGCAGATAAGAACCACTTGGCCCATCTAGTCTGCCCCTTTTCATGCTGGGGGTCGTGTGCCGCCAGCAGAACGTCACAGTAGACCCACTGGATACAGCGTGGCAAAGGTAATAGAGTAGACCCACTGGATACAGCGTGGCAAAGGTAATAAATGGCCTTACACCCACTAACCAATGCGTTTCAACCTCTGACTGAGGTCTTTTTCAAGGTAACAGAGTGTAAGTGATTCATGGTTTACATACCCATGGACCGGACATAGGTCATGCGGCTGGAAGTAGTGCTAGGCTCTCCACGTGTAGTCCAATAAAGTTAGATTAAATTCCTCAATGTACTGATGTTGCCGTCAGCATGGTTGCTAGGGTGCCATCTAAACAAATAGATTCTGGGATATGGGTATAGAGACGCATGATGTCCACGAAGAAACGTAATGACCTTACCGCCTGTATCATAGCTAGGTAATCAGCGAAAGGACATACACCATCAGCACAGATGTTTACAATGGGAAGGGAAACACATAAATTCAAGCGAAGAATCCCTTAAATCCCTTTATGCTGATATTATAAAAAAATATAGTGATCTGTAAACAACTGATCACAGAGACTAGGTATATATATGGATATCTAGACTAGTCTCATAAGCATTAGTACGGTATCGATAATGGGCACTTTTGATTGTAACAATAGCAGCAATACACATCATGGATCACTAGCAATATAATACAAATAATACAATCAATATATTAATATATTAATACAGTAAAAAAACAAAACACATAATAAATATATATATGTAAAAAACAATACAAGAAATGTATTATCCAAGAATTAGAATAAAAACAAAAATAAATACGGGAAGGAAATAGTGGTGGGGATTATAAAACAATTTAATTCAAAATCGTGGTTAAGACCACTGGGCGCAAGTGTATTAAGGTTATAACTCCACCTCATCTCTCTCTTAGATAACCTGGTCTCCCTTTTATATCTCCAGTGATCTTTTACCAATTCTATACCCCAAAAGGCGGATATATGTTTGGGGGAACAGTGGTGAACATTTTTGAAATGGAGGGAGAAGAGATGGTTCTCATACTGTAACCTCACTTGATGTTGTAGACATGTTCAGACCAGTGCACTTTTAGTGTCCTAGTGGTCTTGCCTATATAAAGTAGATCACAGGTACATTTTATGGCATAAACTTGATTTGGTATCACAAGTCATAAAATGCTTAATTTGATAGACACGTCCCTTATATTAAAATTTCTCCTGTTTTCTTACTGTTGATGGGCAGAACTTGCACATTGTGCACATACCACATCTGTGGAATCCTTTATTCCTTACTATTGCCCCTAAATTTTTTTCAAAGAATGCACTAGATATCAACCTATCTTTAATGTTGGGTGCTCTTTTATATAAAAACTTAGGTTTAGCTGGAAGAAGGGTAGTGATAATAGGGCCTTTTAAAATAATGTGCCAATTGTTCTTAAAATCTCGTTCCACAGATCTGTACTGACCAGTGTACCTCGTATTAAAGGCCAAATTAAAGATGTATCTTTAATATTATTTATTTTCTCAGTATTTGCTTGTTGAAGTAGGAGTCCCCTATCTATTTCTGAAACTTCCGTTGCTGCTTTTTGTATATGTTTAAATGTATATCCTTTTTGGTAAAATATCTGTTTTAAAATGGAGACTTCTTTTAAGCCATTGTGGTAAGTGGTAATTACAAAAATAATCCAGAGGTGACTGGTCTCCCTTCCATAAAAACAAAACATTGTCTATATAATGCCACCAATGAGTCAGGTTTGCCACCCAGCTATGACCATGCCAGACATGAGCTTCTTCCCATCTGGACATGAAAATATTGACATAGCTGGGGGCAAATCTGGTACCCATTGCAGTTTCAAATTTTTTGTTAAAAAAGGAGCCATCACAATTAAAATAGTTATTATTTAAAATAAACTCAATCCCCTCTGTCACAAATTGTAAATTAGCATCCATCATACTATTACAGAGGGTTTATTTTATTGCCTCCAGTCCATCACGGTGTTTAATAATCGTATATAACGATGTTATATCTCCTGTTACAAGAATCATACCTTCTTCCCATTGGATATCTCTTAATTTTAAAAGAACATCCTTCGTGTCCCATAAATGGGAACTGCCTGTCGTAGCAAAGGGTTGCAACTGATGATCGATATAAAACTATACATTCGAAGTAATGGACTTGTTCCCTGCTATTATGGGGCAACTGGGGGGTTTGGTCTGATTTTTGTGAATCTTTAGTAAAAGATATATTACTGGTACATCATTACTTAAAAGGTCACCTATTTCTTTACGGATAGTTTGGTTTTCAACATACCTATTAACCAGGTTCTTTAGATTATTCAGAATTTTCAAAGATGGATCTGATCTCAATTTTTTATTGCTCCACTACGTTCGAGTCAGAATCAGGTTCAAAGGCTGATCATTATGTAATACCCACTTACTTTCAATTAACAGCTAGTTGCTCCAGTAATTTTGAAAGATGAAATTCCTTTAATGCAATCGTTGTCTGCAGATTGTCACTATATTTTAATTCATGCAAGCTATCACAGTACAATTAGGAGGAAATATTTCAAACAATACACAATGTTTCAATGATATATCAAGGACAGCACAGACGTTGTAATGGTTACCATTACTGCTTCACAGCACTGAGGTCATGGGTTCGATTCCCACCACGGCCCTACCTGTGCGGAGTTTGTATATTCTTCCTGTGCTTGCGTGGGTTTCCTCCGCGTACTCCGGTTTCCTCCCACACTCCAAAAATATACTGGTAGGTTAATTGGCTCCCAACACAAATTAACCCTAGTGTGTATGTGTGTGTGTGCATGTGATAGGGATCATAGAGTGTTATTTCCACTGGGGCAGGGACTGATGTGAATGGTAAGATATTCTCTGTAAAGCACTGCAGAATATGTGTGCGCTATATAAATAACTGTTAATAAATATATCACATTGACATTAGTTCACACAGAAAAATACAGACAGCTCCTCGCATTTTATTTTACAGGAACCAAGTGGGAAAACCGCTCTGACAGCTGTCCTTCTGAGCTCTGTAAGCGGAACTGATCAGTGCATTTAATATCACACAAATTCACAATATATTTAACACTCAATAAACATTAAAGTTCCATACAGTCATAAAATTACCTTAACTGACACTACAGTCTCTTATTCCTTTTTGTTTAACTAATTATATAAATAAAATATATATATATATATATATATATATATATTATAATGTGAGCTCACTTCCTTACTGTAGCAATATGGCTGATAACCTGCCTGGTTCTAGATTATTGTATCAGTACTCTCTCTTGGCAGCTGTGTCACAACAGCAAATTGAGCTGAATAAACTTGACTGTTGTATGTATCTAGTCCGGATATATGTGTCCTGGCTGCTCTACTCAGGATTATTTTAGATGAAATTTCCCTCTCTACTGAATAAGACTTTTATTCATGCATTCTGTGTAGTATCCAGAATATTAGCTATTCCTGCAGGACACTTATCATCTATAACCTTGTTTCCTTGGTTTCTTCGATGCTTGGCTGGATTTACAGTGCCATATAATTAATAAGTCTCACTGACTGCACTATGCTGAGCTGATCCTCCCAGAAGGCACCACAGACACTATGCAGAATATGAAGTATTTAGATATTTAGATACTATCTATCTTGTGTGACTGCCTTGGATGAACAGGGGAGTCTCTCTCTAACTCTGTATTAGCAGTGCTGACTTGGTTGGATGTATGAGTGTGAAGATGCTCACCCTTACTACTTCAGTTCTGCAGTGTCATACTGCTTCTTATACCTCTAGCAGGTTAGTGCAAGTCCCTGACAGCAGCTGCTTCAGTCTCCTGGCTCACTGTGCCTTTAGCTCCGCCCCAACCTTGCCTCCTGGCTCTCTGCACAGAGCCCCCAGTCTCTCCCAGCAGCCTATGACACCCAGCCGGGCTCCTCCTCTAGCCACGCCTCCTGTCCGTCACCAGGGATAGCTCCGCCCACAGCCGCACCCCCTGGCTTTGAGTACTGAGCTGCACACAGTCTCCTTTTTGCCGGGAAATGCCAGTGATGCTTCCGGCAACGATACAGGGATGCCTCCAGTCAGCTCAGCCAGCCCTCCAGTGATGCTCCACAGCCCAAACTATATGCCTTCAGGTTAGCTTAACAGAGCGAGCAGCCACTCCGTTCTAACTTTCCTCTCAACTGCGCAGTCAGCACGAGTCTCTCCCTCCTTTAACCCCCCACCGGTTGGCTCATGCTGTATTCGTTATCTGGGGGTCACAGGACGCTGTGCAGCCAGCGCGTGGATTGCCAGAATTTTCCATTCACGCGCCGGCTCCTGCAGCTGCTGCTCCATGGTCCACTACCACTACTGATGTTGGTTAAATATATACATAATTTTGCAATAAAATAAACATTGTGTACACATTTACTTATGCAACGACTAGTTACCATTTAAGAGGACATGCTACCTGTTTGGGGGTATCACATTCTTCCCTGCTAGAATTATGCGTGTCCTCACACTAAAGATAACAGTGAAACCATATATAACATAACAATAACTTGGATCAGGAAGTTATTATCTTTATTTAAACCATTAACTACCTATCTATATCGGAGAGGTAGAACACCCCTGTTGCACTTGGTCGATTGTCTCAGTGTCAATTCAGGTGACACAATTTCAGAGGGATCAATATTTGGAAAATATGGATTTCCCTCTTCACAAACTATAGACAATGTATATTCTGGAGCCACATTACTCTCGGCTCCTGACCTCACAGGCCCACACATAAAGGTTAGCAAATCTGCTGGATTGTCTAAAAAGTCTATCAAGGGATTTCTTGAACTCCCACCTATTGGGGTCTCTTGTCTGTTGGACAAGTCAATTTCGGAAAGGCACAACTTTAGTTGATTTCTGTGAACAATGCTAACTTCTCCATCGGTTTCTCTTCTAATCCGATATGTGAGCATATCTGTACCGGGGATACTGACTATCTCATAAGGTATACTCTCCCACTTACCATCCAATTTGCTGTAGCGATGATGCTTCCGCTTCTACACTCTATCTCCCATTTTAAGATTTTAAGCGGAGTAGCTCTTGCATTCATGTTGTAGTTACGCTCCTGTCTCTGATGGACTGCTTCCATTTCACTATGTCTCGAGCAGACTTAATGCAATGCTGATGTTCGCAGATCCAGTTAGTCTACTGAGAATCCTCCAACATGGGCGATAACTCTACATCTTTAGGCAGTTTGCCTTGTCTCCCAAACAGAAGATAAAATGGGGTAAACCCGTGGAGCAGCAATTTTGGCCACTGTGATCGGCGTTCTGATGGAAGGCTCCTCAACATCTCAATGATGGTCTGATTAACCCGTTCGCAGAGTCCATTCCCGTGCGGGTGATATGCAGTGGTTCTTAATTTTTTACAATTGTACATAGTACACAATTCTGTGAACAAATGCGACTCAAACGCGGGTCCCTGATCGGTAAGGACGTAATCAGGATATCCATAAGGATGCACAAAGTTTTTAAGGAATACCTCTGCAGTAGTTCTCGCTGTCAGATCTCTCACTGGAACAGCCACCACAAATTTACTGTAGTGATCGGTCATGGTGAGGGCATATTGGTACCCATGTGGACTGTTGTCGAGCTTCACATGGTCCAGGGCAATGATCTCCAATGGATATTGACTGATGATATGGCGAAGACGGGCCTTTTGCTCAGATCCTTTTTTTTTTTTTTTATGCTCAGGAGATGCATCTTTTACACCACTCCTCGATGTCTTCGTGTAGACCTATCCAAAAGTATCTCCGGCGTAGCACAGCTTCTGTTTTTTGCATGCCAAAGTATCCGGAATCATTCTGGTATGCTTGGAGCACTAATTTGGCCTGTTGCCTTGGAATGATGACTTGCATAATCGGTTGATGAGTTCCTGGATCAAGACCACTGCGGACTAGAAGTTCTTGTTTAAAGTGGAGACGCTTTCGATGTCTCAGTAATTTCACCAGTTCAGGATCAGCATTGTCTCTCTGTACTTTGGTTAATCGGCGTCTTTGCCGCATAATGTCTATCAACTCCCACAACACTGGGCTCTCGTTTTGTATGTCCCTCCAGTTGAAGGCAGAAGAATCCGGTGTAGGACCTTCAGGACTCCGGTTCTCAGTGACAGTTACTGGCCCTGAGGTTACTATTGGTTTACTCTTCATGGGTTTAAAGGCTGGTGTCTCTACTTCCTCCTCCCTATCTTCCTCTTCAGTGATGTCGGCTGTGGGAAGACAATACAAGGCACCGGCATTGCCGTTCAATTTTCCACTCCGATAATGTACAGTGTAGCAGAAGTTCTCCAGACAGGCCATCCAGCGCTGTTCGAGTGCTCCCAACCTGGCAGTGGGCAGGTGAGCCAGTGGGTTGTTATCCGTCATGATGATGAATGGAGTAGCATCCAGATAATTTTTAAACTTCTCCGTAATAGCCCAAACGAGAGCCAGCAACTCCAGCTTGAACGTGCTATAGCTTTCGCTATTCCTCTCTGTTTTTCGTAGACCATGGCTGGCGTATGCTATCACACATTCACGCTCATCTTGTATTTGGGACAGCACAGCCCCCAATCCGCGATGACTTGCATCTGTGTAAACCTGGAACGACTTTTCATAATCGGGATAGGCGAGTAATGGAGCCTCATTCATAGTCGTTTTTTAACTGTTCAAATTAGCATTGTCGTTCTTCTCTCCATATAACAACTGTCAAGCTTCTCTTCTCCTGGCCCGACCTGCCTCGCAACAGTTCATGCAGTGGAGCGGCTATTTTTGCTAAATTTGCTATGAAGCGTCGGTAGTACCCCATGAAACCAAAGAAACTTCGAACATCCTTTACCGTCTTTGGCACCGACCAGTCTCGCACCACTCTGATTTTCTCAGAGTCCGGCTTCACCCCTTCAGCACTGACGACGTGCCTCAGGTACTGCACCTTCGGTTTTAGTAAGTGACATTTGGCTGGTTTAAGTTTCAGGCCAAACTTTGCCAACTTCATGAACACTTCATCCAAGTGCTTCAGGTGCTCTTCGTAATCCTTCAAAAATATAATGACATCATCCAGATATAATAATACCATCTCGGTATCCGAGGCAGTGCTCCATCACCCGTTGGAAGGTGGCGGGAGTATTGCATAGTCCAAACGACATGCAGTCAAATTCAAAAAGGTCCATCGGAGTGGTAAAAGCCGTTTTTTCCAGATCTTCCGGGGCCATCGGAATTTGCCAATATCCACTGGTTAGGTCTAATGTAGAGAAGTAAGTGGCCGTCTTCAATGCCGTGAGTGACCCCTCCATTCTAGGCAATGGGTATGCGTCTGTGTATGTAACAGCATTCAGTTTTCGGTAGTCTACACAAAACCGAAGGCTTCCGCCCTTTTTCCTAATGATCACCACTGGAGCGGCCCATGGACTATGACTTTCGCGGATGACACCATTCTCTTTCATCTCCTCTAGCATGTTCCGTGCCGGTTGATACATTGCCGGTGGTAGAGGCCTATGACGCTCTTTGATAGGTGGATTCGTCCCGGTGGGTATGTGATGGTAGACACCCTCAGCTTTTCCTAAGTCTGAAGTGTGCTGACTGAAAGACACAGCGTTTTTCTTCACAACTTAAACTACTCCTTTTCTTTGATCTTCTGAGGTATCGTAATCACCTGTTTGGATATCTTTCCACCATGGATTGTCCTCGGTCGGCTCCCCCGAGGCTGTTTGAGAGGCTGTTGTTAGAGTTTCGCCCAGCACGTCTTGAATGTCGACTTGAATTACTCTCACCACAAGGCAATGGTTAAATAGTCTGACAGGGTAACTGTGTGGATTCAAAATGCGAACGGGCACTTTTCCACATGCCACTTTAGCTAACGTTCTAGCTACTGCAAATGGTTGTCTTCCATCATAGTCGCAGGACTCAATGATGGCATCATAATCACGACTGCCTGGTCCGATACGGGCTTTACACCAGATCACATGCTCTGAGTTAGGTTGTAACAGTATAGGCCTTCTATCCGCAATCCGGGCTTTCCCGACTTCTCCACTCTCGTTGGCGAAGTGTTTCTGCCCCTCCAGCAACCTTACTGTCTGCTGCAACGTTTTTCTCTGTTTTGGGGCTGCAGTTCGTATCTCCATCTTTAAGACCTCCACTAACTCATTGGGGCAATTCTTAAGTACATTCATTCCGAGAATAATTGGAGGAAAATTTTTATTTTGCACGGTGGTGACTAAACATCCTTGCCTTGAAAGTTTTGCCTTGCCTATTTCCAAGTCCGCTTCCCAATACCCATCATAATTGATTGGTTGTCCATTACTGGCCAACAGTTGTAACCAGGCAATTGGTGGGGACACCATATCTTCCTTGTCCCAGTGTTGAAGAAATTCTGCAAGTTGTATAGTGGTCACTTGGGAACTAGTGTCCAGAAGGGCGGATAATTCCACATTGTTAACTCAAATTTTCACGTGGGGACATTCCCCGACGTATCGGGGCCACCACTCCTGCGATGGACCTAAAGGCGCTTGTCCTCCCGAGGGTCGGTCCCCCGCCTCGGGGTTTCCTCATTTAAATCGCCATTCAGACAATTCTGCTCAATATGGCCACTTTGACGACACCCTCTGTCGGTCTGTCTTGTGAATCAACCTGGTCGGTGGGGCGTCAACCTGTCCCTCGAGGAATGTCCCATCGAGCTTGATTTCCCCCACCGCGTCCTTGACGCCAATCTCGGCGTGTGGCTCCCGACTGTTCTTGCTGAATCTCCTTTAACTCCTTTATAATGTCCGTGACAGCGCTGGTAAAAGTTCCAATCAAATACTGTCCTGACTGTCCTTGTTGAGTGACCGTTTCTTTCTGCAGAGGATGGTCAGGCATCATATATGTTTTGGTTTCTTCATAATGATCAGCTGCCAACTGCTTGGATGACGAATCATATTCAGGATCCACGTTCTGATTAAGCCCAAGTATATCTAACACTGTTTCCTTGAATTGGGAGAATGAGCAGACAGGGTTCTGGCGTCTCCACATTCGGAGTTTCGCCCGTGTCGCTTCTCCTCGTGCCCCTTCAATAAATAAATTTGTTAAGTCTCGTCGAATTGCTCCACTTCTCTCAATTCTCGGGCTCGGATGGCCCACATAGCTTCCTGCAGGTCCATTGCAAATTCTCTTAGGGTCTCCGGATTCTGAGTTCTGATACGGCCCATGAGTCGAAAATATTTTCACATTTTTAAAAAATATCTTCCACAGTCTCTCTTTCTTCTTTCTCCCACGCTTTGACTTATCGCAACGCGGCTCCCTTCAGCTGTCCAATTACAATTTCCACTCTTTGTTCATCAGTGAGCGGATATAAATTGAACATCGATCTCATTTTGTCTTTAAATTCTTTCAGGGTGCTAGCAGCTTGTGGGTGAGTTTCCCCTGAATATATTGGTAGCCATGGGGCTCCAAAGTAGTATGGCATCGTGATGGGTGATGCCTGTGTCATCTGTGCCACACCGCTGCTTCACGAGAGATGTGCTGATGGGGAAGCAGATAGTCGTCTTCGACCCGAGGTGGATGCAGGAGTTTGTGGTGCTGACATTTTCCTGTCGTATCCTGTTCATGGACGCCAAGTTGTAATACCCACTTACTTTCAATTAACGTCTAGTTGCTCCAATAATTTTGAAAGATGAAATTCCTTGTCTGCAGATTGTCACTATATTTTAATTCATGTAAGCTATCACAGTACTAGGATAGAATTAGGATGAAATATTTCAAACAATACACTGTGGGCCTGATTCAGAGCCGCTCGTAAGCGGCCGCTCGTTCGCTTCGAGCGATGTTCGCACAACTGCGCATGCGTATGGGTCATAATGCGCATGCGCCAACCAGTCATTGCGGTCGGAAATCGAGCGCTCGCAAAATAGCGAGTGCCTGCTAATTTGAGTGACAGGATGAGGCGTTTGTGGGTGGTAACAGGGGAAGGTGCTTGAAAACGTGGAGTGGAGATCCGAACGCAGGCGTGCCAAACGGTCAAAACGGGCATTTTAAGGGTGTGCATAATTAACAAAGCAGCGTCATCGACCACGTCACTTGGTTGTTTCTTAGCCTGAACTGTTCGCATGATTGCGGTAGGAAAATCCAACCACAAGCACTGCGAGCAGTTCATACACCTTTTCGATGTACTCGATTAATCTAATAAATAGCGGAGATGACGTAGGATGCGAGCGGCCAGGGGGCGTCTTTACAAAATAGCGAGCGCATGTTTCGTTCGCTTGCTCAGACATAGAGGCGTCAACAGACCGCAAACAGCGAGTGCTCAATTTAAATAGCCGGACCCTTTTTCTGAACGAGCAAGCGCAAATAGCGTCCGGCTCTGAATCAGGCCCTGTGTTACAATAGTTTATCACGTTGACATTAGTTCACACAGAAAAATACAGACAGCTCCTCATATTTTATTTTACAGGAACCAAGCGGGAAAAACTGCTCTGACAGCTGTCCTTCTGAGCTCTGTAAGCGGAACTGATTAGTGCTTTTAATATCACACAAATTCACAATATATTTAACACTCAATAAACATTAAAGTTCCATACAGTCATAAAATTACCTTAACTGACACTACAGTCTCTTATTCCTTTTTGTTTAACTAATTCTGTATATATATATATATATATATATATATACATATATTGTAATGTGAGCTCACTACCTTATACAAGTTCAATATTAGTCTCGATTTTGCATGCAGCGTTGCCCGGGTTGACGACTCTAAGAATGGCTATTTTGTACCATACGGAAACAGTAGTCTCTATTTTAAGTTTGTTTCTCAAACTCAGCTGAAGTCTCAGTAAAGTTAATTCTCCTTTTATCCTTACTGTAGCAATATGGCTGATAATGATAATGATAATAATGATATATTATAATGTGAGCTCACTTCCTTACTGTAGCAATATGGCTGATAATCTGCCTGGTTCTAGATTATTGTATCAGTACTCTCTCTTGGCAACTGTGTCACAACAGCAAATTGAGCTGAATAAACCTGACAGTTGTATATGAACACAGATACACACAACCTCTCTTGCGCTTCAAATGTGTTCAACTTGAATTATATACAGCAATTTGTCTCCAATGATGGAACCGTTCTCATATGTAAATGAAAAACAGAGAAATGCCACAATACTGTAATACTGTAAATGGTATAAAAGGTCAGTTCTTATAAACGTGCTGAAAGTGGAAATAGGTGCGTAAAGAGTCCTCTCCACAAGCGTGACACTTCTGAAAGACTTCAAATAAAATCCTCAAGTCCCAGTCAAAACACCAGATTAGTGGAAGATTTAAGATGTAATGGATTCTTACATGAATGCTTACTTTAATTAAGCTGGTGTCAAACACATAGCGGTTTCTTTAATTCTCATATATCCATCAATAAAGGGGATAGGTAATTTCCAAAAGTATCTCTGAAAAATCAGAGAAAATACACTTTGTAGTATAAACTGAAGGTAGATTTATTAAAGACATATAAATAAAAACATAGGTTTGTAGACAGCTGTACCACAAAGATGGAATTACACTGAAGATGATACCTGGGTAAGTGCAGTGTAATATATGTATACTGGCCATACACCAAACCAATGTGTGACACTTCTTTCTATGCATTTCGACGCACTGCTGCGTCTTTTTGAAGTAGAGTGTCAATGTAAATGAGCTAAAATATAAATAGAAACTTTTTAGTATCCAACTTACAATAATGTGTATATCTCCCAATACCTAAAATTACTTGATAATATATATGAAATAATAAGTAAAATATAATCCAAGGTGATTAACCACTCCTTATAGCATATTCCTGGATCACTATGTTATAGTGCCAGCTGTACCATTGAGCTTGTAAAAATAGCCTGCATAGGTCCAGTGGTGACTAAATAGGCTGTGGTTGCTTAGCAACCCTAGTTTATGGGCCAATGAGGGATGATCTAGGTGCACGTGTATATCAATCACAGGACCAGAAAGACGCTAACAACACGAGGTCCTCAGGTGTTGTTAATAGTCGTAAGCCCGACTTCCAGCTTGTGCCACATCGCCCATACAGAGCATCACACCAACATGCTTCAGACGTCCATATAGAGCGTTACCCTGCACGCTCTGGACGTCATAGGAGCAATCATCCCATGTGGGACCTAGATCACATGATCGGACCAACCCGAACTCAAACCACATGGTGTAAACAATGTCATGTGTCATTAGACAATGTCACATCTACTAAAATTAAAAAATCTTATACAACTGAAAAAAGAGGAAGAAGGGGGGAAAACAGAAAAATTGGACTTCAAAATAAATAAAAATGTAAACAAACAGTGCCATTTGAGCGATGATAATTCTATGATATAGCCATCGTCTAATAAATCAAACGAAAAAGGGATCAAAATATTCAATTTAAGCACATATGTCTTGGATGATATAGAACAACATGTTCTCAAAAAAGGTTTAAAATTTTGCCCTACAAATGATGTTAACCATTTTGATCTTTATATAGATCTTGAAAAATGTATTCGGAAACTATCTTTGAAAAGGTTTTTTGGAGACAATGTAGATTCTTCATCTTCAACAAAAGATCAAATTTTTTATTTAATCCCATACATAGTAGAGGGTGCTTTGTGGAAAATTTTTATAGAAGTGTCCGTGATGATTTTAATCCGTCCCAAATGTAAAAATAATTTGAGCCAAAAAGAGCTTACGGCTTTGAAAAAGCTTCAAGACAATAAAGATATTGTTGTCAAACAAGCAGATAAGGGGGGGGGGGATTGTACTCTTAGATAAAGCATCCTTTATAGGAGAAGGACTTCGACAACTTCAAGATGGGGTCACGTATGTAAAATTAAAGAGTGACCCTTCATTAAATATTCTTAAATTATACCAACAATTTATATTATCATATGTTGATTTGGGAGTCATCAGTTCTGAAGTTTCAGGTTTTTTAATAAACAAGAACTTTTCGGTTCCAGTATTATACCTATTGCCTAAAATACATAAATGTGTTAATAATCCACCTGGCAGGCCAATAGTGGCGGGTACTAATTCCATTACGTCAAATCTATCGGCTTACATAGATTATCAATTACAACCTTTGGTTACTGAAGAAAGATCGCATCTTATTGACACGAAAGATGTTCTTAATCGGTTGCTTGATGTAGAGTGGGAAGATACTTTCTTTCTTATTACTACAGATGTATCATCACTCTATACTATCTTCACTCATGAGGATGGTATAAATGCAATACAAAGCACATTAGTAAATGGAAATATGGACGGTTCATTGAGTAAATTCATTTTGGAAGGCATTTTTTGATACTTAGAAACAATTATTTTAATTTTGATGGTGTGTTTTATAAACAACTAGTTGGCACTGCCATGGGCACCAGGTTCGCACCCAGCTATGCCAATTTATTAATGTCCAGGTGGGAGGAGTCCCATGTCTGGGCAGGGCATGGCTGGAGTGCGAACCTGGTGCGATGGTGGCATTATATAATAGGATATACTGTTTATATGGAGAGATGATGAGATTGGTTTGAACCAATTTTGTGAATATCTGAACTCTAATTCTTTAAATATAGTTCTCAGTTTTTGAATAAGCAAGACATTGGTCAATTTTTTGGACCTCAATATAGAAATCTCAAAAGGTAAGATTACCACCAGTAGCTTTAAGAAATCCACAGATTACAATACTTGTATTGATTTAGATAGTAACCACCTTCCACTTTGGCTTAATAATGTTCCTAAAGGTCAAATGTTGCAATTAAGACCCAATTGTTCTAGTGACAATAAGTTTAAGGAACGAGCACACCTTATGAAAAATAACTTTATTAGCAAAGGGTATAAATCCACACATTTACAAATAATTATGGATGATGTGGAGAAAAAAAGACAGAGAGAACTATTAAAACCTAATATTGGGGAGATAAATAATGATCTAAATTTTCAAATATGTTTTAGTACGCAATTTAATCAGAGATACAAAAAAATTGAAAGGATTGTCAAGAAGAATTGGAATATTTTACTTAAAGACGACATTTTAAAGAATATCCAAGATCGTACAGTCCAAATTAGGGACTTTATCACATGTAATACAGATTATGTGATCTATGTCATTATTTGTACATGTGATCTGATTTATATTGGAAAGACTAAGAGACAAGTTAAAATCAGTTGGGCAGAATATGTCCGAAATATCATTAAGGGTAATGAAAATCATCCTTTTTCATCAAATTTTAAAGAAAAACATGATAAATCAGTGAAGGGATTAAAAAGTTTTTTGGGGTTGCTTGGGTAAAAAACAACTGGAGAACTAGAGATAGAGACATTAGATTGGCTAAGACAGAGATGAGATATACAGTATCTATGACCCCAATATCCTCAAACCCAAAGGTCTTAACCATGATTTTGAGGTTAGATGGTTCCTTTAAATCATTTTATTGTTATGTATAATTATTTCATGTATATGCTTTTTACTTTTTATATGATATATTTTTTATATGCTTTTTATTTTTATGTATATGCTTTTTATATGTTATAAGATACTAATCGGGTATTATAGAAACGCATAGAAAGAAGCGTCACACATTGGTTTGGTGTATGGCCATTACACATATATTACACTGCACTTACCCGGGTATCATCTTCAGTTTAATTCCATCTTTATGGTACGGCTGTCTACAAACCTATGTTTTTATTTATATGTCTTTAATAAATCTACCTTCAGTTTATACTACAAAGTGTATTTTCTCTGGTTTTTCGGAGATACTTTTGGAAATTACCTATCCCCTTTATTGATGGATATATGAGGATTAAAGAAACCGCTATGTGTTTGACACCAGCTTAATTAAAGTAAGCATTCATGTAAGAATCCATTACGTCTTAAATCTTCCACTAATCTGGTGTTTTGACTGGGACTTGAGGATCTTATTTGAAGTCTTTCAGAAGTGTCATGCTTGTGGAGAGGACTCTTTACGCACCTATTTCCACTTTCAGCACGTTTATAAGAAGTGAACTTTTATATCATTTACAGTATTACACTATTGTGGCATTTCTCTGTTTTTCATTTACATATGAGAACGGTTCCATCATTGGAGACAAATTATCGTATATAATTCAAGTTGAACATGTTTGGAGCGCAAGAGAGGTTGTGTGTATCTGTGTTCATATTATTTGTTATAAGTTTGGTGACTTATTCTACCTTTGCTGCTCCAAGTGCAGCGCCATTGTTTTGAATACATTTCTGCATACTGACAGTTGTATGTATCTAGTCCAGATATATGTATCCTGGCTGCTCTACTCAGGATTATTTTAGATGAGATTTCCCTCTCTACTGAATAAGACTTTTATTCACGCATGCATTCTGTGTAGTATCCAGAATATTAGCTATTCCTGCAGGACACTTATCATCTATAACCTTGTTTCCTTGGTTTCTTTGATGCTTGGCTGGATTTACAGTGCCATATAATTAATAAGTCTCACTGACTGCACTATGCTGAGCTGATCCTCCCAGAAGGCACCACAGACACTATGCAGAATATGAAGTATTTAGATACTATCTATCTCGTGTGACTGCCTGGGATGAAGAGGGGAGTCTCTCTCTAACTCTGTATTAGCAGTGCTGACTTGGTTGGATGTATGAGTGTGAAGATGCACACCCTTACCACTCTCAGTTCTGCAGTGTCATACTGCTTCTTATTCCTCCAGCAGGTTAGTGCAAGTCCCTGACAGCAGCTGCTTCAGTCTCCTGGCTCACTGTGCCTTTAGCTCCGCCTCAACCTTGCCTCCTGGCTCTCTGCACAGAGCCCTCAAGCTGGCCACACACATGGCGATCTGCACACGATCAGCCGATGTGTACGATTTGTGTACGATTTCCCTTGAAACTCTCCTCGGCAGCTCTGCACACGATCTGCACACAATTTGGTGTCCAATCTTCAAACGATCTTTCCTGTATAAAGACTTTCACAGTGCATCGTGCCCTAGACAGTCAGATCTGCCCTACTGCACGGCAGATCTGAAGATGCGATGTGCGACCAGCGGGGATGCGCATCGCATCGTGATCGTGAGTGGGGACTCACGATTTACTCAAGATTTGGCCAGATTTTACACGATCTGTCGTTCCAATGTGTATGAATCGGCCAGATCGGGTAAAATATCGCTATATGTGTGTGGTCAGCATTAGTCTCCCCCAGCAGCCGGCGACACCCAGCCGGGCTCCGCCTCGAGCCACGCCTCCTCACCATCACCAGGGATAGCTCCACCCACAGGCACCCCCTGGCTCTGTGTACTGAGCTGCACACAATCTCCTATTTGCCGGGAAATGCCAGTGCTGCTTCCGGCAGCGATACAGGGATGCCTCCAGTCAGCTCAGCCAGCCCTCCAGTGATGCTCAACAGCCCGAACTATATGCCTTCAGGTTAGCCTAACAGAGCGAGCAGCCACTCCGTTCTAACTTTCCTCTCAACTGCGCAGTCAGCGCGAGTCTCTCCCTCCTTTAACCCCCCCACCGGTTGGCTCATGCTGTACTCGTTATCTGGGGTCACGGGACGCTGTACAGCCGGCGTTTGGATTGTCAGAATTTTCCACTCACGCGCCGGCTCCTGTAGCTGCAGCTCCAGTGTCCACTACCACTACTGATGTTGGTTAAATATATACATCATTTTACATTAACCAATAAAATAAACATTGTGTACAGATTTACTTAAACAACGACTAGTTACCATTTAAGAGGACATGCTACATGTTTGGGGGTATCACAATTACATTTTATAACTAGTTTATTATTGTCTTAGGAGTGGATGCAGGAACTTCTGCCCATTTACGGTACATATCCTGCGTGCTTTTGAATGGCGCATGCTGTGGAACCCAGCATAGGCAATTTTGCTATTCCATTTGTAGGTGGTTAAAGGCAGGTGCAAACGCATAATGATGTCATGATGATGGTTTCAGTTCCCAGCACTACGAAATCACTTTACTTGTACTGCTGGCCCGGGCAGTGTTGGGCTCTTCTGGAGGCTCAGGCGCACCTGGGCCGTGACCTACGGGCACGCGGCGCCTTGACATACATCACGCATGCTGTGTTGCACACCCATCTGAACACAGCTCCCATCTCTCTACTGTGTGCCCAGTCACTGAGTGTGACTGAGCAACCCCAGCCGATGAGGGAACAGGACAGGGACGACAGTGAGCATTCTTAGCTGGTTATGTTAATTTTTTCTGTGGGGGCCAATGTAATTTTTTTTTATATCCTGTGGGGAGCAATGTGTTTTTTGTCTGTGGGAGCCAACGTGTGTGTTTGTTTTCTTTCTGTAAGGACCATTTTTTTTTTTTCCGTGGGGCCTAATGTCTGTTCTTTTTCCTGTGTGGGGCCAATTTGTGAGTGTTTTTTTCCCATGGGAGCCAATGACTGTTTTTATCCCATGGGGGACTGATGGCATGCATTAGCAATTTTAAAATCTTGTTCAGTGTTCCGCAAGATGAAAAAGGTGGAAAATCACTGGTCTAAGGTTACACTAGTTGCTGTACTGTTGCCTAGAAACCTAACCTGTAAACACAGCAAATGAGTTAGGCACAGAAGCTTTTGATGCGCCATTGTTATTGTACTCCCATAGGAATGTTACAATGTATTTAGCTTGTATGTAAAAGTTAATACTCAATAGGCATACATTCCTGTGACGTTAGATATCCCAATTGCTTCCAACGACAATGTAAAGGTATATATATATATATATATATATATATATATATATATATATATATATATATAGTTACTGCCACCTAGTTGGATCTTGCTAAGTTAAAAAAAAATATGAAACAATTGTAAGTTGCAATTAGCACCATTGTCAGAGCAAATGATTTATATGGATGTATTAATCGCTATGTACATTGCCAATGCGCTAAATGCAACTTTACCAATCTGACCCATAGGGCCTGATTCAGAGTGTACGCAGCATCAATGTCACATGCAAGCGACCAATGTTTTCATTCTGCGCATGCGTCTGAGTCCCAATGCGCACGCTTCCCCATGGTTACCGCCAGGAGCCACAGAACGAATTTGGATGCAGAGAGAGGCAATTTCGGTGTGCGTATCTAGGAGGTAATGAGGCGGTGGCTAGTCAGACACAGGCGCAACCTACCCTAGGAGGTTACCGTGAAGTGGTGGGTAGGCCATAACCTTGGCCATGATTATGCTAAAGCCTCTATTTAGTGCAAAATTTTATTGCAAAATGTACTATATATAGTTAGTAATTTGGAGTTGTACACTTATAATTTGTCTTTTTGTGTCTGCAATAATAGTCTCAACAAGTAGCACCTCCCATTATATATACTCAGCGTGTGCAGTCTAGGGTCCTTTTCCATATACTGTAATCAGTGTTCTCCTTTGCACACCTGAAGGCATGAGACACCTTCAGCCTGGACTAGCACCCCTCCCACTTTGTTTTTAAGCAAGGAGTCTGGCATTGTGACTGCACATTAATAAAAGGCACAATTTAGGTAAGCCCTACAAATTTATATACTGTAGTGCAGCTTTGGGTTGATTTTTGGGGCGTGGATCCCCTTGATTGCTTTGGTTGGGCTGCTTCAGGGCATCGCATTATAACACATTCTTCCGTTTTTGCACTTATTAACACTTCTATTGTTTGTTTATTATATATGTATTTTCACCTCTCTATTCTTATATACAGTATGCAGCAGTAGCTGATCTTATCTATCCAATTTTGCACTTCACTTTTCTCATTAGAGTGATGCCCTGGGGTGGCTCAGCTTGGCTGGTTTGGGGGTGTCCTGCGCTCTGGATTTTAACCTCAGTATGTTAGGGACCTACCCTAAGAGGTTACCGTGAAGTGGTGGATAGGCCCATAACCTTGGCCATGATTATGCTAAAAACCTCTATTTATTGTAAAATTTTATTGCAAAATGTATTATATATAATTAGTAATTTGGAGTTGTGCACTTGTAATTTGTCTTTTTGTGGCTGCAACACAGTAAGCAACTGCATCATAAGACGTAGTGGCTCTGACCCCAAGATGGTGAAGCTGATGGTGTGACCGATGCTTCCGATGGTGCCTTTTAATATGCATGGTGCCACTACTGGAGGGCATTTATGTACGAATACCATTGGCTGCGGCATTAGCATAAAGGTGCAGTCGTGTTGCGGCAAAAGACATAGTCGCGGCTGCAATAATGTGCACCTCTGAATCCAGCCCTTAGGCTTCAACTATACATGTAGCCATGGTGATCCCAAAGTGATCAATTATATCTATGTATGATTTGTTCTTTACAATCAGGGCTATTTTTCTGGGAAACTAGGTTCAGGAACTGTGGGTGGAGCTACTGGGGGTGGAGCTATAGAAAAACAATTATATATATGTATATGTATGTATATATATATATGTATGTATATATATATATATATATATATATATAAAAACAAATCCACAAAGGTCCCGCTCTCCCTGTATGAGATTTGCCTTGCCGGGTGCCTGCCTGCACAGAATAAATAAACAAATCCACGTGTTGTAGCAGCACTCCTGGCCAATGAAGACATAATTATAGTGGTATATATATATATATATATATATATATATATATATATAATATATACACATATATATGTAGTGTGTAGAAAAGAAAGCACTCAAAATGACCTTTAAAATAAAACTTATCTCATGGAAAATACATTTTGGCCCAGGACATTACGTCATAGTTAATGAGAGGTTCAGGAACTCAGGACCTGATTCAGACTCGCTCACATGCATCCAGCCAATTGTTTGCATTCTTCACATGCGTATGCATCGCAATGTACATGCGCGAACCAGTGCAAGCGATCGTCGCTCGCTGCACATAGACAGCCTGACAGAATGAGTGACAGGAGAGGCCGTTTGTGGGTGGTGACGGGCTGGCTGCTAGAAACGGGGGAGTGGAGATGCGAACGCAGGCATGCCTGAGCATCTCAACGCCGTTTCAGAGGCGTGCATAATTAAAAGGCAGCGTCATTGTACACGTCACTTGGTAATATTCACTCGCAGTGCTTGCGGCAGGGTATGGTCAACCACAAGTGCTTCAATCACATCCGATCTTACAGATGGTTACATACACTTCCAGGACATGATGTGCGCAAGTGGGCGTCTTAATACAGGCTGGTGGGCGTCTGCATACACAATGCGATCGCACGTTAAGACATAGTGGGCGTGCTAATGCCTTGCCGTGCGATCGCCTGCCTTGCCGGAATTTGTATACGCATCTAGCGTGTGAACGCATCTAGCGAGCAGGTCTGAATCAGGTCCTGAGTTCCTGCTTGTTCCTGATGAAAAATAGCACTGCACAATAATACATTCTCTATGTTCTCAGGTGTAGAGTGAAGTGTCTACATTCTGCCATGTGAGCCGGGAAGAAAGTAAATAATGAAAATAACTTGGGTAAGTTTTGCAAAATAATGTACAATAGTCCTCACACCCCCCCACCAAGTGCACTACATTACTATGATGCCATGTCCTGTCTCCCAGCCAGGGCTGCAATCTGCTGAGTTCTCAGGGTGACAAGTTCCCACCTATTTCCACAAAGCAGGGAAAATTGTAACCCTGTAGTAAATCACACCCCTAGCGGGTGGCACCGAGTACATTGCCCTATAGTATATATGCCATACCTCACAACATTAACAAATGTTCTATAAACAAAGCTGCATTCATTTTTCATTAAACTGTACTGTTGAGGGCCACCCAAAAATTAGAACTATTGGGAGATACTGTACAGTATGTATTGAAGTCCTTTGGATCTCTAACTCATTACAGCTTTAACTACTTAATTCATGCCCTTTGTACAATGCTTTGAATATCACAAAAAGAAACAAAATATTTTTTAAAAAGACATAAAAGGAAAATAAAATAATTATTTTAATTTGGATGCAAATGTTGTAAATACATTTCAAACATATTAGCACAAATAACAATGTATAATGCAGCTGCTGGTCACTTTGAAAAAAAATACTTTAATAGTACATTTTGAGTAACAGCATTATTGCTAAATTACAGTTATAGGCACATCCACCATCCTAGTGAAAAAAACAAAAAACGTTGCCACTCCCTCTCTTGTGCTTCCTGCTGTTTTCCTCTAGGCAAGTGCAAGTTAGTGTTTGGTTGTAAATGTAAGAACCTCATGCGAGAACGTTCTGCAAGTCGGGGAAATGTGATCATTCAAATCAATAAGACGCCTAATAATATAAACATTTTATGTTCTAAGCCCTCCTAGAATTTACTAATCACAGAAACTTTTCGAGAGAACAGTGAACAAGCTTGCTGGCAGGACATAGAAAACAAGCTTTTTTTTAATACTCACAGGGATGGCTCCTGATGTACAGACATGTTAAAAGGTGATATCCAGTAAAATACGAGATGCAGGGCGCTCGGAATCCCGGTGGTCAGAATTTCGATGCCGGCCTCCCGACACCTGTCGATTGGTATCCTAATCTTCTCCCTACCATAACCATCCCTCCGCAGTGCCTGAACCTACCCCCGTCTAGTGCTTAAATATCCCCTCCACCTCTCTGCACCCTAAGCCTAGAGATGTTGCCCATAGCAACCAATCAGATTCTACTTAACATTTAACTAGCACCTCCTAGAAGATAATAGCTAAAATCTGATTGGGCAACATCTCTTCTAAAACTCACTTCTAAAAACTCTCACTTTAGTAAATTTACCCCTAGGTGTCCAAAACAATTAAATTAGCTCTCGACCACTTTAGACAGGAACTATGGGAGCACAAACTATTAAATCGTCCCCATAGAGTCTAAATGGATTAATTCAGAATTGTTATAAAAAGCCAAAGCGCTGTCTGAGATCAGCTGATATAGGGGTGTCAGCCCCTTATAATGAAAGGCATACAAATATCAAGATGTTACCAGCGCTAAGGAATATAAATACACTAAAAGTGGATGGTTTGGATTCAAATAAACAAAAGAAAGTACCCCAAGCGCTAATAATATCTATAAAAAAGAATCAATAAAATACACATATATGAATTAATTTAAATTGAAGCAGTAGAAAAGCAAAGTGTGCTTGTGATGGCACACCAAACAACATCTGATTACTAAAAATAAGTGATACTTAGGAGTTGGAGTAGAATTTTACGAACTCTACTCCAATTGCCCTGTAGTAACTTTAGGTGAAACTAAAATAATGTGAAAAGGGTGTGAAAACACCCTTTTTCACTTTATTTTAGTAAAAATAATTATAATAAATAGAGCCCATAGAAAGATAATTCTGTGATTTCTTACAATTTTTATAATATATATGATAACTTGATGTTCTTTGTTTTATTATTTTATTGTCTATGTATTTTTCTTTTTCTTTTTTCTTTATTATTTTTTGACCGGTCAATTTGATATATTATGTCATTGTCTGTTTATTATTAAATTATTTTGTATATTTATTATTTATCTTTAGCCATATTTTCTTCACTTATTTTATTTAGCGCAGAGAATTAAATTAGATTTTTGAATTCAAATAAACTAAAACACTTCTTATAGTACAAATAAAAATCACCAATATGCTATACACATATTTCTGTTATCAGATTGTAAATAAAATAAAAAATCCTCTAGTGGACCAATTACTTAAATCAAAAAACATCTAGATCATTATAATGGCAAATCTGGATATTCTCATCTCTGTCCATACATTCCCCTATTAGCAGCAGGATTAGTTACCGGGTCCAGGAATCAGAGATGTCATACAGTCCCTTAGCAGCGTGATTTGCACAGGTTGGGCTGATGTATATTCACCGGGTATCCTTATGGTCTGCCAGTAAGGAAGAGGGGAATGTATGGACAGAAATGAGAATATCCAGACTTGCCATTATGATGATCTAGATGATTTTTGATTGAAGAAATTGGTCCACGAGAGGATTTTTTTATTTTATTTACAATCTGATAACAGACACATGTGTTTAGCATATTGGTGATTTTATTTGTACTATCATAAATGTTTTAATACAGAATTGTTACCACTGATAATAATAATGTCAAATACAATTCTTTTTCTTAATATCAAATAATAATAATAAAAATAATAATTGAGCTTATGCTTAATTAATTATTAATGTAAACAGCAACACTATATTTTAATACTTGGAGAAACGGGATGGGTACGGGATGCCGGCGCTCGGGATCCAGGTGGTCAGAATGACGACACCGGCATCACAACAGGGTTAGGATACCGACACCTGTCGGTAAGTATCCTAACCCTCCCCCTCTCCCTACTTCTCCCTCCTCGCAGCCTAAACCTAACCTTCCCCCTGCAGTCTAAACCTAACCCTCTCCCCCTAGTGCCAAACCCTAAACCTCCCCTTAGTGCCTAACCCTCCCCCTAACCCCAATACTTACTGTCGGGATCCCGGCAGTCGGGATGCTGGCGCCGGGATTCTGACTGGTCGGGACTCCGGCGGGATTGTGACTACATCCCGGAGAAACAACTACTGTATCAGTGAATTACAGCTGTGAGTCTACTGTATTCTGTAACTATAAGTCTCCATCTGTTTTTTACATCTGTACTTTGCAGTTTCACTCATTAGTCTTTGCAAAATTGCTTGAGCACATCAATTTTCAAAGCATTTCAGATTAGTGATGGGATTTCTATCTTGGAAAGTTTCACAGTGTCATAAGGATTGAAGCACAACAATAGCATAATGCTCCCATGCTTCACATTAGGGGAGACTTCTGGGAATTTTGTGCATCTTTAGACCTGCATCAAGGCCAAGCTTTAAGGACAAAAAGTTGTTTTGGTGCTTGCAAATCACTGCACACTGCCAACGGTTTCTGGACTCAAACTGCTGGGTGATGGTTTTAAAACAGCTAAACTGCTTTCTGTGTCATAGCAGGGCGCAGAGCCAGCAACCCCAACCCCATGGCGCACATTACCTCACAGAACAAGTGCTGGGAGCAGGACAATGGCTACCAGGGTGCCTTTCTATGCCAGCTGGAAAAAATTGACATCAAGTTAGTGGTGCAGATATAAGAGCAGGATACACAGGCCATATATAGGATAACCTGGCAGGGTCTCTGGAGCTAAGTGGAACACATCCCATGTCCCACTGTGAAGCTCATACACAGTGACAAGATGCCCAAAAGTCAAACTGGCAGCTATCTTGGTAAAGTAGAATGCTTCAAGTAAGGAGCATTCATGGAGGTAGCACACTCTATATTTCAACAGTTATGGCTCTGACTGTATGTGTTTTTAATAGATTTAATAGCCAGCCAATCAGGAATAATCTCTCACAGATAGAAGTGTCGCTCCTAATTAGCTGCCCATCTAATAAAGCACATATTTCTGAATTGCCCAGGCTATTATGTAAACCATAAACAGTTGTTCTCATAACTGTCACAGAAACCTGTAAAACTGTCAGAGTTGGTGGCTCCCCTAACAAGTGCCCTTGCTGTATGGATGATCGGTTTTGGAGGACAACCTGGTCAAGACAAGTTCATAGTTGTGGCATGTTCTGTTTCTTTATTGTGAACTTGGGGATATTAAAAGACAAGCCTTTGAAACATTCTCATAACCTTCCCTTGGTGCTTGTAAATTAAATTTCTTGGACGATGAGTGGGGCAGTGCTGCAATAGGGGGAGGGCCGGCCATGTGACTGAGGATGGTCTGCCTGTCGTAAGTGCCCTGGACCCCCCCGAAGGCTTAATCCAGGCTTGTCCCCCTCTCCCCTTTGACAGTATGATGGTGGGTTAGGTTAGAGGGTTTTAGTGTCAGTTTGGTTTTGCCTATTAGGTAGAGATTTATTTTATGTGGGTGAGGTAAATGGTTTATAGTTTCCTGTCACCAGTCACTGGTTCTCTTTCCTCCTGGAAATTCCCTCCCACCCTGAACTTTTGTCAGCTTTCTTGTTGGGTAGGAAAGAGTGGCAGTCAGGGTTCACCTTGATGCTGTCGATCTTGAGGTGCTCTTCCCTCCAATTTACATGTTAGGCTGATTTAACCTTCTTGGGGTCAGCTGCACCATCTGTCTGGGTCATCCTGTGATTGGTGTCATTGGAAGGTGATTTTGGATACCTCATGTTTTTGTTGTTGAGATGAGCTGGCAGCAGGCCCCCATTATAAGTTATTATGCTTTTGGGTATGTGGCAATAATGTAGTAACTGGACGTTCTTTCTTCGCTGCCATAAAGCTTCATCACAATTATACACTTAACAAAAAGGTGCCGTTTTTCCCGCCAATGAATGATTGTGGTCTTGTTATTTATTTGATAAATTAAGTTGATTGGGTTACTGTTGAAGGGGTTTGCAGGCTGTTATCAGACACTAGGGAGTTTAAGGGTCACATTTAACACAATCCACATTTTTAATGCGGATATAATAAAAAAAAAAATTAGCCTAAATACGCATTGTGAAAATGATAGGGCAGATAGGCAGATAGGCATCTACAGATGGCGTTAACTATTGGGGCAAAACTCTGTAATGCATTGCATTCCGAAGCTTGGTAAATAAATCCGACCGCATAGCTGCCCGTAGACACCTATGGGGGCTGCATTTGGTGACAGAAATGAAGGGACAGTGGCAGATATTGGAGATAACTGCTGCGACCCCTCCATGGTGCATCTGGGGGATCCTTTATATTTACAGGTATCCTCCAAAAACGTCTGTTTTCAGGGGATATCCCGCAAATATTGATTAATAAATGCGTCTCTAAAGCTCTTGTTTGAGATGAACCGACCAGACGTGTTCAAAAACCTGTGTATTTATTTTTAAATCAGTTAAAGCACTTTCATTGTTACACAGATGGACTCCAAACAATGAATTACGGAATCACTAAAAACTGATTAATTCTGTATTTTTTATTGATATTTTACCAAATCACTTTTTATGTAATTACTTAATAAAAAGCAGTTTTTATTTTATTCAACATTAAATATTCTATTGTGTTGATCAGTGAATACTGTTTAGACACAGTAATAACCATTGTATGCAGGGCCGAATTAAGGGCCACATGGGACCACCAGTGCTGTGTGGGTGTGGCCAGCACCATGTAAGTGTGACCAGTGCTGTGTGAGTGTAGCTAGCACCATGTAGGTGTGACCAGTGCTGTGTGGGTGTGGCCAGCACCATGTAGGTGTGACCAGTGCTGTGTGGGTGTGGCCAGAGCCATGTGGGTGAGTACACCCCCTTCACTTTCAGCCCCAATGTCTCAATAAATATGTAAAGTATATAAATTTATGATTTATGACCAATCGTGTGGTCAAATGGTGGCCCGTGATCTTTTTTTTTTAATGTGGAGGCCTGGAGCTGTAGTCCCATCCGTTCCCATTGTTTATCTGGTCTTGCTTGTATGGCTAAATTGAAAGATGAGCCTGTTACATTGCTTGTGTATTCTACACACTTTAGCAATCAATCAGATATTGGGGTTGATGCAAAGATTAGCGAAAGTCGGTTTTACGGACAGTGTTTTCACACTGTGGATGCTTCGGAGCTGAGCGTATGCATCTCCACTTGTGACTGAGTTTAGCGAGGGTGTGTCTAAAGGTTGTGTAGATGGAATTGTGGGCTGTGCAATTTGTGGGAGCTGGGGAAATAGGGGGTCTATGTACTAAGCCTTTGTGGAGAGGCAAAGTGGATATGAAGTTCTAACCACTCAGCTCCTAACTGTAATTTTTCCAACACAGCCTGTAAAGTGACAGTTAAGAGCTGACTGGTTGGTACTTAGGGGTTGATATATCAAGCAGTGAAAAGAGTGGAGAAGTTGCCCATAGCAACCATTCAGCTTTGAGGAAGCATATATCAAGTACACTTTATAAAATGATAGATGTTGATTGGTTGCTATGGGTAACTTCTCCACTGGTCCACTTCTCGACCCTTTTCACTGCTTGATACATCAACCCATCCACATCCACTTTATATCTCTCCAAGGCTTAGCACATAGACCCCTTACGGTGTCATTTATCAACAACTTTTATCATACGCAATGTATGATACTGGTGCTCCAGCCAATCAGCTCCTAACTCTCATCTGTTTGAAAAATGACAATTGGGAGATGATTGGTTGGAGCACCATTTATCATACGCAACACGTTTTAAAACACGTTGCGTATGATAAAATTTATTGATAAATGAGCCCCATAGTCACTAAATACTAGGGATGTGCAGGCTCGGATAGGATCGAATTTGCACGCCGAGTTCAGATCTTTCCCTCCAAAAATCGGGTCTCAGAAAGAGGCAAAACGTCATCTTTCATGGACAAACATCATCATTCCTGGACAAAAGTCCATGGAAGATGATGTTTGTCCATGAAAGATGACGTTTCGACTCTTTCGTGAGACCCGATTTTTGGAGAGAAAAATCCAAACTCGGCGTGCAAATTCGAACCTATCCGAACCTGCACATCCCTACTAAATACAGTATAAAGCGGCAATTAGTTTAAAGACAAAACCAAGATAGTCTGATGACTATCTTGCCCGAATCACGCTGGCTTACTCAATTCGCTGGCTGTTGCATTGGGTCCTGCATCTCTAGTGTAAGTAACATTGAAGTAAGGGGGTCATTCAGACCCGCTCGTGAGCGTCAGTACGCTCGCAAGCAGGTCGATGTTCCCCACTGTGCATGCGCACGACGGAGGGAGCTCCGTCGTGCGCATGCGCGAGACCCGGGGAGCGACGGGCTTTCCATCGCTCCGGGTCTCGCACCAAAGGGGGCGTGCTGTCGATGTTGATTGACAGCATGCCCCCTTTGGTGGGCGTGCCTGCCAGACGGAGGCGTTCCCATGGGAACGCCTACCGTCTGAAGCCGGCCCCACTGACATCACTAGTGATGTCAGTGAGAGTGATTTTGGCTCTGATAGAGCCAAAATCACTCCAGGGCTTGCGGCAGGGAGACCCTACCACAGGGTCTCCGTCGCAAGTCCGATGGTCGCGATGGTCAAGACCATCGTGACCATCTTTTTGGCCGCTCGCATATGCTGTGGGTGGTCACCCACGGCTATACGAGCGGCCAGGAGGCCGCTCCATTTTCATGGAGGAGGGCCCTGATTCAGAGCGAGCGCTCTGGTCAGAGCGTTCAGCTCTGAATCAGGCCCTAACTTATGTTGTATTGGTTGCATTGTGGAAAATCCTGATCCTGAAAAACTGGAGAGTGACAACTCCTAAATCTGTACTCTGGGCCTGATTCAGCGATAGATGCAATGCAGATGTGTACGCAGTTGAACGATTGTCGGTGTTCTACGCATGCGCCTGAGTTGTGGTGCTCATGCGCCAAGTTTCATGACCGATGTTGCTCGCAGTGAGGATTTATTTGCAAAGCGTTTGACATCCAGTGGCCGTATGTGGGCGGCAACAAGGAGGTGGTGACTGAAACACAGACATGTCACAACCATTTTGTGGTGTGCCTCCTACCTGTTACCGCGATCACGTACGCAGTGAAAATTGCTCCATCATGTCAGTTCCCGCAGCCATTCTGTGCCACTCTAAGGCTGCTCAGAAGGCTGATTACCAACTGTTCTTTGACTGATGCTGCGCCTTAGTTTGTACGCAGTCGCTTGTATTTGCCACCGGTGAGGGTCTCAATAGGAATCTTGGCGGCAGTGATATTTGCATATTTTTTTTCGCACAGCCGCTGCCATCCATCTCTATTTCAGGTCCTTTGTTTGGATCTGCTGCATCATCCATCTCTTTACCAGGCCCTTTGTTCGAATATGCTGCATCATCCATCTCTTTACCAGGCCCTTTGTTCAGAGCTGCTGCATCATCAATCTCTATACCAGGCCCCTTTGTTCGGAGCTGCTGCATCATCAATCTCTATACCAGGCCCTTTGTTCGGAGCTGCTGCATCATCAATCTCTATACCAGGCCCTTTGTTCGGAGCTGCTGCATCATCAATCTCTATACCAGGCCCTTTGTTCGGAGCTGCTGCATCATCCATCTCTATACCAGGCCCTTTGTTCGGATCTGCTGCATCATCCATCTCTATACCAGGCCCTTTGTTCAGATCTGCTGCATCATCCATCTCTGCTCTTGTTTTCCGTCCCCAGAACGCTTCTCGGTCTTACCGCTCAGAAATGCATTTTAACCATTTCTTTAGTATCAGGCTGTATGGAATGCCTACAACAATATGCTAAGATGGGTGATTCAACATAATCTTCTAAACGGAAAATACTTTTGAAAACATTCGATGTAAAATGTTTTTTTCTTTTGGTAATGTGGGTGGGCTGCAAGTTTATAAATGGCATATTTAATAATTTTGTAGTTATTTAGAGTAAGCAAGTGGATTTATATGGATGTTATGTAATGATTTTTATTTTAGTTTTTAAATGTATTGAAACTGTTTTTGTTTTTATTTTCAGGAAAAAAATCACCTGATCAGAGATTTTGCAACTTGAAGATGTGTGTGCAATAGATAACAGCGACAGCGTCTGCGACATCAGATCTGCCTGTTTTTTTCATGAACTACATAATTTAGATTTAATTTATTGAAATGTTTCACTGGAGGATATTATTTTTTACCACAGATATTCTAAAGTGATTGCCAGTGAAATTTTTTTTTATTATTATTTAAATATCAAATGTATCTTGTATATTAATTTATTGAAATGTATTTATTAAAGATTTTTTAGGTGCCATTTCCCTCAAATCCATTTTTTAACAGCTCTGTTTATTTCCGATTTTATCACAGTTTTATTCAATTAAAGTAAAATAAAGAAGAACTTCTACGTTCTTGAATGAGTTTTAATTTCAAGTGGTCAGACAGTTGTTATGTTTTGTTTGCTGAGAACTGGAAACAAGTCCTGAGGCCCGGCTCCAAACATGCAATATTTTATTATTATTATTTTTATTATTATTAACTTTTAATTTTAAGGTGCCAAAAAGTATACACAGCACCGTACGTGATATACATAGAAAAACAGTAACAAAGTATCAGAGCATAAAGACAATACACAATATGTGACAACAGATCAAAGCATAAGTGCATAGCAAACATACCAAAAAGCACACCACAGACTGGTTAGGGTAAATAACAGGGGCAACTTGCTGAAGCTAGCAGAAACATACAGAGGCAAGCTATGTGCTCAGTGATCCTGTGCCCAAAATATGGTTGAGCAAACAGAGTGACTCAGTGGGAGAAAGAGACCAGGAAATACAGTGGAGCACTGGTGACAATGATAGTGCTAGGGAAGAACAAGAGAGTGGAGGGCCCTGCTCGTAAAAACTTACACACTAGGGGGGAGGGAAGGACAGTGTGGGGGGAGGGGAGGTGAACTGGGAAGTATATATAATGGAGGGGTGGAGGAGAACAGAGCCATAACTAGACTTTTTGGTGCCCTGTGCCAGAGAGAGCATTGGCGCCTCCCCCCCCCCCCCATTTTTTAAATAGAGACATAAGTTAGTGCACCTGAAAAAGGACCATGGCCTCATGGGGAAGGGCCTGGGAAGAGATAGGGGAGACCAGGAGATGCTGGGAATAAAAGAAAAGGAAGCTACAAATGAGAATGATAATAAAACAGGAAAATTGACAGCCCCAAACAGCGCCCCCTGCCCTGCGGTGCCCTAGTTATGGAGGAGAAAATCTGAGGTCTGCTGTTCCTTATTCACTGTGTAGCAGTGAAAGAGAGAAATGCTAATGGAGTGTGGATGTCATCCTGAAGGTCTGCACGGAGACGGAAAGTCCTAACAGGTTAGTTTTTTTTAACATTATAATTTCCATACTTCACAGGATACTGAGATCATTGCCAAATAATTCAGCAAAAGAGGCAGTAAGGACAGCTGTGTTGGACAAATAAGTAGGGCCACAATTTGAATTGGGTTTACCGGGTTAGGGTTAGGCACAGGGCCTAAAGGGGCGACACTATCGACACTCCATTGCACCAGCACTTGACTTGCAGGGTGCTAGGATGCTCTGATCACCAATGCAGAGCCAGCTGGAGAGTTCCAAAGTCGCTTCCTGGTCCTGGCAGTAGGGTGGAATATCGCCTAGCTCTTTTACAGGACAATTCTACACTTTAGATATGTTGCAGCGAGAGCCCTGCGTTCATCCTATTTCCAGTCCCTACATCATCACAGCACTAAACGTTCCAGCAGTGACCGATATCACAGAGCACCAATGCACTGGTGTCTTGTAGTACAGTGACAGAGATAGTAGGCAGAGCTCACATGGGGCACGGATTACAGCTACAGTTTCCACCTGCTGGTAAAACAGGGACTCAATACCAATTTTATCAATAGTCCAGCAGCACAACAGAGTTGGGATGGTCTGTATTATTTTCCTGTAAAGATGGCAAAGATACTTGTGGTACTCTTGAGTTTTTTCTTTGTTTGTGAAGAATGAGGGGGAGTGATTCAGTTTTCTCCAGGGATCTTTATAGAAAAGAGGGCTGTACTTATAAAAGGCAGGTATCCCTATATCCTGCAAAGGTTGTATGCTTAAACAGGATTTAGGGCTTCTGACTATATATCAAACCCTGATGTTTTCAGTGAACATCGCTGGGGCTCTCATGGAGAAGCTATTTACTACATATTTACCTGTAATCGCTGGTTATCCTCCCATGCTATCAGCCATAACAGGATGGGGTTAGCACTTAGCAGATATTAGAAACAACACAAAGGATTTAATTTATGAAGCCCCAGATTTTGCAAGCCACTACTTCCCGGCGGGTTGCAGGTGGAAATTTAAAATATGAATAACACAAATAAAGACCCAGTTGGAGCTAGTTGCTAACAGCAGAGTTGGACTTAGCTTATTAAGATTGGTTCAGCAGCTGTTCCAAAGAAACGCTGTAGTTTCTCAACAAAATAAACAAAAAAATATATTTAAAGGAACTGCGCTATACCAATCAAAATAGTAACTATGTATACACATAAATGCAATGTAAAAAAATATAATTTATTAAAACATATTGTTAATAATAATAACATTAATGCATGGGTCCCAGCATCATATTAAATCTATTAAAAAATAGGTACTATACTTATATAATAATTATATCAAGCATTATTATGTAGAGAACAAGACCCTTCCTTTGTAGAAAAAGATCGGTAATATAAAATGTCCCAGTTGACACAGATTGTATAGTCAAAAATCCTCTATTATGGAGTATACTGTAATGTCACAGAGTTCCAAATTTGTTGCAAAGAAGGAAAATAATGTAACATCCGCTTTGTTGAAATCATTTGAAATAACTTTCATTCATTCAATAAGTAATAGTGTCTCCACTGATATATAGCTGTAGTGATCACATATGTTTCATTGAAATAAATGCCAAGAAGGCTGGATAGTATGAAGCAGCTTACCAATGCAGCATGTGTGGTTAGATCCCAAAGCCGTCCCAATCTGTGTCTATTGGGATATTTTATATTACCGATCTTTTTCTACAAGGGAAGGGTCTTGTTCTCTTCATAATAATGCTTGATATAATTTTTATATAAGTATACTACCTATTTTTTAATAGATTTAATACGATGCTGGGACCCATGCATTAATGTTATTATTATTAATATATATATTAATAATATATCAATATATATATATCAAAATATATCAATATATGTATTAATAAATTATATTTTTTACATTGCATTTATGTGTATACAGTACATAGTTACTATTTTGATTGGTATAGGGCAGTCCTTTAAATATATTGTTTGGAAATTTAAAATGCCACCTGCACTCAGTGTAAAGAATGCTGTTTTGTCAATAAACCCCAAAATGCATCATTATTAAATAAAAAACATTTTATCTTAATGTAATATATTAAAACAATTTTTTATTTCTATTTTGCAAAAAAAATACTGTAAGTCTATGCAGAGTTTTCAGATAATAGCTTATTGCATCATGTCTGGTATAATCATACTACTGAATGATTGGCTGGCTCAATGGTGTCAAAGTGCCTAGCTTACTGGGATGTGCATGGTTAATATCTTCTGGCCATGAATCTCCTTGTGGGGGTTAAGGAGTAGAAAGGGATTTTATGGAATCCTCACATATGACAAAGTTTTCTTCACCTTGATCAGAGTGAAATCAAGCTGGCTAATCATAATGCATGAAGAACCTCTACCACAGGACTTTAGCCATTGTAGATGCTCTCTGATATCTGGTATAAGAGTCTGGGCATACTGAATGTAATGATCACTCACCAATAGGGAGGCCAATCCCGGGAAAAAACTCAATCCCAGGATACCTGGGATTGGCCTGGTTTAAAAAAAATGCCCCCCCGCCCAGCCCCCACAGTTACTTACCGGCGGGGCTTGCAGCAGTGGGTCTGGGCCAGCCGACATCGGGCTGTGCAGCGTGACCTCACATCACACTGCGCACAGTGCCAGCCAGGGGAAGCCGGGAAGCATCTGACACTCTGCTGGAGGTGCTCAACGCTGCCCGGCATTTAAAAAAAAAATTATGACCAATGCCGGGAATGGGGTTGGAGGCTTCCAATCTCGGGATTCAATCCCAACCATTGTTAGCCCCAAATCCTGGGATCCCCCTGATCCCGATCCCAGGATTGGCCTCCCTACTCACCAACAGTTTGTTGCTAACATTCCCCTCAGGGTTCTATAGTTAAAAAGTTAACACACACAAGTACTGGTGAATTACTAGTGGTGATAGTGACTAGCAGTCACTAGCAGTGAGGATCTTATGGGGACATCTTCCACAATTAAGGCAATATGTTTTCACCTCAGCTTTCCTGGGCCAGTAGAACCTGTCACCATTGCTTTGTCATCTCCCAAAAGTCAGTAGTCCAACATGGAAACCACATGGACAGTCTTTGTGAACTATGTTAGAAGGACCATTTATGTACAAGCTTCCTCTATTGCCTGGTGGTCTCACTGTGTAGAAGAACTCTCTCACCACTGGATGCTATTGCTGATATGCTAGCTGAATGACTTCTGCAAGTCCCACTTGACAAGCCATGATCCATCTTTCTGTTATGTCCTCATCATCTTGGCTTGGTTAGAGAAAGTGATCTGTTTGCAAATTAGTTATTCAGAATACAGAGGAAGTAAAGCTTTTCCTATCGCTAACATTACAAAATGATGAGAAGGTCTTGGTGTGTCAACCCAGAATACTCGTATATAACAATAATTCATGAATGGACATGCTCAAAAATAGGCAAAGCAGGTCCAGGCATTTAACGTCCGTTAGCCGCCCCATCATACAGTCTCTTGGTTCTGAGGATAGAGTGAGATACAAGAAAATTCCACACAGGCCTCCACAACTTGACACTAAGGCAAATGTTGCTGAAAGAGATCAGCACCAATGCATTGATGACATATTGGCAAGTATGTATGAAAACCTATGTGAAAGACAGCGACAAATTCACTGAAGTGTACTTACATCTTGGGACAGCAGTGGTGCCGGACTCCACTCATTGACCTAAGGGCAGAGCCAAGGACTTCAGGTTTTTGTTTGCAGTGATAAAAGAAGAGTTAGCGCAAAGAAAAAGAGAAATATCGACCTCCCGAAAAAGAAAGAGCAGTAACAGAGGCGTCTGAAGGCAAAGCATGGAAGGGATCCATAGATCTAGGCACAGACATCTTGGACACAAAAATCTGAAATTGTCAGGAGGAGAGTATCCCTTCCTCCCTCCTGTTCCATCAAAGTCCTGGAACACTGCTTCCACCTCTCCTCCCCACGTCACCCTTCCATGTCTTCAGCTCTGTTTCCTTCCATAGGTCAGATTTCAACAGTGAACATATGTGAGTAGGGTGAGATTATCTTCATAGGTGTGGTTGAATTCTGGCAAGTGCTCAGGTCCCTTTTTTACGCCTGATCCAGGGGTGTGATATATAATGTGTAGAAATAATCATTAATGACTCCACCCAAATCTCAGGTAGGCAAATGTAGAAGGGTTTCTCGTCACTATGTCGACTATGGTGGAAGAACACCAACCTGATTAGCAGTAATATAGACAATAATGGAGGAAATATGGAGTATGGCATGTTTTTTAGATGTCATGGGACAGTATCATGGGCGGTATGATTATAGGTGACGTTGTAGGCTGAAGTATAAACAGTAAGTACAGTATGATCTAACATAATTAACATCAACTGATTCATCAATGTCTATCATTATACAGTATACTCTCCACCAGATAATATAGTCATACACAGCAATGGCTTAGTCACTCCTCCAAGGTAACCTAACCAGTAGTTGAAGTAGATTTTTAAACTCATAATTATTGTGCTTTTAAATGTGATTGTCATAGGCTGACAGGGCATACTGTAGCTTGTGATCCAAACCACTTTAATTAAACACATGTATCTGACATTATTCAACATAGACGAAAACTGCTAAATAAATATTTGTGATGTAAATGCACTGTGTCTTGCAGCACTCAGGGTCAGAGCTTGTATCCTGTGCAGTCATCTATAGAGCAGTCAAAACCTGCTGCATACAATACCAGACTACATTTGTAAGCTGTTGGTGCCATCTAGAGGATACTCTTATAAATACACCTTGTTACTACTGTAACTTGACTTTGTGCTTCATTTTTGTAAATACTAACTTTCTTGTTCATTCTCAGAGACAGTGGGGGATGCGGGCAGTAACAAAAATGGCCACTGGCATGTGGCTGGGCATGCACAGCAGCTCCTCCTCCCATGGGCCTTTGCAGAGTCCAGCAGGCATGTCTGTAGGGAGACACACTGTGACTGGGGGGTGGGAGTGCCAATTATCTTGCTGGCACAGGGCACCAAAATGTTTAGTTACAGCTCTGTTGATGAGGATTGCAATGGGTGAGGGGTGATGGATGTTGCTGGCTGTTGCTGTGATCTGTACTGCTGGTTGATGCGTGCTGTGCTGGGAGAGGGGTGCTGGGTCAGAGGCGGAACTAGCGATGGTGCTGGGGGGCACCACCCAAAATCTTGCCTAGGGCATCAAACAGGTTAGGGCTGGCTCTGGTAAGGGGGCACTATATTTATTACTTAGTGTAAAGGGGCACAATATTTATTTTTGAGTATAAATGAGAACAACATTCTTTAGTGTAAGGGGGCACTGTATTTATTATTTAGTATAAAGGAGAACTATATGTTTTAGTGTAAGGGGACACTATAATCTTTAGTGTATAGGAGTACTATATTCTTTCGTGCAAGGGGGCATTATGTGCATTCTTTAGTGTAAGGGGGATTAATTAACTGGCGGTAAAGTACCGTGGCTAATTGTATTCCCCCCAAAGAGTGGGGAACTTGTTTAGTGCATTTGATTCACCATTCGTGAATTATACTGACAGTAGCAAAGGAACATATGCTAATGAGTCCTCATCAACGAGCCCCACAAAGGGTACAAAGGGTAGGCTCACAAGTTACAACCCTCTGCCATGCCTCCAAATGTGACGTTCTGGTGCAGATATGAAGAATCTTCATCACGTGGGTCTGGTACACAAGTAGTCTGTTGCAAAGACGTAATGTATTGTCAGATACAAAAGTTAACGACTAGACGTCAGATACAGACAGACTGTGAGCCAAACCAGAAGACAAAAGAAATGTCAGAAACAAGCTGGGTCAAATTTACTGGAAAAAACCTGGATGCAGAACACTAGTTACAGGTGAACAGGAATGCTGGAGCAGGCCCAATATTGTTGCACAGGTTGGTGCACAGAGCTGCCTTACATAGGCAGAGAACTTTGGAATTTGATCATCGTGTTGATAGTGGAGACTGTCCCTTTAAATGGTCAACAGAGCCACATGTCCTCTTCTACAGTGTGCGGACTTCGGAGAGAAGGAGAAAGTGGCAAGAGAAAAGTAGGCAGTATGGGGCACTGTGAACGTCAGATCTAATAAGTGATTATTGGGGATCAGATCTGGGTAATCACCTACTGTGTAGACTCTGAACGGGATGCAATCGTGAAGCCGGCTGACATAAGCCCGACAGCCGGCTTCCCGACTGCATTATCCCGGCGAGGGTTAAATGACAGGCGTCTAAATCTAGACGCCTGTCATTTTTCCGACGCCGGGAGACCGGTGCCCGGCATCCCGATCGAAGGGATCCCGGGCGCCGCCAGTGGACAGCCGCGGGGGGGAGGGTTAGGTTCAGGGCTCCCGGGGGGGACTTAGGGTTAGGCATTCCGCCCGGAGGGTTCGGGTTAGGCTAGGGGGAGGGAGGGTTAGGGTTAGGCACCCCCTGGGGGAGGTTAGGGTTAGGCACCCCCCCGGGGGATTTAGGTTTAGGCAGCGGGGAAGGGGGGGGGGTTAGGGTTAGGCACTTAGAGGGGGGATTAGGGTTAGGCACAGGGGGGATTAGGGTTAGGCACCCCTAAGGAGGGTTAGGGGGGTTAGGTTAGTAGATACTTACCTTTGGACGATCGGGATTTCCAGCGCAGTCGGGCTTCCGCTGCCGGGCTCTTCTGTTTTCTTGGGCTGCCGTTGCTGGGATGTGAACTCCCGGCAATGCGGCCGCCGGGAAATAATACCGATTCCCTCTGAACACTCTTGCTCAGGCAATGGAGAATGGATATCAGTGGTCTTGACTGTACCATTTCCAGTCTACCAAGAACTGAAGATCACCTTAGAAATATGGGCATTCAAGACCTGCTTGAATTCATATTCCTCTGTTGTTGTCCAATAATAGATGAAGGAGGGTGGACAATAAAAATAATGAAGAAGGGAGATTTAGTAGTTGACTAATGGGTATGAATGTTATGGGCACAGTTTTTCCTGAGGTAGAAGATCTACCCAATTATCATGATTTGCAGTGGGTATATTGTAATAAACCTTGATTCACCATTTCAGTCTGTGGGTGATAGGCTGTGTAGATAGTAAGTTAAATTTCACATAAACACTTTTACAAAGGGACACCCGAAATCCTGACACAATTTGTACCCCATGATCAAAAACAATTTCCTGTGGGCAACTGAATAACCTAAAGATCGGCTTTTAAAAAGAACTTACAAGTGTGAAATCCTTTGAGAGCATGAAGTCTTATAGAACCTGTCTATTACTACTCAAAAGGAATTAACTTATTTTCTACAAGGTATATCTGTTATTTATTTTCATTTATTATTATTATTATTATTATTACCAGTTATTTATATAGCGCACACATATTCTGCAGTGCTTTACAGAGAATATTTGACCATTCACATTAGTCCCTGCCCCAGCGGAGCTTACAATCTATGTTCCCTACCACATGCTCACACACATACACACTAGGTTTACCAGTATATTTTTGGAGTATGGGAGGAAACCAGAGCACCCAGAGAAAACTCATGCAAACACAGGGAGAATATACAAACTCCACACAGTTAAGGCCATAGTGGGAATCAAAGTCACAACCTCAGTGCTGTGAGGCAGTAATGCTAACCTTTACACCATCTGTCAAAATGTTCTGTGTAGTTAAACTGGTCATCACAAGGAAGATCATTCCAGCAGTAATCTCTAGAATTTGTTCCTACTTGTGCCCACTGTAGAAGCCTTGGTCAAAGGCAAAAGTCAACAAAACTTAAGGAACTGGAGGAATATTTGAAGGGACAGCATGAGTTACCCCTACAATACAGTTGGGACTGATGATATGATGATCCTCAGACCAGGGGATGCAGTCAGGAAGCTGACGGCCGAAATGCCGACTGCCGGCTTCCCGACTGTCAAATCCCGGCAAGGTACTAATGACAGGCGTCGACATCCCGATGCCTGTCATTAGACCTACTCCGGGTGCCCGACGCCCGGCATACCGAATGAAGGTAAGCTGGGCACAGGGCGCGGACAGCTGTTTTAGGTTTGAAGGCTCCCGGGGGGACTTTGGGTTAGGCACCCCCCCGGGAGGGTTAGGTTTAGGCTAGGGGAAGGGGGAGTTAGGGTTAGGCACCACCCTGGGACACTTAAGTTTAGGCTGCGGGGAAGGGGGGGTTAGGTTTAGGCACTTAGAGGGGGGTTAGGGTTAGGCACTAGGGGGGGAGGTTGGGTTAGGCACCCCTAAAGGAGGGTTAGGGTAGGGGGTTAGGTTAGGGGTACTTACCTAAATTAGTGGTCGGGATCTTCAAACCTGCCGGGCTTTCGCTGTCAGGATTAGAACCGCCATGCGACCGGCGAAATTACATACTGATTCCCAGGCCAGGATGTCTAATCCTGAAAGTGACAAGTGAGATTAAAGCAGGAGAAGAGAAACTATGTAGCTTTCTGGGGGTAGAGACACTGGGCTGACAGAGAATATAGGAGGTTACTGTGATCTGTGTAGAGAGTGATAATGAAAGAGGCCCCTTACAGCAGTTGTCTCCATTCCTCAAGTGCCAATTTTATGACAAGAAGTTCCCTATCTCCAACGATGTAATTCTCCTCAGCAGGCAGTAGTTTTCACAGAAAGAACCTGCATGCTTAAGTTTACAAGAGGAGTCTCTCTAAAACTAGATGGCATGTGTCATCTATCTGTCAGTGTCCCGTTTCAGGATGAATGGATGCACTCAATCTAAGATTAACCTTCGGTGAACTAGGTGGGCTGTGACATACCCAAGCAAGATTTAAACTCATAACTTTTTTTTTTAAATACTGTGCGCAAGGTGCCGTTAGCTGGAGTTGCGATGTTGCCAATTTGCGTAGTGATGGCGGTTTAGTGCACCAAGTGCTGTGCAGCGAGCACATGTGCGTAAAGTGCATGTGGGCATCTCATCCCCCACCTGGTTTGGCACCTGCATTGATGTTAGTCAAGAGTGATCTCAAGTAGTTACTGAGTTGACTAAGTTTATTTTAATTATTTCTAATTGTTCAAGCGTTAAATTTTTACTAACGATTGTGATTCAAACGTGTTCCAAAGTTCTTTTTCAAAAAGTTGTTACTGGAAGTCTTATACGTCTAGTTGATAAAAAAAAGTTTTATTTTTGTTTTATTGTTTTAAAAGTTTAAAGCGTTTTATTCTTTTTATTATCTAGTTTTATTTTTATACCTTAAGAGACAAGAATTGATATTATGACAGTCGAATTACTGTTGTACTAAATTAGTATACTTAATGAGCTGCGGGCTGTATAAGCACAAAGCTATATAAGAGGCCTAAATTTTTGTAATTGGTTCAAAGTTAGGAACCTGTTGCTAGGTAGATTATTTTGTTTGTTTGCAGTGATTGGTCAAAAGAGTTAGCCTATTAGTATGGTTTAGGGCGCATACCTTTGAAAGGGCTATTTAAGGAGAGATTTGAATTTGGTACAGCCTCTTCTCAGTTTGGAAGTCAGGCAGAGTAGAATCTGAGTTATTTTGCTGTTACCTCAAGAATTTGCTTTTCCTGTTAAACTGTTTTATTCTTTCCCTTTATTTCAATTTATTTTGTCAATTTAATTGGATTGTCCTTTCTACTCTTTTCCCTTTCTTTCTGTTATTTCCCTTCAATGCTTCCCTTCACATTAAATTGTATCCCCCCTATTTGTCCCATTCTCTTCTGCCAAGTGGTCTCTCTCCCATCCTGCTGTGAGCAATGCCCCGTCCCAAGTGCTCAGCACCTGGCTGAGGCTGATTACCGCTGCCCCAGCGTGGGTGGTACATTACCTGCCACTGGGGAGCGTGACAGAGGCACCGCTTCTCCTCCCCCTGTTGCATTATCTGTACCCTCCACGTCCTCCGGCACCTGGCTTTTTCCTTACGCCAGGGAGCAGGATGGAGGCGCCGCTTCCTATCCCTCCTTTACACTGCCCGCGTCCTCCACAGCCCCTGGCACTTTCAGCCCCCTGGAGGTTCCTGCAAGCAGCGGGATTGTTGCGCCCTGGGGCATTGATGGCAAAACTGGACATTGGCTCAGATAGAGGAGTGCTTGAGCAAGGATAGGGTGAGGCTACATCAGGTCCAGTCTCAACTTGGTTCATTCAATTTTGCCTGTAGAATAAATCCAATGGGGAAAGTTTTTTGCCGGAAGCGGAGAGGACAACTTCAGGGGTTACCAAGCTGCATCATACTATATGATTGTCAAAATAAATGAAGGATGATTTACGGGTATGGTCCTCATTTTTAATTAATTTCAATTTGGAACTAATCTGGCTCTCCAGGCCGGTGTCAAATTTGTGCAATCATTTATTTACTGATGCAGCTGGCTCTTCTGGTTTCAGGGTCTTTTTTCAAGGGGAATGGTGTGCTGCTCCCTGGCCTTCATCTTGGTTTTCGTGCAGTTTTATGGCAAACTTGCTTTTGTTGGAGTTGTTTCCGATCATTGTGGCCGTTGAACTGTTGGCCAGAAACTTGTCGAATCAAAGCATTGTCTATAGGTGCGACAATTTGGGAGTTATTCACGCGGTTAACAACCAGCGTTCCTCTTCACCTCAGGCTCTTCGGCTGTTAAGGTACCTCGTTTTGAAGTGTTTACAGTTTAACATCAATTTTACTGCGAAGCATGTGCCAGGGGTCGATAACAGGATAGTAGATGCTTTGTGTTGGTTCAACTTTGATAAGTTTCACTTTTTGGTGCCAGAAGCCGAACCCTCTGGATTAACATGTCCTCTTTATGTTTGACAGATTATCGATCAGGCACCATCGACACTGCGAGCGTATTCGTCAACTTGGCATGAGTGGGAAGCATATAGTATTAGGTACCAACAGGATGGTAAGTCAGCTGAGGAATGTCTGCTGGAGCAAGATGTGTTGGAGCGCTGGTTTGAAACAGAAAGTACTAAAAAACTGTTTACATAAAACAAGTGTGCAAAATACATGTGGACATAAAACATGATATCATGAGCTTTGCTTGATGCTCTTTATATGATTGGGAATATATTCCTTATAAATAAAAACAGTACATGATCAGTGATCTAAAGAATCAGGGAAAGGAGATCCAAAGCTGTAGTGTCGAGAGTCTAATAGCACCTGCGGCATGGAAGTGTTAAAAGCGGTGAATGAGAACATCCTCACAGTTAAATCAGTAAGAATATGCTGAATCCAAAATATTGAAGTAAGCGTCCTTTTATTTCCAGGTGGATAATGGACCGATGTATTCTCCATAATATTAATAGTATAGTTTACCAAAGGTTAGCGGTTGTTACCTCTATGAGGAGCCGTATATTGAAATTCAATACAGTATCTGTATATGATATATACTCATCCCAAATGTGGGTCTCTCGTGTGGTCTGTGGGATGTAGCGCTTCACAGTCCAACAACGGGAGCGCGACCTCTGCGTGTGTTAGAAGCAGGTAAGGTCCGTCCCGATCCTCAGTACCTGGTATGACCTGCCAGATGGAGTGGTTTATGTGGTGTGGCGCTCTACCGCTTGACAGCAGGAGCGTAAGCCCCAAGTGTGTAATAGGGGATATAGGGCCTGATTCAGACCCACTCGCGAGCGGCTGTCCGCTCGCAAGTGGGTCGATGTTATGCACTGAGCATGCGCACGACGGAGGGAGCTCCGTCGTGCGCATGCGCCAGACGCGACGAGCGAAGGAAAGTCCTTCGCTCGTTGTGTCCGATCAAAGGGGGCGTGCTGTCAATGTTGGTGGGCGTGCCGGGGGCGTGCCTCCCTGACGGGGGCGTTCCCACGGGAACGCCTCCCGTCAGAAGCCGGCCCACTGACATCACTAGTGATGTCAGTGGGAGTGATTTTGGCTCTGATAGAGCCAAAATCACTCCGGAGCTTGCGGTTGAAAACCTCAACCGCAGGCTCCGGCTCGCAATTTCGATGGTCGCGATGGTCTCGACCATCGCGGCCATCAAAAAGCACGCTCGTATAGCCTGTGGGTGGTGACCCACAGCTATACGAGCGTCCAGGAGGACGCTCCATGAAAATGGAGCCCGGCCCTCATTCAGAGCGTGCGCTCTGCTCAGAGCGTACGGCTCTGAATGAGGGCCATAGGCCCTCATTCAGAGCCGCACGTTAACAACAGTACACTCGTTGCGTTCCGATGTTGACTAACCGCGCATGCGTCGGTGTTACACTGCGCATGTGCGTACGGCAGATTGCGAGCTTTTTTTCTCTCATTCCTAAAATAGCGTACAGGAAGTGACATGTCAAATGTGATTGACAGAACAGGGCGTTTTTGGGTGTTGACGGGGGTGGAGATGAAAAAACGCAGGCGTGGCGAGGCGTTTTTGGGGCGTACATACATTAGCAGATGCGAACGTCAAATGTGTTCGGACCGTCTCATACGTCACTGAAACATCCGCTTTCCCTTCAAAATGCTCGCACAGCTTAGGGTCAGGATTACTCGACCACATTGGCGATGGCCTTCTCCTCCGTCCCGGGACTCCACGATGGTGCAGCGATTAATCGCGGCTGGTCAGTAAAGTAATTAGTGTTGGATTGAAATCCGGCTTGGTATGTGTTTGGAAAGCAGTTTATTGGGATAGCACAAAAGCGTACGCAGGTGGAAATCAGAGCTGCTAATGTCATGATTACACAATCAATTAGCGTACATTTTTGGGGTTTTATTTTGGCCACAATTTGGTGGTTATGGCCTATTGTAACAATAATGTCATCATCTTTTAATTAGCTCCCCTTTTTTTTGGTTTACTGTGGAATTTGCATCGCTATGTGATTTTTTAAACGTTCCTTAAAGAGGCCTTTTTTTTTTTTAAAGAGGGTCAGTTTTTGCGTTTAAGGCCAGGATTAAATGTAACCCATTTGTACAATAATGTCACAATACAATGTCAGTGTTTTGTTTTTAATTTATTGTTTACACACAAACAAATTGGCCTAATATTGTATTGCCTTTTTTTGTGGCCAAGATATTTGATCCAAAAAAATATATAACATAACTACTAACATAAGCGTAAATACAAAATTTAAAAACATTTCACAAGAAAGGAGAGGGAAGTTTTGACCAGAAAGGAATATGAGCCAAGCACAGAAGGAGTGTGGGAAAAGTCGCCATTGCTGTCACCGTTTTCTCGCCCGTTTGGCTGGGTGAGGGTGGGCGCCAGACCGGGTCCGGGATGCCATCGGGCTGGCCTGTCCAGAGGCAGATGTTGTGGCCTCTGGACTAGGCACAGGGCTAGGCACATTTGGAGGATTGGCTGATGTTGTGCCAGAGGTGGAGGATCCGGATGTTCCGGCAGGAAGGGAGGTCGGCTCCACCATGTGCTGGCGAACGAGCTGCTCCAGGGCATCGGCGATGCGGATGTTGGCCCTGGTATTTTCCGCCAGGGCCTGACCAATGGTCACGTTGGCCGCAGCATTTTGCTCCAGGGCCTCAGCCACCCGTATCAGACTGGCGTCCATCCTCTGCAGAATCTCCGTATGGCAATCCGATTTAAAATTGAGTTCTGTGAGGAGGCCCACTGCCTGCGAGGGGGCACGCCCTGGACTGGCTTCTGCAGGGTCCTCAGCCGGATGTACTGGTTCCTCCCCTGCAGAGCCAGCAGAAATTCTGCGGCCAAGGCTCCCCTCTGGAGCAGACTCATCCGCCTCTGTCTCTGTTAGGAAATTGGAGAAAAGACTCACATTAGAATCTACATATTGGCACAATAGCATTTCTGAGTTGGTGACATCACAAGACTTACCTTGGCCAACATGAGGAGCCGCAAAGTCTGGCATGTCCGTATCCATGTTGGACACGCCAAACACCTCCACAGCCTGCACACACCCCTGTGCCATCTCTTCTAAGTCTGTCAACTCCAATGACACAGGGGTGGGACCCCCACCTGTCCCCCTTGCATGCCTAGCCCTGTCGGCAAGTTTTTGTTTGAGACGATATTTGAAGTCTGCCCATCTGTGGAATGAATTTGGAACCATTATCCTTTTTTTTACAATGGGGTTTGTTTATAGGATGGGAAAGTGTTTACTTACCGCCGTTTGACATCCCGGGCTAGACGGACATAATCACCCACCCTATTGACAGCAACGGCGACCTCCTCCCACATTCTCCACTTCTGGCTTTGGCTCATATTCCTGGCTGCCTGGGGCAGGATGTCAACGCACTTCTGGATCAAAACCTCCATCTCCTTGCTTGTGAAATGTGGCTGCCTTTTTTTTTTGGCAGCTTTGGCGGGTTGACTGGGGCCAGCAGTCTCTTCCATGTCATCCTCCTCACCTATTCGGGTAAATATGCAGATTTAGCCACTTCACAACTTGCACAATATTATGTTTTAAAAGAATCATTGACACAAAATGCATGAAGGCCTTACCGCCGCAATTTTGACCATTGTTTCCCTGGTTTGAAGCCATGTCTCTGCTTCCAGCATGAAATCATCCAGAAATTCTATGTGATTTCGTGACGTATTTATACATGCGTCCTTAGTTTGCGGCCGCATCATTGATTGTGCGTCCCTATGATTCATCCTTAATTTGTGCGGGAAAATAAACACTATTTATGGCTTGGTGTGTGTGGATTCGAGGTGGGGTTGTTGGAGTGTTGTCGGTTAAGTGGTTTGGATTTGGTTGTTTGCGTTTGGAGGATTTGGCAGAGTTGTTTTTTTGTTTGTTTTTGCTACATTTCTTTGGTTTTTCCGTTCGCATTTTTTTCATTTTTTCAACATCCTTTCCTGATTTGGTAAGTTTTGTGCATTCAAATTTGTGGCCAATTGGTGTATTCTTCTGTTTTGTGGTTCGTTAATTTGTTTAACACTCATTTCATCTTTTTTAGTTTTTTTTTGTTTTCGGACCCAAAGAAGTTTTTTGTGGAAATCTTATATATTCGAGTTGGGTAAGTCCATTTTTTGTCTTGCATTTGCGAATTAATTACCGCATTTTTGACTGTTGGTGTAGCGACTTGCATTTGCGAATTAATTACCGCATTTTTGACTGTTGGTGTAGCGACTTGCATTTGCGAATTAATTACCGCATTTTTGACTGTTGGTGTAGTGACTTGCATTTGCGAATTAATTACCGCATTTTTGACTGTTGGTGTAGCGACTTGCATTTGCGAATTATTTACCGCATTTTTGACGGCTTATTCATCATATAATCCAGTTTTGCTTTTCCCTTTTCCATTTTTTGGGTCCATTTGAACCCTATTTGACGTACGGTGTGCAATGTCGTTTTCATCGATGGCCAAATGTGTTTTTCCGCTATTTTCTGTGTTGGCTTGCAACAATTTTTAAACAAAAAAAACACCCTCTAAATTTTTGAAGTCTCATTGTTGGCTTTTTTACAGTTTATACGTATCATGACAATACCCCGGCATGTAAGCAGCTATGGATGGTATCAGAAAGCTAAGTTGTTTTTTCTTACTTTTGGGGTGGGTCAAAAGCCTTACATTGTAAACTTTGAATTTCAGGTAGATCTGGGGCGAATTGTTCTGGCCCTGCTCCCGGAAGACGACCAACCTCAAACTCGTCCCAGGCGTAGGCATCGTAGGCATGCAAGGCCCCAGATATTTCGAACACGTGTCACCCTTTTTGGAATGCCCGATGATGAGGTTTTAAGACGCTACCGTCTACCTCCCAAAATCATCATAGACGCTCTCTCATTAATAGAAAGTGATCTTGAGCGGCAAATTGACAGTCCAACAGCAATACCACCACTGACGCAATTTATGGCGGTGTTACATTTCTGTGCCTCAGGATCATTTCAAACAACGGTGGGAATAGTGGCGGGCATCTCCCAATCCTCCTTTTCCAGGATCCTGAGGGCAGTGATGGAGGCACTTTTCAAGCACCTCCATCATTTTATTAAAATGCCTTTGGATATGGGTGCCCTTAGTGTGGCCAAGGCCAATTTTTACCAAATAGCTGGCTTCCCACACATCATAGGGGTTGTGGATGGTACTCACATACCACTTCAGCCTCCAGCACGGCTGGAGGCAATATTTAGAAACAGGAAACACTATCACTCCCTGAATGTAATGGTGGTATGTGATGCCTCCCTCCAGATCCTGTCCCTGAATGCTAAATTACCCGGAAGTGCTCATGACTCCTTCGTCATCCGGCAATCAGGGATATGGCAGAAATTAACCAACCTACAAGCTGGTGATGCGTGGCTTCTGGGTAAGTGGAGACCTTTAGTACATAACAATGTTAAGCTTGATACACAGTGTTCCTGATGTGGTCTATTTTTGTTCACAGGAGACAGTGGATACCCTTGCATGTCCTGGCTGCTCACTCCTTATTTGGCTCCCACACCAGGGCCACAAAGTGCGTATAATTCCGCACTTACAGCCACCAGGCAAGTGGTGGAGCGCTGTATCGGCCTTTTAAAAGGCCGATTCAGATGCCTCCACCGCTCTGGTGGCGAGCTCATGTATGTGCCGGATATGGTGTCGAAAATTGTGGTCCTGTGTGGGATATTTCACAACATTGCCATAAGGAGTGGTGTCCCAATGCAGCCAGAGGATGCCTTACCTGAGGATGGCCCCCCCGAGGTTGGTCGAAGGTCAGTATGTGGGGGGGCCATACGCGATGATGTGGTGGCCAGATTTTTTAGGTAAGTTTGAACAAAACTCCAGTGTTTATACCTAATGTGTTTGTGTTTTTTGGCAAACATCTAATTTATTTTTAATTTTCTCACCATCTTCTGTTTGTTCACATAATCTTTGGCACTCCAACGATCACTACTTCCTGCTACCCTTACCAAACCTGGATCTGGTCCTTTTGGGCATATATTCTTGAACCCATATCGCAACGCGATGTTTGTGGAATCATGTTGGCATGGTCCTTCGTCAACCAGTTCTTGATTTTGTGTTTTTATTTAATTATTTCTTGGTATGTGTTGTATTTGAATTTATCACTGTGTATTTTTTTTGGGAGTGACCACTTTGTTTTCTCTGTTATGTTGTGAATAAATGTTTGAAGAGTGAAATGGTCTTCCTTTTTTGGGACGTTAACAGCAAGTGTAACCAGGTTAACACAAGTTACATTTGACTAAGGGGTAAACCAGTACTGACGCCAGTTGAGCAAAACTGAAATATGTTTTCAGCTTCCCAATCCACACCAAAAGGAAGCCTGGCCCAACCTTGGGATTTGTAAGATTGGCCTAAGCAGCTTGCGCACCAAGTAGGAACCTGGAAAATGTAGAAATCTGTAATTGACACTACACCCAAAAAGGGAAATGACATTGTTACTGTTATGTGTTTCTGGTGTCTGTTTGACATACAAAGACAAAACACAATCTAACTTTTAAAAAAGGGAAATCCTTGCAGGAACTTATGTCAGGCTAAACTATCTTGGTTTTGGTTTTTAAAAATGAGCCACAACGTATATTTGTCTTAATAAATTTATTTGGAAAATAGAACAAAAAAAAAAAATCTAATGCCGAAGGAGGCCAGACAGCCGGTCGAGGGCCACCAGAAGGCCGATTACATGGTGGCGCATCTGCCCCACAACATCCGCCACCTCTTGCCGACGCCTCTGTTCCTCTGTGGGTGAGAAAAGTGTGTGGGTTAATACAACAATAGGGAATCCACAGAAAAACATAAAAAAAAAAACCAAATCACTCCTAAACCCAAAAACAGAAATAAAAAGGGTGGCCTGGCAAAAATACAAGGCCTAGGTACAAATTCCCACAGGTATGATATGTGTATGCTTAAATCACCAGGAAGAGGTAAAGGCAAACCTTCACAATCAACAAAAGTCAAGCCACAAAAACACGAAGAAAGGCACGACACATGATTACATACAAACAGTTTGTGCTTTAAAAAAAAAATTAAAAAAACATACCGGGAGACAAATCAGGAGCTCCGGCCAAACCTCCATGATCCTCCTCGGAGGATCCGTCATTCCCCAAAGAATGGGGCGGAGTTATGCTGGACTCCGGGGAGGGGGTAATTGGAAGAGGGGTGGGTGGAGGAGAGGGGGAAGTGGGACGGAGGGGAAGGAGGCCCGACATTTCCGGGAGAGGGTCTGGGAAGGATGGGGAGGAGTGGGGAATAGGGGAAAGATTTGGGGTGGAGTGTTGGCTGGGGGTTGGGGAGAGTGGGCGGGAACGCCGTCTGGACGGACGTTGACGGCGGAGTCTTGGCTGTCCCCCTAAAATATGTCAAAGAAATTGTGTTTAGTTTATGGACAAATCCGGGCAACCAAACAAAAAAAAAATAAAAAATAAAAAATAAAACCAAAAAAAATAGCAGTAGAATTAAAAAATCAGAAAAAGAGGGGAAACATGCAGACGCAGATATGAGTACAAATAATAAATAGAACAGACAGGAAAACATGCAGACGCAGATATGAGTACAAATAATAAATAGAACAGACAGGAAAACATGCAGACGCAGATATGAGTACAAATAATAAATAGAACAGACAGGAAAACATGCAGACGCAGATATGAGTACAAATAATAAATAGAACAGACAGGAAAACATGCAGACGCAGATATGAGTACAAATAATAAATAGAACAGACAGGAAAACATGCAGACGCAGATATGAGTACAAATAATAAATAGAACAGACAGGAAAACATGCAGACGCAGATATGAGTACAAATAATAAATAGAACAGACAGGAAAACATGCAGACGCAGATATGAGTACAAATAATAAATAGAACAGACAGGAAAACATGCAGACGCAGATATGAGTACAAATAATAAATAGAACAGACAGGAAAACATGCAGACGCAGATATGAGTACAAATAATAAATAGAACAGACAGGAAAACATGCAGACGCAGATATGAGTACAAATAATAAATAGAACAGACAGGAAAACATGCAGACGCAGATATGAGTACAAATAATAAATAGAACAGACAGGAAAACATGCAGACGCAGATATGAGTACAAATAATAAATAGAACAGACAGGAAAACATGCAGACGCAGATATGAGTACAAATAATAAATAGAACAGACAGGAAAACATGCAGACGCAGATATGAGTACAAATAATAAATAGAACAGACAGGAAAACATGCACACGCAGTTTGCCCCACAAACACAAACATTAAAACCACAATACATAACACTTACTTGCCAGGATCTGCATGCGAAAGCATGCCAGCAAGCGGGGCGTTCGCCGTTGCAGGTCGGACCACCTGCGCTCCAGCTGCCCGATGTTGCGGCGTGAGCCGAAGGACCGCAGGCGGGACCGTACCTCCGCATACGCGGAGCGCTTCTGCCGGTTGGTCATGGGTTGAGGCTGGCTGGTGATCCGGCGATCCATGACCTCCGTAAGCACCAGCAGCTCACGCCTGGTGAATGTTGAGGCTCTCATGATGGCAATGGTGTTTTTCTTAAAAATCATTTTTGATAAAGTGTGTAAAAATTTTCTGATTGGCTAATGTATTTTGGAAATTAACAGGAGCAATTTTATTGGTTAGTGTATGAGTCATGTGTTCGACAGGGCCAGAAATCTCTGGAGAGTTAGGATAGGCTTGATGCAGTGACATGCGTAAGCAAATTTAAATAAAGAAATGAACCCAGGGAAATATGCGGGGATCCACAGCAATAGTACAATTGTTTAATTGTGGTTCACATGTTTTTTGAACAATAAAAGCGAATGTTTCATCCGTACGTATTCTGCGGGTAAACACAAACACGGACAAGAGTAAAGTTTCTTGCATTGTGTTGAAAAAAAACAAACAATTAAGCTAATTGATACATTGATTGGCATGATACGATTGATGGAGGTAGGCAGAATAAAGGAGCAGGTAATCGACATCTGACAAGGCCACTTCCTGTTTATACGTGTGCGTGCGTTCCTTTCAAGCCATTTCGGGGATGTACGCTCGCTATTTCGTACGCTCGTTAGTTAGAGGAGGGGTCGTCAGAGTTTAGGGAGGAATTTTAGATGCGAACGAAAATACGAGCGAGCCATTGAATTTAAATATTTTTGTACGTACGCCTAACGTACGTGCGCCCGCTTGCGAGTGGGTCTGAATGAGGGCCATAGTCCGTTAGGTCTCAGGTTAGCCAGTTACCTTTTAGGTCTGGAACAGCCGGACTGCAGTTGGAGCGGCAGGATGTTGTAAAGCCCACTCTGTGGATCAGATGTAAGTGGTGAGTAGAATCTCATGAGGCTAAATTAGTGTTGCCGCTAGGCTGTTTTAGCGTGGCGCGGCGCCCTGCCCTCCTTCAGGAGGCCAAAAAGCACCCTGCCCTCACAGCCTGCGGGTGCCATCTTCACCCGCGGGTCGCAGTGTCCCACGGGCGGGGAAATGTGCAGTGAATAGATGCCAGGTGCATGCGCCTGGCATCTATTCTCCCTGTCAGCAGCACTTGGGGGCTGCCCGGCGTGTCCGTAAGTGCCGGGCATGCCCCCAAGAGTGACGAAAAGGGTGACGCATCTTATAGACACGCCCCCTTTTCAGTGGCCACGCCCCTTTCCGGGTGCCTTCTCTAGCTCCGGAGCCCTGCCTGCCGCCGGAGCTAGAGTGAACACTGTAAATAATAGATACAACGATCTCCTGGGTGGAAGCAAGTGGATCTCCAATGCACAAGCTATCTCGCAAAGCAAGTAAAGAGCTACTTGACACGTTTCTCCGGGTTTAGGGGTCCTGGTTTCTTCAGAAGGTGTAGTGCCCACTGCATTGCTCTGCCTATTGTTAATTAGTATCAAATGTTTCTCAGCTGTTTGATCTCTTTCAGCTGTTTAATTTCTGTCAGTGGATCGCTGTGCACTTTTTAAACAGCTTGATAACTATTTTCCAATAAGTATCAAGCAAATGGATACAAAACATACAAATAAGAGTATAAATATAGAGATTTACAAGTTAATGTGTTACTCAGTTAATTTACATAAAAGGGGGCATATTTATAATATAATTCTAATAGCTAATGAAATAGATGAACCTCCTGAGGATAACTACTGTATGTAGATCTCTCATGGGGGTAAAGCATGAAAGTGCTCATTTCAACAACACATCAGATATAAATATATTTGAGCTAAAATATAACCAGTGTAATTCTTATCGATAGACAACATTGTATAAAAATTAAAAGTGGAAATATATATATTTAGACACATATAAAGAATAGATGAGATATATAAAAGAAAAAAAATATAAAAGAAAAAAATATATTTTAATAAATGATGAGTTATTACTGTAAGTAGAGTGTGGGATATTGATAAAAAAAAATAAAAATAAAAATACAAAGTAACAGATGAACAAGGAATAATACATGATAAATAAAAAATTAAATGAAAATATGGCACATAAAAAAACAGATAAGAATGGGATAAAGATTGACTGAAGGCAATCAGTTTTATAACCATTTTCTTACTATATATATATATATATATATATATATATATAATGTTGTTTATTTGCACTTGATGTTGTGGAAGATGTCACACAAGGTATTGTCCTTTGACAACTGACTTTTAGATGGAGAGTTCTATATACAGCTCAAACTGCCAAGTTAATTCTCACTCTCATATTGAGATTTCCAGAGTTATTGAGTAAATAGATGCATTTTACCTGTATTTAGTTAGGTAAATGATACTCCTGTATACGTGTGCTACATCAGTGTTTAATCCTGGCAGCACAGAGGGATCACTGCTCCTGTCTGAGAAGAACTATCCAATATCAGTACTCTATATTACATATTTTTAAGCTGTAATAGGAAATATAAAAGGAGGAGAAAGGATGGATGGAAATTTTCTGAGGACTAAAGGTGGAGGAGCAAAAAACGAGAATATAACCCTACACGTATTATTCTTATAGGGCTCTATGGAGATTGAATATCTAATTCATGTATTAAAAATCGAATTCAATGGTTTCATTGGAATGCAATTGGGAAACCAGCTGTCTTAATCCCGACAGCCGGCTTCCCGGCTGCTTTATCCCGGCGAGGGTTAAATGACAGGCGTCTATAATGACTCCCGGGGGGGGACTTAGGGTTAGGCAGCGGGGAAGGGGGGGGGTTAGGGTTAGGCACTTACAGGGGATATTAGGTTTAGGCACTTGGGTGGAGGTTAGGTTTAGGCACCCCTAAGGAGGGTTAGGGTTAGGGGGTTAGGTTACTTTTTACTTACCTGTGGACGATCAGGATTTCCAGCGTTGTCTGCTGCCGGGATCTCTACTGCTGTCGGCCTACCGCGCCCGGGATTCGAACTCCCGGCCAGAGGGACGGCGGTATTTCATACCGATTCCGTTTCATCTAACCCATCTGGAAGTAATGTATGTAATGTATGAATCCAATAGGCCTCTCTCATGCATAGCCTTTTATAGCGTATGGGGACACTATAGTCAGGGTAGGTCCAAGTCTTCCATGGCTTCTGTTTTAGCCGGGATTTTATTTTTAGAATTAGTCAAGTTAATGATCCCACTAAGTCATTTGTTTTGTCCAAGGCTCTGAAGAGATGGGCTAGGGAAAAGCCTTCTCTGGCTAATTCTTGTAGGCCCATTGATTTCGGATTGTTGCAAGATCTTCTAGGAGTTTGAAGTTGGTGGCAAATTCAGAATTCGAGGTAGTACTTTTTCAACTGGCTTTTTCCTTTGCTTTCTTTGGGGCTTTTAGAATTAGTGAGTTGGTGGCTTCAAATAAGCATTCGGGGGAAAGCGGTTTGCTATTTAAAAACCTTTTGTTGAAGGAAGAGACAGTTCTGTGTAAGATTCCTCACTCAAAAACGGATCAGATGGGAAGGGGGTCAATGGTTGGCTCTAAAAAGTAATCTAGTTGCTGAGATGTTTCCATTGCGCTTAGCTAAGCATTAATTACTTGATACTGACATTTAGGGATTTTTATTTTACTGCATCCCATACATCAACAGAGCAAGTGTGGATTGTGAGTCAATCCTACATATTTTGGGCTGAGCGGCATCCGTTAGCTAGGAAGGCTTCTTTGATGTTGGGGGGGCGAAGGGTTAGATGGATAGGGGTTCGAGGTTTAAGGTGGGCAGCTTTTTTGGATTTAATTCTCAGGAAAGAACAAGCTATGGAGGAGTCCTGACTGGTTGGTGGTGCACTTTGGGGGCAATGATGTAGGGCAGGTAAAACAAATCGACCCAATTCTGAAAGTGTGGGCTGATTTGGCAGAGGTCGTTTCACCCAGTCCCGATGTTCATGGGGTATGATTGGAGTTGATACTTAGGTTTGTTTGGAGAGGCTCCAGGGATCTGGTGGCTGTGGACAAATCTAGGAAAAAGATCAATGCGGCTATTTTCAGGTCTGTAGCTTCTTCCGGGGGTGTAGTGGTTAGACACCCGTTGTTGACTTTACAGATTCCACAATATTTTAGGTCAGATGGGGTGCATTTTTCTGATTCCAGGTTTGGGAGTATTCCTTAAGGATATTTTTTAATTTCTTGATTGAGTAAGGGCTAGGTCCAGTTGGGGATAGGAGTTAATTGAGGGTGGCAGGCTGTGGTTTTAGAACCTAGCTGTGGCGGGAAGGCACTATTAGCCAGCGTCCACATTTGGCATAAGTGGTCATTGTGGGGCACTTGCCCTTTTGAAAGATGGCAGGAGTGTCCTACCCCTGCGGGAAGACAGCAGGCATTTCCTTACAAAGCGTCCATACTGTGCTATAGTAAAGGGTGGTGAGTCCTTCACAGCGCAGGTTATGTCGTTATAGAGAGGGGGGTGTTTAGTCATCCCCCAATTTTTTAAGAGAGTCAATTGGCTAGAGCTGGTTCTTGATAGCGTCCTTCTTTGCCACCCTTATTGAATTAAAATTAATTTACAATTAATAAATAACGTTGATCTTTAATCCAATGCAGTGGTGTCATTGTCGTTATTTCTAGTGTTAAGTTAGCTTAATGGTTTGTATGCAAGTGTTAATTGCAGTAAATTAATAAATGCCTTAATGGTGAAGTATAGCATGGGGTATGAGTTACCCCACATGGTTTGCCATGTTGTTTTTTTTCCACCTGAGGCACGGAGTCTAACTCACACTGCACATTTTAACTGTAAAGTGATATGGGCCTTGCTTCCAGGAGCCTGTAGATCACAGCCCTCTAACTGCCTGTAACTGGTGGGAGTGATGTAAAAAAGAGTAGCAAAAAATGGGCAGATATATCCAAGGTCAGGGTCACTAGCAGAGGTTCAGAATGGTGGGAAAAGCTGAGTTTGGGGTCACAGGCAGATAGGCAAATCGGAGAACAAGCAGCGGCTGAAAAGAATGTAAAATAACAACCAGTAACTGTTACACATGTAATCTGTAAATATCTATATGTCTGCTTAACTGTCTATCATGTATGCGTGTGCACATGTATATTGTACTATATATATATATATATATATATATATATAGTAGGGATGAGCGGGTTCGGTTTTACTCGGTTTTACTCGGTTCTTATCGCCACTTTACCGCAAATTAGGCTCAATTTTATTCGCTATCCAAAACACGTGTTCGGCGATAGCCAATAAAAAGTTCCGAGTAAAACCGAGTAAAACCGAACCCGCTCACCCCTAATATATATATATATATATATATATATATATAGGAAAACAGAACACACAAAGTGCTGCACTCGTGGCATATAGCAATGAAGACAAGAGGTGGTAAGTAGAATCAACGTTTCAGTTCAATGAGAACTTTTTTTTTCTCATTGAACTGAAATGCCTCTTGTCTTCATTGCTATATGCCACGAGTGCCGCACTTTGTCTGTTCTACTATCGAATTTCTGTGAGGGCATCGGCAGCAGTCTCCTATGGTATTCGGAGTGCCAGTCCATACCAATATATATATATATAAATGCCTTTATCTTGTGCTAATATCAATCACACAAAGCTGTACCTCTAGATAAAAACTCCTCTCAGATTGGGTCAAATACAATACTATATCACAAACAATATCTGAGGGCGCTAATATTCAGATTACAAATATCCTCCGTAGATGTTACTTAAATAGTGATCCTTGGTTGCTTGAATCCCCATGACAATCTTTCTAAAATGCTTGGTGTTCCAAATTTTGCAATCATACAGAATGACAAAGTACTGTATCACCAAATGACAGAGAAGGAGATGGATATTTCCCACTGCCACCTTTATAATTGCTTATCCAGCAGCACCGATTTGGTCTTGGATTTGACTCCAGAGATTTTAGAATACTCCATATTGTGAATGTATTTTAATTCACTGCTACAAAGTATTTGCCCCTGAAGAAGTCCTATTGGACGAAACGCGTAGGTTTGTGTTTGGTGCAGTGTCCTCCTGTATAGTGAAAAAGACCTGCCATCCTGAGCTCGTACCTATAAGGGTGGTGGTGGGAAATATCCATCTCCTTCTCTGTTAATTGAGGATACTTTGTCATTCTGTATGATTGTAAAATTTGGAACACCAAACTTTCTAGAAAGATTGTCGTGGGGATTCAAGCAACCAAGGATCACTACTTAAGCAACATCTACAGAGGATATTTGGAATCTGAATATTAGCGCCATCTGATATTGTTTGTGATATATGAAAAATAAGACACCTTAGAGGGTGCTAAAACACCATTACACCATAATTAGATTTTAGCATATAATATTGCTAAATCAAATTGAAATCAGACAGAAACAACACAGTATATAACATTTGAAATTACAATTTGTGGATTATCACATTTTGGATATTTCAATAAATGTACAAAAATCTATGGTTTGATTTGACTGTTCTTCTTTGTATCAGAATAGGTTGTTAGAGAGCTGGTAGTCCGTGGTTATCTGCAAATATACCCACTCACCAGAAGATGATCACCCAACAAAATGGCGAAAAGCCAGTCAGTATTGAAATCAGAGGATTTTTGTTTTAGATATAAAAGTTTTTGGACTTCATAAAATATAGCTTACATTTAAAAGACTCGTAATGCCACATTAACGGTCATCACTCTGCACATAAAACCCTATGCGTTTTGTCCACCAGGAACTTCTTCAGGGATAATCAATTAAAAAAGACAAAGAAACCAGTTGTGGTATAATCTGCCATTAAAAAAGACCCCATATATTCAGAGTGGGCTTAATGTGGAATTAGGCTTTCAAATAGTTCTGGTATCTCACATATGAGAGTTTGCTTGTGTAGTCTCACCTGCAGTGGATATCACGGGGCCTTTTTTAATGGCAGAGGGCAATACGGTGATCTAGAGAAGATGGATTTTCCCGTGAGTCCAACTTATTTTTGATTCGGCCAGAAAGAGAAGGTTGATCCAGAGCCTCATTGTTTCTCTGCAGCTCGGAAGGCATTGTTCAGATCTGCACCGCATACACTCACTTAGCTGGAACCTTGATGAAGGTGAAGGATACCAGCAGCAGCTGAAGAGATATGTTCTGATCCATAAGAGAGCCTTTTAAAAGTTTCAAGGAAGGAAGTGCGATAATCATTTCACTCCCAACTCCCAGAGACTTCCAGGCCAGTAATTGACCAGAAAGTAGGGAAACAATGTAAGGCACTTTCAGCTTCTTGAATGGGAAGTTCCTAGGTAACAGCTCAAACTGGATTGAACATCAATTTAGGAAACCCCTGCAGGATCTGGAATCCCCATCATATTTTGGTGGAGCATTTATCGGAAGCTGAGAATAGGCAACACCAGCTACAGGAGCTAGTAATGGAGAAGCAAGAAGGGTTTGATTGTCTGAAGTGACTTGCAGTATGTCCACATGCTGCAAAGGTCCTGTAGAATTTGCATAATTGGACCTGCTGCTAGAGTAGATCCTGAGATGACAATATTAATGACCAAATCCATGACCATAGTATACTGTCACAATTTCCAACCAGTTTAATAGATTTGCTTGCACTAATCTGGATTTTAGATGACAGTAGCTGCATCTAACAAATCCCTACTCTTCACCAGTAAACCCTTCAATGGGGTTTGGGGTTCACTGTTGGAAGGCCTGCAGATTGTGGCCCTCTGCACAAGCTGTATGCATAACAGCTGGGGCTATTGCCAGCACTCAAAGTCAAAGACAATCTGGGTCAGAGCAAAATGGACAGAATCAGAAGACAAGGGGTCAGAAACAAGCTAAGTCAAATACACTGGAGACAATAAGGATACAATGCACTAGATTAAGATGAACTGGAACCCAGGAACGCTGGGGCATAGGTAGTGAGCCTAGTATTCTGGCACAGGCCTGTGTACTGAACTGCCTTATATATGCTGAACAATGATGGTGAGGCTGAGAGACTCAGAAGAAGAGGGGTGGCTGAGGAACACAGAGTGAGTGTGAGGCTGAGGAACACAGCGAGGGTGAAGGACACAGATGGTGAGGCTGAGAGACACAGGGGACAGATGGCTGGAGTGACAAGAGGCTTGAGTAATGAGGCAGGAGGCTAGAAAGACAGGACTCAGGAGACACAGAAGAAGCATGAGCCTAGAGACACAAGGGTCAGGAGGCTGGAGCGATGGGGCAGGAGGCTGGAGGGACATGGGCAGAAAGCTAAAAAAGAAGGAGGCTGGAAAGACAGGGGGAGGAGGTTGGAAAGACACAAGGAAAGTTGGAGAGACACAAAGGGGCAGGAGGTGGCACGGGGCACGAGTCTGGTTGAACCTCTGTTGTATAATGTTGACATTGGTTATATCCCTGCACAAATAGGCATCTTCCAGTCCATGTGGTCTGTCTCTTACATGAATAGTGAATACTGACCGAAGACACTGTCTGCCCTGGGAGGATCAATTTCTTCAGAGGCCCCCCATTGCAGAGAAACCACCATATAGGTAAGGTGTATTTAGAATGGAATGGAGAGGAATGTCCCCAGAGTGACGAAAACGGGTGTCGCGCCCCTGTTTAGAGAAGCTACGCCCCTCGTGAAGTGTGGCAACGCAAATTGTGATGTGCGGTCATGACCTTCGGCGCATGCACGCAGTATCACTAAGACATTTTCCCTACTTGCACCTCTGGTTAAAGTTAAAGAAATATCAGATTGTCTAGGGGTGTGCGAGTGGTGCAGTCAATCGGCTCCGTCACTGCCCCACAGTACCTGTAGTTGACTTGCAGGGTACCTAGAACAGCATCCTGCAGCCAGCATCGTTGCTGTTTCATAGAACTCTGTCTACCTCCTCAGGCAGTGGTTCTCTGTATATACAGTATATATAGTATCATAAATAGTATAGCTAGTATTAGCTAGACCAATACCTGTAAGACAAGTGATTGCAGGATTATGCGCTGAATTCCTATTCTGATTATGTGCTGAGTGTGTTCGTAATACAGAGTACAGCTTGGAGTAACTATAATAGCATTGATATTGTTTGGTGAGTCCAGAGGATCATTGGGCCTGATTCAGACCCACTCGCGAGTGGCTGTCCACTCGCAAGTGGGTCGATGTTATGGACTGAGCATGCGCACGAAGGAGGGAGCTCCGTCGTGCGCATGCGCCAGACGCGACGAGCGAAGGAAAGTCCTTCGCTCGTTGTGTCCGATCAAAGGGGGCGTGCTGTCAATGTTGATTGACAGCACGCCCCCTTTGGTGGGCGTGCCTCCCTGACGGGGGCGTTCCCACGGGAACGCCTCCCGTCAGAAGCCGGCCCACTGACATCACTAGTGATGTCAGTGGGAGTGATTTTGGCTCTGATAGAGCCAAAATCACTCCGGAGCTTGCGGTTGAAAACCTCAACCGCAGGCTCCGGCTCGCAATTTCGATGGTCGCGATGGTCTCGACCATCGCGGCCATCACAATGCACGCTCGTATAGCCTGTGGGTGGTGACCCACAGCTATACGAGCGTCCAGGAGGACGCTCCATGAAAATTGAGCCCGGCCCTCATTCAGAGCGTGCGCTCTGCTCAGAGCGTACGGCTCTGAATGAGGGCCATTGTCTTTTCTGTTTTAAATATTTGGTCACTGCCTTCTTGCAACCCAGTTTTTACTTGATTTCTTTCAATGTCATTAAATCCTTGCGATACGCATGTAAAATATACTATAAGCACTGCTTTCACCATCCTCCTTTACAGAATGTCATTCAAATTTGAAAACATCTGTTTAAACAAAAACAATATTCTCAGTAGCAAATTACAGGGTCTAAATGCAGACCAAAATCATTGCAAAACATTTGCCATCTGCACATCTTCATGCATCCACTAAGTGGCGCACTTAACACGTATAAGCAACTTAATGCACTCCACTATTTTTGTCATTCTGTGAAACCGTAATTTGTAAAAGAAATATAGAAGTCACTGAGTTTCTGTTATTTTACAGCCTAATATCAGATTTTATCTTTTTCTTAGCAATAGATAAAACTATATTTCCTCTCACATGAATAATTTAAGAACATCTTGGTATATATCCAACAATATAAAGCAGGAAGTGGATCAACATGTTAACTGTAGACATTAAATGTAATGTTTTATTGGCATTGCAAGATTAAAGAATAATAATTACTTTAAAGTACCCTAGCATAGTTATATTATTTAGCATTTATATAATACATTTTAAAATACATTTGATAATTTGAAAGGGATTTCCACCTTTGGATAACTTTATTTCACTAAAATGTACTAGTGTAACTTTTTGTCATTCTTGTTTTCTCTGTATCCTCCACCAAAGTTTTTACATCATCTCATAGAACTTTTGTTTTCATTTCTCTTTGACATGATGGAGGTTTTTCAAGTTTAGAGACTGATTCCGATAAAGGCGCGTTTCTCCGTATGGCCGCAGCAGACTACTTACTACAGGGTGTTTCACTCGCTATTGGCCCCAAAGTTTTTCTTATAACTTTTAAAGTAATTTATGTAATTCAGTGAAATGTGACACAGACATACCTTGGTCTATGAGACGCATGAGGAAGTCTGTTCACACATGGGCCAAGTGAGGGCCAGCTGCTCACCACCCTAGTCAGCAGTGCAGTCCAAAATTTACACAGGGGAGCCACACCAACTGCCAGTGAGGATGCCGGTGAGGGTGGCAGTTGGTGTGACTCCCCTATTTGAATTTTGTACTGTTCTGCAGTCCCACCCCTGGAGCCTCCACTGCTAGTCAGTAGGTATTACTGCTTCTTTTTTTTATTGAGACTGTGACTCCCGATATGTTGGTTAAAACCTTCCATAACACAGAGCGACAAGTTCAAGTTTGCCTGGATGCTACACTTTCAACACTTGCAATGACTTCCTCATGCTTCTCATAGAATGATGTCAATTACTTTAAAAGTTATAGGAAAAACTTTGGGGCCAATAGCCAGTGAAACACCATGTGCCATATGCGATTCGCAGAAATACAGATGTAAGTAACAGCAATATTTACTAATTTCGGGCTCTTTTTGTGTCCTCAATGAAAACCAAGCACCTCTGTGAGGGATTTTACTCTTTCACCAGCAGTAAAAAGCCTGGCTCTTTAGTTATTAGTACAATAATGCCTTGATTGGCCAATGTTAATTCCTTAGGTATAAACTATTCCAGACAAGGAACGTTTAATCAAAAAGTGTAACAATTTATTACATATATTATAATTAAAGATAAAAACAATAAAATAAATGAAATTGGAATAAAAAAACACAAATAAACATGTAGTGCAAACTGGTTCCTGGTATTAATAAAAATACTTATGTAAACATTGGAGATCCACCTCTGCAGAATGTGTCTCTTGTAGTAGTAAATATTCTAAAACCATCTGATTTCTTGGTGTCACAAAGCAGTTTCTAGCATCCAGGTAATTATGAGGTTAAATCACCAATATTGCTACATTTAGCAGTCATGCACCTCAGCATGTTGATATAGTGCTTTAAATGTAACACTTAGGGGTAAATTTACTAAAGTGAGAGTTTTTAGAAGTGAGTTTTAAAAGTGATGTTGCCCATAGCAACCAATCCGATTCTAGCTGTTATCTTCTAGAAGGTGCTAGTTAAATGTTAAGTAGAATCTGATTGGTTGCTATGGGCAACATCACTTTTAAAACTCACTTCTAAAAACTCTCACTTTAGTAAATTTACCCTTAGTATCCATAGATTGACTTGTACTGAACTTTGATTGTAGCAAGTAATCGGTTCAATACGTCATAATAGATCGTGACACTGATTCAGAAGTATAAAGTTAACCTCTGATGTATTATGTCAGAGTCCATGAAAAAGAGTTTTATAACTGGCTCTCACTTAGTGATTTAAAATGGTAATTGCTTACCGCTGGCCGGCTAGTAGGGAGAATGTATCAATCCGTCTGACCACAACAGATGGAGCTCCACACTTGTCACTAACGAGCCTTGGTGCTTCTTTCTCCGTGTTTGTTGTTATCACACACATGGACCCCGGTACTTGGTTTGAGCGCTCTTTCTGACAGGATATAAGGACCAGCTTGCAGCATGTAAAGGAAGCCCTTACGCATTTCTCCACTGATAGTGATGGTGGTTTCGTCAGAGGGTGAGTCTCCTATTGATCCTTTGGGTGCTTTTAAGCTTAGATCCTCCAATGGGGATCTAATGGTGATCAAATCACATCAGGATCACATGTATGGATGTGTGTCCATACTAATATATTGCACATATCTTTACTGAATAAATCAGAATATAATAATTAAATAAACAGACATAAAACTATTAAAACATTTATCTGAGTAGATATATTTATATTCTTTCACCAGCAGCCTAACTCTGCCAGTGGAAGTTTGCAGTAAAATACACACATGCGACCATTGGCGTCCAAATGTTTGCCCCGAGTGTGGATCAGACAAAGCCTTTCTGGCTTTATACATCCCTATTGCCAAGTGTAGGATAACACAACTCGAGATGGCATTACTTAGCGATGAAAACCAAAGTTTGATGTGTATTGTCCTAAGCCTCTCTCGCCGGAATCAGTATGATTTACCGTTGGCGTTTCTAATACCGACAGCGGCAGCCCGGCAGAGGTTGAAATCCTGATCGTCCAATAAGATAAGTATAGCTAATCTAATCCCCCCCCCCAACCCTAACCCTCCCTTAGGGGTGCCTAACCCTAATATCCCCCCAAGTGCCTAAACATAACCCCCCTTTCCTGCAGCCTAACCCTAAATCTCCCAGGTGGGGTGCCTAACCCTAACCTCCCCCAGGGGGTGGATAACCCTAACCCCCCTTCCCCTAGCCTCTCTAACTTTCTGGGGGGTGCTTAACCCAAAGTCCCCCCACGGGAGCCCCTAACCTTGCCCTCCCCCACGCGGCTGTCCACCCCGGCGCCCGGCTAACCTTCGACCGGTAAACCGGGTGTCTGGCTCCCAGCGTAGGTCTAATGACAGGAGTCGGGATTTCGATGCCTGTCATTTGAACCTTGCCGGGATTAGGCAGTCGGGAAACAGGCAGTCAGCATTGGGACCGTCGGCTTCCCGACTGCTTCCCCTCTCCCCATAGAGATCTATAGAGACAAAGCGGACTTGAGCTAAATAGGTGAGCATGGAGAAATCTCTCTTTTTTATGCAGTTTTAATCCTGTAAAAATAATCTCCAAATAATCTCCATGATAATTGGTAACTGGCTGTCATTTTAAAAAAAAATCAATTGCTGGCAATGGCTACAAAGTGCAGTCGGAATGGTACTACTTTCCAACCACCCACATCATCAACTTTCCCCATGCACCCCATAGAGGGTCACAGGAATATTGGTGGTGGCGGGGTACAGTCAAACACTGTTTCTGCACATCGGGGAGAATTGGATGTGGACATTATAGATGTGCAGTAAGGTAATTGTGTCCCCGTGCCTACAAAAATAGGGGACGTATTCAATAGCCCGGCAGACTAAATGCCACCGGTCTCTATCCTGACTGTGGAGGCCTGACATGAGACTTAAGATAGGGGTTGAAATACTGATGCCTATCTTAATCCCAATGCCTGAATGCTGGACCGAACGAGGTAAGTCTGGGCATCCTTAGCAGTTAGCCGCGGGGGGGAGGGTGGGGTTAGGTTTAGGCACACCTGGCGGGACTTGGGGCTAGGCACCCCACGGGGAGGGTTAGGCTAGGGTAAGGGGGTTTAGGGTTAGGTGCCACTGGGGGGAGGTTAGGCGCCCCCTGGGAGGGTTAGGTTTAGGGTGCAGGGAGGGGGATTACGTTTAGGCACCCCCGGGGGACCTTGGGGTTAGGCACCATCCTGTGAGTTTTAGGGTTAGGCACCCCCAAGGGAGGGTTAAGGGGGTGAAAGGGTAAGGTCAGGTAACTTACCTGCGCCGTCGGGATTCTCCTGCTGTCAGACTTCCACTGCCGGTATTTCACCCGGCGGCTAATAGCCGCTGGGATTTCATACCCAGCCCCAAAAAACTTATGTTTTCTACTTTATATTAACATTAATCTTACATAATCTTCCTCCCTGATTTCGGCTTTCCGCTCTCTTGTGTATTTTGGTTAAATCAAATGTAATTTCATATCGGAATAGAAATTTTTAATGTAAAAGAAACCCACAAATATTGAGGGGGAGAAGTACCAAGCCTTGGAGAGAGATAAAGTGGTACAGGGTGTCCAAAGCAACCAATCCACTTCTAACTATCATTTATGTAGCACAATCCTTGAAATGAGTTTTCACGTAGATGCTGATTGATTGCTTTTGGCAACTATAGTACTACACTTTATCTCTCTCCAAAGCTTGATACATCTCCCCCTCAGTGTCCTTATTACAAAGGTCACCTCTTATGTCTCATCCCAACAATTTGTTTATTTGTAACGTACATTATAAAGAGAGGATCTTATACTCCATTAGCAAGTCATGTTTTACCTATGAATGAGGGACAGTAGCATGAAAGGCTCACCTGGTCTCTAGGTTCAATCGCCTCTACACAAGCAATCATCACGGGAGAGTGATTTTATTTTACAGCAAGCCCTCTGAAAAACATCTCATTGTTCAGCACATAACAGGAGAATAACAACAAGAACATAGACGAGAGTTATGTTAACACAGATGAGGAGGAAATAAAAGAGGCTTGTTGGGGCTCGGCTGCGTATGATGAACAGGTGATCAATAGGACCTTGTAAAGGTCCCTGAACACAATGACAATGTATACAGTGTTGACATGTCTGGCTCATGTTTCTCCACTTTAATTAATGGATGTGCCCATTAAGGGTTCTATTATTTATTAACCTGCTCATGGCCACTAGAGCCACCCGTGAAACCCACGGTCCATCAGTATGTCAAAACTACGGCATATTTTTGCGTACATCTCTTGTGCGCCATCTGTACAGAAATAAAAAAATACAACCCAAAAATATGATACGTAACTAATAACACCCTTATTAGTATCAAATCTCCTCATGAGGACAAGTGGAGAATTTGCCCATAGCAACCAATCAGCTCTTATCTATGATTTATCAAGTACATTCTATAAAACAATAGGTTAAAGCTGATTGGATGCTTTGGGCAAATTCTTCACTGATCTTCTTGAGAAGGTTTGTGATACATCTGCCCCTAAGTCCTATCTGCCCCTCACCACGTCATGGAGATTCCATCTGCATCTCACATAAGAAGAGTTGATCTTATTTGCAAAATGCAATTGATTCCGCAGAGTCAGCTGTATAAAATAAACAACAACCACAAATTTACCTTTAGTTCCAATTCTGCAACTCCAAAAAGGGGGTGTGGCAAATGTGGGTGTGGTTTGGTGGACTGGGTGTGTCTTGGCTGGATCATGGGAGAGGGGCTAATTTTATTCTGATTTTGCTTTTTAAAAATGTTGGTAGGTATGGAGCACGTGTAGTTGCCATTTTACTATTATACTGTAACGAATATTATATTACCATAATTCCTTCCAGCTGTAGTGGCAATGGTAATTAAAAGGAAAACATCAGCACCTGTTGTGCAGTTAGGTAAAGAGGACTTCACCAGAAAGTAGGATTGGATGTTTGTTAGATTTTGCATGGATATGTTAAGCTGGCCACACACTAGACCAACTTTCATCCAACCAGCCAACTAGTTGATTGGTTGGAATGAAAATCTGGTAACGTATGGGAGTAACTGATGATCAGCAATTTGCTCCTAAATGCCAGAAAACAGATGAAAATGGTCGTCAGACAAGTTTGTTAAATGTTTGATCAAAACAATTTGTTCAAACAACAGTTTTTAGTCCATTTTCCGGCGTTTGGGAGCAAATTGCTGATTGTCATTTGCTTTCATCCCTTACCAGATTTTCATTCCAACCAATCAACTAGTTGGATGATTGGATGTAAGTTGGTCTAGTGTGTGGCCAGCTTTAGGAGGTATACAATACACAGACCCTCCAACATGACCCGTTCCATCAGGTACAAAATGCTCTGCTCCTGGACTTAGCTCTTAATTTATGATTGCAGAGACCTGTGCTGAAACACCTGTCTCATCTATTAACTAGTTCAGCACAGGTGACTGCAATCATACATTAAGTGGGAAGTCCAGGAGCAGAGCATTTTGTACCTGATGGAACGGGTCATGTTGGAGGGTAGGAATACATTCTTTCCCACACAAAGGGAACAACATGGATAAAAGAGCCTTGCTGGTGGTTTGAAGTGGAGCTTGCACTGTGATATCCCCGATGATTTAATAGTGTAATGCTGACTGCTTCCATGCTGTTGGGATCCTGGATCTGCTCACGCCCGGACTTAACGTTTTTCCCCTCCTCCCCATGGCCTAAAGTTCTGTGCACTTTGCACTTTTTATTTGGATCGTGGAGAAACATATTTTTAGGTGCACTTCAAGTAATGTAATAATTTCATGGCCAGTTGAGGTGATTGGGCGGATGAGGGGGGTTAGGGTTAGGCACTAGGGAGGGAGGTTAGGGTTAGGCACCCCTAAAGGAGGGTTGGGGGGGGGGGGTAGGGTTAGTAAATACCTCCCTTTGGAGCTGTCGGGATCTTCACTGCTGCTGGTCCCGTTGGTAGGTACATACCGATTCCGTTGGTACATATGTTCTAAGAGACCTGTTACCCCTAAGTCTGCTGCTACGCACAGACAGTAGCAAAATAAGGTCCTGGAATCAAAACTGGGCAATGTGAAACCCAATTTCACACCTGTGTATCAACCACTGGTAGAATGTAAATGACTAAATTTCACCACAATTTATGGATTTTGAGCAGACATTTTGATGAATTGCAGTAGAGATGCTTTATACACCTCTAACTTCTGACTTACGGCTTGATTCATTGCGGATCGCAATTGCAGTCACGGATGCAAAGGTATGCTAATCCATTGCGGTCGCTATGCCGTCGCAGCACTACACAGGGACGCCCACTTTACCTTACCCACATCTGTAATGTTTAGCAAGACTGCAAAACCACCCGCAAACGGTTCTTACTGTCAATCACTCTGCGATGGGTCTGCGTATTCACTGCGACTGCAGTCCCGATCACAGTGGCAAGTTCGCACACTGCGATGCATACGCATGCACAGAACGCAACAATCCGATTGCGTGCATAATCGAAGTTGCAATTGGTAGTAAATCAGGCCCTTAGTAGAATATTGCACACAGCCAGTAGAGGAGCTTTATACACCGCTAACTTCTGGCTTATTTGCACACTGCACACAGCCAGTATAGGTGCTTTATACGGAATCGGTATGACATGTCGCCGTACCTAAGCCCGGCAGATATAATACCGATGCCGGAAAAGAACAGTGAAGATCCCGACAGGGTGAGTATTTTAATTATTCCTAACCCTTTCCCCTCCCTAACCCTCCTTTAGGGGTGCCTAACCCTAACCTACCCCCCTAGTGCCTAACCCTAACCTCCCCCAGGGGTACCTAAACCTAATCCCCCCTTCCCGCACCCTAAACCTAACCTTACTGGCAAAATGCCTAACCCTAACCTGCCCCCCTAGTGCCTAACCCTAACCTCCCCCAGGGGTACCTAAACCTAATCCCCCCTTCCCGCACCCTAAACCTAACCTTACTGGCAAGGTGCCTAACCCTAACCTGCCCCCCTAGTGCCTAACCCTAACCCCCCCTTTCCCTAGCCTAACCCTAACCTTCCACGGGGGGTGCCTATCCCTAAGTCTCCCCAGGAGTCCCTAAACCTAGCCCCCCCCCATCCCCGGTCTAAATGTTTTACTTACCCGTCGTGAATGATCGGGATGGTGGGGGACGGTGTTCCGGCATCGCATAGGCACCGGTATTTCGACGCCTATGTTAAATCCCTTGCCGGGATTACGCTGTCGGGAAGCTGTCGGTCAGCATTTCGACCGCTGGCTTCCTGACTGCATATCCTTTATACATCTCTAAATTCTGGCTTATTTGCACACTGCACACAGCCAGTAGAGGTGCTTTATACGGAATCGGTATGACATGCCGCCGAACCTAAGCCCAGCGGATGTAATACCGACGCCGGAAAAGAACAGTGAAAATCCCGACAGGGTGAGTAGTTTAACTATTCCTAACCCTTCCCCTCCCTAACCCTAACCCTCCTTTAGGGTTGCCTAACCCTAACCCCCACATAGTGCCTAACCCTAACCTCCACCCAGGGGTGCCTAAACCTAACCCCCCCTTCCCGCACCCTAAACCTAACCCTCCCGGTGGGGTGCCTAACCCTAACCTCCCCCCTAGTGCCTAACCCTAACCCTCCCTCCCTAGTGCCTAACCCTAACCTTCCCCGGGGGGGTTCTTAACCCTAAGTCCCCCTGGGGTTCCCTAAACCTATCCCCGCCATCCCCAGGCTAAGTGTTCTCCTTCCCCGTCATGGACAATCGGAATGGTGGGGGTCAGTGTTCCGTCGTTAAATCCCTTGCGGGCATTTTGACCACCGGCTTCCTGACCGGTTACCCTTTATACACCTCTAACTTCTGGCTTATTTGCATACTGCACACAGCCAGTAGAGGTGCTTTATACACCTCTAACTTCTGGCTTATTTGCATACTGCACACAGCCAGTAGAGGTGCTTTATACACCTCTAACTTCTGGCTTATTTGCATATTGCACACAGCCAGTATAGGTGCTTTATACACCTCCAACTTCTGGCTTAGTTGCATACTGCACACAGCCAGTATAGGTGCTTTATACACCTCTAACTTCTGGCTTAGAGGGGTATTCAATATGAAAGGTTAACTTCCCTGGCGAAGTTAACGTTTCATATCGGAGTTTTTTTCTGCGTAAAGGTATGGTGCGCGCTCCCGCTTATCCCCGTATTCAAAATAAAATTAACGAAAATGGGAAACTCCAAAGTTGGATTTGCGTAAAGTTACGAATTTTTCCTTAAAATAATTGTAAGACCCCCCTAAAGTTGTAAAAACATGGGGGAACACTATGGGTACCCCCGTTTTAGCCTTTAATTGAAAGTCGGGGATTTAAATAGCCGCAGCAGGTGTTTTTTTCCCGACATTGAAGAAGTGATGCAGAAGAGCACTTAGGTTATTTTTTTCATTTTTTTAAGCAGTCCCATCAAATTTGGGGTACATGAAAATGGGTACTAGCATATTTTTAAGTCCCTAAAGTCAGTTTTTAAAAATGCTGCATTTGTGCACCTGCCGCTATAATTCTATTCTAGAAAACACCTGCCGCATACTTGCAGAATAGCTCTGAACTTATTTCCCTATTGTTTAACAATTTTTTCCCATTTTTTTTTTTTGCACCCCAATTTTTCAATACATTTTTTGGGGTGTCCCTATTTTTTTTAAAACTTTTTTTGACAGTTCTTTTTTAAATGTCAATCTCAGGGGTGCAGGCTATTTTTTTTAAGCCTGCACCCCTAAACCCCAATTCTGCACTTTTTTTCGACACCTATTCAATGGTGAAAAGTTATCACCGTTTTTTATCAAAGACTTTTCAAAACTGCGATAAGTCTTTGAAATTGAATACGGTGTAAAACTAAAACCAGTGATATTAACGCAAAAAAGTTAAAAAGTGCGATATTAACGCAAAAAACTATGTTATCGCACCCATATTGAATACCCCTATAAATTGCATACTGCACACAGCAAGTATAGGTGCTTTATACACCTCTAACTTCTGGCTTATTTGCATATTGCACACAGCCAGTAGAGGTGCTTTATATACTGTACCTCTAACTTCTGGCTTATTTGCATACTGAACACAGCCAGTAGAGATGCTTTATACACCTCTAACTTCTGGCTTATTTGCATATTGCACACAGCCAGTAGAGGTGCTTTATATACTGTACCTCTAACTTCTGGCTTATTTGCATACTACACACAGCCAGTAGAGGTGCTTTATACACCTCTAACTTCTGGCTTATTTGCATACTACACACAGCCAGTAGAGGTGCTTTATACACCTCTAACTTCTGGCTTATTTGCATACTACACACAGCCAGTAGAGGTGCTTTTTACACATCTAACTTCTGGCTTATTTGCATATTGCACACAGCCAGTAGAGGTGCTTTATACACCTCTAACTTCTGGCTTATTTGCATATTGCACACAGCCAGTAGAGATGCTTTATACACCTCTAACTTCTGGCTTAGTTACATACTGCACACAGCCAGTAGAGGTGCTTTATACACCTCTAACTTCTGGCTTATTAGCATATTGCACACAGCCAGTAGAGGTGCTTTATACACCTCTAACTTCTGGTTTATTTGCATACTGCACACAGCCAGTAGAGATGCTTTATACACCTCTAACTTCTGGTTTATTTGCATACTGCACACAGCCAGTAGAGGTGCTTTATACACCTCTAACTTCTGGTTTATTTGCATACTGCACACAGCCAGTAGAGATGCTTTATACACCTCTAACTTCTGGTTTATTTGCATACTGCACACAGCCAGTAGAGGTGCTTTTTACACATCTAACTTCTGGCTTATTTGCATATTGCACACAGCCAGTAGAGGTGCTTTATACACCTCTAACTTCTGGCTTATTTGCATATTGCACACAGCCAGTAGAGGTGCTTTATACACCTCTAACTTCTGGCTTAGTTACATACTGCACACAGCCAGTAGAGGTGCTTTATACACCTCTAACTTCTGGTTTATTTGCATACTGCACACAGCCAGTAGAGATGCTTTATACACCTCTAACTTCTGGTTTATTTGCATACTGCACACAGCCAGTAGAGGTGCTTTATACACCTCTAACTTCTGGCTTAGTTACATACTGCACACAGCCAGTAGAGGTGCTTTATACACCTCTAACTTCTGGCTTAGTTAATACTGCAGGCAGACGACAGATCCTGAAGAAGTGTAAAGTACGAGAAAAAGTAGAAGCAGAATTGAAATGTGTCAGGTTTAGAAGACCGGATCCAGTACTCATAATCAAGTTTGCATAAACTGTATTAATATGCACCAAGCAACAGGACCCTTTTCCAAACTAGTAACACCTGGGTGGAAAAATTACACTGGTCAGTGACCTGTTAGCATGGTCAGCAGATAACCACTTACAAAGGCCAACATTGGAGGTTAATTGACTACTGCAATCAATCAGTTGCTCTCTGTAAAGCTTGTAAGATGTCCTCCTGCTCTGAGGAACCATCTGAGGTTGGAATCACAGTCACCGTGCTAGCAAATGACTGGGGGAGTGATGTATCAAGCATTGCATTAAGGATGCGATACATCCTGCCACATAATGCATGCATATCGCGTTAATAATGCCGGTATGCAAGCACAAAAGCAATTACAATCACTATGGACGGCTCTTTCGTAAAGAGCTGTCCTTTGCGAAGAGGGAACTTCTGGGTTTAAGATCAGGGAGTCCTTCTGCACAAGTTCTGGCTAACATATGATTCGCAGGGGACCCTGGGAGGTATCCTATTGGATCCCTTCCAGGGAATAATGCAGAAAAAAGCACATAGGACCTCATTCAGAGTCGGTAGTTGCGGCCGCATGGTCGTGCGGCCAACAACCGCAAATTGCGATCGTATGACAGGTCGATCGTAAACAAAGTGCCGCCCATTCATAAGCACTGCACCTCCTCTAGCTACCGACTGATCTGATCGAACGAACAAAACAATCGTAGTCAGGCGCTGTCATTCGTTGTATGCTAATTATGTTCTGATGTTTGCGGCTGTATGTGTTGTATTGATGGTCACATGTCATGTTTTCATGGACTATCGATCAGCTTGTTATGAGCTTGTTGTCAATTATCTAATTAATAGTGTTTAACTCTTGCTGTTCTTTAAAACAAGTTTTTTATCATGTGTCAATAAACTTTATTGTTCATTTCGTTGTTGTTTTCTCCGTTCTCTTTTTTTTCACACAATTTTAAAAACAAAGTAATGTTTATTATCTGTGAATGTACTGTTGATAAGTGTGTTATATTTAAAAATACAAGTGCATTTTGCGTTAGGATCATTTGCACTCTTATGTTTGCAATTGCACACTGCGTGTTGTAGCCAATCAAATGTGAGCTTATTTTTCGGGACACATGATTAATGGATTGGCCAATAGTGGTTTTTTTTGAGGAAACTAAATATTTTAGCCAATCATCTTTTTTGTACCCCATGTATATTTCATGTTTTTTGCAAAATCGGCCATTGCCATCATGAGAGCTGCGGCCTTTACCAGGAGAGAGTTGCTTGTCCTGGTAAATATCCTGGGCAGGCGGATTACGCACGCTGTGCCGCCCATTTCCAACCGCATAACGCGGGCGGCCTATGCGGAGATGAGGCGAGCCCTCCGATCTGCGGGTTACCGGCGCAATATTGCGCAATTAGAAAGGCGCTGGTCTGACCTGCGCCGCCGGTCGCCTGCACTGCTAATGAATTTGTGGGCGCAACTACGCAGACGTAAGTATGCGTTTGTTTAAAAGTAGTAATTAGTGGACTGTTAAAAATGTATGTTCCTTAGCCAATTATTTTAGTCAATGTTAAAAACCCTCCTGTATGTTGTCCCTATTGTCCTGAATGTGTAAAGTGTACTTGTATTGTGTAGACGAAATTCAAAACTAATATTTTTTTTTTCTTATGTTTACATTTTAGAAGCACAGCGGAGACAGAGAAGGGCACGCAGAATGCAAAGAAATGCAGGTGGCAACCTGCAGCCCTCACCTTCAGCATCTCCTCAACCCAGCCCTCCCTCCCCATCACCATACTCCCCCAGTAACCCTCCCCCCCTCTTCCAATCCTCCCCGAGTATTCCTCCCTCCCCTGCCCACTCATCCCAAATTTCACAAATATCCCCTCCCTTGGATCTTTCCTGCTCCATTTCCCCTTCCACCATTCCCCCAACTCCCGAATATTCCCCTTCTCCTGAAGCCTCTCCACCGACATCTGTGGTTGTGTCCGACCACTCTGAGGGTATGTTTTTTTTGTTTAAATTTTTTTTGGGTGTTGTTGTTATCCATGTATTTCTACAAATTTGTTACCTTTTTAAAAAAAAAAAAATCAGTATGGGGTCCAAATCATTGCGCAGTAATGCTGTTTTTCACAATTACGACCTTAGGTTTTGTGCCTGGGCCTTTTTTTTTAGTGTGGACCACAAAAATATAGGTTTTGTGGCCTTTCCAAAATGTTTTGTATTTTTAGTAAATAATGATTACATTAGGATTAGTATTTTACAATGTAAAAAAACATGTCACACAACTTGGCAAGGTGCTAGGAACTACCCTTGTTGATGTTGTGTACACTGTGTTTAAAATGTACTAAGATGTAACTTCATTAGGAAAAGTGATGTTTGCCGTAGCAAACAAACACATTGTATTTTAGGATTATCAAGAACATTCTAGAAGTGAATACGTGCATTGTGTTTTAAGGATATGGCCATCATGATTTAAGAATACACCTCCCATTATTTTTAACATCATCATAGTGTTTTTTGGCTTATGCCACATAGTTAGGGTTTCAAATTATTTTAACAACATAAAAGTATAAACCTATTAATAATGTTGTGTGGCTGATACTTTCAAACACACCGTAACATCATTGTGTTTAACCACTTTTTGGTACATTGAATAATGTGTAATGTTCAAATGTTTGTAATTTTAATTAAGTATTTAATCCCCCAAAAAATTTTTTCGCCCTCAGATCTAACCCACATCCTGAGGGAAATAAGGGAGGAGCTTAGAGACACATCTGGCTATTTAATGCAGGCCTACTGCTGCCTCCAAAGAATTGTGGGGCGTTTGGAGGATTTTTAGTTATTTTGTTTACATATTTTTGCATTTTTCGTTAAAAAAAAAAAACATTAAAGTTTTTGTGTTTGAAACATTTGTCCTCTTTTTTGCCACACATTAAAGGGTGTAATTCTGCATTTTAAAAACTTTGTGAACAAAGGTGGCTGCCTTTCCATAGTGTTAGAACTGCAAAAATGTATTAGTAAACCTTAAGAACATTTGCAGTAATGTTGTATATTTTTTATTTAGGGGTTGGCATACATTATCAACCTCAAAATGGCTTTCAATTTTTTTTTTTTTTAAAAACACCATTTGTATTTAATTGAAAACATTTATTAAATAACAAACATGTTGCCAACAGACTTTTACTCGTAAAAATTATTTCATAACAGATTCACACATAACAAATGTCCTCAGGGTTTGGCCAAATAAAACATCTGGCTTAGTCAAACATAAACAACTGTAGTAAAAAACAAACAGATTTTTGAATGGGAAACATACAAATTAATAAAACAAAAGGCAAATTAACTAAACATGTTGGGGTATATCCGTGCAAAATGTGTTAATTGTCCAAAAACATACAGGGTATTGCCAATGGGTTCCATTATTTTTGCAGGTTTTGGTAAGTGTTGTGATTTGCATGGTAGGAAAAGAAAACAAAAGAAAAAGGTACACATTTAAATACATTTGAAAAAAGTGTTTTGTTTAAAAAAAAAAAGTTAATATTCCTACCTAAAAAAACGTGAAACAACATAATTGCATCTGGCCCCCCCCTGACAGCATCACCACACCTTCCTTCAGGGGGCCATCCTCTGGCAAGTCCTCCTCTGGCTGCATGGGTACTCAACTCCTTATTGCAATGTTGTGTAAAATCCCACACAGGACCACAATGCAAGAAACCATATCTGGCGAGTACATGAGTGCACCACCAGAGTGGTGGAGACACCGGAACCGGCCCTTTAAAAGGCCAATACAGTGCTCCACCACCTGCCTGGTGGCAGTAAACGCGGCATTATAGTGAGTTTGGGGCCCTGGTGTGAGAGTCAAATAAGGAGTCAGCAGCCAGGGTGTGCAAGGATATCCACTGTCACCTGATGGAAATGGGACACCAAAAGATACATACATTTACCATGAAAACATGTTTACACTATTACTAGAGATACATACTGGATTTTTACTTACCAAGAATCCACGCATCACCAGCTTGCAGTGTGCTTAATTTTGGCCAAATCCCTGAATGCTGGATTACATACGCATCATGGCTGCAGCCTGGGAATTTGGCATTCAGGGAGAGGATCTGGAGGGAGGCATCACATAGCACCATTACATTTAGGAAATGGAAATGTTTTCGGTTCCTATATATTTGTTCCCTGCATGCAGGGGGCTGAAGTGCTATGTGAGTGCCATCCACTACCCCTATGACGTGTGGAAAGCCTGAAATTTCCAAAAACTTCTGCTTTACCACATCAAGGGCTTCCGTATCCAAAGGCATACTAATAAAATGTGCTAGATGATTGAAAAATGCATCTAGCACACGCCTCAGGATCCGTGAAAATGAGGGCTGGGAGAGGCCACCCACCAGCCCCATAGTGGTTTGGGAGGACCCTGAGGTACAGAAATGTAACACCGCCAACAACTGTGTAAGTGGTGAGATTGCTGTTGGAATGTGAATCTGACTTTCTAGATCATTCTTTATTATTGAAAGAGTGTCTAGGATAATATTTGGAGGTAGGCGATAAGTGGTTACAACCACATCATCAGGCATTCCAAAAAGGGTGACACGTGTTCTATATATCTTGGCCCTTGCATGCCTCCTATGCCTACACCCAGGAGGAGGCTGAGAAAGGTTGGTGGGGGGCAACATGGCCACTATTAGCTGTCCAACATCGCTCTGTAAAGTTAAATTTATATTTAAAATTGGTTCTACAGAGTGTTTTATGATTATTTGTTCAAAAATACTTAGCTTTATAATAATGGTGCATATTCTTACAGGGTCGGGCAGTCCCATCTTCGGAAATCCCTACATGTGTATTTATTGTACGGTTTTTTGTTTTATGGATGCCAAAAAATTTTTAACATTTTTTAGGCCAAACAAATATTACTACTATTATTGTTAAAACAAAGCTTAACTTTAAAATTGGGCAATATGAATTGTTTTTACATGTACGAATTTACATTTACCAAATAGAAAAAATAGCATTATTAAAATAAAAAAAGTAAAAAATAAACAACAAAAAAACATAATTGTAGGTTTGAATAAGTAGACACTTACCTGATTCAAGTACAAAATGGACTGTTAAACACCTTTAATAAATTAAAAATTAAAAAAAAAAATTAGTAACCAAAAATTTTATTATTTTAGGATTGTAGAACAAAAAGAAAATAAACAAAAAATGCAGTAGGCTGCCACACTTACTTGAGTCTTCTAATCAGGTTGTTTATTTAAAGCTACAAAAGCCCGGCCACCCAAATAGAACAAGTAACCGGCTCAAACACAACAAGTAACGGGGTTTTTTAACTGTCTGCACCAAACAAATTTGTAAAAAAAAACCACCACCAAAAAAGAACACTAAAAAAAACCACCACCAAAAATAAAGGAACGAAAAAAACACCCACCAAAAATAAAGGAACAAAAAAAACACCACAAAAAATAAAGGAACAAAAAAAACCCCCACCAAAAATAAAGGAACAAAAAACCCCCCACCAAAAATAAAGGAACAAAAAAAACCCCCACCAAAAGTAAAGGAACAAAAAAAACACCCACCAAAAATAAAGGAACAAAAAAAACACCCACAACCAAAAGTGATTACAAAAAAAACAACACACAAACAACACACACAAGCAACACTCAAACAACTCACACAAGCACCTCTCAAACAACTCACACAAGCAACACTCAAACAACTCACACAAGCACCTCTCAAACAACTCACACAAGCAACACTCAAACAACTCACACAAGCACCTCTCAAACAACTCACACAAGCACCTCTTAAACAACTCACACAAGCACCTCTTAAACAACTCACACAAGCAACACTCAAACAACTCACACAAGCACCTCTCAAACAACTCACACAAGCACCTCTCAAACAACTCCAAACAATGTAACCACTAACAATCCCTTCCTGCACCACAAATCACTCCAACTACAACCCACAAGTAAGGGAACATTTTGCTTTGCCTTAAATAAAGAAATAAAACACCAATTATTGAATCATTTAGGAAAGGTGTGCATTTGTAGTTAGGCAAATAAGGATGCACGGGTAACCAATCCAGGGATGCGCTCACATCTAGCACAACCCACGCAGTAATTTACGGAATGCAGGAAAGGTGTGCATTTGTAGTTAGGCAAATAAGGATGCACGGGTAACCAATCCAGGGATGCGCTCACATCTAGCACAACCCACGCAGTAATTACGGAATGCAGGAAAGGTGTGTATTTGTAGTTAGGCAAATAAGGATGCACGGGTAAACAATCCAGGGATGCGATCACATCTAGCACAACCCACGCAGTAATTACGGAATGCAGGAAAGGTGTGCATTTGTAGTTAGGCAAATAAGGATGCACAGGTAACCAATCCAGGGATGCGATCACATCTAGCACAACCCATGCAGTAATTACGGAATGCAGGAAAGGTGTGCATTTGTAGTTAGGCAAATAAGGATGCACGGGTAACCAATCCAGGGATGCGATCACATCTATTAAAAAGTCTGCACAAGCAGTATTCTTCATGCTCTCTCACAGGTTAGCAGAATGTCAAGCGAGGAGCATGGTGAGCAGAGGCCAACTGAGCCAGGTAAGTGTGAATCACATTTTTTCGACAACACAAGAACTGTTCATATTTCCCTTAAAAAGTGTTTATTATTTTATCTAATTTAAACAATGTTGTAGGTGCTGGGAATCAAATTCCACCAGTAGAGGAGGAGGAGGCGAGCCCAAGCAGGCCAAGGGCAAGGCCAAGAAACCCTCCGTTTACACGGATCGAGCTTGAGACATTGGTGACCATGACAATGGAGAACCTTGTCAATGCCCCAAGAAATATGGGGGCTGGAGCCAAAGACAGGATTTGGGAGGAGATTTCCAGGGCTGTTAATGCTGTGGGGACAACCTACAGAACCATGAAAGTCGTTAAAAACGGTAAGAAAATGATATTTTGAGTGTACTGAAGTCCAAAGCTTGATCTTATTTAAATAAACTAGCCCTTAAAATTTCCAAAATCACATTGACAGATGGACAGATTTCAAGTACCAACTGAAGAGGAAGCTACGGAGTAGGGTGGACCATGCTGCGTGGTCCCATCCCTGAGGAGCTGGCCTTGACGAGGTTGGAGACGTTGGCTCAGGGATGTGTGACGGAAGAGGAGATAGTTGGCGTGTCCACTATGGACACCGACATGGCCGACTTCAGCGCTCCACATGTGCAAGAAGGTATTTTTTTTTTTGGTAGCCAAAAAGTATAAAGCTCAAACGTCTATGCGTCTTTTTTTAATGAAAACAAATAATACTTTTTTTTTTTATATTCCAGACTCAGAGGAGGTAGTGCCTACTCCTGAGGTCAGGTCTGGGTCCAGCACATATGGAGACTCTCCAGGGGAGGATCCAAGTACTCCATCTGGGGACCCTGTGGAGTCTACTCCAGGGCAACCATCAGACTGAGCAGTGCCTCTCCTCACCAGGTTGGTCTCCCAAACTCAGGAGAACAGATGTGTTCTTCTGAGGATGGAGACCACTCTGGTGAGGGTGGCGGTGGCCCTGGAGACCATTGCTGGGGCCCTAGATCGTTTGGTCAATACCCAGGAGCAGGCCAACCCACCTGCCATGATGGAGCGAGACTCCCTTCCTCCCAGGACCACCACCTCTGGCAGCCCAACAGCCACCCCTGCAAGTATGGAGAGCCCTATGCCTAGGCCAGAGGAAATCCCATCTACCTGTGGCCAGGCCAGTCGGCGTGTTACACACCAGTCGGCTGTCCATAGCTTACCTCTTCCTCCGAGCCAGGCCAAACGACGAAAGTAGCCCTGGATATCTCCTCCCTCACCTGTTGTCCAATCCCCATATTTCTTGTCACCAATGTCTCAAGCTCTTTTTAAAAAAAAAAAAAATTTTGTTCTTTTTTTTTTAAAATTATTTTAATAATATACAAATGTTGCCGTAACAATTATTTTGTAAATTGTGGTGAAAGGCAAATTTTCAAAAAAATAACAAAAAATTATACCAAAAATGTCTATCTTTAACTATATCAATGTATAAAAGGTTTAAAAAGTGTGGTATCTGAAAAGGCTGCTACGCAAAACACAATGCTAGATGTTTTAAAAACTGTTTTACAAAAAAAAGGTTTAAAAAGCACAAAAAAACATTTGTGTTATGAATTTCCTAATGCACACGCAAGTGAAATGAGTTACAAGGTAATTAGCAGTGTTAATAGTTACAATGCAGCAATCTTAGCTGCTTGGTTTGTGTGGTTCCAAATCGAAATATCGCAGGTAACATCAGATTAACGATTGTACTGTTGTGGCTTATGGACGCTTCTTGCCTACCTTAGCCTGGACGATTATCCTGTTCGTAGAGTGACGTTTTCATGCATCCGCAATTCTTGGTCGTACGAAGCAGGTAATTTATGCACTCCCCTAAAACGTCTGGAAATGCTGAAGAACGCTTCCGTTTGCAGACCACCACCCCCGTATACTCCCACAAACGGTCTTACCTGTCAATCAACTTTAGCAATCCACTTCCATGTCAGAAGCAATACGACCGTTAATATTTTTCATCGGTAGACCTCGTACGCACATGCGCACTGCTAGCTGTGCGCAAGCGCAGAAAGAAAAACATCGTATGCATACGACCGTGCGGCCGCAACGAATGAGGTCCATAGTCTTTTATTATCTATAGATGGTGTTGCCTACCGGGTATAAGCCTGGAAGGTTTTGGTTTCCAGAGCTTTGCACATATGGGGAATGAATAATAATGGCCAAAGTTTTGTCTGCATTATCACTTTAATACATCCCCCCCTGGAACTCTAACATTCCGAAGTCCTAAGGCTTTATTCCAAAATGTAAGATAAAATAAGTATTCTAATTTCTACATGTTACATTTCCTTTAACTTCAAACCCAATTATGTAATGCACAAGATATTAATATTAATCCCATCATAAAACAGGAGTAAAGTGCTTTACTGAAATTCCTATACCGTCATATGTAATATAGTCTTTTTCATATTTTTTTCTCCCATGATCAAAACCTTCTGGATCATCATTTATTTTCTTTAATGAATCTCAGTAAATGTTTTGGCGCAATGCCACTTTACAGGACAGTTCCAATATCGCTCCACGTTCTCTAAAAGAACACATTTATCTGATTGAAATAGCGAACGCCAGCAATGTCACCTTCAGCTACTCACAGTAATTAAGAATGAAATTGCCTGGGATTAAGTCATCCTATCTAAAATAATAAAATATTGTGCAACTGTTAAATGGCTTTAAATCATGTACAGTGAGGCTTCTGGTGGTGTAATATGTCACACGCTTAATAACACATGCGCCAGCATTTCAGATATTAGAAATTCAACAAAAACATAGTTACGTTTTGTCTTTCCAGCAGTTACATATATGTTAATTTCAACACCGTCTGCTAAAAACTTTGAAATTCTTACTGTAGATAAAGGTATTTTGATCCGAAAAGGATTTGACATTTTTTACTGTGTAGAAACAAAACACATGTTAACTTATCATGAGTACTGTCAAGTTCTTAAAACATGTATATGTATTATTGAGCCTAATACGAGGAGGTGACATGCACGGGGCGGTGACTGTACCATATGTAGAGGGTGACTGAGAGATGAGTGTGAAAGTGCCACATTTAGGAAAGTAACTCTGTAGAGAGGCATATATGAGTGTATATGTTGACGTAAGGGGGCTCTGAGAATATAAAGGGGCATAATAGTGCTCTGAGGCATGTAAAGGGGTACGAGGGAGCTTTGAGGCAGATGAAGAGGCATATAAAGAAGCATGGATGGGCTCTGAGGCATACAAAAGGTGCATGAGGGGGTTATTTATTAGAGTAGTTAGATAATTGTTTGAAATATGAAAATTAAAGTTTAACCCTACTGCGGTTTTGGCCATACCCTTGACCATTTCCCCTGGTCAAGCCCCTGTCCGGGAATCTGAAAATGTAAAGGTGGTAACCCTAGTGAAGAGAAAGAAGGGATAGAAAAATAGAGTAAGAAGGGAAAAAAAAGAGGGCTTGAGTTTTGAAGAGATAGAGAGGGAGAGAGGGTGAGAGAGAGAGAGGAGAGAGAGAGAGAGGGGGAGTGGGGGAGAGGGAGAGGAGAGAGAGAGGGGGAGAGGGAGAGAGGGTGAGAGAGAGAGAGGAGAGAGAGGGAGAGAGAGAGGGGGGAGAGGGAGAGAGGGGGAGAGAAAGAGAGGGGGGAGAGGGAGAGAGGGTGACAGAGAGAGGAGAGAGAGAGAGCGAGGGAGAGGGAGAGAGAGAGAGAGAGAGAGAGGGAGAGATTAAAAAAACCCAGGAAGTGACAGCTAATAAACAAATGAAGGTGTCTGTATTCTCTATTCCACTCTCAATGTAGAATAGATGGGCCAATGCAAACTAATACATGATCATTTTCCCGTATAAACTACACTGGGGAACAAAAAATATATATATTTTTTCTTGCCATGGATTTAAGATCAGTGTGAGAGTACTTGCAGGTCCTATTTTCACATTAGATCTTCGCTATAGCTGCATTGGCTCCAGTTTTCAAATTAATTAAAAATGATAAAATTCAATAATTTTCTCCATTTGCAGTACCTTACTGATCTAGGCTGCTTTACTTAACAGAATCGACTTAGTTTTGCTTTTTTAACAACTACCCTCTTTCAACAATAACATGAATTAGTTATATTTATGATAACGTAGCTGGTAGTCACGTTTGAGACACATAACACATTCATATCTCCTCACTAATGCTGGGAGGAGGCGTGGCAGTGCACCGCTGAGCCTGCTGGGACATCCTCAGACCACAGCCATGCCTCCTCCCAGCATACAGAGAGGAGCAACAGAGAGGACTGAGTGACGCAGTTAGCACACCTCCTGTTCCTTTGTTCGGCCCTCTCTGGCCCTCATTCAGAGGCGGTCGGAGGATGCAAGCGGTCGCTCAGAAACTGGGCGGCCGCTTGCATCCTGACCGGCCGCCTCTGTTTCGGTTGTTAGGCTGTGGGTTTACACCCACAGCTCTAACGACCGCTAGGGTGATGGTCGCGATGGTCATAGACCATCGCGACCATCGGGGCTTACGATGAGACCCTAGGGTAGGGTCTCACTTGTCGTAAGCCCTGGAGAGCTTCTGGCTCTGTCAGAGCCGGAAGCTCTCCACTGACATCACTAGTGATGTCAGTGGGGCCTCCCCCTAATGGCAGGCGTTCCCATGGGAACGCCTCCGTTTGGGCTGCCACCCCCCCGGCCTGCCTTCCAAACGGGGCAAGCTGTCAATCAACATCGACAGCTCGCCCCCTTTGGAAAGAGACCCGCTATGACCGGCGCTGTCGGTCGAGCGGGTCTCACGCATGCGCACGAAGGAGCCGGCTCCCTCGTGCGCATGCGCACTGGACAAACATCGAGGTGACCGTGCGGTCGTAGACCGTACGGCCGCCTCTAGATGAAGCCCTCTGTCCCACCACAACCAATTTCCCGCTGTTTGGGCTTGTTTTGTTCAGTACATCCTCAGCTTTTGGGAGTTAGCACCGAATGTGTGAAACAAAACGTTTTTGCCGTAAAAATGAGTTCTTCTCGGAGACGGTGTTCTAACAACCCTGATGTTTTTTGTTATATTTGTGGCAAATATAATGTTGCAAAAAGAAAAAATATAACTGAATTCGTAAAACAAGCCTATCAGGCTTATTTTGGACGTCACATAAGCCAGCAAGACAAGATTTGGGTGCCTTACAAAGTTTGTAAAACCTGCGTGGAATCACTCCGCAATTGGACTAAAGGTGATCGAAAAGGACTTAGGGCCTGATTCAGAGCTGCTCGTAAGCAGCCGCTCGTTCGCTCCAAGCGATGTTCGCACATCTGCGCATGCGCATGGGTCGTAATGCGCATGCGCCAACCAGTCATTGCGGTCAGAAATCGAGCACTCGCAAAATAGCGAGTGCCTGCTAATTTGAGTGACAGGATGAGGCGTTTGTGGGTGGTAACAGGGGTAGGTGCTTGAAAACGGGGAGTGGTGATCCGAACGCAGGCGTGCCAAACGGTTAAAACGGGCGTTTTAAGGGTGTGCATAATTAACAAAGCAGCGTCAACAACCACGTCACTTGGTTGTTTCTTAGCCTGAACTGTTCGCATGATTGCGGTAGGAAACTCCAACCACAAGCACTGCGAGCAGTTCAGACGCCTTTCGATGTACTCGATTAATCAAATAAATAGCGGAGATGACGTAGGATGCGAGCGGCCAGGTGGCGTCTTTACAAAATAGCGAGCGCATGTTTCGTTCGCTCGCTCAGACATAGAGGCGTCAACAGACCGCAAAGAGCGAGCGCTCAATTTAAATAGCCGGCCCCTTTTTCTGAACGAGCAAGCGTAAATAGCGTCCGGCTCTGAATCAGGCCCTTAATTCGGGATACCTATGATGTGGTGTGAGCCAAAAGATCACTTGACTGACTGCTATTTTTGTGCTGTAAATGTGAAGGGTATGAATTGATTTAAGAAACGCAGATGGAAATACCCAAGTATGAATTCTGAAAAAAAAAGATACCACATAGCGAAGATTTACCTGTACCATCATTCAGTTCTTTGTGGGAAGTTGAATGTGATGATGTGGAAATGTTAATTTCATCCAGTGCAAGTGACAACACAGATGAAAGTGAGTTTGAAGAAAGTTCCTCTACTCCAACCAAATTTTTTCAAAAGGAACTAAACGATTTAATTCGTGACTTGAATTTATAAAAAAAAGGAGCTGAGCTTTTAGCATCCAAGACCTCATTCAGAGTCGGTCGTTGCGGCCGCACGGTCGTACGCCACCGATGTTCGCTAAACTGCGCATGCGTAAAGTTCGCAATGTGCATGCGCAAACTAGCTGCTACGATCAGAAATTTCTCTCTCCTTGAACACAGCCAGGTCGGTAGTTTGAGTGACAGAATGAGGCGTTTGTGGGTGGTAACAGGGGAAGGTGCTTGAAAACGGGGGAGTGGAGATCCGAACGCAGGCGTGCCTAATTATGCGAATGGCGTTTTATGGGAGTGCATAATTAAAGTAGTGTCATGGCACACGTGACATGGGTGGTTTGTACACTGACCTGATCGTAGTGCTTAAGAGAGGGTATGGTCAACTTTAAGCTCTACGACCAGTTCCGATGGTTACCGATGGTCTCGATTAATCCTTATATGGCCGGAGATGACGTGTAATGCATACGAGAAGGGGGCGTATTTTTTGTCTTACAGCCGCATCCTCCCCTTGGTCGGCCAGCTAACGATCCGATCTTAAGGACGCAACTTGCGAGTGCATCATTTGCATATCCGGCCCCTTTTCCCTTATGTCCGTGCGGCCGCAACGACCGACTCTGAATGAGGTCCCCAGACTTAAAGAAAAGCACTGTCTGCCGGACAGTGGCGTAACTAGGGCAGGGCGAGCAGGGTGCGTGCCCTGGGCACCGTGGGACCGGTGGCACGGGGGGGTGCCGCCGGCCACGGTACCGACCCACCCTAGTTAGCCAGTGTAGCGCTGACTGCAGAGAGTGCGGTCAGCGCTACACATTTACACAGGACCGGCGCTAGGCTTCCAGTGCCGGTCCTGTGCTGCACAGCTGAGCCCCTTCCCTCCCCTTGAGCGCTTGCCCAATAGCGCCAGGAGGAGTGTGGCAGGCGGGCGGGCTCAGACTGTGCTAACACACACATCGCCGCCAGCACGACAGCGATGTGTGTGTTATTCAGCAGCCAATGAGAGTCAGACAGACTCTCATTGGCTGCTGCTGCTGCACACACATTTCCGCTAGCGCAGGCGGCGATGTGTGTGTTAAACAGCAGCCAATGAGAGTCAGATAAAATTTTAATTTGGGAGGGACTCCAACATTTATCTTGCCTCCGGGCACCTGGGATGAAGATACCCCACTGTTCCTAACACATATGTATGTAATTATCCTGTGTCTTTTTATAACATTTTACGAATCAAATTTAATCAGAATAAAAAAAAATATATATTTTTAACTATTTTTAACATTGTTTAATGTAATTTTTCATAAATATTAAAGACATATGCATATCTCAAAAACTAGAGCCAATTAAAAAATAAGCATGGCATATACATGATCAGGAGCACAAAATTAATCCAAATCGACTCTTATATCCCTGGCAACAGATTGACTGTTCCCCAGTGTTATTTAACCCTTTTTTTAACTTTATGTGGTTTGGTGACAACAACAAAATGATTTAAGGAGGTCAAACCATTTACCCTCAGCAATTTTCTAATGACAGAGCTTGACAATTTACTTTAAGATGATTTACTTTTTCCTATAACAATTTGACCTCCTTGCACTTTGCTCACTGCAGACTTTACAAGTGCACCTAGTAAGGGCAGAGGTGAGAGCTTTGTGTTTGCAGGTTAATAAATCACCTGCTTTAGGAGCCACGTTTAGGACACTGACCAGCGATTATGTGAATAGATAGCTATAACGCCCTACAGGACTGATTTCTAACATTTCCTGAGACCCACTCAGAGGTCTGACATGTCTAAAGGAAACATATTACTCACTTAGGGCTTGATTAATTACAGATCGCAACTGCAATTACGCATGCAGACGTCCGATTGTTGCGTACTGCGCATGCCTATGTATTGCAGTGCGCAAAAGCTCCACTGCGATCACACTACGCAGACCCATTGCAGAGAGATTGACAGGAAGTGACCGTTTGGGGGAGGGTGACAGGGGGTTGGTTGGCGAAATGCAGGCGTGTCAATATGTTTGAACTCAATTTCAGGGGCGTGCACAAATTAGCCACTGCGATGGCATACGCAGATGAGCTTTCACTGCGTGCGATTAGGTTAGCAAATTGTAAGTAAGATCAGACCTGTAGCAATTGTGCGTGAGGCTCCAATGTTATTTATTGGTAGCAATGTTTTTGCAGACTTGCTAAGTATTATGGATGTGAGTAAGGGGAAGTGGGCGTCCTTATGATAGGCTGCGACAGCATTGTGATTGCATATTTTCACAGTGGGTGTGCAGTGCGTGCTTACGGTGCTGCGATCGCAAGAGCGATCCGTAATGAATCAGCCCCTTAGACAATACTTTTTTGATGACTGTTGAAACGCTACATGCAATAGTTATGTTGTATAAGGTTACACATATTCCTTTATTTGTTTTACACGTTATAAAACATGATTGGTTGGAGCATTTATACAAACAAGAAAAAGTACCAATGCGGAGTGCATCCTGTTTATGCAGATGAACATGTTTAGCTGTTGTGTGTGTACACGGAACCCATCTACCATCCCACTTTTTGTGTCTCTGCGCTTGATCCAGAGGAGGATGCAATGCTGATGTAAGCGCAGTTGAGATATTATTTGTTACTGTGCAAGCGCAAAAAATTGAGCATACGCTTTTGTGTATGAGAGCGCTGGGATTAGTAACAGCAAAGCAAACCATGGGCATTCCTGGGTGGAGACTGGGATGTGGCCTGAAGTGAACGCAATAAAAACACCATCTCATAGGTGTATTATGGGAGAGTCACAGTCAGGTCAGTTATAGTGGCTACGTTCTCAGATGCAGAGCCGCAGCCACAGAGGCCATGTTCAGATGAATTTCAGAAAACGACACTGTGTCCAAGGTGCACTCGACGTTGCATTGATGATGGAGTGCTCAGAACCACAGGAGTCATTGCTAGTATTGCTAGGAATGTTAGTTTATGCACATATTGAATATACAGTACTGTATTTTAGTCCCAAACAGCCACAACCATAGACTTTGGACTTTGTTCCTGGGTAAAAGTCCCGCTGGCTTGCTCCCTGGCGGCAGGTGCCACAGTCACAGCATGCGGGAAGTGACCAATGACTGTTGCATACAGGCCACAACTGCATGGCCACTCTGCATTGTTGGAGACATTTTTGCTACCTAATGTTTGCTTCAGTGCAGTGGTGTATCTGTAATTGGTGCAGGGTGCACAGTGCACACCCATTCAATATACTTACCTTGTGCAGCTGCTAGCACGATAGAAGAATCCCCAGGAAAACAGCACCAGCCCAGTGAAAGAGTCTACCTACCATGCACTGGCACAAGGGGGGAGGGGACCACTTGGACACCACACACGGGCCCCCTTCCCTCATAAGATGTCCCTGGTCTTGAGTGGATATGAGCCAGTTAGGTGATTTGCGGACATTCCATAAGACCATCAGTAGCCAGAGCTCTCACACTGCCATGCTCCCATCTGGATATTAGTGTGGACTACACCACCGGACCATCAGTAGCCAGAGCTCTCACACTGGCATGCTCCCATCTGGATATTAGTGTGGACTACATCACCGGACCATCAGTAACCAGAGCTCTCACAATGGCCTGCTGCCACTCGGATACTTGTGTGGACCATCCTCACTGAGATTTCCATCTGCCAGGATTTCAACCCAGTGTCTCTCTCACCGTACAATTGTGTGGTTATCCACCATGTACACTGCCAACTGTCTACACCTAATACAAGGCTGGCTCGAAGCTCATTCCTCCGAGGCGGACACCCAAGAGCACCACCCCATAGTGGGGTGAGTCACTGACACAGTGGCAGGGCAAGCTGAGGTGCTGAGGGCACAGTGCAGACTACGGCTGGATGAAATAAATTGATTGATTGATGTTAAATGCTTTTAACTCCAAATAATGAATGCAGGAGATTGCAGGTGGGAAATTACTGTGAAAATCAGGAGTAGAATGTTCTCTTACTGTGAAGAGGATCCTGGCTAGAAGGGAGCAGGCATGTTATACAGTGTAGTTCTCGAGATAAGCAACATTTTCAGAACTGTTATGTTGCGTACAGGGCGGGTTCTAGACAAAGTGGAGCCCAGGGCAGAATTTTCCTTTGGTGCTCCCTACTAAAAAATGTACATATGTCAGTTTAATCATAAAAATATGAGGCACAAGGCATGGCGCGGGTCACTTGTATCAGGCCTCTGACCTTTGTATTTTTTTTTACCCAGATTAAGTACTTTTTTCTTGTATTTTGAGTCTTAATATAATATGAGTGTAATAAATTGTTGGTACAGAATGTACTTATTGTAGGTTTATTGAATTCTCAACATTCATTTTGTAATATAGTTTGAAGATTACATGTAAAGAGCAAACTGTCTTGCAGTAATGTACATGTAACGTATACAAAATCTCTATCACAGGCTGCTAGTAGACCTATTGCCCACCCTAAGCTGCCATTTATCCAAGCACCCTGCAGGATTTATTTGATAACAGGCACATTGTTATATGCTTTTTTTTCAAAGTGTCCCTTATATACATTGGAGCTACAGAGCTTAATATACCACCACATTTTTATTCCTTTTTATTGATATTGGTTCTAATATGATCGTAAGATTAAACCTGTATGATACTAATGCCACTCTTGCTGTTTAGAAATGTAATGATCTATGTTTAGGTGGTCTCATAGCACTTGCATTTCTCTATATTGCACCTAAATAAAGTCTGTGTCATTGGAACCCTTACCACAGCCCAAAGTTACCACATCACACCTGAGATGCCAGTTATCCCATATTCCTCATTCTGTAAACTACAGATTTATGCAGTGGGTATCCTGTTAGTCGCTTTTAATTTTACCCTTGTATGTCTTATTTTCATGTATTAATAATCGCACATTGTAACCTATGAAGTGCACCCAAGATGTCTTCCTCGCCTGGTACTCTGATGATTTAGCAAGGATCTCTCTTAGTATTTTTTATCTGTAGTTTGCCTAAAATGGCCGCCTCACCTGGATCCTTTGTGGGTAGGATGAATAATCCTTGGAAATGATGACCCAAAATGCTGCTATTTGTATTTTATTCATGGTTTCTGTATTTTATGAAAATCTAAACCTCTGTATTATGTGAATAGTATCTGTAATGCACCTTGAGTTCTATTGGAGAAAAGTATTATATAAATGTAATATTATTATAATTTTGTATTTTATTTATTATTGTTACTGCTTAGCCGAAGTTTATCACCCATATATGGTATTTTTGACTTGCATTAGTCTCTTACATACAAATATAATGTTTCCCTACCAATTCTTGATCACATATTACTCAGAGGCATCGATCCATTCTCACAATGTCTCCATAAACCCCTCTCATTTGCATTGTCACCTCAGTGTTTAGGCTCTAAGCCTGCAGATCTCACACCTTTACCTATACTTTATCTAAGCTGAGCCTTCATCCTCTCAGCCTCCCCACCACCATATTACTTCCATTACCAACTCTGCTCTCATTTACCTCGCCAGGCCTCACTTCAGACTCTTCGCCTTGTGAGAGCATTTATTCATAAAAATAAAGACAACTTCAAGCAAAATATATTTTAAAAAATAATTTAAGCTTTTATTTAAAGTAAAATGTAAACTTTTTTTTATTTACAGTATTCTGCATTATAAATAGAGAATTCTGGACCAATATTGATCCAGTCTTTCCTAAGGTGCATATCCACTACACGAGTGTAGAATGACTGTATGATTACAACATTGTAATCATTCAATTGTTCATCATCCTGTGGAGTGGATAATGTGCCCACACTGGACGATATGTCATTCAGTGCAGGCGCCCTCCCTCATCCCCGAACATCCACAACCTGTAGATATCGGCAGGTTGGCCTGCATGTTCAGGCGATGACAGATGCCGACAACGACCAGCGGGAGCGCGCATCGCTGGTCATTGCCGGCATATGTACTGTATGATTACTGAACGAATGAATGATAATGATCTCGTAATCGTTCAATCACTCAATTTTATTGTGTAGTGGATATTATGCACCGTTACACTCTTGTCCTATAAGAGGAACAAGATGGCGGAAACCTCATGACTCACAAAGAATCATCCTTCAGCACTCAGGAGAGCAAAAACCCCCTGTGGAGGAAACCTCTGGGGACCCATGGCTGAAGGACTGCCCGTCCCTCTAGGCATTAAGAGGCTATGCAGAGTTTGCCCAAATCACCCACCCACCACTAACCGTGCATAACCCGTCATCCCTTCGGTCACCTCAATCTGCTACTTTGACCTATTACCCGGCCGGTGATAAATGCATTTGCACGTCGATGGCGAGCGCATGTCCATGGTGAGAGATAGAATAGAGTGTGACAGACGGGCGAAGGGGGCATGGGAGGGGGAGAGACAAAATAGAGAGGGGAAGAGGGGGATGGGGAAAAAAAACCTAGCACCCCCTTAGTATTTCTTAGCTCCATGTAAGAAAGAGTCATGACCCCTTTAGGACTAATTTCTGGGGCTAAAAGGGGTGATGACTACAATGCTATATTCAGCAAACAGCTCTAACGCTGTTTCTGAAGTCCACACAGGGTTTGAGCTCTATGCGCATACACAGACGGTCATCACGTATGTACATTAGTCAGTGACCCATCACCGGCAGCACTAGGCTGCCAGCAACATAGCAGAGGATGCAGCAGAGGAGGAGGACACCGCTGGAGCTCTCTGGGCAGGTAAGTGATGGTAAATACCAGCTGCATATTCGTATGTATCACAGTGACACAAAACAACATATTCCACCGGCATTTAGTATCACTCTTACATGGAGCCCAAACTATGATCTAGATGTAACAATTACTAATGACAGTATTGGATAAAAACAAATAACTAAAGCACAATATACTGTATTTCTCTCATACCTCTGCACATTAATAACAATGGAACAGGCCGCAATACTGGCATACCGGGATTAGGAGGCAGAGTGTAAAGGAATTAATTAGGAACAGTATAGTCCCATCCAACACCCACCTGGAGCACTGTGTAAAGGAATTAATTAGGAACAATATAGTCCTATCCAGACAGTCCCCACCTAACACCTATAAGGGATGTCCCAGATGCAGCCGCTTTGGGCTGTAATTACACTGTCCCACTAGCTGTGAGATTCTGATTTTATCCAATACTGCCCTGTCCCCGCGGTTACGAGTCATATTACAGTAGTCACGCTGTCTACCGATGCATGGAACTAAGCTGCCCTTATCTCTGTCCAGTCACTAACCTTATGGAGTATCTCCTGCTGGTGTGTGGTGCAGTGTCAGTGACCTGGTAGTGTATGAGAGAGGCAGCAACAGCAAAGCCCTGATACAGGCAGTTACCATTATGACATCACAGCATGACATCACAGACTCCAACAGACAGCCCAAGACTGGTTATTTCTGGTTTGAGGCCCCTGTTATCTTTTACATGGCTGGTCTAGGGGAAATGTGATGTCACTTCTTATTTACAACTATTACATTCACATCAGATTATTATTATTATTATTTTTATTGCAGGGTTTCCCTATTAATCTTTGGCTATATTGGGCTTTGTATGAACTATGAACCCAATTTCACTGTGGTTACATTGTTTTTTAATGTTACAGTGTATCAGTGATCACCTCAATTAAGGATTAATCTCTGTTTATGGCACTGACCTCCCTGAGAAGTATTGTGATACTTTTAATTAAATATCACAATGGCCAGAAAACTCAACTCCCCATCCTCTCCCGTCCCCATTAAGGTCTGCAGAGCAACTATGAAGAGTGATATATAATAAAATAAAAAATATAATAATTAATAAGTGTTGTCAAAAGCAATTCCAAATGAAGGTGCACATGGGCCTGGAGCTGAAACTTATGAAGGGCCTATTGTGTGCTGCTGGGGGTGTGACCAGCACCACAGGGGTGCAACTAGTGATGTGGTAGGCATGACCAATGCTGTGGGGGTGTGGCCTGTGTCCTCGGCGGTGTGGGTAGCACATACATGGGATGGGGCAGTGAGGGAGGTAGACCGAGGTGACCCGGGTCTCTTTATTAGTGGGCGTATTGACTCTCTAGTGGACAGGGGCATAAGGAGGCCCGGGCCGACTTCACAGACTTTAGGCTGCTCAGCTACTCTGTCCCTTTAGGTGCTGAGGGGGAGCTGAGACCTTATGTTGTGCATGGAGAGCTTGTGAAGCCTTTCACTGCGCCGCGGCAACATCTGTATCATGTCCTGGACCAGGGACGTAACTAGAACTTTGTGGGCCCCACTGCAAAATTTTAAAGGACCCCTTCCCCCCATAGCTTTTATCTCTCTGCAGTGTTCAACCACAGTGATATGGGGGTGTGCTTACTGCTACCTATCATTATTAATGCAAGCATCAAACCAGAGTTTTCTTAAACTGGATAACCCCATTATTTAATACAGTAAATATATATATATATTTATTTATTTACATATATAGTTATTACAATTATAAATTCTGCCCCAAAACTCAGCATTTCTAAATGTAATAATAATTTTATTTATATAGCACTTTTCTCCTAAAGGACTCAAAGTGCTTTACATTTGCCTTTACAGTACAAAATACAAAAATAAGCTTAAACAAGGGACATTAGTGAAATGCTTGGGTGAAGAGGTGAGTCTTGAGCCTATTTTTGAAGGATTCTAGAGTGGAGGCCTCTCGAACTGTGCAGGGAAGTGAGTTCCATAAGGTTGGAGCCCCAAAACTGAAAGCTCGACCCCCAGACGAATTCCGGGAGATTCTAGGTACTGTTAATAGTCCTTCGTCAACGGATCGCAGTAAACGAGTGGGACGGTAAGGAATCAGAAGCTGCTTTAGGTACCTTGGACCATGGTCATGTAGGGCTTTGTAAGTTAGTCAGCCAATCTTGAGAACAATTCGCCATCTGACAGGCAACCAGTGAAGGGAGTAGAGAGTGGGTGTTATGTGGCTGGAACGGGGCTGGTTGGCTAATAGCCTGGAAGCTGCGTATTGTACCATCTGCAAGCAGTGCAATTCTTTTTCTGGGAGTCCAAGGTAGAGGGCATTGCAGTAGTCTAGGCGTGATTATATAAATGCATGTATGACTTTGGGTAGATCTACTGAGGGAATTAAGTGCTTGATTCTGGCTATATTCCTCAGATGAAAGAATGAGGATTTGATTGTGGTTGATACCTGATGTTTAAGTGTCAGATGCCACTATCCAGGACAACACCAAGATTCCGCACATGTTCAGTGTTTTGTAATTCCGATCCCCCAAGCGTTAGTCCTGTTGGTTGGCTATGCTGTAGCCCTGACTTGTGACCTATCATAAGAACCTCTGTTTTATCAGGGTTCAGTCGCAGCCAACTGGCACTCATCCACTCCTGAAGCTCAGCTAGGCAGCCATTTAGGGTTGTTATTGGGTCCTTTGTACCTGGAGCAAAGGGCAGGTACAGTTGTGTATCATCTGCATAGCAGTGGTAGACCAGGCCATGACGTCTGATTATTTCACCCAATGGTAGCATGTATACTGCAAAAAGCATGGGAGATAGTATTGAACCCTGTGGGACACTGCATGGAAGTGGCACTGGTGATGAAGAGTTTAAATGTAATAATATTATAATAAATCACTCATAAAGGGAAGCACTAGCCCAGATCCTTTAGTACCCACCAAAGCCGGACCCGTCTTCCACAAGGATCTTTGCAGTGCTCAGTCTCTCTCTGACTCTGGGCTCCATTTCCCAATGAGACATAACCCCTTTAGCACTCGTTACAGGGGTTATGTTCTCCATTCAGTATTTATAACACAGCAGTAAGCCTACCTTACAGCTGTCTGTCACTGTATCGCTAACGCCAACGCTGGCAATAAGGGGGGGATTTAATAATGCAGGGAGAGAGATAAAATTGTGAGATAAAGCACCAACCAATCTGATAGATAGATAGATAGATAGACATGAAAGTCCCTGCATATATATGGAGATTTCTTGATACCTTATGCAAGTTGCTGGAGTTGATTCCATAGGCATGATAATATCTTCAACATTATATTATAATGTCACTGCTGGGTTCAATCCACAGCCATTGTGCTCCTACAGTCAGAACCACAGTCAGGATGGCAGACCGAGGTAATGACATTCAGCGACCAGTGAAGTCTGAAACAACTGTAATTATGATTTACGCCACCGCTGCTGGCGCTAGCATCAAATGCAGTAAGTGCCCGGCCTGTCACTTACTGTGGGGCCCTGCTGCTGATAAACCGGCATTGGGCAAATCATTATGTGTATATGCACCTTTACTCTCATTAGAGTGATGCCCTGGGGTGGCTCAGCTGCAGTGGCAAACGCAGGATTTTGAAAAGGGGGTTTCCAATACTTGGGTACAAAACCAAAGGCAAAAAATCTCACCAGATACAGGCAGCGCTCCTCGGGTACCCAATAATCCAAGCTTGTTAATCCATTACTGTGCAACGTTTCAGATGAATTTATTACATATATCGGCAATGACGAAATATGTAATAATTGCTTCTGAAACGTTGCACAGTAATGGATTAACAAGCTTGGATTATTGGGTACCTGAGGAGCGCTGCCTGTATCTGATCATATGTTCAAGACTGAGCGGGCTGCTTAGTTTTTAGGATCTGCACCCCGGCTGTTGAGCTGGTCTACTTGTCTATATTTATGCAGAGCTTTTCAGATCCTCCAAGAAATAAAAAGGCGGCACTGCAAACATACACAGTGACATATACACGCACACAGACACACACTGACACAGACACACTGACAAAGCCGACACACACACTGACAAAGCCTACACACACACACACACACACACACACACACACACACACACACACACACACACACACACACACACACACACACACACACATTGACACAGACATACACACTGCACTGGCAAAGCCCATACACACACACACTGACAAAGCCTATATACACACACACACTGACAGACATACAAACTGCAGTGACAAAGCCTATATTCATACACTGACAGACACACAAACTGCAGTGACAAAGCCTATATACACACACACTGACAGACACACAAACTGCAGTGATAAAGCCTATACACACAGACACACACACACTCACTGACAAAGCCTAGATACACACACACTGACAAAGACACACACACACTTCACTTAAAAGTCTATACACACATACACACAGACTGACACACACACTGACAAAGCCTAGACACACAAACACACTGACACAGACACACACACTGCACTGACAAAGTATATACACACACACACTGACAAAGCCTATACACACACACAGACTGACACACACACTGACGTCTGACAAAGTATATACACACACACACAGACTGACACACACACTGACAAACCCTAGACACACACACACATACACACTGACAAAGCCGACACATTCACTGAAATACACACTGACACAAGTGCTGGCATGCGCTCTCTGCCCCCACCGGCTTCCCCCACATGTACTACATTACACCTACCTGTGGTGCGGCTCTGGGAGAGAGCGCCGGTCACTGACCCAGCAGGCTCCGATCTCTCAGCCTCCCACTATGCCAGGGCACCATGGGAACTGCCCGGGAGGAGCTGCGCGCTACCGCTGCAGCTCCCCCTACAGCCAGCTCAGCCAGCAACAGTCAGTTTCTTTTAAAAAAAATAATAATAATAATTTTAAGCTGTGCTGCGATGGAGTGGCGTGCAGGGGGGGTTTCTAGGTGCTCGGAAACCCTCCCTGCGTGCGCGTATGAGCTGGGCCAGTTTGGGGGTGTCCTGTGCTCTGGATTTCAACCCCAGTATGTTAGGGACATACCCTCAGAGGTTACCTGGGTGCGGTGGGTAGGCCCATAACCATGGTCATGATTATGCTAAAACCTCTATGTATTGCAAAATTCTATTGCATAATGTATTATATATAATTAGTAATGTTGGAGTTGTGCACTTGTACTTTTTCTTCTTGTGTTGGCTGTCTAGAGTGTCTGTTACTCTGTCAGCCACCACCCCTGGCAGCAGCATGCACGCAGCAACAGTAGCCCAGTCACTGTGTTTTGTACGCTATATAAATAAAGGATAACTATTTAAACCACCAATGAACCATGAACATGCATTAGATGTAAAGCTGGGCATCCACTATGCAATTTTCTGTCAGATATCTGTCCAATCTGGCTGGTTGGAATGAAAACCTGGTAATGTATGGGAGCACATGACAGTTGATCATATGGTTTTAAACACTGAAAAAAGGACAGAAAAAATTGTTAAATTTGTGTGTTTTTTTAACCAGTTTGTCTGAACAATCATTTTTTGCTAGACAGATTTACAGAAACATATATGAACCTGAGGCTTCATGTGGGCATTATACAAAGGTGTAGCAGTATATAGTGCTGGAAATTTGGTGTATTGTGATCAGGGATGTGCGGAAAAGGTAGACAGGGGAGGCAATGCCTCATCTTTCATACACTTTTTACTCCAGAGTTTTGACTATTAGAATAATACAAAGAAGATATTTATAATATTTTCTTTCATTTTTACTTAGCATTTTTATAGTCAAAACTCTGGAGTATACCTAAGTATGACGGGAAAGGCTCTGCCTCACCTGACCGCACACTTCTCCACAGCTTTCGATTTTTCTATTGGATGAAAAAAGGGGCGGATTAATAATGGGATGAGTGGAGCTTCAGTGCCAGGCCCAGTTTATGAGTTATAACGATGAACGATAATCAGAAATGCGCACTCCCGTTTGTAGTTTGTAGTTATCGTTCATGGTCCATTCCAGACTGTCCAACATGACGATTTTCATTAAGGGAAGGAACATTATTCGTTCATCGTCCAAAAAATCATTCATTATACTTCAAAAAATCATTCACATTTTCAAAGGAAAATCTGACAGAAAATCTGAAAGAAAATCGTTGGTTACAAAATCGTTACGTGTGTATAGACCTTGAGATATAGCACTTAACTGATCATCTTGGTGAAACCATGCTGCACTGCAGGTGGGGCAGATTCATAATGTGCAGAGAGCTTTAGATTTGGGAGGGAGGTGTCCAAACTGACATCTAAATTGTAGAGTAATAATAAAGCTGTGCAGTATTTGTGGGTTACATGCAAAAGCACCCAGTATTTACCCTACATGCCAAAAAAGTGTAACACCCCTTGCATTGCAATATGGTTTGTCCAGGCCTGATTCAGACCTGGTCACAAGCACTGAGTGCTCGCAACCGGGTCAATGTTTTCCCACTGGGCATGTGCAAAACGGAGCCGCGACCATCAACCTGGCCGCTCGCTATAGCTGTGGGTGGTCACCCACAGCTATGCGAGCAGCCAGGAAGCCGCTCCAAAAAGAAAAAAAAACGCCCTGATTCAGAGCGAGCGCTCTTTCAGAGCGTCCGTCTCTGAATCAGGCCCACAGTTAAGTGCTAACTCTCACTCTATTCCCAAATGTGAATCAGGCCCTCAGTGTAGAACCTTTGGTACATCCCTCCCAATGAATAATCACAACCTGGAGAGGTTTAAATAGTATAATTTGGCAAATACAGACATGGTATTTTTCAGATAAATTTATCTAAAATTCCCAAAAATTGGTTAAATGATGTGGGACAGGTACAGTATGCAGAGGCATTACATTGACAGGAGAGAGAGCTTGCAGATGGAAATTAAATTAAAAAAATTCCAAAATTTTTCAAACTTTTCTAAAAACACTGGAAAATCACTTTACAGGCATTTTTCTGCTCCCCAAAACACTGTAAAGACTTTAATTTGCTGAAAAATAATTCCTTGCTATCAGTGGCAGAATTTACCTAGGGGCTGCCAGTCCAGAGTCCGATCAGCAGCAACATCTTCCAGCAAGCACACACTGAGTCTGATTCAGAGCTGGACGCTCTGACAGAGCGCTCGCTCTGAATCAGGGCGTCTTTTTTTTGTTTTTATGGAGCGGCCTTCTGGCCGCTCGCATTGCTGTGGGTTGCCACCCACAGCTAATGCGAGCGGCCAGGATGATGGTCGCGATGGTCAAGACCATCGCGACCATCGGGCTTGTGATGAGACCCTTGTGGTAGGGTCTCGTGGCCGCAAGCCCCAGAGAGCTTTCGGCTCAAACAGAGCCGAAAGCTCTCCCACTGACATCACTTGTGATGTCAGTGGGGCCGCCCCCAAACGGTAGGCGTTCTCATGGGAACTCCTCCGTCTGGGCAGCCCCCCCCGGCCCGCCCCCACCAAGGGGGGCGTGCTGTCAGTCAACATCGACAGCACGCCCCCTTTGTTGCGAGACCCGGAGTGACGGATTGCCCGTTGCTATCCAGGTCTCACGCAGACGCACGACAGAGACGGCTGCATCGTGCGCATGCGCTCTGGGCCACCATTGACCCAGTTACGAGCGCTCAGCACTTGCGACCGGGTCTGAATGATGCCCACTGTGCTGAATGGACAGCCGTAATATGCTTCTATGTAACCCTAGAAGCCATTTTACTGCAGGTGCGCATGCTCAAAATTTAGTGACTCTGATTTAGGTGAAAGGAATGCACCAAAGAAGTGCTTGAAAAATTCTATCATCTACAAATCAGCTGTCTTTTTTTTCTAAAATGTGTCTAGTGTTGGGATCTCTATGTTATGGGTTGCAATCAATGGTGGATTTTATCTAGGGCTGCAACTTCACAATAAAATCCACCACCTCTGGCAGGGTTCTTATTGGGAGCCTTTTCTTTTTTCTCCCTGGGACTTCCATTAGCACTGCCATTAGCAGAAAGCTTTTTCAAATGGAAGCCACTTCGGCCTCTATGACGCCAGCATTACCTTGCTTCTAGGGGCTCCATTTCATCCACCAATGCCAACGTGATCTGTAGCCTGAGCAGCCCCCCCTGACTTAAAAATGTAGGAGCCACCACTGATGGCTATCATTTCTCCGCCATTAATAAAAGTAAAAATCAACCATGTGACACCTTTTAAGAAACATAGAATTTGACGACATATAAGAACCACTTGGCCCATCTAGTCTGCCCCATTTTTATACATATTATTACCTCAACCCTTATTGATCCTTACTTCTTCTGAAGGATATCCTTATGTCTGTCCCATGCATGTTTAAATTGCTCTACTGTCTTAGCCTCTACCACCTCTGATGGGAGGATATTCCACTTGTCCACTACCCTTTCTGTGCAGTAATTTTTCCTCAAATTTCCCCTGAACCTACCACCCTCCAGTTTCAGAACATGTCCTCTTGTTCTAATACTTCTCTTTCTTTGAAGAATGTCTCCTTCCTTTACCTTGTTAAAACCCTTTATATAATTGAACATTTCTATCATGTACCCCCTTTCCTTCTCTGCTCCAAACTATACATATTAAGATCTTCCTGGTATGTTTTGTGGTGTAGACCGTGCACCATTTTAGTTGCCCTTCTTTGTACAGTCTCTAATGTATTAATATCCTTCTGGAGATATGGCCTCCAGAACTGAACACAGTATTTGAGATGAGGATGTACCAATGACCTATACAGTGGTATTATCACTTCTTTCTTTCTACTTTGCTTATTGACACTAACAGCCCTATATATGGTCCTTATATCTAGGTTGCCACTTTTTGGGGGGTTCAGAACAGTGGCAGATCTAGATTTTACTTAGGGGGGGCAGTTTAAGAATTAATACCGACTCCTCCCCTCTCTATTCATTACAAAGGCTTCCCCCAGCCCATCATGTGCACCAGACCTCCTTTCCCAACCCCACTGATATACCTCACAAAGACAGACTGACAGCACTCTTCTGAAAAAGTGACAGGCAGGACCAGGCCCCCCCCAAATAATAATTTGCCACACAAATGCTGCCCCCAGCCCCACATGTGCACCAGACCCCCCCCCACTGATATGCTCCACAAATACATACTCACAGAACTCTTCTGAAAACATGACAGAAGGGCTGGTGCTAGTGTGTTTGGCACCCCTTGCAAACTATAAATGTGCGCCCTCCTTCAAATAGAAGAGGCAGTGGGTGACACTGGGCAGAGGCAGTCAGTAGGGGATATGAAGCAAGTGACACTGGGGAAAGGCAGTGGGTGATGCTGAGGAGTGGCAGTGGTTGACTCTGGGGAGAGGCAGTGTGTGACACTGGGGAGAGGCAGTGGGTGACACTGGGGAGAGGCAGTAGGTGATAGGCAGTGGGTGACACTGGGGAGAGGCAGTGGGTGACACTGGGGAGAGGCAGTGGGTGACACTAGGGAGAGGCAGTGGGTGACACTGGGGAGAGGCAGTGGGTGACACTGGGGAGAGGCAGTGGGTGACACTGGGGAGAGGCAGTGGGTGACAGTAAATAGGTGACAGGCAGTGTGTGACACTGCGGAGAGGCAGTGATCAACGCTGGGGACAGGAAGTGGCTGACTGGGAGAGGCACTGGGTGACATAGAGGATGATGGGGAGAGGCAGTGGGTAACAGGGAAAGGGTGACAGGCAGTGGATGAGAGAGAGAGAGGGTGACAGGCAGTGGGTGAGAGGGAGTGATAGAGAGAGGCAGTGGGTGATGTCAGTAGAAGGTGAAAGGCAGTGGGTGACAGAGAGAGTGTGACAGGGAGATAGTGACACCAAGGAGAATCAGAGGGTGAGGCAGTGGATGAGGTGAAAAGATAATGGGAGGCAGTGAGGTAGTGAGTGACAGTAAGATGCAGAGGGTGTCAGGAAAGAGTGATGGGTAGAGGTAGTGATAGATGCCAGGGAGAGGCAAAGGGTGACAGGGAGAGGCAGTGGGCGATACCAGGGATAGGCAATGGCGACACCAGGGAGAGGCAGTGGGTGACACAAGGGTAACACTAGGCTGGAAAAGGGGATACACTGGACTGAATGAGAGGGACACTGACAAGACTGTCTGGGTATTCTTGCTCAGGGGCAGTTAGATGTGGCAGTGGGTTGATTGGGGCAAAGGGAGGAGACACTAGGCTGGCAGGGTGGGAGTCACTATGATGAGGGGTCAGTCGGGTAGTAGGGAACACTGGGCAGGATGGGGGTCACTTTATGGATAGGGAGACTGGGTAGGATGGGTAGGGGCAGTGATATACGGGTGGGAGGTGGGAACAGTAGACTCAATGAGGGGGATCACCGTGACTGGATGGGGGTTCTAGGTAGGGGGCAGTGGGCTGGTTGGGGAGGGAAGGAGGGGGAAAGTGGGCTTGCAGTATTGGAGACACCAGGATGGGGGATCAGTAATGGTGGGGAACACTTGTTGGAGAATGGGCAAACACTGTTGTGTTAGGAAGCACTAACCTGCTGCTGTCCCATATCTGCCTGGCTCTGCACACTTGCTGCAGTCTCCTGAGCAGCCCTTCAGCTCCAGGTGCTGCTGCTGTCATCTGGGAGCGTGTCTGTGACTTCCTTTCCCAGGCAGTGTGACGCATGCGGCCCGGATTAGTGGGAGGGGAAGAACTGGTGCTGTGCCCTGCACAGGCGTCAGTGTCAGGCAGCCACAGTCAGTGAGTGGCTGGGCTGTGAGTATAAACGGCGGAGCCTCACTCCAGCTCCGGCTCAGCTCAGGGGCAGAGGCAGACACAGCTCACTGTCTGCCTGCCATACAATTTGACAGTGCAGGCTCAGCCGGGTAGAAGCAGGTCAGGCACAGTGGAGAGGGAAGGAAGAGGGCGAGGGGAACAAGATCAGCGGTGCCGCTGGTTGTGGTGAGGAACCGCTTAGCCAGGTAGGCTCAGGCAACTGCCTGGCTGTCATGTCATTTAAGATTCAGCGCAACCGGAGGATATGAGATGAGAGGGGAGAAACTTAGGAGGACAGGGGTTGCCAGCCGCGGAAGGGGTTGCCAGCCGGTGCACCCACCCTCCCCCTCCGCGCTGCCCACCCTCTTCGCGCCGCGCACCACCTCCGCACCGCCCGCGGTCATGCCATCTCGAACACAACTTGTGAGTGACATACCCATGCTCTGATGCTGCGCTGATGCTGCTCTGCGGCTGCACTGTTGACAGGCAGCAGCACCAGCACCTAAGTCCGGCTGGCTGACACTAGTCGTATCATTAAGTGGGCGGGGTTTTTAGGAATCTGGGCAAAATGTACGGGAGGCGATCGCCCTTATCGCCCCTCCCCCCCCCCGGATCTGCCGGTGGTTCATAGAGATGAGCGGTTTGGTTTTGGCTCTGTTAAGTTCAGATCTGAAAACCAAGTAATTTTGGCTATCCAGCTCTCACGAATTTTGGATAGCCAATAAGATAAATCTGAACTTTCTCTCATTTGGCGAAAAGAACCGTGTAGACCTAAACTGCTCATCTCTAGTTCAGAATGGTTTCCACACTTTTACATTTCCCAGGTTGCATTTTGTATAAAAGTTGCACAACCTTGCCACGAGTTCTGCGATTTGGCACTTCTAATTGGATCTCGCATTTCCATGATGCACCCAATTGGATTGACCCCATAGTGTCAGCTAAAATCTCCTATCCATGAAACAAGTTTGAGGTAGGAAATCTGTTGTAAATAAAGGTGAAACCCTCCAACATGATCCCTTCCACCCAGTACACAAAATGTTGCCATCAAGACCCCCCCCTCCCTCCCCCTGACACACACTTAACTTACTATTGCACTAAATAATCATAATGTTTTACAAACATCCTCCTCATGAATTGGTTAATACCGAAATGGTAACAGCAATAGTATATAGGAAGTTCAAAAGCAGAATATTTTGGATTGGGCGCACTGGTGGTTCTGAGACTCGTACCTGACACCACACCTTTCCTGCATCTGTATGATAGGAACCTCCCATCACTGCTATCTGCAGATGGAGGATCCTACACTTTCCACAGTGCAATGCTCAGTCTCTGCTTCCTGCTGGCCTCCATCCCCTCTCCTCCAATTTAGTAGCTAGAAAACCCTTTGCCTCAATGCAAGAAGTGAGTATATATCCTCTCCTCCTATCCTGATTATCCTGTTTACCCACTGTATTTTGATGACCTGCTGCCCCATGTTCTATGCAGAGGCTTTAGCCCAATGTATAACCTAATAAAGAGGTAGGCGTTCCTTAGAACATTAGACCCTGCATGCTCTGGCTTGCAGGAAATGCTAGGAATTGAGAGTCCATAATATATGGCAATTCACAGGTTACCGAAGCCTGGCACAGTATATATAATACAGAGCCAACTGTGTAAATTTGGCTGCATTAACTCCACCTCTTACTGGAATATAAATCACTCAGTTTTGGGTGCCATTCTACCACTCAGCTTAAAAGTTCAGAAACTGATCCTGCAATCGTTTCCCCATCTGTGAATCCTGGCCAAGCTGCCAGAAGCAATTTAAACCTAGTTTGGTGGATGTGGGGCCTTTCCGATGGATGGACTTATCTATTCCAGTGCTTTTTTCCAGTATGATACTGCCTCTTTCTGCACTAACATAGTCACATGAGTGGACAGGTCGATGCCGCCCACAATATAAGCACATTTATCTCCCAGATTTCTTTGTGAAGCTGGGGGATCCCGTTTCTTCCAATATCTAAATATCTAAATATCAGACGTCCATTTATTAAAATGTGTAAGTGCCCCATTGCCATTGACAACTGGTGTTTTACCAGACTCTGAAAGCAGGTATTGGGATTACTTCTATAGTGCAGTTGATAGTGAAACATGTTATAGCTACTGTTAGTACCAGCAATCCTGGACACCACTGGCATGCCATCAACACACAGGAGTCCACTGATTCCTGGCCTTCAGAATCCTCAACAGAACCCAGATGGGCTCAGTCTCAGGCTAGATATGACATAACACCTCTCTTAGGTGTGACCACTAACCTCCAGCACTGATGACTCATGCAGGGAATCACCTATCAACCAACCACTATAAAAGAATGCTCAGTGCATTTCTCCAGTACCTGACTATCAAATGGGTTTTCATAGATGCTCCTGCTTCAGAACTATACTTTCCAGTATAGTTTGCTTCCAGTGTTGTTTCAACTCCAGTGCTCAGTCTTCCCGACAGCAACACATCCATACCTGCATTTCCATAAGCAGTGGTACCAGGCAGAGTCCTCATACCAGTTAAGTTCTCTGCTTTCATGGGAGGAAGGATTTCTGGTGAAGTCCGGTGGAGGTCTTAGCTTCTGTGCCAGTGTATTTGGTTGTGCCAATTTCACTTGTTTGCATTTTTGATCTACAGTAGGTGCAATGTGTGTAATCTGATACACTCGCTGTCTGGCCTTGAACTGGATTAATGCATTTACTCAGTGTAACTTATTGCACAATACGCACTGTTCTAAAAGAGTCAACACATCTGTGCCTCACATTGCACTCTACATCTGTGCCTCTCATTGAAAGCTACGTTCATCAGGTTCCCACAATACCAACACGTGCTATTTGCCTCTCATTGAAAGCTGCTTGCTATTCCCACAGTACCAATACATGGTATTCCCACAGTGTTGGTACATTTGTGCAGCTTATTGCACGCTACACACTGTTCCCGCAGTGCCAACACATCCGTGCATCTCATTGCATCCTACGCGGTCTTCCCACAGTGCCAACACCTCTGTGTACCTTATTGAAAGCTACACGCTGTACAAACAGTGCAAAAACTTCTGTGTACCTTTTTGCATGCTACTTGCTGTACAAACAGTGCCAACATATCCGTGTACCGTACTGCACGCTAGCAAACCATCACATCTCAGAGTATCGCAGCTACACCCCTTTCATTGTGTATCCCCATAGAAGCATATCCTAAGGCTTCACAGCTATCAATAGGGGAAATAGATGCATAGACACAGGATATCCCACAGTATTACATGACAGCGCAAACATAGTATTAGAATAAAAGTTTTTGGAAATTGAAGAGTTAAAATCTTAATGTTATGCAACCTCTGCCTTGCAATCCATTTGTCTTTAGGAAACCTATATCTGACTTGTGATGCTGCTGGCTGGTATTTTGTTGTACTTTGCTCAATACCTTGTACAGCTTTGCCATACCACATCTCACATCAGAACACTAGAGGGCAGCAGATATTTATCTGCAACTTGTTTTTTTTATAAATTATTATTACATAAGCTTAAATACCGCCATCATGGTTGCTTCCATTTTAAGCAATTTCCATGACTAGTGTTTGAGCCACCTGAAGACTTTTAACAGATGGCGAAGCTTCTATTGTATCACAAGCCTGACATTGATCCTCAATTAGATAAATCAGTAGCACGCCATAGGCGTGATTCAGCGAGGATCACAACTGCTAATATGCACGCAATCGGATGATTGTTGCGCACTGTGCATGCATCGCAGTGCGAGTGCGCAAACCGGCCACTGCGATCGGGACTTTGATCGCAGTGACTATGCAGACCCATCGCAGAGTGATTGACAAGAAGTGCCCTTTGTGGGTGGTGATGGGGGGGTGGTTGGCAAAACTCAGGCATGCCACTGCGTTTGAACGCCATTGCATGGGCGTGCATAAATTCTCCACTGTGATGCCATAGGCAGTGTGAGTACTCATAGCGTGCGTGGTTGTTAGCAATTCCTGAGTAAGGTCAGGGCTTGTGTAATTGTGAGGGAGGCTGCAATGGTACTCGATGGTAACGATGATTTTGCAGTCTTGCTAAACATTACGGATGTGTGTAAGGTAAATTGGGCGTCCTTGTGTAGTGCTGCGATGGCATAATGATTGCAATGGATTAGTATACTATCGCAATGAGACTGCGTGCGTAATCGCTATTGCAATTGCGATCGGTAGTGAATCAAGCCCCATACCACCATGGAAGAACAGTGTGACATGCTGGGACATTATGTGAGATATACAAGCATAATAATACAGACTTATCCATCAATAGATCCCTTTTGTTTGTTTTTTTATTGGCACATAATGGCGGTGATTATTATTATTATTATTATCCTTTATTTATATGGCACCACAACTGTTCCGCAGCGCCTTACATAGTACATAGAGCTAATAAGTGAACAAGAAAGAAGTAACTTACTGTACAGTGCAGGACAAGGACATGATTTATATACATTGCTGCAATAGCGATTAAAGCACTCACAATAAGCAGCCGGGAATTGGCATTCTCGTGTTAGGTGCCCTTATGGGGAGTTAAGAGTCGAAGAAAATGTAAAGAGAAGCACATGAGGGAAGAGGTCCCTGCTCGTGAGAGCTTACATTCTAAAGGTAAATCTCTTATCGTCACAATTTCCCCCCCAAAAAAACTATTGCTGGGGCAATACTCGGGTCATCATTGCTTAACTCACTACTTTGCCATGCGCTGGGTATGCCTGCTAGCCAAACAGAAAATGTCAGGTGAAAATGGGATAGGCACTTTAACTCCTCTCCGACTGTAAATCATTAATTGATTATTTTTTCTGTCTTTGTAAATAGTTTTTGAATTTGTACAATTAGTTAACAAAATATGAGGTATATTTATATTAACATTTGCCAAGTGCTTCAGGAAGGCTCAGTATTAAATTGATTCATATGATGATTGTTTTATAATATACTTGTATAAAGTATAAACCAACTATAGGCTGTGCCGGCATATCCTACTAGAAGGTGTGTCTATAAAAGACCAGTATAATATTTAGGCATATTTATTAAAAACGTATCACATTATAAAATATATTCACAATTACAAATCCACATATGTTGCTATTGGTCTCACTGTATCTAACACAATAAAACTGTTTCCTGAAATTGAAACAATGTAGCAATAAAATCTTGCATACTGTAGTAGTCAACATAAATTGTAACTCTGTTCAGGCTTGTATTAAATATGAGCTGTGAGCAACTAGGAATAGTTCATAAATGTATGATATTATGGGGTATATTTACTAAAGTGCGGGTTTTTAGAAGTGGAGTTGTTGCCCATAGCAACCAATCAGATTCTAGGTAGTATCTTCTAGATAAATGATAGGCAGAATTTGATTGGTTACTAAGGGCAACAACTCCGCAAATATACAGTAGTAAATATAACCCTATGTTTAAGAATAATTAAACAATTAGTTATAATAACCAAAGTGTTTGCATGGGCCAGCAGCAATCACCAATAATCATTATGTATATTAAAGGATATTATTAATTTATATGATACTGTACAATAGTCCCAGAGCAGTTATAGCTGCTGTCAGTGAGCTGTGGAGCTTGTTCAGACCCGGATGCTAAGCTGCGCTCTCAAGCAGCTTAAAGGGGCCGGGTATGCAAATGCCGCAATCGCACTGTCTGGTGGAAGGACGCCCTCTATGGCTTAGAGAGCAACGGCAGAGCGAACGCACACCAGTATGAAGACACCCACCTATCTTTCTCAGTACACGTCGTCTCCAGGAAGTGTGTGCTTAATCGGTGACATTGAGAGCCATCGGAACTGCATGCTGCGCTTGAGGTAGACCCTACCCCGCTGCAAGCACTGCGATCACTGCAGGCTGAAATACAACCAAGTGACATGTACAATTACGCGTCATTGCTAATTATGCACACCCTTAAAACTCAGTTTTGACACCCAGACACGCCTGCGTTCGCAGCACCACTCCCCCGTTCACAAGCACCTTCCCCTGTTACCACCCACAAACGGCGCTGTCACTCAAAGTAGCGTCCAGTCTATCTACTATGAGCACACAATTCCCAGCCGCAGTGACTGATTCACGCATGCATACTTTGATGCATACGCATGCGCAAACATGCGATAATCGGCCATAGCGTGCGTTCGCAGCTTAGCGTTTGGGTCTGAATCAGGCCCTGTGTTCCTTACTGTATTGAGGTGCATTAAATTGCTACCTGCCAGCGTTTCCCGTGGCCAGCAGTTCATAACTGATAGCCGCGAGTGTCCTATTTTCAAGAGGTGGCTCTACACTGTGAGTTGCGGCCGCGGCCGGTGGCTTGTGGATAGACGGAGGTCTCCTAGTGCTGAAGCCGGCTGCATGCTGCAGTGCTCATGTAACTGAAGTATCTTAGTACTCTGTATAACCTTAGCTAATGACAGAATATAGGAGCTCATCAGAGCCGGTCGTATGCAAGCGGCCGCTCTTTGCAGACAATATTCACTAATGTGCGCATGCGTGTAGTTCACAGTGCGCGTGTGGAAACTAGTACGAGCAATCGCAAATTTCTCGCTCACCCAGCAAAGACAGCCCAGTGGAATGAGTGACAGGAGAGGTGGCAACAGGGGCAGGCCAGTAGTAACGGGGGAGTGGAGTTGCGAACGCAGGCATGCCAGAGTGTTTTCACGCCATTTCTGGGGCGTGCATAATTAACAGGCAGTATCATAGTTCACATCACCTGGTTGATTTTTACACTGAACTGCTTGCAGTGCTTGTGGTAGGGTACAGACAACCACAAGCACTGTGGTCAGATTCGATGGCTTCCGATGTACCAATGGTTGTATATATTTCCTGGAGATGACGTACGTAAGTGGGCGGCTAAAGACAGGCTGGTGGATATCTAGAAACACAAGGTGATCGCTCACCACAGACATAGTGGGCATGCTTATGCCTTGCCGTGCGATCACCTGCCTTGACGTCACTTAGCTGAATTTCCATACGCTGGGAGCGAGCGGCTGCAACTAGCGAGCGGGTCTGAATCAGGCCTATAGTTCCAGATTTATCAACCAGCGATAATCTTGTTATCACTCGTTACTGATCTTAATGGTGTTCCAACCAATTAACTCCTAACTGACATTTTTCAAACACATGACAGCTAGGAGCTGATTGGTTGGAGCACCATTAAGATTAGTAATGAGTGATAACAAGAATATCACTGAATGATAAATCTGGGCCATACAGTAGTTTTACAAAATGACTTTTCCTGCCCTGTAACAAGTCCATACAATTTTTCGCACTTTGAAATTGACAATAGAAATTTCTGCAATGTACAGGGCATATTGATTATCTTGCTTTAATTCATCATTTATATTGATTGTTTTCCCTCTAGACTACATTAGGACAATGATGCAAGTTTGACAATGTTCTAGGAAGCGCTGTATGGCAGTGACATGTTGTAACACAGAATTTATCATCATCCCCACAGGCAGATATGTGGTGTGAACACAATCATGGTTTTCTGTGTGCTCGCATTCTTAGGGGAGGGTTATAAAACTTTATCTTTGTCTGTTGCTGTCTAAAAGTTTGCTCCCTGGTATGCTCTTAAAAATAAGTTTATAGGTTTAGTTATTCTGTAACCACATACTGCCCTGTCTAAGTGGAAGACACAAATGCATAATATTAAAAATGGAGGACAAAATCGGATCTCTGACAGCTCAAAGTACCTTTGTAGAGTGCAAATGACCCAGCGCACATTGGGTGCAATGCTGAGAAGGCACAATGGCTACCCGCTATTACTGGGAAGAGCCTCCAGGTATACCTGTGATGCTACAGGGCAATGCCTGCCATTGTTTTCTCTTGCTCAAAATAAGTATAGTTATGGCTCTGCTTTCCACCTTGCACTACTCTACAAATCAGCTGATGAAAACCTCCATCCCTCTAGAAAGGCTGCCATCTTTCTTAACCATGTGCAGTGGCCGGACGCTATGGAGGATGTAGTCGGCATCCTGGCAGTAGGGATTCCAGTGTCAAAATACTGGAGCTGAAATCCTGACAGCAGTCCGAATCCGACTCCAGACTTCTGACATCCCGATGGTAAGTATTAGGGTTAAGGGAAGGTCTAGGGTTAGGGGTAGGCGCTAGGAGAGGGTTAGGGTTAGGCTTTGGGGGTGAAGGTTAGGATGGGGGGGTTAGGGTTATGCTGCGGGAAAGGTGGGTTAGGGGTTAGGATACTTACCTACACCTGTCAGAATTCTGGCTGTCGATATTCTGACCGCCAGAATCCTGACTGCCGGGAACCCGACCACCGGGAACCCGTACTCAACCTGATTGGGGGGGGGGGGCAATTAATCCCGGTGCACTCTGTGTGCCTGCAGCAGTCAGGGGTTTCCAGAGAGGAGGGGGCCTGTGTGCAGTCTCCGACATGGGCCCCCTCCTCTCCACCTGGTGGAAAGCAGCGCACTGAGCTGTGTTCAGCCAGCGCCAGAGTTATAGCCTCTGGGCACTAGAGTGTGCCCAGAGTCTATAGTGTATGCACAGGTCACCGGGAAAATGGCCGCGGCGGCCATTTTCCCTGTACTGCACATGTGCAAATGACGGGCAAATGGCCGCCATGTAGTTTTACAGCGCCGGACAACCGTGCCGACGTGAGACTCCGGAGAGGTAAGTAATTTAATGGGTGCAGGGTGTGCGGTGCAGGGCCCGTGTTCCCCGCACACCCTGCACCCATTATAGATACGCCCCTGCTACAGAATGTACATGTACTGCCACCACCCCCTCCCCCGGGACATAGATTTAGACACATAACCACATGCATGCTTTGAAGCCTGTAGAAAAAGAACTCTATCCTAGTTATAATGAGGCCCAACAGCTTCCCACCATAAGATGTTGCCGAATCTTCATTACAGGCCGATGAAAATGGATCAGCGCCTTATTTGTACTTCCAAGGCTGCCTACATTGCCAGCAGGTCTCATTTTCCAATATATTTTGCAATTTCAGAAGTCTGTGCTAATAATGAGTTAATGTTAAACATGCTGTTGTAATTCCCAGGTTACTGTAAATGGAAAATAAGTCAGGAGAACAGAAGTAAAACACTAAGGGTCATACCTCTCCCCACCCCTCAAAACTCGGGCTGGACTCTGGGCCTGATTCAGCCTCAATCGCTCCAGCGCTCACAACCAAAAGGGGCTGCTGTTGATGTTGATCGACAGCTCGCCCCGTTTGGAAGGCGTGTCGGGGGGGGTGACTGGCCAAACTGAGGCGTTCCCGAAGGAACGCCTGCCTTTTGGGGGCGGCCCCACTGACATCACCAGTCATGTCAGTGGTGAGCTTCCGGCTCTATTAGAGCCGGAAGCTCAATGGAGCTTGCGACGGACGAGACCCTACCACAAAGGTCTCGTTGTAACCCGATGGTCGAGACCATCGCGACCATCATCTGGCTGCTCGCTAAAGCTGTGGGTCGTCACCCACAGCTTAGCGAGCGACCAGGAGGCCGAACAAAAATAACATGCGGTCGCCCTGATTCAGAGGGAGCGGCTCTGAATCAGGCCCTCTGTACATTCTCCAAAATTAGTAAAATAGTCCATCCATGGCTGGACCTATTTCTAAATGAAATATCATTATCTTCAGAGGAGTTAATTTCAGTATTATTATAACTTGATGTGATTCAAGACCGAACACCAAGAAAAAGCTGCTAACTGTCAAGGGAGTCTGCAGCAAGACAGGTGGCTTACAGTATGCAGTGCTTTAGTTCAGTTCTGTAATAAACTCTATTACAGAATAAACAACAATATTGTTGTAAAAAACAGCAACAATATAGTAGCAATGAAACCTCTTATTTTATCTTTATGAATAAAAAGTAGAATTTTATTCATAAAAAAACACAAACACTGGTCCCACTGACTCATGTATAGTTCACTAACCTCTGCATTATGGCAATTGCTGAAACACCTGCAACTGGCTGATCAAAAAGTCTGATACTATAGACCTAGAAATAGCAGCTTTATAACTGATTCACTACATAATACTGTACATCCTACAGCAAGTTACCTTATGCTGACTGTCCGTCTGTCTGTTGAATCATGTCTTACGCAGGCATATCCTAACGCAGTGCTTCCCAAACCTTCATGAATCAACATTTTTTCATGGCACCCCGGCCCTAGGCCAAACAATTCTCATTGAGAAATTCAGAAAAAAGTAAATAAATAAATTGCGCTTACCTGTCATCCTTAGGGTCAGTTATGTCATCCTTAGGGTCAGTTATGTCATCCTTAGCGTCAGTTATGTCATCCTTAGGGTCAGTTATGTCATCCTTAGGGTCAGTTATGTCATCCTTAGGGTCAGTTATGTGGTGGGGACAGGGTTGTGCTTCTGTCCACACATTTTATGATTGTCAGTCACTATCACCGGTGTTGCCTATCACATTGAGCATAAATAATTTTATGTGGTCCTGGACCACTAACAAGTGGCATCCCTGCAAGTGCCCTGTGGCTCCCCAGGGTGCCACAGCACCCAGTTTGGAAACCACTGCCATAGAACATAGCAGGTAGCAGTTTGGTAACTATAGTGCTTGGTCTGGGCAACGCTCCCAGAACTTGTAAGCAGAAGCACTGGTAAAAGACAAGTGTCCTTGATACTATTATATTCCTTATATTACTACTGCATTAGTAGAATGTTTACTAATTTTATATTATTTTCAGTTGTACTTTTCATGCCTGTGGAAACTAAGGGGTCTAGTTACTAAGCAGTGTTAGGAGACAGAGTGAAAAGTGAAAAGGTGCAAGCCAATCAGCTCCCAACTGTCATTTTTTAAACACAGCCTGTGAGATGACAGTTGGGAGCTGATTGGCTGGCAGATTATCACTTTCTTATCACTTTTCACTCTGCCTCTTAACACTGCTTATAGCTCAGCAAATGATATGTTGTGGGACCAGTCCCTTTAAAACTTTGCACTTTACTTAAATCAATCCACTAATTGCTTCCCTCATGTGCTCTCAGCCTCATCCGTACATCTGCATATCCTCCTGGATGACGGCCAGCTACTGTCAGCTACACAATACATCACAATGTTCACGTCTAAACCTTTCCTAATAATTTAGATTTCATTGTCTATGTTACTACAATTTGGCAATTGCACAATAGATCCAGTCTCATTCCTGAAATTATAACTTCATTTGCGCATTTCTGACTATTGAATTGATCATGTAATAGGCCCAGGCAATCAAGCTGGCACAAAATTAGTACAAAATAAATCAATGCTTTTTAACTTGTAGATGGCAATACAACATAGAGATCAAATGTCATCCTGTACTCTTAGTCTTCACCCCACGCATTTTGCAGCTTCCTCTTACCAGGCGCACTTTGCCCAGTTTAAATAAAAGACATTTCCTAAGTCCCCTCACTAGCTTGATTAATGTAAGCCATAAATGAGTATAATCTAAATATTCCGTTAGGAATGAGCCTCACTTCTAGTTGTCAAAGGTCCCTTGAAAAAAGGGCATGTGCTTTCAAATGTGTCAGTTGTACCACATACAGGCCCCGCCGCTGTGCAATGAAGTGTCCTTATAGCCCCTTCCCCCTCCTCATTCACAGCCTTTTGCAGCAAGGGTGGGGCCTTGATGAATCACTTAGGGGCATATTTATCAATCTTTTTTTCTTTTACTAAACTTCTGTGAGAACTGTTTTTTTCACACCCATGTCACATTATTTTAGTATCACAGAAATGTCTGAAAGGGCACTTGCATAGAGAATTCACAAACTTCTCCTCCAGGCGCTTAAAATTGCATTATGTTAGTAATCAGATTGCATTTTCCATACCAATATATTGGGAAATGTGATCTGCTCAAATTTACTAAACTAAAAGTGTAAAAAAAATAACGGGGGGAGCCCTGCGATAATAATGCCACCTGGAGATGATGTCATGCAGGCCTCCACCTGTTTCACCTACTCCTGCTCTGTCTTCCGTGCCTGCTGACAGTAGTCCGAAGTAGTCTACTGTGATCAACCTTTGTGTCTAAATAGACCACAGGCTGACCACAGTGGAAAAAAAATTGTTAAAAAATATATATAAATATAAAAACTTACCTCCATTCACTGATCGGTGATCTGGTGAGGTGACCCGCTCAGCGGATCACTGGGCTCCTGCTCTGTGACCCATGTCATCTGCTTTGTGCTGTGAATGAGATGCCATCTCAATTAACAGTACTGATCAGGGGTCACAGAGCGGAAGCCCAGTGATCAGATGACCGGATAATAGAGGATCCCACCGCAGCACGGAGCACTTAAGAGTAAGTTTAGTGGAGCAAGGATGGGGGGAGGGGGTTAGCCAGTGGCACATGCGCAGTCATACACTCAGGGTATTTTTTGGTAATTAGCTGAAGTGTCACATGATCTGAAATGGCTGCAGTCTCACCATTGAGACATAAAAACCATTGGGGGAAATGTATCAAACCTTCTAAAGAGGACAAGTGGAGGTGTTGCCCATAGTAACCAATCAGAAAATTGCTATGAATTATCTAGTACATTCTATTAAATGATTGCTAGTATATGGTTGCTATGTGCAACAGGCGCCTCTGACTCTACTGCTTCCTCTGACTGTCAGGATCCTGTACCGGAACACTGGAAAAATGGCAGGCTTAGATGCTTTGGGGGAACTTTCACACCAGCTAGAGAAGTGAGACAGATTTGAGACCACTACTCTTCCCCCTCTTGAATATTTTTTTTACCTTTATCTGTGACTGTTATACACTGTATACTGTGTTATTATTGTTAATCTTGTGTTGTCATGGGGTGAATATTATCTGTTTATTTTTAATGATATTTGCCTAAGCCTGAATTCTTTATTGCCTATAATACAGGTGTGTCCCCTAAGAGTCAAATGTATTTTCTTAGAATTGCGTGTCCCTGTTTATATTTGCAATGGCTGGTGCTGTCTAACCTGGAGAGAGCTGGTGCATGCAAAAGAGGGACCCCGGGCCCAGATATCATAACAGGCGATGTGATCAGGTATTAGGAGAGAGGGAGCAGAGGAGGAGGGAGGGGATAGGTTAGACGAGCTGAGCCATAACTAGACATTTTGCTGCCCTGTGCCAGAAAGAGCATTGGTGCTCCACCCATATCGTAAACAGAGACAGTGTGCGCCGCAGGCGCATGGGCCAAAAAAGGGGTGTGGACTCATAAGGAAAGGGCGTGGCCACACTGTAGCACCCCTAATTTACATTATGTCACACAGTAGTGCCCCTTGTTCACATTACACTTAGGGCCTGATTCAGACCCGCTCGCGAGCGCACAGTGCTCGTAAGCGGGTCGATGGTCCCCCACTGTGCATGTGCACGCCAAAGCCGGCTCCAGCGTGTGCATGCTTGAGCCCCAGCGAGCGACGGCAGCTCCGTCACTCCTGGGCTCACTACAAGACAGGGCGGCTGTCGATATTGATTGACAGCTCACCCCGTTTTGTAGGCAGGGAGGTGACTGTGCAAACAGGTGGCTGTGCAAACGGAGACGTTCCAGACGGACCGCCTGCCATTTGGGGGCGGCCCTATTGACATCACAAGTGATGTCAGTAGTGAGCTTCCGGCTCTATTAGAGCCGGAAGCTCACTGGGGCTTGCGAAAGATGAGACCCTACCACAAGGGTCTCGTCGCAAGCCTGATGGTCGAGACCATTGCGACCATCACCAGGCTGCTCGCAAAAGCTGTGGGTGGTCACCCACAGCTTAGCAAGCGGTCAGGAGGCCGCCTCCATTAAAAAAAAATGCCCTGATTCTGAGCGAGCACTCTGAAAGAGCGGCCGGCTCTGAATCAGAGCCTTAGTCCCTTCTAAACATTACGCTACACAGTAGTAGTGCCCCTTACACATTACACCACACAGTAGTAGTGCCCCTTACACATTACTCCACACAGTAGTAGTGCCCCTTACACAATACACCACACAGTAGTAATTCTACTTACACATTACACCACACAGTAGTAGTGCCCCTTACACATTACACCACACAGTAGTAGTGCCCCTTACACATTACACCACACAGTAGTAATTCTACTTACACATTAAGACCACACAGTAGTAATGCCCCTGACATATTATGCCCACAGTACAAATTCCCCCATTACACATTATGCTACACAGTACAAACTCTCCTCCATTACACATTACGCCAAACACTACAAACTCCCTCCTTACACATTATGCACACAGTACAAAGCCCCCCCTGCACATTATGCCACACAGTTCAAAAGTACAAAGCCCACACCCCTTACACATTATGCACCCACCATGTGTCTCTTCTAAATGCTGCACTTACCAGTCAGCACGTCAATGTGGGAGCTGGGGGAAGCCGCAGTCTCTGTCCCCACCAGTGCCATCCCTTCTCTGCAACCCAATGCCAAAGGAACACACCTCCGCGCAGGGCACTGTGGGACTGGATGATACATCATGACGTCTCGTCCAATGCCTGAAGACAGGGGAGGGGGCAGGCAGCTGCAGCGCTGCCCACTGTAATGTTTATTAGTAGCGGTGCACCCGGTAGAGAAGGAACCGGGCACACCGCTAGTATTATACATTGCAGAGGGCAGTAGATGAGTGGGGATCGGTATGAATGACCACCAGACCTATGGCCGGCGGTTCAAATCCCGATGCTGGAAGACTGGCGCCATTGAAAATCCTGATCGGTAAGTACTCTAACTATACCTAACCCTTTCCTCTCCCTAACCCTCCCTTAGGGGTGCCTAACCCTAACCTCCTCCCTAGTGCCAAACCCTAACCCCCCCGTAAGTGCCTAAACCTAACCCCCCGGTCCCCGTAGCCTAAACCTAACCATAGGTGAAACTAGAGATCTGGTAATGGGTGGTCCCAGTTTTAGCACCATGTCAGATATTGGAAAAAAACACCAGTAGCATTCTTCCCCATGGTGTCACCCTGTGTAGGGAAGTATGTTGTGCTACGTCGCGCGTCACCAAAAAGGGGGGTGTGGCCTCATGATCAGGGGGCATGGGAACTTGAGAAGGAGGAATGGCCTCGCAGCCCGAACCCCGGTGGTCTGGTGTGTGGAAGAAGTACAGGTGAGCATTGTGCAATGCCGGCTCCCTCACACTGTCAGGAGCCGAGTGCTGCATTTAATGCTACAGTGCAGCACCCGGCTCCTGTCATCTTGGTGTCACCATTAGGTGGATTTTTTGGACCCCAGTCAGTTTGAAAGACTGAGGAATTTGAGCCTCACTGGGCAGCGTCTTCAGCCAGTATTCACTAATCATGTAGGAGATAACATTGTCTGGAAGATGCCTGTTTACGTAGAAATATAACCCATGTCGTCATCATAACCAGATAATATATACTGTAGTAACAGAAGCTTTTGTGAAGGAAAAATTTGAATTTCCCTGATCAAACTTCTGTGTCTCTCCAGGCTTCCCTGTCAGGGCAGGCCCTAGCCCAAATTTTTTGGTAAGCGAGTATTTTTTTGGCACCCCCCCCATGCAGTGCCCCTTTTACAGTGCCCCTGGTAGTGGTCCCCCCAGTGCAGTGCCCCTTGTGCCCCCAGTAGTAAGCCCCTTATATAGTGCTCCAGTAGTACTCCCCCCCATGCAGTGCCCCCAGTAGTGGTACCTCCCTATGCATTGCCCATTATATAGTGCCCCTAGTAATAGCCCCCCCTCTTGTAGTGCCCCCAGTAGTAGCCTCCCTTGTAGTGCCCCCAGTAGTATTCCCCCCTTGTAGTGCCCCCCGTAGTATTCCCCCCTTGTAGTGCCCCCAGTAGTATTCCGCCCCTTGTAGTGCCCCCAGTAGTATTCCCGCCCTTGTAGTGCCCCTAGTAGTATTCCCCCCTTGTAGTGCCCCCAGTAGTATTCCTCCCCTTGTAGTGCCCCCAGTAGTATTCCCCCCTTGTAGTGCCCCCAGTAGTATTTCCCCCCCCTTGTAGTGCCCCCAGTAGTATTTCCCCCCTCTTGTAGTGCCCCAGTAGTATTCCCCACCTTGTTGTGCCCCCAGTAGTATTTCCCCCCCTTGTAGTGCCCCCAGTAGTATTCTCCCCGTGTAGTGCCCCCAGTAGTATCCCCCCCTTGTAGTGCCCCCAGTAGTATTTCCCCCCTTGTAGTGCCCCCAGTAGTATTTCCCCCCCATTGTAGTGCCCCCAGTAGTATTTCCCCCCCCCTTGTAGTGTCCCGAGTAGTATTTCCCCCCCTTATAGTGCCCCCAGTAGTCCCCCCCTTGTAGTGCCCCCAGTAGTATTCCCCCCCTTGTAGTGCCCCCAGTAGTATTCCCCCCCTTGTAGTGCCCCCAGTAGTATTCCCCCCCTGTAGTGCTCCCCGGTAGTCCCCCCCTTGTAGTGCCCCCAGTAGTCCCCCCTTGTAGTGCCCCCAGTAGTATCCCCCCCCTTGTAGTGCCCCCAGTAGTATTCCCCCCCTTGTAGTGCCCCCAGTAGTATTCCCCCCCTTGTAGTGCTCCCAGTAGTAATCCGCCCCCCCGCAGTAGAGACATAATAAAAAAATTTAAAAAACACTTACCTGACACCCGCTTCTGGTCCCGCCGCCGAGATCAGCTCCTCCGTCCGCCGCTTTGCATTATGGGAGTGACGCGTCATGGGAGTGACGCGTCACTCCCATTACCCACTGTGGGAGCCGGAAGATGTCCGGCTCTGGCAGTGGGAGCAGCAGCTGATGAGAGTCTGTCAGACTCTCATCAGCTGCTAAAGCAAACACACAGCTGCCGGCGACTGTGTGTTTGTGCTGTGTAGCGCTGACCGAACTCCGTCCATTCAGCGCTACACACGCAGTGCAGCCATGTCACAGAGACACAGTCTGCACCGCGGCCCACATGGTATGCAGCGGATGCGCCCTTCATTATGTGGCGCCTTACGCAGCTGCGTACCATGCGTAACGGGAGAACCGGCCCTGTTCCCTGTGTTACTCCAAACCCCCCAATGTCTCCATCCCCAGGCCTCTCTGTGTTTCTCCAGGCGCTCTGTGTCTCTTTATCTCCAGGCCTCCATGTCTCTCTATCTCCAGACCCCCTTGTCTCTCTCCATCCCCAGGACCCCCTGCATCTCTCCATTCTCAGGCCCAACTGTGGCTCTCAGCCTTATTCCACCAGCCCCAGTGTGCATATCTCTGCCCCATTCCCCCAACCCCACTGTTCACCTTTCAGCCCCAGTGTGCATCTCTCAGCCCCATTCCCCCTGTGCATCTCTCTGCCCCAGTGTGTCTCCATGCCCCATTTATCTGACCCCAGTGTGCATCTCTCAGCCCCATTCCCCCGGCCCCAGTGTGTGTCAGCATCATTCCCCAGCCTGTGTTACCCCAGCCCTGCATTAACTCCAACCCCCTCAGCCCTTTGCAGTCAGCTCCAACCTCCCCCCCAGCCCCCTGTGCAGTCAGCTCCAACCCTTCACAGCCCTGTGCAGTCAGCTCAACCATACCCCACCAGCCTACTGTGCAGTCAGCTCCAATGCCCCCTCCCCCCTCAGCCCTGTGCAGTCAGCTCCAATCCCCCTACCCTGTGCAGTTAGCTCCAATCCCCCCCTCAGCATTGTGCACAGCTCCAATCCCCCCTCAGCACTGTGCACAGCTCCAATACCCCCTCCCCCCTCAGCACTGTGCACAGCTCCAATCTTCCCTCATCACTGTGCACAGCTCCAATCCCCCCTCCCCCTCAGTACTGTGCACAGCTCCAATCCCCCCACCCCTCTCCCTGCAGTCACCGCCAGCTGCGGGAACGCGCATCAGATCGTATCCTACTTTAAAAATGCATGATTTCCACACGATCCATCGTACGGCGTGTCGAAAATCGGGTAATTGGCCCGAAATCGCATAGGTGTATGGCAGGATAAGTACCAGCTGCATGAGCCAGGGACTCGGGAATGTAGTTAGTAGGAAATGTAGACAGGACAGGCAGATACAATATAAGGAACACAGAAGGGACAGACAGACACAATATATGGAACATATGGAAGTTTTAGAATAGCTGGAGGACACCATCCTCTCTGCCTCTGCTCAATAATAATACTGTTCAATTCCTAAACAATAGACCAACATGCCTATCCAAATCATATAGTGTGCATCTAGGACTGTATTATACAGTATACCGTACACTCATGCCAGTCTCCCTATCAACATGAAAAGAGCTAAGCAGGCAATATGGCAGAGTCACAGTGTAGTATTTATCAGATTAATAATTTACTCTAAAGTTACAAAGGGGCCCATATAACATATAACATATAGCAGTTGTTATATGATTCCCCGGGAAAAAAAATGCCTGTTTTGGGGGGATACCCGCAAATATTAAGTATCCCCCCAATGTATTATCAAGGGATCATAACAAATAACTCTGATATCTGCTGCTGTCCCTCCATTTCCGACGGCAACGCAATCCCCATAGGTTTCTCTAGGGGTTGCGAATGATGCTGTCAGATTTATCAAGCTCCGGAATGCGCTGTAGCTTATGGGCTTCATATCGCAAATCTAGCTGAGAGAGTCTTCCATAGGAACCCGCCCCTGGCAATGGCCACCATGCTTGTGTGGTTAGCAGACTACGCATTCACAGGACTCCCAGCACAGAAGTGAAGAGACCGCTGATACTGTCACTTCACTCCCCGCACATGGCAGGGACCCTTGTCCCTGCATGTGCTTTTTCATGATTGCATCTTGATCAATAATACCGAATGGCATCCAAAGAGGTTCTGCATCAGCCCTGGTTATTATTAGCCATCACCTTCTAGTGCAATGGTCTAGCTCAGGTAAAGGAAACCACCAGACCCCAGGGACATCTGCAGGAACTCATAATTCACAGCACAAAGAAGAATAATGGAAAGAGAGGAGAATTGCAATACACTTACAGTTCCTTATCGTCTGGCTGCAGCTGCCGGCAGTGGCGAAACTAGAGAGTGGTGGGCCCTGGTGCCAAAATAGGCTCTGAACGTATCCCACATACTACATATGTATTTATCCCATTATTTAGTATTTATCCCCGTATGCATACTCGCCTACCCTCCCGATTTAGTCGGGAGCCTCCCGAAAATCGGGTACCGCTCCCGACCTCCCGGGAAGGCAGGCAATACTCCTAGCTGCCGCCCACCCCGCCTATCCCCCCGTATTTACCTTAGAAACCCCCGCGGGGGGGGGGTGGTGATGTGATTTGGGTCATTTTGGCTCAGTCCCCTGCTTCGCAATGCCTGTAATATCGGCATTGTTTAGCGGGGCCAAAATGACACGATCGTGTGGCCCCGCCCCCGCTCCGCCCACAAATAGACATTGTTTGGCCGGCCCCGCCTCCTCGTAATAGCCACGCCCCCTGTCATGCCGATCTGGCTGCTCCCTCCCGAAAGGGACAGCCAGAAAGTTGGCAAGCCTTCCCGTATGTAGTATGTATACCATTATTATGCAGTATTTATGCCATTATTATAATTTCTGAAATTGGGAACATAGGGCCTGATTCAGACCCGCTCGCAAGCACAGCAAGCGGGTAGATGGACCCCCACTGCGCATGCGCGAGAGCCGGCCAGCGACGGACGCTCCGTCGCTACGAGTCTCGCACCAAAATGGGGCGGCTGTCGATTTTGATTGACAGCTCGCCCTGTTTTGGAGGCGGGCAGGGGGGGCTGGCTGGCCAAACAGAGGCGTTCCCAAAGGAACGCCTGCTGTTTGGGGACAGCCTCAGCAGTGAGCTTCTGGCTCTATTAGACCCGGAAGCTCACTGGGGCTTGCGATGGATGAGACCCTACCACAAGGGTCTCGTCGCAAGCCCGATGGTCGACACTAAAAAGGAATAATGCCGCCCTGATTTAGAGCGAGCGCTCTGAATCAGGGCCATAGTACCCTGAAGGAGAAATCAAGCATTGTGAGAAAAACACTTTGGGCAGAAAACCAAAGGTCAGATAGGCTACACATTATATATTATAGGGACCCAATAACAATAGCACAATTAATACCTGGGGATCCAGCATACGCTGTGTTGATCCCAGCTGTTCTAATTTTGTTAATTTAATAATAGATAGGTAGGCTTATATAATATAATGCGTTTTACCACCTAGACACTCACATTATTTAACCTGACTTACATTAGACCAAAAAGAACTAAAACTAGCTGCTCAATGTACTATATATTCCAGGAGTGGGCTGGCTCAGCTGTCTGAGGATTACTAGCGCTGAGGCACAATCCAAAAAAGGGGAATCGGTAATATATCCCAGCGGCTGAACAGTAGCCGGTTCAAATACAGACGACGGAAGCCCGATCGTTCAGGATCCCAACAGGAGCGGTAAGTACCCTAACCCTTCCCCTCTCCCCCCATAGCCCTACTTTGGTGGTGCCTAACCACCAAACCACTGATCCTCTTCGGGATATCATCATCAGCATTATGCTGGGCGTCAGGATTCCGTTGTCGGTATCTCGACGACCCGTGATCCTGTCCGCCGGCATATTCAACGTATACTCCAAAAAGGTCTATACTCTAGTCTATAGTATATATGGTTGTGAGACTGTACTCATAGTATAAGTTAAAAATGTATTTTATAGCATACATAGGGGCCTATGTATGAAGCTTTTTTCTTTACAGAAAATTATGCAGAAACTGCAGTTTCTGCATAATTTTATGTATCAATCCTATGTACTAATAGCACAAAACAGGAGAATTCACAGAAATCTCCAGCAAAGTGCTAATTAACACTGCAGATCGCGGTCCCCATTATTATGACTGGGGACTACGATCTGACCCCTATGTACTAAACTCCAAACAGCGAAGCTTTTCGGAGTTTGGCCCCAGTAGTTTACATCATCAGATGGTGTAAACTGCTGTAAGCCTATGGGGGCTCCTGGTGCTGGAGAGAGACTTCTACCAAATGCCGGGGATACAACTCATAGGGACAGCAGTTACTGCAACCGCTGTCCCTGCAAGTTCCCCTTTGTATATACAGTAGCCGGGATATTTTCATTGTTAAAGCCGGGATATTTTCATTAACAATGAAAATATCCCTTGCAATATGGATCCTTAATAATCGCGGCAATGCCACAATTATTAATACATAGGCCTCATAGCAGGGGCGGATTGGGCCGCCGGGACACCGGGCTGGTTCCCGCTGGGCCGGTCACAGTGGCCGGTGGTGGTGGCCGCCCAACACTTACCCACTTCCGCTGCCGTGTGCTCCGATCGGGCAGCTCTACACAGCGCCTACTGAACAAAAAAAAGAAAGGCTGATGGGAGAGCCGCTGCGCAGCCACAGCAGGTTCTCCCACAAGCCATTGCGGAGCCTGTCAGTCACCACTGACGGCTCCGCCTCCATCCGGCTCCTCTGCACCCGCGTCCAGGACAGCAGCACAGTGCCGTGGGTAAGAGAAGCAGCGCTTCAGCGGCCAGCTAACAAGAACAGTTGCAGGTAAGTTGCATGCGGTGGGGGCGGCGGCGGCGGTGGCCCGGGGGGGAGGGGGGGTTAAGTATCAGACAAACACCAGGGGAGGGGGGAATGAATGTGGCTGACACACGGGCCCGGCTGTGAGACACAGGTGCTGGGGGGAATGAGGCTGGCACACTTTGGGGCTAGGGCACACAGGAGCTGGGACACAGGGCTGGGGGAATGAGGCTAACACACATTTGGGATGAGACCCACACTGGGGCTGGGGAATGGGTTTGAGACACACACTGGGGCTGGGGGACATGGCGCTGACACACACTGGGGCTGGGGAATGGGGCTGAGACACACTGGGGCTGGGGAATGGGGCTGAGACACACAGGCTGAGACACAGGCTGGGGTGGGGTAATGGGGCTGAGGGACACACACTAGGTCTGGGGGAATGGGTCTGAGAGAATGAGGCTGAGACACACTGGGGTTGGGGGAATGAGGCTGAGAGCTACATGTGGGCCTGAGTATGGAGAGAGATGCAGGTTGTCCTGGAAAGAGACATGGAGGCCCGGAGATGGAGATTCACAGGGAGCCTGGAGAACCACAAAGGGCCTGGAGAACCACAGGGGGACTTGAGGATAGAGAGACATAAAGGGGTCTGGAGTAACACAGGGAGGCCTGGAAAGATACAGAAATTGTTTGATCAGGGAAATTCACATTTTGTCCTGCACAAAATCTGCTGTTACTACACATTATCTGGTTATGATGAGGACATTGGTTATATTTCTACGTAAACAGGCATCTTCCAGACAGTGTGATCTACATGAATAGTGAATACCAGGTGAAGACGCTGCTCAGAGAGGCTCAAATTCTTCAGATGCTCCCCGTTGCAGAGAACCTGCCATATAGGTAAGAAAAACAGACTTCCAAACTCACTGGCCTGTACCTAGTGCAGAGGGATGGACGGTGTATCATTCACCAAGATTTCTGTTGCTGACCCTTCTCCCCTCAGTGGCTTACAAAAACCCCTCCAGGCCCCAAGAGTAGGGAGTATTCTGTCCTCCTCCACAGCCCCCGCCCACACAACAGACCCTCCCCCATAAGGGCTGCTTCCAGAAATTTCCCGGGCTGGTTTTCCATCCCAATCCGCCCCTGCCTCATAGTATTTAATACAATAAACCATAAACAATTTGGGCATACATTTAGAATACAAACTCAATGTGAAAGTTAGAAATGAATTAATACACTGTAATCAATATACACTCTCTGGTTATTGTTGGGTAAAGTAAGTAAATATTATTGTCATTCTCTAACATAACGGTGTGCATTGGTGATTTCAAAGCAGCACCAATAAATTAGCAGTTATAGCCTGGCCAGTACTTAATCCAGTAATCAGTCAGTAATGACAGCAGCAGCTACAGCGCAGCACTTGACTTGAATGCATTTACTTACCAGGCCTCCTGGATAACTACAGCGCGTGGAAATGGCTGCCTCCCTATACTGAGACACTGTTGCGCTGGGGACAGTCAGAAGATCCTCACATCATCCAGCGCCGAAGGTAAAGACATCCTCCCCCTCCGGCTGGTCCTCCTGTGGTTTGGACCGTAGAGAGCAGATGTGGAGGAAGGGGGAGGAGAAGTGATGGTGGTCCTCCCCTCTCCTCAGATCAGTAGGGCCCACTGGGGAACTACCCGGCTCGCCGTCGGCCCAGTACGAGCCTGTTCGCAGCTAATAGACTAGCCCAGGGGTTCCCAAACTTTTCTGAATCACAGGGCCCTAGAGTATCAGCATTGTTTTCACAGCACCCCTAAGCCAAAAGATTGTTATGGAGAAAATCTGAAAAAAATGTAGTAGTAAAGTGAAGTAAATTGTGCTGACCTGTCATACTTAGGTTCAGTTATGTGATGGGGACAGGTTTGTGCTTCTGTTTGTCCACATATTTACATTACATTGATCATAAATAATTTGATTTGATGCTGGACCACCAACCTGAGGCACCCCTGCAAGTGTACCAAGGCACCCCAGGGTGCCACGGTGAACAGTTTTGGAAACAATGGACTAGCCTGTTAAATGGTAGTTCTATTAAATGAATGTTAACTGCAAGGGGTATGGTCACTGCAGAGATTGGGGGTGAGATGGCCAAGCCTCACCTGGGCCCAGCAATGTCAGGTGGCTCAACCCCTCAAGCCTCCCCACTCTGCTCTTTAGAGAGTTTTCTTCTAAGCTTGTGTGGGTTCTCTGATTGAGCAGTAAATCCCCAGCCAGGTGAGCACAGAGTCGGCCCAGGAGACCAGAGCAGCCTCATCTGGCCTCTCTCTAAACTTGGATAGATAGCGTCCACAACGCAGAACTTGACACATCTTCTCGTTTATTCCTTTACCATATTCCCTATGCAGGTGCAGGGGTGGATCAGTGTTTGGTCGGGCCCCATAACCCATATAAATGCTAGCTATTTCAGGTATATTATTCAGCTTAGTAAAATACAGTCTTTAATGCATATTTAGGTCAAATGCTGACTAGCTCCTTAATAAAGTTTCCCCATACAAAAAAACTCATTTAGATATGTGGGTCAAAAAAGAAATTGTGAAAAGATTCAGGATACATACTTAATAGTCACTGTTTACTATACAAGACATTACTTTCCATTTGTGAAATACCAATTCATTGACTAAAAAAAGCTTTGAAATACAGTAATCAATGTTATTAATAACTTCTTAAAGCAGAATATTTTCAAAGCCAAAGAAACTCTTTCACCCAAATTAAATCTTGTCCCATAACCAATCTTGTGATTATTATTAAGTCTTTAGAATCTGTACGTGCTGAAACAATTTCCTATAATGAGGGTCTGCTAAAATCTGCTGTCATCGTCCCCTATATCAAAAGCTTATACAGCCCTAGGATAGAGCACGTTTAGAAACTTAGTTTACATTACTCTGCTTGCAGTGCATTATGGGATTTGGAAAACAGATACGGAAAACATACACTTTACTTTTTACGACCTGTGTTCTTATGTTGACTTATTGGAGAATAATGCTCACCTTCTGCTCGAACATGTTTCCATGGCTGAAAAAGCAAAATCTCTCAGCAATATGTTAATTGAAATATCTTGTGGTATGCCATGGAATTTAGGAGGAAATTGTTAAGATTTCAGTTGATTGTAATATAAGCTGATAACCAAAAGTCTACAAAGCAGGTTACTATCCATAGTGATTTTAGTACTACGCAACACTCTATGACTTGGGTGGAGATTCAATAGGTCATTCGATAAGATTATTATTGTCTCTGCAAATCGCAAAAAGGAGCTTCAATAAAAAGCTGGATTAAGGTTATATGCTTACAGTCAGTTCTATCCATTGTAGTTTATGTTGCAATCTGGAGGAAATGGAAGAAAAAACCATAATATAATGTAATATACTGTAACATTATAAATGCACACTTTGAAAATACAGAATACAAAATATGATATAGTACCTAGAAAAGACATACAATTCACCCTGTACTGTACAAAAACTCAAAAGACAATTGAATGTACTGTAACAAACATAACACAGAGACAGAAGATACTGTATACTACTCAGACAGCTACTAAGTTCAATAATTTGGAACCTTATGATACTGTTGCGCCCAACCTTGAAGAACACAATCCACAAAGAACGTTTTTTGAAAACTCAGTGAATCTCTATAATAAGTGTTGACTAAAGCCTAGAGAGTAAGTACACATGGGGGTATAGTTACTATCCAGTGATTTGTTAAAGCTGACAATCACCAGAGGCTTTGACTGATACTGTGGATTTAAAACGGCAAAAGAAAATCAGGCTGGCTTAATTTTTATTTCTACCACCGTTTAAAATCCATCGGTCTAACCCACCAATGATCAGCGGCTTACAAAACGCGCTTCTTTGTAAATGCGCCTCATGGTAAGAATGGCATCTGACATGCATAAAAAAGATTAATGTAATCATGCCCTCCGTGGCAGTAGCCTCTTTCTAACTTTTCTCTACATTTCACACTACTATACAGAAAATACAAATATTTTAATATAAACATATCCAGCATTGGTGGATATAACACTACCATGGCCACTGGCACTGTGACAGTCATTATTCTGTTTTATATTCACTTCAGTCCACTTTAACTAGAACACACACAGCAAGGTCTTCACCACAATGTAATGACATACAGACCAAGCGTCATATTTCAAGTACTTTACAAAAGACTGCAAGAATATTTGCCCAGGTTTATTGAATATTTAGAAAATCCCTCGCCCCAAGCTCACATCATCTGTTTGATAAGGGGGTTAAGGGGGGTGGGTCTAGAACTGTTTAGCTATCCACCATTGAGTTCCAGTGTGGACCATTTTTGCTATATATTTTTTTTAATAAAGATCTCAACTAATAAAGATAAACACTTTCTTTCTATCTATCTATCTATCTATCTATCTATCTATCTATCTATCTATCTATCTATCTTTCTCTATCTCTCTCTCTCTCTCTCTCTCTCTCTCTCCCATCTACTCTATCTATCTATCTATCTATCTATCTATCTATCTATCTATCTATCTATTTATTCTCTATCTCCCCCATCTCTCTATCACTCTCTCTCTCTCCCATCTACAGTATCAATCAATCAATCAATCAATCTATCTATCTATCTATCTATCTATCTATCTATCTATCTATCTATCCTTCCTCTATCTCCCCCATCTCTCTCACTCTCTCTCCCACCTACAGTATCTATCTATCTATCTATCTATCTATCTTTCTATCTATCTATCTATCTATCTATCTATCTATCTATCTATCTATCTATCTATCTTCTATCTATCTTTCTCACTCTCTCTCTCTCCCATCTACAATATCTATCTATCTATCTATCTATCTATCTATCTATCTATCTATCTATCTATCTATCTATCTATTCTCTATCTCCCCCATCTCTCTCTCACTCTCTCTCTCCCATCTACAGTATCTATCTATCTATCTATCTATCTATCTATCTATCCTTCCTCTATCTCCCCATCTCTCTCTCACTCTCTCTCTCTCCCATCTACAATATCTATCTATCTATCTATCTATCTATCTATCTATCTATCTATCTATCTATCTATCTATCTATCTATCTATCTATCTATCTATCTATTTTAAGCCATTCAGAGTGATTTAATATGTCTGCTTATATAAGGTAATTTATATACAGCAGAATAGCATAGGTTAAGACCAAATTCACAACATCCAATGTTTCAAGAATTTTATCAGTGATAAAACAATTGTATTATTTGCTATTAAAATGAAGAAGTTTCTGCAATATTGTATATAGGTGGCCAAGGAGACCCCACACATCGTTTCTGGGGTAAAAAATAAAAAAGTTGCATACTTGAAATAATTTTTTGGCTGAAATCTACAGACGCTGCTCGGAAAGACCTGTCTCTGAATGACTTCTGGGAAGACAGACATGTGCCTTAATTAAACAGAAAGTCATAAAAGTATTATAATAAATTTGCTTCTCAAAGCAAACTCTGACTCAGCTGTAAGTCTGTACTTTTACTTCTGAGAAACCTTTTATGTTGCTTCTGATGCATAACTGTAGTTTTGATATTTAAACAGTTTTACGTTAAAAAGTGTTGCACTCGCATTACTAACCACATTACGTATAAAATATTTGACCATCATTGGGCATTTATTGTTTTCTTTACGTCTCTATTTGTTGCATTTATGCTGTTGTATTTTCATATTTCATTCTTGTAGAACTCCTAAAACAATTACATGATAAATGCATTTGTTTGTCCAGAATGTTGCATTCTGTTTCTCCAGGGGGTCTATTCAGCAATTATTTTTTATGTAAATCCACTATTCAGCAATGGGATAATGGAGAAGATAACCCAATTATATTCTCCATTGATTCCCTGCAAGCACTGTAGGGATCAGCCATTGATCTCTACAATGCTTTAACGCTTTTTGCTATTCAGCAAAGCAAAAAACGTTAAATTACTTGAAAAATCCTTAGTTTCTATAACTCCATCTCAGAATGGTGTTATATGAAGAAATTACTGTACATTAAATTCCCCGTAAACTGCAGGGACAGAGGGAAATTTTCCCATAAGTCCCTGCAGCATCCTGTAACACCGCCCAGTCACCGTCCCTGGTTTGCAGTGACCGCGGACAGATAAGTCACTCTAGAGCCTGTTAAACCTGACGAAATTGATTGACATGTGTATACAGGGTTTATATTAGCCTGTATACATGTATATTTATGTGCTATATGTAACATTTATATATAAATGTTAAATATAATAGCACATAAATATACATGTATACAGGCTAATATAAAGCCTGTGTACACGTCAATCACTTTGGACAGGCTGGAGATGCACTTACTCCTCCGCGCAGCGTTGGACTGGGACATGGAGGGTCCACAGGAGAATAAAGTGATAGGGGCCTATAATTAGGGGTGTGACTAGCCTCTAAAGGGGGTGCGGTCAGCCACCACAGAGGCTTGGCTAACCATTAAAAAGTGCATGGACCGGGCTCCTTAAAAATTTATATATAGTGAATACTGCAGTTGCATGCATGATAATGTGCCAGATTAATACCAGCAACGCATTGCAGAAAATACACCATAGTCCTGTGCAGTATAATGTAACATATTTATACTGTTCAGTTCAAGTGCACAGTCTTGAACCTGATCTCTAGAGGAGGGGATGGGCCCACAGGCTGTGGGGCCCACCGGGGGATTCCCCCGTACACCTGTGGGCCGGTCCAAACCTGCCTCCGCGGTCATCTCAAAGCAGGGACGGAGATTGTTCCCATGTGCATGACTGAGCATGCACAGTAGCAGTAACAGAAGGTATTGTTTTTGGAAACCGATAACAATGCCTTCTGTAACATCGCAGGGACAGCGTGTTACCGCAACCGCTGTCCCTGCTCAAAATAATGCTGAATAGCTTACATGAATATTTCTAATTGATTAAAAATCGTGATGATGTTGCACGATAATATTATGGGCAACATCGTCACTATTGCTGAATAGACATGCAGAGATTGATTTTATTTAATTCACTTCTGTAAGGGGGAAATGTACTAAGCCTCGGAGAGAAAGTACCAAACAATCAGCTCCTGACTTCAAACACAGTCTGTAAAGTGACAGTTAGAAGCTGATTGGTTGATACTTTATTTCTCTCCAATTTATCACTTTTCAATGCTTTGTACATCTGCCCCTTAAGCCACTGCCACTGCTACACAAGGGGGTGAGTACATCGCTAGGTACGTCTCTTAGGGTTGCGGCACCCACCAACATGGAACTGGTCAGGCCACTTTGTGATGTGGTTGTGGTCTTTAACTTTTGTGTCTGTTTATTGTTTTGCCAGAAGGCATCCTGTCCCGGGTCCTTGGGCAGTCACAGACTTGGGTACTATCTTTGTACCCACCCCCAGCCTCTCAACTCCCCTAACCGTACAGTTCCAAAAAGCAAGGTAGGTACATTTGAAAACAGATGACACATTCATTTCCTTAAAGGCCACTTTTTCCTAAATATACTGTAGGCATCCATTATGTAGTCTGAATCAATTATAATGAGACTGCATCTCATGAGTTCCTTCAGTATCTAAGAGGAGGATACATAACAGACCTCCTAAAGGAAAAGAGTGGAGAAATAACCCATAGCAACTAATCAGATTTTAGCTATCATTTATCTAGCACCTTCTATAAAATGACAGTTAAGTCTGATTGGTTGCTGCTATGGGTAACATCTCCATTCTATCTCTTTAGAAGGTTTCATACATCTTTCTAAGTCTCTCACTGTCACTGAGGCACTTAATTGCCAATATTCATGAAGCACTGGTTTCTAGTTCTCTTGAATATTGTTGAAAACCCCAAAGTATCCATCACTACACCTTATAAAGCTACATAAGGACCATATAAGCCCTATCCTGATTTGTCCAAACTATGCTGAAAAGAAAAAATAGATGATTGCCTCTCTCTGTATGTCCTAAAATAAATGTAAGCCTACCATTGTTTGCTTTGATTTTGTTACTGTTAATGTAAGACCAATATGCATTGGAATATATTGGAATAACACTAATTAATTTAAAAAGGAGGTGGGTTTTAGAACTGCTAAAAGTTGACTACTTTGAGACTAAGGGGTACATTTACTACAGTGCAGGTTTTTTAGAAGTGAAGATGTTGCCCATAGCAACCAATCAGATTCTGCTTAACATTTATCTGGCACTTTCTAGAAGACATGATCTAGAATCTGATTGGTTGCTATGGGCAACATCTCTACTTCTAAAAACCCACACTTATGTATACCCCTAAGGGTATATATAATATGCTAATGTTTCCAAAGCTTACCCAAACATAGGGACGCCCATAGCTGCCTTCTCATACTCGTCCAAAATCACGCACCATCGAGCATTTTCTGGGAGTACCGGGGCCAGGTGTCTGCGCCTTCCAACGCAGACTTCTTGTCTTTGACTGAGCAGGCACATAGTCCATTATAAGTAAGCTTCAGCTTACTCAGATGGGCGATCACTGCAGCCATTGCAACCGATGGTTGCTATGGTGATCAAAGGCTGCAGATGCAGCACTCGGATTGGAGATACTGGCAAGAGGCGTCTTTTTCCTACAGGTGCCTCCGTCTGCATTAGAATCATAGTTGGAAGGTATTTCATCAACGCTTCCATGCGGCTGTGCAATAACGTCCATCTGTAAATCAGGTCCTTTGTTCCTTTACATTAGCAAATATATTTTATTCTTTGTCTTGCCAATCTATTGCTGAGGAAAGAAAATGAAATAGGATATTGCTAGGTTTATTAAAGCTATCAGCTAATACTGTATTCTCCTGTAACTTTGAACGTTGAGACCTAAAGAAATCCCTTTGGCAACATTGCTGTCATTGTTTGAAATGTTCCCTTTAATAATTACCTGTTCCTACACGCTTTCTGAAAGTATAAATGTACTATTTAATAAAACAGATTTAATAGTATGGTAAAGTACTTGCTGTGATTTCTTATTATACAGTAGCTATAGAAGTTTGTTGCTGCAATTATTATTATGATTATTATTATTGTTATTACTAATAAATTACTAATTAAAAAAAAGTTTTCTTCCCTGAAACGTTCAATGTCAGTTGTGAGATTTCATGTTTAAACCAAAATACTAGGGACCACCTAACACATCAAACAATTGCTTGGACTTCTCTCAGCCAGTATGTATCTATATGAGAATATGGCCTGACCACCTTGCTATATTAAGGACCTGATTCAGAGCCGCTCGCATCCAGCGTATGCAAATTTGTCAAAGTGACGCCATGGGAAGCGCTCGCTCGCCAGGGCATAAGCACACCCACTTTGGCGGTGCGAGCGATCGCTCTGTGTATGCAGACACCCACTAGCGTATGCAGAGACGCCCACTAGCGCACGTCATCTCCAGGAAGTGTTTTAAAACATTGGTACATCGTGCACCATCGGATGCGATTGCAGCGCTTGTGGTTGCCTTACCCTATCGCAAGCACTGCGAGGACTTGAATGTAAAAACCAGGCATGTGACGTGTACTATGACACTGCCTGTTAATTATGCACACCTTAAAAACGGCATTGAAACACCCAGGCACGCCTGCGTTTGCACCTCCACACCCCCGTTATTAGTGTCCTGCTCTGTTACCACCCACAAACGGCCTCTCCTGTCACTCATTACACTGGGCTGTCTTTGCTGGGTGAGCGAGCGGGCTGCGATCGCAGAGTAGTTCGCGCACGCGCAGAATGAAGTGTGCGCATGCGCACATGCATACCATCGGGCCGCTTGCGAGCGGCTCTGAATCAGGTCCTAAGTCTCCTGCTCAGCTACGTGTACCCTGTATTTTAGCCAAATAAACAATCGCAATAGTCACATCCAGAGATGTTTTTTTGGGAGTTAGTGACCTGTCAACCCGTGTGGTTATGTCAATGAGGACTGAGCTGTATACTGAGGGCCTGATTCAGAGCCGGACGCTATTTGCGCTCGCTCGTTCATAAAAAAGGGGTGGCTATTCAAATGAACCGTTCGCTCTTTGCGGTCTGTTCACACCTCTAGGTCTGAACGAGCGAACAAAACTTGCGGTCGTTTTTTGGAAAACTACGCCCCCTGGCCGCTCGCATCCTACGTCATGTCCGCTATTTATTAGATTAATCGAGTACATCGACCAGCATATGAACTGCTCGCTATTCTTGTGGTTGGTTTTTCCTACCGCAATCATGTGAGCAGTTCTGACTATAAAATAACTCAGTGACGTGGTCAATGATGCTGCTGTATTAATTATGTACACCCATAAAATGCCCGTTTTGACCTTTAAGCACGCCTGCGTTCGGATCTCCACTCCCCGTTTTCAAGCACCTTCCCCTGTTACCACCCACATACGCCTCGTCCTGTCACTCAAAATAGCAGGCATTCGCTATTTATCGCACAAACGATTTTCGGCCGCACTGACTGGTTCGCGCATGCGTATTACGATCCGTATGCATGCGCAGTTGTGCAAACATCGCTCGGAACGAACGAGCGGCCGCTTACGAGCGGCTCTGAATCAGGCACTGAGATAGTATCTTGATGTCATGTGGAATAAAGAAAAAAAGGGGTGAGGGGGCCCATACTGTAAATTTATGCTAATGCCGCAGGCACTTATTTATTTTATTTATTAACAGTATCTTATATAGTGCAGCATATTCCGTTGCTCTTTACAAGTAGATACAACATTAATAGAACAAAACTGGGTAGTAACAGACAGACATAAAAGTAAGAGGGACACAAAGTAGAAATACAGTATGTATAGCCCCAGGTGCTTGAAACAGAAGAGAAATTAAATATTAACAGTGGTGTATTATAAAAAAAAGTAAACATTGGATACTTTCTAGCAGCAGGTAAAGAAGTAACCGCTCTTAAACCTGTATCCAGTATACTTATGTTTGTGTTCCATATAAAACAAATATATAGAATATATAATAAGAGCAATCTACCTTGGTGTGCAATAAAAAAGTATAATCATTTAATAATCAGTAGCTAATGTTAAAAGCTTGAAAGCTCACAGCAATGGACATATACATGAAAATATATCTTCTAATAAGAAGCACCTGGCTCTATTAGAGCATACAGCTGCGGGACTTTAAAGGTGCCTACACACTTAGCGATATTTTACACGATTTGCTCGATTCTGACGCATCGTGACGACAAAATATGTCCAAATCGTGAGTGTCCACTCACGATCACCATGCGCGTCCCAGCAGGTCATACATCGCATCTTCAGATCTGCCGTGCTGTAGGGCAGATCTGACAATCTCAGTCACGATCCACTGGAATAGTTAGGAGGCACGATAGATCGTTTGTCACATTGGACAGTTTTTAACACCAAATCGTGCCCACGACTGCCGGGGAGCTGCTGGGGAGAGTTCAAGGGGAAAACGGACACAATGTCGGATTGTGAGCACATCGCCAAGTGTGTAGGCACCTTTAGACATTCAGTTTTAACTGATTATTTCAGGATTGCTACTTAAAAAAAGAAACAATGTTTCATCTTTTATATACTTGATTCAATGTGTGTTATTTCATGTATATGTCCATTACTGTGAGCTTTCGAGGTTTTAACATTAGCTACTGATTATTAAATTATTATAATTTAATAAATGTAAGAGGGTCCTGCTTGCAAGCTTACAATTTATAGGACTTCCTACTGAGACGCCCACCGGCTGCCGCTCTAATCCTCTGCGGTGCGTTGAAAGTCGCAGCATTGAGCGGACATCGGCCGCACCATCGAACATTAGAGAAGTCCTATGGTTGCTCAGAATGTCCGGCGGTGCATAGTCGTCGATGCCAGTGGAACTGCGTCATTTAACACAGTCCCTGACACCAGGGCACCCACGACACGCCCGCTGACGAAAGCCACCCTCCTAATCACCACCCAGGAATGCCAGGAATCTCCATGCAATTCCGATATGCGTCCACCGACGGCGACAATCGGGATGAACGCACAGTGCATCTTGGACACATATGCAGATTTAAAACAGCTGCCACCTGTGCCTGATGTCCTAAGTCCGTTCACCTCCGAATCAGCTTCAGACTCAATATTACCAAGAAGAAGAATCTTTTTGGGGCGTGCTTAAATATGATAATGAATTTTCTAAAGTGGCATTAGCGTCATTTTAGACTTTTTGCATTATAGAACAGTTAATTGCACATCATAAATTTTGTTACTTCTATATTTAAAGGTTCTTTTCGAAAAGTTATATTTTAATTAAATCATCATTACATTTTCATATTTAAACTTGTCCTAAAAATAGTTAACTTCTTTGCAACTTAGCAAAACCCCGGAATAAAGCAAAGAGTGAAATTTATAATACAACAACAGAAAGAGCAGGTTCCCCTATAGCACAGAGCAGTGATATAAGGTGCCTATCAAAATAGAGAATTCCCTTTTATTTTATGCTGTGCTCTGGGAGATCAGCGGGAGGTCCAGGTTGGCAAGACTTCATTGGTCATGTCAACATGCTGCCGTCCACTTAGAGAAGTGGGTGGGTTATCCCCCAAGTTTGGGAGTCGCCTGGAAATGCGGGAGAATAGGAGAGTACTGATTTTTATTGCAGCAAGATTTTGGTGTATAGAGCACTTCTGCATGAAACAAAGTGCATGGATGTGTCTTGTCTATATTTAGGACATACATTTTCTGTAGAACACAGTAATACAGGATTACAATTCTATACATAACATTGATGTGTAGAGGCATAACTTTGGGACTAATGGAATCTAGGGGTCTATTTACTAAGCAGTGTTAGGAGACAGAGTGAAAAGTGATAAGGTGTCAGCCAATCAGCTCCTAACTGCCATCTCACAGGCTGTGTTTGAAAAATGACAGTTGGGAGCTGATTGGCTGGCACCTTATCACTTTTCACTCTGTCTCCTAACCCTGCTTAGTAAATAGACCCCCTAGTGTGATAAGTGGGACTTTTGGCTCTGGAGAAAATCGCTCAGCTTTTTACATCCATATTACTTATCTCTCCAAATAGCCACGTATTGTGATAAAGTAACGCCCAAGCCAGTGCTATTGCCTGCTCGGCAGACATTGTGTGTTTGGTGAGCTAGTAAATTGGACATGACAGTAAATGTTCTGCATGAAACTTTCTGCAGCACTAATATCCCAGCTGTTTTTGTCTAAACTATAGGGAAACTATTGCCAGCTATTGTATAACTATATGTTCTAGCATGGACAGGCAGCTGTTGACTGGAATGGAATGTTGGTTCTTGTTGAACCACAAGCACCAGCTAGCCCTTCCCGAAAATGTCAGGCACGGCATAATGGGACAATTTAGATCCACAATAACAAAAGAATAACAACACACCGACATATTAAAGTTTAATTCAATAAAACTGTCACTGGAACTTTCTGTTCACCGCTTTAATATAAAATGAAATCTTCTCTCTTCCTTCTTTGTCATAATTTAATGGGAAAAACATATGTCCTTGCAATCCAGCAGAAGGAAAGAAAACTTAATAGCTGAAGCTTCTCCTCGCTGTCGGCCTTTGGGCCTGATTCTGAGTTGCACACTACTGTATTGTAACCCCCCTTTTATCACTAAAGGGTCACAAGGTTACTACCACCTTTGTTACTCCTAATGTACCCACCCTTAGCATTCCTCTAAGCGGTGTACATCCCCATTGTCAGTGCCTCCACCATATAGAGTCTGGAAGACATGTTAACGATTTAAGGAAGGTAAGAAAATCGTTTGTATCCTTCACATAACTAGGCATCTTAACAACAACAGATTGCAAAAATGAGTCCACAAATTGAGCCAAAGGTTGCAAGGTAGAATTGCGAGCCGATATTATCGGTCTGCCTGGAGGGTCAACCAGTTGTTTGTGGATTTTAGGTAGCGTGTATAATATCAGACACACTGGATGTTCCACTTTTAACCAACTGGCGACCCTCTCGTCAATCCAACCATGTTGGCATGCCAAATCAATGGCAGAGTCAATTTTACGTTTCACTCTAATCATGGGACTGACATCAACCTTGGTATAAGTGTTCACATCAGACAACTGGCATTTGATCTCTCTATCATAGGCGTGCCAGTCTTGCACGACTGTAGCTCCGACCTTGTCAGCTTGTCTAATCACAATTTGATCATTCTGAATTAGAGATTTAAGGGCAACTCTCTGGGCTTGAGACAAGTTATCATATTTCGGCTTAAAATTGACAGACATCATATCATTTTCAAAAAGCCGTAAGAAGGTTTTGATGCTTGCATTACTGCTTGGTGGGTCAAAAGTACTAGGTGATCGGAATGATGAATCAGGCATGGAATTGTTGGAATTACCAAAAAATTCCCTAAGTCTCAGTTTTCTACCAAGTTTGTAATGGTCAACTGACCAACTAAAACTATTATGTTGACTGGTAGGAACAAATGATAGACCAAGAGATAAAACCTCCAACTCTGCTATAGATAAATCATAACTAGATAAGTTGAAAACATTATTTAATACCGGCTGCCCCTGCCTCTTCTTCTTCTTCTTCTTATACCCCCCTCTCCTCGAAGGATATCTGGACCTCTTCCTCTGGCCTGACCCACATTGGATCTGGTCACTCTGCCTAAAAAAGCACCACTGGGTGGTCTAGAGTCATTGGGGCCCATCATACTAAAATCAGTGTGTTCACTCTCTGAGAGGGATTGGTATGAAGAGGAGTCAATCTGTCTAGATGTGTGTACACATGTGTATATTTAGATTTATAATAGGTATACTGACTATGACCCAGCAGGCTTTGTGTTCTGTGTGGGCGGAGTCCTGCCTAATAGATGTGGGTATATATGTCAGCTAGTGGTGGTGGTGTTCAGTCTCTCCTGTGTTGTCAAGCTGTAACATGTCTGCTGCTATGTCCTGATGAAGACTACTGCACTTTATGGCTATTTGCACTTTTCATTCATCAAGGATGGGTAATTAAATTTTATTTTTTTGTCAGCAACCTGGTGAGTGCTGATTCCAATTTGTTAATAATTTGGGCCCCTCTTGTCTCTAATTGAGCACCCCGAACTTGATTCCTTTGTTGCAAGTGTGGGCACTTTGAACTTTTTATATATATATATATATATATATATATATATATATATGTGTGTACATACAAATATTCGACCACCTGTTATTTCTTTTTTTTTCAGGTCTCTCAATTCTCCACTGATGACGCTGTTCCAGTTCCTGAAAGGTAAGTTCTATGCACCACTCTTGAATAGGTTAACACTTTGTATTATGTAATTCATGAAGTAAAATAATTCATATCATGACATGTTGCATAACAAACACATTATACTTTGTTGCTATATGCAAATGGAATATTAAATTACAATATAATCACTTAACTCTGAATAATATAGACAACACTTAGCCTTTGCCTACGAGTCTGTTAGCGTAGAGAATACTGAGTGCTTAAAGGTCCAGAACCCCTTAAGTCCTAAGCCCTTAAGCATAAGTCCTGTTGTACATAACAAAGTAAAAGGAAGTTCATATATTTATTCCAGTACAAGGCTGTATTCTCTAAGTGCTGGGGTGAATAAGTATTGTATATTGACACTGACAAGTATTATAACAACTTACATGTGAGTCTTAAAAATGGAACCAGTGCCTCATCCTTACAGCTAGAATATGCTGTTTTCAGATAGTTGTAATAAGAATATATATATCCAATATCTATATCCTATACTGTAATCCTCAGGTATAAGTTAAATTGCAGTATTATGTATTTAATTGTATCCTTCCCTCTCTTCTTTCCCTTATGCTGAAAGCTATCTCCTTTGGATATAATAAAATGTCTCATATAGACACTATGAATTCATCTCTTTTTCCTTTTCTGTTCTTCCCCGAATGTAATGTAAAGATTACTGTAATGTTCCTTGAATGGCAAATACTTCTTATTACCACTGCCACTATTTACAGCATCATCCACACAACTGACATGCGCTGAAACTCTCTCTCCATATGAGTGTCAGTAACACAACCAAGTATGTACTCCTTGTGGACAGAGTATATGGGATATTACTGCTCTTCTGTCTTCAACAGCGGTCTCTATATATGGGCTATATGTAGCTGTGTAGGTGCCAAGTACTATTTACTCACAGTCCCCTCAATGTTGCTGCTTGTATAAGTGCTGCTCCTGCTTTCTCCTTGTCACCACCGCTTCCCCAGCACTGATCCCCCTGTCAGTGCTGCTGCTGCCGTCCTTTAGACTGAAACGGCTCCGCCTCCTGGCTCTCTCTCTCTCCCACTGGCTGCCGTCCTTTACACTGACATGGCCCCGCCTCCTGGCTCTCTCTCTCTCCCACTGGCTGCCGTCCTTTACACTGACACGGCCCCGCCTCCTGGCTCTCTCTCTCCCACTGGCTGCCATCCTTTACACTGAAACGGCCCCGCCTCCTGGCTCTCTCTCTCTCCCACTGGCTGCTGTCCTTTACACTGACACGGCCCCGCCTCCTGGCTCTCTCACTCTCCCATGAGCCAAAGGAGGAGGCTTGTAGCTGACAGCCTCCCTGTAACTACGGAGGTGCTGCCCAGCACAGCGGGGACTCACCAGGCACTCTCACCCACACTGGCCACTCCCCGATCAGTGCGGGTCCCTCCGCTCCTCTCCGCCGCCGGGACCACCTCCCGCGATGCAGCCTCTCCTGTAAGACAGGGTGAGTACCCCTGTCTCACCTTCTTCCCCAGCTCCGGCTGGGCTCCCTCTCCGGCTCTGCCCCCCTGCGCCCGGCAGCATATCGCTGCTCACTGGCTGCCCGGGTCACAGGAGGGCAGGCACTGGAGGGAGGGACCTGCAGACTGCCCCTCAGCTGCTGCTAACAGCTGTTGTATATCCTCTCCCTCACCGGATCCTATTTTCCCGTCAGGAACCGATTCACTCCAATCTATATTACTCCACCCCCTTCTGCAACTATCACCATTGTCTGTGACATGTATATTTGCAGCATGTAGCACTAAAGTCCACTGATATCATAGATATCTAACATGCACAGGGTACATACATTTCCACATATTTACTTATATTTACATCACATCATTTATATCCCTACAGTATATTTAACATTTACCTCATAAATGGCATTTTGCTGTAAATAGATGAATGAAAATATATACCTGTTTCAATTGTATACATGAATTATATTTATACGTAATATATCTCTGTAACCCTAACCAGGGTTACAGTATGTATATTTCAGACGCAGTTGAGGGTTACTTTTTACTGCACAAGTGTCTAAGATACAACGCGCGTGCCTCTAAGTTGCACCATGCATGCTCCCCGATTGTGTTCGTACAGAGTCACAATAGCGATTTCCTAAGCAGTGTATTAATAATGTAGTAAACGTTCCGGTGCAGTGACTGGATGGTGACAGGAAGGTGACTATTCAGACGCTCGGTGATGGTCAGTCTTATGAGTGTGCAATGGGCGTGTCACAGGTATGTCTGTGGTGGTTGCATACACAGGGCCTGATTCAGTTGCGGATGCTAACATTGTAGCAGCTGCGATAGCACTATTATAGTAATGCAGTAGGAGGCATCACGCCACCTGCATGCATTACTGATCCGAGCTAGGTCCAAGGACACAGCATAGGATCATCTGTGATACCATCGGCCTGATGAGTGTCCATGAGGTCACGCAAGCCGGCCGCCGCAGATGCACAAAAGAGGCCAGGAAATATACGTCGGCCGATGGAGACCCCCAACAGTGGCGCCACGTCTCTGTTTTGGGAAACAGAGGCAGTCGCTACCCCCTCCCCAATCACTGACAGTCTGCTGCCAAACTCCATCCAACATCGCAGACCCTTACTGCACAAGCGCAGTACAGGTCTGGCACCATCGGGAATATGCATGGGACTGTTTATCTGCGTCCTTGCACATTCAGAGACACGGCTGTACACCGGGGGGAGGGGGTTATAGTGGTATCTGCGACCAGCAAAAGCCGCACACACGGACAACACTGTGTCCAACTCAGCATCAGGCCCTTGATGTTTTATTTTCTCTCATTGGTGACAAAGACTGAAGAATTTCTGATTTAATTATTTACTAATTAATAGTTGTGCTATAATACTGTAGCTTAAGTTGGAGACCCGGTAGGCACGTGCCCTGAACCACCTGCTGTCAGTGGAGCTCTGATGCTCATTACCTTCCTCCGCTCACCATCTAGCATGTCTATGTGACAGTCGTGCAGAGATGCACGTGAGAATGGTAGCTGTAGAGTGCTGTGTTAGCACATGCACATGACATCATGTGTTGACGTACATGCACTTGATGTCACGTGATGATGCATGAGCAGCCACTCATCTTCAATGTTGCTCCCAAATGCTGTGTAATCTCGCTACCTCTCCAGTTCCCCATGTTTCCCATTATCCCGACACACCCAGACCAGGGCAACCGAGAAGAGTCCCAAACTGTCCAATTACTTTATTTGGATTTAGTCGATGATTAATCAAAGTTCAAAAGTCATACTGTTGTCAAAAATGGCTATTTTCAATGACGGGAGGATGTTTTTGCTTCACCCTGTATATTAAGGAACTGACTCTGAGTTACAGGCATGTCTGTTTTGTGAGCCGCGCAGGATCCAAGGCTGAACATAAGCCGCTTAGAGTATCTACGGGTGAGTCAGAGCCCTAGGCATCTCAAACACATTTCCATGTGCGGCTGCGTTGAAGTTACTGGGCGGCAACTGGGCATTCACACATAGGCTGTGTCATGAGGGCATTTGATGGGCGTGGAAACAAATTTGTAGGCTTTTCAGAGGTGAGCGTAGGGTTGGGGCGCTGATAGTGATGGTGGATACTCTCACAAACGGTTGGATAGGGGAGATGCCACCAGGTAGATGCACGCAGCTCTGAATACAGGTGAAGATCCACATTTATTTCCATTTTTAATCATATGGGAAGACTCGCAGGAGTTCCCGCAGTGGCTGCAAGTCGCACCCTATTAAATAAGCCCCATCAAGTTTAACTCATCTATTATAGCAATAAGTGATGACAAAACTATCCTTATCAATAGGCAGATCCTTCTATATATGTATTTTGGATTTCAGTAATCCCCCTGTTCTGCTTCAAGATGAAAACAGGATTTACAAGCAACTGTGTAATTGCTAATTCTGGTTTATCAATATCTCACCTACGGGGGACATTTATCAGAGCCTGGAGAGAGATAAAGGGGTAGATGTATCAATCCTTGGCTACAGATAAAGTGGAGAGATAAGGTACCAACCAATAAGCTTCTATCATTTTTCAAACACAGGAGCTGATTAGTTGGTACTTTATTGCTTTCCAAGATTTGACAAATCTCCCCCCAAAACTTGACTTGACTAGTATCTGTGTGGGTTCTTGAAGGCATCCATAATAGCCCATCAATCTCATCTTGTCCTACAATCTATTTTGCTTAATTGTCTATTTTTTTGTGTGGTCAAATGCCTGAGGTACTAATTAATACAGCAAACGTAACCCAGTGCTTCCCTGTCACTACTATACACTGAAATGCTAATAGCGCCTAGGGTTAGCAGCGAGAACTATTGATCCCTGAACCCATTACATGAATTCCTACAGTTACATAACTTTCTTTAGCCTCATATATTTATCCAGCCACAAAAGATTGAATTTCATTGAAACAAACCAAACATATGGCCAATCTCTATTCTTTGCGCACATTGTGGCGTAACTAGCAGGGAAAAATATTTTGAAATAAATTTTATATCTTTTTAATTTGTATTTTTTATTTTATTAAGTGGAACTGAAAGTTCAAATATGGATTTCAGTTCCCATATGTAAGCAAAAGTCAGCCAGCCATCCTATGCATTTGCCCAGCTTCAAAAACTGGGTCTAGTCCTAACCGTTACTGCTCTATGTCAGTTTTGGCATTAACAGTTTTTTGTTGATAGAAAAAGTTATTTTGATAAATACGTCCCTCCATTCTGTCACACAGAGGAAATTTAAAGTTAATAGTCTGACACCAGTGTAACATTACTCAATATTTTTTTTACAAAAAAATAATTATTAGACAGTGTTTTACAGCTGTCTAATAAGTTTGTGAGGTTCATTCCGAAAAAAATTAAGAAACAATAATATCAAAGTATTTTGTTTTTTTAAATTAACAACAAATTGAGAAATACATAAGATGGTGACAGCTGGGTAAGCTAGACGCTGAGGGCCTCATTCACAACATTTGGAATCTCAGAATCAGCTCACCCCATGATACGTATGTCTCAGGCACGGTGCCATTAGTGAGCGCAGTGCACTTTATTAGGGTGTGCACCCAGGGAAATCTAGAAGGGTTTACTCTATGCTGAGGGGCTTGCCTTGCACCACCCAGGGACATGTTTAGTAATTATTTAATATCTTCAATCTCCCCTCTCGTTATCATGTCTTCCTGATCTCCCCCATATAATGTTTGAACCAATTACCTCCCATATCATATTTCCCATCAATCCTCTTAACTTCATCACCTCACTTACCTATAACTTATTAACACACTTGCTAGTGCCTCCAATTCATATTACTCTAAATTGTACGGGATGGTGTATTTTATTTCGCACTTGTACACCTCACTGCATTGAGTTGAGTCATTGACAATGATGTCTGACATCAGGGTGCACCTGAGCCTATCCTGGACCCTGTGTGTGCACACTTATGCCAGGTACTTATTGGGTGGCATGACCAAGGTGGGATTGTGAATAACTGAGGCCTCTGTACAGCAGCATGTCACTGAAGGGGGTGTGGCCTCCTAGGCATGCCAGGTACTCTGGGCCTGATTCAGAGCCGGACGCTATTTGCGCTCGCTCGTTCAGAAAAAGGGGCCGGCTATTTAAATTGAGCGCTCGCTCTTTGCGGTCTGTTGACGCCTCTATGTCTGAGCGAGCGAACGAAACATGCGCTCGCTATTTTGTAAAGACGCCACCTGGCCGCTCGCATCCTACGTCATCTCCGCTATTTATTTGATTAATCGAGTACATCGAAAGGCATCTGAACTGCTCGCAGTGCTTGTGGTTGGATTTTCCTACCGCAATCATGCGAACAGTTCAGGCTAAGAAACAACCAAGTGACGTGGTCGATGACGCTGCTTTGTTAATTATGCACACCCTTAAAATGCCCGTTTTGACCTTTTGGCACGCCTGCGTTCGGATCACCACTCCACGTTTTCAAGCACCTTCCCCTGTTACCACCCACAAACGCCTCATCCTGTCACTCAAATTAGCAGGCACTCGCTATTTTGCGAGCGCTCGATTTCCGACCGCAATGACTGGTTGGCGCATGCGCATTATGACCCATATGCATGCGCAGATGTGCGAACATCGCTCGGAGTGAACGAGTGGCCGCTTACGAGCGGCTCTGAATCAGGCCCATAGACCAGAAAGCTGTATTTAAAGCACTGGGTGTCCGGTCAAAAACAGTAACAGTAACCATGTTGACATCATTATGCCCACAACACAATGTTGACATGATTCAAACTGTCAACAGGCACCATGTTTACACCCTCAGAATGTCGACATGGTCACAATGTCGACCTCTGAAATGCCACCATGTGAAATTTCGACATTCTGAGGATGCCGATGGTTAGGTGCTGCTGGGAGAATTAGGCTTGGGCTGCGGGGGGAGATTAAGGTAAGGCTTCGGGGGAAGAGGAGTATGGTTATACACTATGGGGTAGGCTAGGAATTAGGGTTAGGGGATAAATACTTACCAGAATACCAGAATGTCAGAATACTGCTCCTCAGGCGCCTACTCCAGAACTGCTCCTCACGTGACCCAGAAGAAGACGCTGGAGCTACTGCCTGGAGAAGATAAGACACCACTAGACCATCAGGGACGGTTTGTCGACAGCTCATCATGTCGACATAATATCTGTGCAAACATGATGAATGTTGACAGGGTCAGGATACTGTCCACATGCTAAGCACATCGACATTCTCATGTCGACTTAATGACTGCCGACATGATAATTGACGGCAAATCATACCAAACCCAAAACGCTTTAGGAGCACCACATTTGTACACATTAGAAGGGTGTGTACTCTTTCCAATAAACGCCGGTCATGTGTCTGCAAAATAATTTATTTGTGTGGCGACCTGTCTACCAAAGGCCAGTGATGTGCTGCTTGTCAGGAGTTAGACAACCTACCACTTAATGTGCTGCCTATCTCAGTCATGCAGCGAATGGATTCTACCCATTACCTGATGCCACTATCAGACCATGTTGCCATTGCAGTGCTCAGTGGGCCTGATTCAGGCCCTCTCGCAAGCGCATAGCGCTCGCAAGTGGGTCGATGGTGGCCCAGTGCACTCGCTTATGGGCACTAGCTCCATGGCTCACTACAAAAGAGGCGGCTGTCGACACCTTGCCCCATTTTGTAGGCGTGGCCGGGCGTGGCCGGGGGGGTGGCTTCACAAATGGAGGCGCTCCCAAGCGAATGCCTGCCATTTGTGGGCGGCCCAACTGACATCACCAGTGATGTCAGTGAGAGCGCTTCCGGCTCTATTAGAGCCAGAAGCTCTCTGGAGCTTGCGGCCACGAGACCCTACCACAAGGGTCTCGTCGCAAGCCCGATGGTCGCAATGGTCTTGACCATCGCGACCATCATCCTGGCCACTCGCAATAGCTGTGGGTGGTCACCCACAGCTATGCGAGCGACCAGGAGATGGCAACTAAAAAAACCAGCGCCCGCCCTGATTCAGAACGAGCGCTCGCTTTTTGCGAGCACCTCTGAATCAGGCCCTGTGTACAGTAGGAAGACAAAGTAAATCCAACCCGAATCAATAGGTCAGAATCAGTAATAGGGGAAGCAACTGTGTTCCCTGGGACCCCAGCTACCACTCCAATATTCTCAGGGATGTTTAGATATCTCCCTCTTCGTGACTGTGAAACTCTGAGCCTGTAGCAATTATAGGAAGATTTGTTAAAATGAATCACTGTGTGGTCACAACCCGGTATGAAGCCCTAATATCTTCTAGAAAGCGCCTCTGCCCTACCATACGTTTACCAATGAATGCATCAATGACAAACCACCAGATTATAACAGCAATTGACGGTGCTCTACTATAATGATCCTATTTCATGTTTATTTAAATTTTTTGGCTTCTGTTTCTCAAAGGCTTGTAGTATGGGTTGTGTGCTGGCAGTGAAAATATATTCTAGGTTCCAGGCTAATTGGTATGAGACAGAAGTAAAGGGAATGATAAATAATTCAGTGTAGAAATGTTGAGCAACAAGATTGTCAGTGTGTGGCCAAAACCGGCTGTTAGTCTATCAGGTTGATCATCCGGATCTCACACAGGATGATAGCGAATCGCTTCCGATGTGCCTACCCCCGTATCTATAGGATAATGGTGTGGCTTTTTGATAGCTTTGGGACGATACATGCTGCCAAATTGGGCCAATTACTCCACATTGGGTCATGGTTTTTTGTTTGGTGATTTTGCCAAGAGATTTAAATCTGGTTTAGTTTTTTAAAAACACCAAAGTCCATTTTTGCAAACTCATACCCTATTGCATACCCTCCACATGTTAGCGAGCGATTAAACAAAAAGTTGGGTGGTCAATGAAGGACACTCCATTAACCGGAACATGCTCAATTACAGAGGGCGCAAGTAACAGGGGCGGATTAAAAGCCATGGGGCCCCGAATGCAGCCCCCTCTTATGCCTTCACATGACCAAAATAGAGTAGAGCAGTGCCCATGTGCCAATCTCCGGAGATGTGACACCCTGCGTCATTTTCCCGGTGATCACTTTACTGCAAATGCACGTGATTTTTTTGCGGCACAGTCAGAGGGGTAAGTATCATCTATGGATGCTGCACCCATAATAACTATGCCCATGGCAAGCAAATGAAATGTAAATGGAATACAAACGTTCGCAAACAAATGCTGGTGTGTACGGGGTCATTGGAAACAAATTGTCCCACTTCTAAATCCATTTATATGTTGTTTCGAGTTTTAAAAAACATTTGTTAAAAGTTTTAAAGGATTTTTAAATGAGTAGGAGGTCTAAGTATATCAAAGGTATTATCGTGTTTACATATGTCATAGTACAGTACAAAAATGAGCACAAGAACTATAACAAGCATATTACTGTTATGCCTATAAAGCCTTTTGGAAGTAACTTAATATTGAGCATTTGCTAGATCACATCCCTATATTCAACAATTTCAATTTCTCCATTCAGTGCCAGAGAATGAATTGTATTATCCCATAAAGACTCAACCTTCAACTCAAAAGTCACTCGCCACCGAAGAACAATTGAGAAATAACTCAAGAATCCTTGTATGTAAATGTATCACTACTTCCTTAGATGATAATCTATTAAGAGAAAGAGAATTTATGCTGAGGGTCTTATCCGAGGAAATATGTTACCACGTCAGTGCGCTCAGCCGAGTGGGAAACCACTTATTAGAGACGATTGTTATTTCTGGAACAGATTGACATCCCCGAGGCGAGAATGTATGTTTTCAAGAACACACATGTCACCGGAATGTGATATTACTTGAAGGCAAATATTCTTTAGCTGCCTCGATACATTAAATCTTTCAAAGCAAATTCATAGCTATCAGATCATTCAAACTCCACTTTCATATTGCATTGAAGTTTGATGTTGGTGTTGTTATTTTTCTTTAAAATAATAAAGCATGTCAATTATGGAGCAATTGTAAAGTCTCTGAAGGATAATCCTTTAATTACTTTGAGGGTCTTACCAAAGACCGGGGTCTGCTTTTTACATCAAGAAGGAAGGGATTAGAGTAACATGTTTTAGACATCACTTATAGTATATGTCATTGTTTTGATTTGAACAATTATTTATTTAGTGCAAGAAATAGGTTTTGCTGCTGCTACTGTGTAATAAAGTGTGCTTGATTGATCCAAATAATTACCCTCTCTGAATCATGAAAAACAACATTTATTATACATACAATGACAATAAAATAACATCATAAGATGTAACTCTCAAATGGGAATAATATCAACACAATGATACAGTTGTTGCAACAACTCTTGTAGCTGATAAAATTGTATCTATATGTTAATAGATCAACTTCCCATAGAAATCTTGGCTTGAGTCAATTTATAAGAAAAATAAAATTGTAACGCTGACCGCTTGTTACCACATTGAAAACTAGGGGTATCCTGAAAATATATTGATGTGTGCAGGCGTCTAGCTGGTACTTGTAGTACGCTGGAGCTCATTTATTGAAATGGGTATTTGTAAGGGTGCTGAATGATTCAAAAATATTTATTTGGCAGAGTTCCCACAGAACAGATGATGTGGAGTATCAACTCTTAATTGGAATGGCTGACCGACACCGCGGTCTATTGGTGGTCTCACGTCTCCGTCTATCAATAGACTGCTGTATGTCGGTGTCTGGCTGGTATCTATGGTGCGCCGGAGCTCACTTGTTGGAATACTGAGTGTATCCAAATAGTCCACCGGGGTGGTGCTCACATGGCAATAAAGTTTAAAGCAAAAGTCCTCCCAGGGCAGGTGAGACGAGTGGTGGCTGTAGTTCAAAGACAGATGACTGACTGACACCGACGTCAGGTAGCGGTCTCAAGTCTCCGTCAGTAAGGTAACCTTTGCATCACTGCTCCTCATCTTTGCTGCCAGCTAGTTATGCTCCAGTCCAAGTCAGAGCCCACGCTTCTCCGTGTATGCACAGGTACTCGCCGTGAGCAGCAATATGCACTTAGAGTTGTAGAGACACTGGCCCTGATTCAGAGCCGAACGCTCTGACCAGAGCGCTCGCTCTGAATCAGGGCCGTCCTATTTAAATTTGGAGCGGCCTTTTGTTACCACCCACAGCTTATGCGAGCGTCCATGATGATGGTTCGCGATGGTCAAGACCATCGCGACCATCGGGCTTGTGACGAGACCCTGTGGTAGGGTCTCGGTGACCGCAAGCCCTGGAGTGATTTAGGCTCTATCAGAGCCAAAATCACTCCCACTGACATCACTAGTGGGGAACGCCTCCGTCTGGCAGCCACGCCCCCGGCACGCCCACCAAAGGGGGCGTGCTGTCAATCACCATCGACAGCACGCCCCCTTTGGTGCAAGACCCGGAGCGACACATCCATTCCCAACTATAAATCAAATCTCACATTTCAAATCTGCCCCACCTGTAGTGCCACATGCAAACTGCTCCATTTTTTGATCCTAAGCCTGGTACACACGATCAGACGATATGTCGTCTGATCCAGCGGAGGACATATGTGGTGCATTGATGTGGCCGCTAAATGTAGAGCAGCCGCTGATTGGCTGGTGGCTCCGACTACTGACAGTTTCCACGTGGGATGTGTAGTCAGTAGCCGGGTAGCGATGTATGTGGTCACATATACATCACTACAGTCAGTTCTGGTCCGGGTGTCATTTTGTTATTTTGAGATGACCCCTGGATGCTATGGAGACCAGCACAAGGACTTAGGTGAGTATAGGATTTTTTTTACAGGTAACCCATTGGATTTCTACTTGGAGAAGTGGACTGAACATCTGGCAGCAGGTAAGTATGTGTGGTAGGTATGTAATACATTTTTACTTACTATGGTGTGTGCGTCTTGTGATTTTTAACAATTTTTTTTACAGCGGGGGTACAGGTGCCGGTCATCTGCTGGCAGTTGTAGTTCCACAAGTGGCACAGGTCAGGCACGCAGGCACCTGTAGTTCCATTGTAAAATACAATAGTTTAATCCTATTTTCAACACTATTACCAGTGCCCAGGGGTGTGGGGAAAAGCTCTGGGCTTCAGCTTAAGCGTGGGTTGCTTGGGAGAGGAAGGACCCCTTTATTGGGGGGTCCCCACCTCCCCTGAGTTCCCCAGCTTGGGGTGATAATGCTTTGGCTGGGGAGACCCGATGAAAGGTCCCCTGGCTGTGGCATTACACCTCGGATGGGTTTGAGTCTAGTGCTGGTTTTAAAAATAGGAGGAATCCTACATAATTTTTTCCCCCTATTTCTAAAACCAGGACTGGCTCAGCAGCCCAGTGCTGGTTCCTAAAATATGAGGGAACCCTACTCGTTTCCCCCCCCGTATTTTTAGGTCCCAGGACTTATGTTATATTACATGCTAACTGGAATTCCCAGCATTGCCTGGGTTAAAAACTAGACCCTGAAGTACGCCTGCAGCCTTTATTTGTTTACATTGTCGTTGCCTACATGCTTGCAAACAGTGGCGTAACTACTGTGGGTGCAAGGGGTGCAGCTGCTATGGTGCCCGAGCTACCTCTGTGGCCCGTCACTCCCCCTGCACCCAGTCACACACACAAGGTGGGCCAATCCAGTCATGGCAGTTGAGGGGGGCCCCGTTGTTGATTTGGTGCTGACCTGCCAGCTGAATCCAGCTGGTGTACTGGCAGACAGTTATGGAGAGACAGCACCGCCGGTTGCGAGTCAATCAGCGCTCGCGGACTGGCAGCCAATCAACAGTGGTGGCACTTAATTGACCGCCAGTCCACGAGCTCTGATTGGCTCTCGACCGGCGCCAGATTTATGTTGCACCGGCACTGTCTGTCCAGGACTTCCGCTGCATACCGGTGAGCCAACTGTAATTAGCTTGTGGCCTGGCCCGAAATCCACACCTGCTGGCTGCTGATGGCACACAGGAGGAGGTAAGAAGCTGCTGCAGGGACATGGGGAGGTGAGTTGCTGGAAGAGGCATAATGTGTAAGGGACACCATTATTGTATGTAATAATGTGTTATATGGGGCACTACTGCTACGTGGCATAATCTGTAAAGGGCATTACTGTGAGGTATAATGTGTAAGGGGCATTACTGTGTGTCATAATGTAAAAGGCACACTACAACTGCATTGCATAATGTGTATAAGGGGTACTACTGTGTGGCATAACCTGAAAGGGCTCTGTGTGGGGGCAAATGTATGGGTTTTTTTTAACCCCTAGAGGGGGCCTTATAAGATTTTGCTATATGGCCCACAAATATATAGTTAAGCTCATGAATGCAAACACAGAAGTTCTGGATTTAATATGATCTTGCATGAGTCATCAAGTTTGCATAGACTGAGGTTAAAATTATACTTTTGTAGCTTTCTCACAGGTTTTTGGCAGACTGACAATTTCCACTGGAGCTGACCATGGAACCTGTGTAATTTAAGAGTGTCCCCAATTTTAGCAATTGTGTGACAGTGTGTGGCCCTGATGAAGTTCAATCCTAGGTAAAAACCTAATCCTGGTGAAACTACACCACCCTGCCAAGTTTGGTGGGGCTAGGTCCAAAACTCTGGCCATGCATAAAGGACAAATAGACGGACAGACAGACATGTTTTCTTGCTTATTATATAGCTATTTATCCATTCATAATAATGATAAACAATAATCATCATCATCATTTGTATCTCTACCAGCTTCAAAAGCATGATAAACACGTACAGTACTACTTTGTGTTCTGTTCCACTTTAAAAAGCCAGAAGTTTATTATACAGGAACTGAATGCTAAGAAAAAAAATGTGTTTTTATAGTTTTTTGTTTTAACCACTGTTTTTGTTGTGTAGCTGCAGTCATCTCATGTCTATTAGCTCGTAGATTATTTTCCTATTTAGGTGCCAGCTTTGTTTTGCAACTTTTAAGCCCTGTGCTCAATTCCCATTATAGAAACTAATTTGTAAATATACAATTTTCTTTTAGCTTTTTATCTCACATCCTGTACTGAGAAATGTTGCTTTTTTTATTACTAAACTAGCTGTTGCCTGTGGCTTTGCCAACTATTAACATCTAACTATCTAACAGCTCTAGAGTCCTTGATGGCTATAATGGTCCAGTGTGTTGTTTTTCTCTCTCCCTTACACCTGTTTTCAATTAGAGATGTGCGCGGACCCCCGTGTGGTTGGTTTTGGATTTGGTTTTGTTTTGTTTTTAAATCCAAGTTCCGACCCGGCAACAGTTCTGAACCAGGACTCGGTTTGAACTGGGTCACAAAAGTGAATCCTTCAACAGTGTGCATGTGCTTGGGGGAGAGGGGGGAATGATGTATTTGAGCACCATGTCCCCACGTTCATCAGACTTGTATGCCTCCTCTGAAATTCTCCCGGAGGGGGCTCTGTTAATGGCTCTGTTAATGGCACAAGTGTGGTCTAGACATTGCAAGGGTCCAGATGAGTGGCAAGATGAGCTGGTAAATAGTGCATAAAGACAAAGGTGTGAAACAATGTCAACCGTTTATACTGGCTGTGGGGTGTGGACAGGTAATGCCTAGCACAACATGACTTCAAGTTCAGCATATAATATAACACATTTGAGGAAACAGATATGAACAAAGGACTCGTGATGGCAAATAATAAGGATTTTAAACGTACTTTAACCCAATACAATTGACAGTGATGGCCAACCCTGTCCTCATGGACCTCTGAAGGTTCACGTTTTCCAGACCACCTAGCTTGTGCACAAGTGTATTCATTAGTAAAGCAGCTCATAGACCAATTGGTCGATTATCCGATTCCCAATCTCCGATGATCAGCAAAACCCAACATGTTAGAAATCCTCGATTTGCCGATTCCGATCATTTATTGGTCGGAATCAGTGAATCAAGGATTTCCAACATTTTTTACAAAATCACTGGCAAATTGCAGAATCGGCATTGATTGATTGTTGATGTAAGGGCCCCTTAACTGTCACATTTTAAAAAATGTGCAGCACCATTGCTAATGCTGGGCATACATTATGCAATTATTGGCCCGATTTGCAGATTATCAATGGATCCAATGTTTAATGTTACAGACCTGTGTAACACAGCAGTTGTTCAACATCGCATCATTGATAAACATTAGTAATATCAAAGTAGCATTTTATGTATTATTATTATTTTTTGTTTGTTTGTGTGAATGCCCACGATCAATAGACGATTATCGGATGGTTAAATAACAAAAAAGATAATGAAAGGCTAAAGAGTGAGTTGTCTATTACCAGTGATTACCTTCTTAAAGGATTGTTCAGAATGATGTAATGAGAAAAAGAGAATACCACATATTAATTTCATGTCAAAGGCTAAAAGGCCAGCCACCTTCATGATGCTACCAAGGTATTTACATTACAAGCTTTAGGGCTGAATCCATATTCGATTGGAATTTATATTGTATCTGTCTGAAGGGCATATGAGCTTATGGAGGGCAGTAGGCAGCCTGGGAACTCTGTAAAGGTTGACCTGCGGTACTTAACAAAATAATGTGTATTGTAATTATCATTTGGAATTCTGATTCTTTTTTTCTTTTTTTTCAACAACTTGAGTCTGTCACATTGGGGTGATTTCAATTCAACGGAAATTGAATAGCGCCGGGAGGGAGCTTCTGGAACTATTCAATTCAACACGCTATTATGTCGGAGAATGCCGGTTCTTGCGACTTAACATTGGTGTTTAGGCGCAGGAACCGGCATTCTCTGACTAAAGTACCGGGCGCGGCTGTTAGTGCCTCGCTAAGCAGGAAAACAGCTGTGCGCCTGGCACTTTTGGCAGATTTCTCCTCGCATCCCCATGGGGGTGCGAGAAGAAATCCCTAGCCCGCCCAAACACCTTGTTGAATTGAATAGCTCCCTCCCGCAGCTATCCAACATCGCGTTGAATTGAATTCCCCCGAATGCATATAGATGCCATGCCCTGAACATATCATGGTGCACGCAGACCCCCCCCAGTGGATAATACCTCCGTAACGCAAATGAAAGCATTGGTTTGTGGAAAAGTTGGAAAGATCTCTAGAGGAACACTGCGCTAAAGTGTAAACACTTGTCAATCTTTTTTTTTTCTAGTTTTGCACCTAAAATACTGCTTGGTTTAGCCTAATTCATGGCCAAGACTGATCAGGCGTGTGAGAGGACACAAAAAGGGTCCAACTAGAAGTATAGAATGAGATCTGAAGACCAATGGATCATTTGTGGAGCGTAAGTGGCTTGCAGGGAGACATGGAACACCCATATAAACTAAAAGCACCTTTTCCGCCCCTTTATCTCAGAGCAGTAATCTTGATCTATAAGATCTTGTTTCTGAAGCGCTCTGTAGAATGCGGTGCACTGTGCTTTGAAAAGCATTTATACATGGAGATGTTTGTTTCTTTTAAATAAATAATAATAATAAAAATAATAATAATAATAATAATAATAATAATAATAATAGTGTTTGTCCCTCTCCTCGGTGTGTCAGCAACCCTAGCACTCAAAGCAAGGCTGGTAGCAGCAAAATTAGGGTGCCCCCAAGTCAACTGATTTTGTTTAATTACAAATTTGCTCTGTGCGCTAAAACTGCACAATTCATCCCAATAATATATTGCTTATGTGAAAAATAAAAGTTCAAAAAGTACAACGTAAAAGTGTATTTGAAGATGGCATGATATGTCGAAACTGTTATGGCAGTACATATGGGCATAGGAAACCACACGTCAGTGGTGGCTCCAGAGGTGGGGCTGCAGCGCAGTCCAAAATTCAAATAGGGGAGCCACACCAACTGCCACCCCAAATGCTGCCAAACATCGCCGGCCAGGACTCGCTGGCAGTTGGTGTAGCTCCTCTACTTGAAGTTTGGATTGGTGCTGCAGCCTCACCTTTGGAGCCACCACTACTACGCTAAGAGGGAGGAGGTCTGTGACACTTGTTATTTCAGTCTCTGAGAAGTCTATGTGTTGTGGTAGTCTGACAAATGAAAAAACACGCTAGTGCTGAAAATGGTAAAAATATATGGAATAAATAAAATATTTAAAAATACATAGTGTAACATATTTCCTCTCCTTTTGGAGTGTGGTCTCCTATTAGTATTTAGCACATGTACCTACTTTCAGCTTTGTAAGAGTATAAACTGTGTTAGTTACATATACTGTATACTTCATATCCAGATATTATTATGACCATTTAGCCAGAAATACTTCATCTTATTTGCTACATTAATTTTTTTTCCATTGTATGTCCTTTGCGATCTCTTAACCTTTCCCAGCCTTTATACCTACTTATTCAACCTGCATCCCTCCTTTACCCCACTGGAGGTACTGTAGGATCACAACCATACTTGCCGTCATTGGCAAGTCCCTCTCCGGGAGAGGGAGTGTCAAGTGGGCGGGTTGGGGAAGTGGTGCAGGAAATCAGATCCTAACAACATTTGGATGGGATTTTCAGCAAGACGTTGCAAGTGGGGGATGATAAGACGATTCATAAAGAAATGCATCATGAGGCCTATTGCCCCACCACTTTATTTGGAAAGCACTGGGATGCAGGAGACTTGTTCACTTTCCCAGGGGCCGGGAGACTGTCCCCAAAATTGCGGAGTCTCCCGGAGATTCTGGGTGAGTGATCAAGTATGGGCACAAAGCAAAGGGCTTGATGCTGAGTTGAACACAAATTAGAAGTACAGACTACAGACGTCATGTCCTCATATATTGTTGCTCAAGTCACGGCAAATAGCCCCTCTCGGCTAGAAAAACTACTATGCAACGGTTGTGGCTTTTTTCTCATGCCAAGTTCTGTCGTTGTTCCTCTGTGACTTTGTATATATTTAATAAAGGTCGATTTTGGCTTTTTGGTGTATTTGTAGGTGATTTTCAATTTGGGGATTAACTAAAGGCAAATCGACTATAAAATTGATTATGAAACCGAAATCCAGACCAAAATCGACCAATTATTCTTTTAAACTACTAGTGTTCTCAGTGCACCCCTGAAACTGCTCTTCTTCCTCTTTTGTACTGATTTGGAATGTTCGTTCTGAGTTGGGGGTAGCACCTCTTGTAACAAAACTGATTCTGTGCCTGAGAGTTACAGAAAAATATATAGAAACCAAAGCATAATGTAGTAATACCCTTATACTGGTGCGAGATTATTTTTGCTTGTGATTATCACAGATTTTATGTGTGTTTGCTCGAAAACAGGTCATTTTTCGTGTGCAAAAAAAGGGCTCTAATTGAATTGCCAGAGCTAAAAAACAGGGAAAAAGTCCAGTTTTTTGCCCCTGAAAAACTATCGGGGCTAATTGAATTCCTCCTAAAAACTATGCTTTAAAACTAATACAAAACTTAAACACACACACTCCCTAGGCATATATACAAAAACACTAACAAAGACTAAATAGAAAAATTAGACAAGACAAAAAATAAGACAAACTTCAAAATAACAATACAGAAATTGACAGGATAAAACTCTCATAAATCACATTTTAGGCACGTATATGTAATCCCCACTCCCTGCTAAATGCTTCTCCCATCTCTCTCTCCACAAGACTCCCTTTCAATTTGCTTGGGTGTGTGGAAGCCTTTTTATAATGAGTATCTCTGGCTTACAGTGCATGTGGTATGTTTTGCCCAACTTAATACATAAGGAAGAGTTTGTCGATTTTGTAGGTGATTCTGTCGGTGATTTTGCAGGTGATTTTAAAGTGCACATTTCAAATCGACCATTTTTACACTCTTGAAAATAGACCCACATTGCATTTGATTTTGAAATCAGTTTAAAAATCGAATGCTAGTAAATTAGAGATTTGGCCAGTGATTTATACAGTCAATATTGAGTCGATTTCAGGCCCTGATTCAGAGCCGGACGCTCTGACAGATCTCGCTCTGAATCAGGGCCATCCTTCCTGATTTTAGAGCGGCCTCCTGGCCGCTTGCATAGCTGTGGATGACCACCCACAGCTATAGCGAGCGGCCATGATGATAGTCGCGATGGTCTTGACCATCGGGCTTGCGACGAGACCCTTGTGGTAGGGTCTCGTCTGCCACAAGCCCTGGAGTGCTTTCGGCTCTATCAGAGCCGAAAGCACTCCCACTGACATCACTTGTGATGTCAGTGGGGCCGGCCCCAGACGGTAGGCGTTCCAATGGGAACGCCTCTGTCTGGCCAGCCACGCCCCCGGCACGCCCATCAAAGGGGGCGTGCTGTCACTCAATATTGACAGCATGCCCCCTTTGTAGCGAGACCCATAGCGACAGCTTACCCGTCGCTATTCGGGTCTCGCGCATGCGCACGATGGAGCCGGTTTCGTCATGCGCATGTGCACTGGCCCAACATCGACCCTCTTGCGAGCGCTTAGAGCTCACGAGCGGGTCTGAATCAGGCCCTCAGTCATTAAAATCGACATAAAAATCAACTCAAAAAATCGACCTTTAGTATGTGGTGTAAAAAGACACATATGCTCCTGCAATTGCTGCATGTAAATAAAGGTGTATTTATCGGAATGGGTATGTAATACTGACAGTCAGGATGCCTCCTGTCAAAATACCAACAGCAGCATCCCAATGGTCAATATCCTGACAGGGTTCGGGCCTGTATACTGACCCTCCCCCCTACTCCCCCTAACCCTCCCTTCTTGTAGCCTAACCCTCCCCAGCCCGCACCATAACCCTCCCCATTAGTGCCTAACCCCCCCAGTGGTGCCTAACCCTAACCCTCCCCCCTAGGGGTGCCTAACCCTAGCCTATCTTTAGTCCAATGTCGGGCTTCACCTGTCAGGATTTAGATCGGCGGCATCCTGGCCGCCTGTCTGCTAACTACATCCCGTATTTATCAATCCATATGTAGACATGTACACATATTTGCAGTCCACCCAATTTGCTAGCCGTCATCATCATCAGTGCTGACTTACACCAGTCCATATTTGGTGCAAAAACTCTAGGTCTAGGTCCGCATTTGAGGCAACACGCCTACACTGAAATTTGACAACATCAGAATGCCCTGTTACAAGCTAGGTACAGGCACTAGTGGAGATACAAATTAAATGCATACCCCCAGTTGCGGGTGTCAGTTTTTACTGGGGGGCTAAAATCTGTCACAGCATGCAACTACGACTCTCCATCTCCGGCACTCGGACATAGCCAGTTCGAATCATGCTTATTGTGAAAACATGGAAGGGACATTCTGCAAACTGGCCTACATTTAACTCAGCATCAGCACCAATACAAGAAAATAACACTGGGGCTAGAAAGATGTGGGTAACAGAAACAAGTTTGCAGGGAATAGAGTGCACCCAAGAAGATTTTGTCATCAACAGGGCAGAAATTCCCAGGCAATAATACACTTTAGTGGAGCGAGCTGCATAAAAACAGATGCAACTGCTCGAACAAGATACATTGTTTCCATGCCTTTGCCTGTCATAAATGACTCTTTGTGTGACTAGTTTTTATTGGCCTATTTACATCACATCGAACAGTAAAAACTAATGGGCAGCGCAACAAAAATACATTTGGATTAAAACAAATCCACAAGTCAGTAAACAAATCTCTTTAATCAAAAAGAAAATATTCCTAAATATTTTCATTATTCACAATGCTTTTTATTTAATGGAAACATGCTTTCAAAATTGCAAACATGCACAAAAAGTCATAAAAAAAAGCAACAAGTTATGAAACGGAAAAACCACCCTAAAATGTAAACCATGCAATAAAAGTACAGCAGGAGGGGAATTAGTATCGAGGGGTAGGGGTGGGGGGTTGGGATGAGGGGGACCAAGGAAATACCTTGCAAACACGAAAGAGGAAAAAGGAAAAAAGTAACAAACACATCAAGAGACTAATAAACTAGCTTAGCCAGTCTAGCCTAGTGTTGTTAGAAAGCAGGAACACATCAACTATAATACTTTTCATTAGTAGCAAGCAAACACTCCCACAGTGCATTAATAATTATTACAGGAATGCATACAGATATACCAGAACTATAACAAAGTAGACAAATGGTTGCCTGCTGATTTGTGTTGCATGTTTCATCATTGTATGAATGAAGACAGAGATTTATTTTTTTTTTTTAACTTTGAGGGGTAAATGCATTAAACATTTGAGAGAGATAAAGTGGAGAATTTGCCCATAGCAACCAATCAGCTTCTAACTGTCATTTTATAGACTGTGCTACATAAATAACAGCTAGAAGCGCATTAGTTGCTATGTTAACTCCTCCACTTCACCACTATCGAAGGTTTGATACATCTCCCCCTGAATCTTTTAATTGCAAATTACTGTAGAGGGTATACTACTGTATTTGCTATAATATACAAATTATTAATTGGAACAAAGCAAGTTTATTGTATGAACTCTTCCTCGTATTCAGATGTTTATGTAGGAATGTTACGCAATGTGCCATGGAACATGGGAAAATTCTAAGACACAAGTAATATAATTTGTGTAGTACAAATATGTTTGATGACATCACTACTCACCAAGTGTTTGTCTGTATTTCTACATATAGTGAACAGGGGCACTGACGAGGGTTAGGGGGGAGACAGTTAAAATGAGTACTGATTATCCAGGTTGAGGTGAGTACTGATTACTGGGGTTTGTTGTAGGGGCCAGAGTCAGCTGTTGTATTTTTTTCATTTTGTTTCAGAAGGTACGTTACCTCGTCTAACGGATTTGTCCATTCCCCAATAACATGGCCCTGTTCAGCTCTACCATAAAAAGTTAATTTAATTTGTTGCTTATTTTGTATTTATTTTAAGTAGGGGAGAAAGGAGGGTGTTCAGAGACAGGACAGTGATAAGATTTAAGTAAACTAAATCTTAAGAAAGAGAGGAGGTGAGATGCCAGGGGTCAGAGAACAAGGTACCATGATAAGGGGTGGGTGCCAGGGGACAGATCCCAGGAATAGAGTGTCAGGGGAGATGGATCTATTATTCCCCACCCTGCTACTTTATGTATGATTATGCTTCTCTGTTTCAGGAGGAAGCATAATTGTTTCACAACATTATTGTTAAACTACTAACTTCAGTAGTATAGAAGCCTAGGGGGTGCTGCAGCCTGTTTGGGGATGTCCACTGGGTTTTCCCATCAATTACTAATAGCACCACAATTAGCAGCGATAATGAACCTGGGAGGGAATGTAATGAAGAGCTATTTTGGTGGTAAGTTCAGACTTGTCGCAAAATTGCTTGCAAATTTGGCCTCCAAACAGCTGTATTTAAGACCCTGTGGTTTGGAGGGTTAAAATGCAAATCGCTGGCAATGTGTAGCGGGTTTTGAAAGCCCATAATCACAAGGGATTTGATTAAAAAACTTGCAGAAAATGGCTCTGGCCAGCGACATGCACTTTGGGCCAGGATGTTAAACATATATATTTAGTAGTCACTAATTAATACTTAGCAAAGAGCCAAAACAATGAATAAATATATTTCTGGGACACAATTATTAAATTAATGTATTATTTGGGACATATTATTTTTATTATTATTATTAATAATAATAATAATAATAATTCTTAAAAATAACATTTGAATTGAATATGATAAGGGGTCAATATTATTTTAAACTACATAATGTGGCCAATACTATTTTTGGTTATTAAAGTCAATTTAATGATGGATGCATCTTACCTCAGGCATGTGCATGCTGGCACTTGTAGTGCCACAAATTTGCAAGAAAAATTGATCCCTCTATCATTAATCTATTAAGATGGTCCTAATTTACATAAACCCCCCCAGATATTTAATTGTAAATAATATTGGGCCCCTTAATTTTATTTAATATTACATTGTCCATTTAAGTTAAATGTACTTTTTTTTAAAGTATTTACAATTAATTGTCCCTCCCATGACAAATTTATTAATTAATTGTGCTTCTTAAAAATATGAATTCAATGTTTGGGTCCCGAAAATTAAGTGTAAATGAGTGACATTTTAATAATTATGTTTATTGTTTAATGTGACTGTTTATTATATTCTGCCCTTACAGGTAGCTTCTGTCCATTTTCCATCAATTTTGTTTTTAATACACCTGGCAGTTTTTAATTTGCTGAAAAATCTCCAAAAAACAAAGATTTGAGCAAGTCGCACTCCATTAAGCTTAATCCAGAAAGTCAATAAGCAACTCCTATTAGGGAGATGCGCCTTTGGTTAGTATGTAAGCAGTGGGAGGTGTGGGTCTTGCAAAATAGGCAATTTTGCAACAGTCAGTAAAATAATACATGTCAATTAATTGAAAAATTTTAAATTTAATTTAAAAACTTACATGGTTCTGACACATTTGTGTTTTTGTTTTATTGTGTATGGTTCTGACACTACCAGGATGATCCCAATTAGAAGGGTCTACACCTTTGTCTCAACAGTCAGAATATTGTGAGATATAATCCATTCACAGCCGCTCCACCCAGCAGACCAGCAGTGTAGTGTGCTGTGTGCTCCTACCATTGTTACATATATCAATGCATGGGAGTTTGCATGAGAGAGGGTATTGGTTGGTCTAGCACTTCAGAAGCAGCCAACACAGTTACAGTATGCCCTATGTCATGTGCGCATACATTACTTCATTAGTGCTTAAAATAAAATCTTATTCTAATGCTAACTTCAATTTTAGTACAAAGCATATTCACCCCAGAAATACCCAGATTACACTTTGCAAGACGAAGATAGCATAGGGCATAGTTTGAGGAGGGAATAAATGCTCACCATGAACAATATTACAAATATTAGAGTTAAGGAGTAATCATATTACTTTTCTGTCCTTGCACTGTAACTCCCCGAGAACTCACTCAATAGTACATAATATATTTTGTATACCTGTTCTAATGAATAGAAGACATTTTCTGTATTTTCTTTGACTACATACAGTAAATTACCATGGTAAAAAAACATAGTTTGTTTTTGTTTGGTTTTCCCTATTAATAAACATTAAGTCACCCATTTGTTTTATTATTCCCTTTTGTTAACTTAACTTAATCCTAAACCTAGAAATAAACACACTGACACATGTATATGGAATTCAAAGAGGTCACAGCCAGAATTTATTGATCAAATTGAAATTCTAGAATAGGTGGCAAGAAGAAAGCAGTGCTCCAAGGCCACAGCCCAGTGGATATCAATACAAATAAAAAGGGGCGGATCCCCGCCCTGCACAGACTGACCTGGGGCAGTACCATCCTTCCCTAATTGGCACAGCATTGGTCCCTCCCTTGGAACAATGACCATGTCCCCCCTTTAGGCGGTGACAAACTGGCCGCTCTCAAAGGAAGAATGCTACCACAGGCACTCCTGCGCTAATAATAGGCCGCCCATGAGCACTGCTTCCCGCCAAAGCCCGGTTCGCAGAACCAGGCCCACCACCAAAACTGTGACCTTCTTAATGAAATTAAAACTGCAGAGGTCATCGGTCAACCGCTCTAGCCGCGCGCTCGTGAGATGTACCCCGTCGGGCCTATGCAAGCTCTCTGCCCCGTGACATAAACTTGGGTATTGTATGACGCGTCCACCAAACGCTAAATGACAAGCGTGGAATGGCCATATCTGTTCAATACCCACGAACGCGACCAAATCATTGCCTCCCAAGTCTGGCCCCAAACTTCTCCTCTGCTGCCCATGGGGCATCTAGCAGGCACTTACAGTGCATTTCTCGTAATCCTAAGCAATGCCACTTACGCACTCACAACCAAAATTGGGCATGTAACTCCAAAGGGTGCTGGCTAGCCCAGTAAATATAGGAATTTTCCCACACCCGACAGTTAGCACAACCCTGTCCGAAAGTTCACCTATACAGAATTGGCATTTATACAGACAGATATTGGTATTTAATACAAACAGAAATTGCTATGTATAATAACAACAATAATCTAACCACAAGGAAAGGGAAACAAATAGTTGGGTGACCCATCTGAAGATGAAAAACAGCAAAACCTCCTTGAGGGCAAAAGCTGAAAATCTTTCCGAATCCCTAGCGGCAGTAGGCATAAGGCCCCTGGGTTTCCCAACAAACTCGCAAGGAGCGCAACTACTTAATGCTACTTGTTTTAAATACGACTTCCACCTCCCTAGCTATAATATAATTCTGAAACACCCTCGTAAACTATGACCTGGACAAAAGGGAGTTAGATTAACATGGATAACCACTGCCCGCCACCTGGAGGGCAAACCCTATTAAAGTACCCCAAAGAGCAACTGGCCAAATCACTGGATCTGCATGCATCTGAATAGAAATCCCTCGCTCCCTGCCAGTTAATCTGTCTTAGACCCATCTATTCAGCACAAGCTCAATACCGGTTTGATAACCACCTTATTTTAACATTAAACCTGATAGCGCAGAAATCTTAGTAGCAGCAACTAGCTCACCCACTCTAAAAGCCCTAAAGTAAGCTAATGAAAATGCTAACCAAAAAGGGGGGGGGGGAAGGCGCCTAGCACTTGACCGAAGCCACTCCTTTACTGGCCCAATCAAATCCTGTAATAGGGCTGCGTTGATGGGGCTCCGCGCAACGCCTTTGTTAGGACGCTCCCTTGCCCACCCTATTAAATGCCTTTGTTAATACTCTCTTGCCCACCCTATTAAATGCCTTGTTTAATACAAATAATTTGTCAGGATCCGCCAAACGTGCAACTTGGAAAATTATACTGGGTAACGCTGGAGACAAGCCGCCTTGGAACGACCCCTGTCATAGCAGCTACAGACAAACTCTGCCATACAATCATTAACCATCTGAAACCGCCCGCTCTTGGAAGCTAAACACCTTGCCAATCGCACAAAACTAGCGTGTAGGTCTTAATGTACTTGGTGCCCATGACTTCCGTGCTAGTCCCTGGATGCCGGCGTGACAATCCGCCAGGCATGGAAGGGGAAGGAGAAACCATGTAAATTAGCAGGAGGCGCGAGCGAATGAAACATGTCCTACTGAACGATATAAGATGTCCACTATCTTGGTAGCAACGCCCGAAACATGCCGTGCCCTAAACTCAATATTCCTTAAACACATAGATGCCTAACCACTGCGAGGCCTTCTTATACCACACCTAAGTTATCACCAAACAGGATTTGCCTAATGCAAGGCTTGCTGGACCGCAGTTCGACCGCCACTACAATTGAAAAATTCTCAAGAATAAGGATGTTCCTGTCTAGGCCCTGAACCCCACAGGAAACCGGCCAAGGCTCCGTGCCACACTCCCCTTCAAATGCACCACTTAATGAACAGGATGCATACGTAACGGTCTAAGTTCGGACTTGGCTACGGGTGACGTGTGCAGAACTGTACTCCGTTGAATTTGCGCATAAAAAACAAACAAATGCGCAGCATGTCCACTCCGCTCCAGAGGGACACATATGAGGTGACGAGGCTTCCTAACCCCTGCTGTGGCTCCTTCTAGCCGTCTACTGAAAAACCGACCCCTATGTATGACTCTAAATGCCAAACTGAGGGGGCCCGATAGTGACTGCAACTGTACTAGCGAAACTTTTTTTTTTTTTGCCAAAATGAAATGCTTCTAGCAACTCCCCAAAACGCCACGCCTTCGCCATAGGCAAGCGGCATAATCCTATCAAGGTATCGATTTCTATCCGCAAATAAGATAATGCGCATAACTGAACCTTCTTACCTGTCACAAGCCATCGGGGCTCCCATAACGACTAAACTAAGGAAATTAATTGAATACTGGCAAACTCTGGTATCTACTAGCCCCATAACATGAAAACATCCAGGTAGCGGGACACCACAGTATGTCCCAATACCCGCATGGACAACTACTGCAAAAAGTAACTAAAACGTTCAACTAAAGTACACGAAATGAAAAAGCCAATCGGCCGCCATGTATAAACAGTCATCTTAACCACAAGGCCATAAGGGCTTTCCCTCTGTGTAACGTAATTGAGCCCTGCAACTCCAAACCCCAAATATTTAAAGGACTCGGGGTGAAATGGGCAGCAGTCAAAAAGCAGATGCGATATCTGCCTTAGCTAGTAGAGCCCTCCCCCCGTTTGTTAAATGGCGCAGTGATCTGACAGATATTTTGTGTGATTGCCGAACCCTTCCATTTATGTAAGAGACTCTGTAACAACCCCAATTTACCCAATTCCTTCTACGACACCCCCTTGAAGGCGGTGCACCTAAACCGTACCAAAAGTGGGTGGAGCAAAAGGGGCCACGCATGGGCCCCCACCCGACTTCCGCTTTCAGATTCCTCTCAGAAACCACGGATATTCCTGTGTCAAAGATAAATGCAAACCCACGCCAAAAACCCCCAAATGAATCAATGACGGTGCTTTTCTGAACACCTCTGCGCTGCTGCTGCAATATTCTCCTTTACCCTGTGCGGCAGACCAACGCGCACACCTTGGCTGGATGAATGCTCCCACAGAGCATGCAGATATGACTGTATCCACAGCCTGCCCCATATGACCCTGCGTGTTATTACACGCGTAGCACTACCAGCGGCTGATGCCCACAGATCTGGGCAGGCCAGAAAGGGCTGCTTCCGACCAACCGAGGATTCCGCAGGCAAGCTAGGCAGTTGGTCGAGCAAACCAAACCTCAACATCCTTGAAACCTAAAAGAAAACACTGCCTGTCCCTCCTGTTGTGTCTGGACTCAAGGTAGCACGCCGCGAAAAACATAACATACCCGAAGGCCCCCGCCATTACTCCTGCTGACTTAGCCTGAACTAAACCTACGTGCGTCAGCCGTAATCACAAACATATCCACAAATTTACTCTTCACTAACCGCTCCCTACTTTAAAACTTTAAATCTTTAAGGATAGCCGTATTCGCTCAGTGAACCATAACCCGCGCTTCATCCGGTACCTCAATTGCTGACACTGTGTTAAATCTCTAAGGGCACCCTTGCTACCCATTAAATTTGCACTAAGTAACGCCTAAGCTTGCGCGGATTTACAAATGAACTGGAAGAATCGCTAGAATCATCAGTGGAAGGGGAATGTGTGCTGCGCAAATGGGTTAACACTAGGGATGTGCGCCGGACCATTTTTGCCGGATTTGGATTTGGATTTGGTTCTAATTCGTCGTCCGGCTTTGGATTTGGATTTGGATTTGCCAAACTGCGGTGACTGGCTTTGGATTTGGATTTGGATTTGGATTTTTTTACAAAAATTGACAAAAAAAGCTAAAATCACATAAATTGGTCTTTTTTTTCTTCCTAGAGTATTATTAACCTCAATAACATTAATTTCCAGTCAATTTAGACCATATCACAGCTTATAATATTGTTTTCAATATTATTGGCCAAAGGTTGCAGTGAGCTGACTGGTTACTAAGCGACAAAGCAGCGGCACAACGACACAGACACCACAGTATAAAGCACATCTATGACACATTGCCACACAGCAGTGGCAGAAATGAAAAGTAGTGCACCCACCCAGTGGGGTACGGCCAGCAGAGTCACAGTACTTGTTTACAAAGTGGGCTACGGCCCTAGGAGTCACAGTGCACAATCTTATTAGCATTACACCGCACATAGGGCCTGATTCACATTACACCATAAAGTAGTGTCTCTTATTTATGTTACGACACACAGTAGTGCCCCTTTTACACAATGCCCACAGTAGTGACCCTTTTACACAATGCCCACAGTAGCGGTGTCCCTTACACAATGTCCCCCAGCAGTGGTGCCCCCTATGCAGTCCCCTTAGTAGTACGGTCCACTATGCAGTGCCCCCAGTTGAATGCTCCCCAGTAGTATGCCCCCCATTAGCAGGCCCCCCCAGTAGTATGTCCCCCATTAGCAGGCCCCCCCAGTAGTATGCCCCCCATTAGCATGCCACCCAGTAGTATGCCCCCCCAGTAGTATGGCTCCCCCAGTAGTATGGCTCCCCCAGTAGCAGGCCCCCCCAGTAGTAGGCTGCTCCAGTAGTAGCCCCCCCTGTAGTATGGGCCCCCCTGTAGTATGGCTCCCCCAGTAGTATGGCTCCCCCAGTAGCAGGCCCCCCCAGTAGTAGGCTGCTCCAGTAGTAGCCCCCCCTGTAGTATGGGCCCCCCCTGTAGTATGGCCCCCCCTGTAGTAGGCCCCCCCAGTAGTATGGCCCCCCCAGTAGCAGGCCCCTCAGTAGTATGGCCCCCCCAGTAGCAGACCCCCCCCAGTAGTATAGCCCCCCCCAGTAGCAGGCCCCTCTGTAGTATGGCCCCCCAGTAGTATAGCCCTGCCCAGTAGCAGACCCCCCCCAGTAGTGCAGACCCCCCCAGTAGTATAGCCCCCCCCAGTAGCAGGCCCCTCTGTAGTATGGCCCCCCAATAGTGCAGATCCCCCCCAGTAGTATGGCCCCCCCAGTAGCAGACCCCCCCCCAGTAGTATAGCCCCCCCAGTAGCAGGCCCCTCTGTAGTATGGCCCCCCCAGTAGTATTGCCTCCCCCAGTAGCAGACCCCCCCCAGTAGTGCAGACCCCCCCCCAGTAGTATAGCCCCCCCAGTAGCAGGCCCCTCTGTAGTATGGCCCCCCCAGTAGTATAGCCCCCCCCCAGTAGCAGACCCCCCCAGTAGTGCAGACCCCCCCCCCCAGTAGCGCCCCCGGACCTTTGACAAGTAAAAAAATAAAAAAAATAAAACTTACCTGTATCCCCGCTCCCGCGCCGTCCGCTCTGTCACACGCTGAGGAGGGAGCCGGAAGACGGAGCTCATATGTGAGCTCCAGCCGGCTCCCTCCGTGCAGCAGCCAATGAGAGTCTGTGTGACTCTCATTGGCTGCTGTAACAAACACACAGCTGCCGCTGGCGGCTGTGTGTCTGTGTCTGTGTAGGGCAGAGCGCTATCACTGCGCTCTGCCCTACACGCGAGGAGACCTGATGTCGGATTCTCTAGTGAGAATCCGACATCAGGCGGCCGCCGTTCGGCCCCGAACGGGGATCCGAGTCAGGCGGTGAACACCCAAACAGGGTTCGGGTGGACTCGGATCCCCAATGTTCGGAGCGGTTCGGATTCCACAGAATCCGAACCGCTCATCTCTAGTTAACACCATGCTCACCTGATCCTGACGTGGAAGGCCCAGCCACTGGCTCCTTTGTGTTCGCCAACAGTCCCTCGCTGCGCGGTGCGCCCACCACGACTTGATTCGACATCAGCACCATCTGTCCGCTGGACTTCGACAATGGTCCTAGACGCTCAAAAAACTGTGACCTGGGGGCTCGAAAAAATATCCGGTGAAACCCACGCAACAAAGTCCCTCCGCAGAAGAAAGAGCAGGAGATGCTGTAGCCAGCGGGGGTACGGGATCAGGTTTTGGGGGGAGGGGTGTGAGGAGGGGGTGGAAACATGTATGGGTTCAGGAAAACAGCTGTAGTGGCATGCGGCTGGATGGGCATAGCTATTGCGCCTTGTAGTGATGCGCCAATCCCTGGGAAAAAAGGGGGGGGCCGCGTTAGCAGTGGAGGGGGCGAACTGGAGGAGAGTGGGGGGCAGTGGCTGGCAGTGCATAAGCGGGGCGGATGATAAGGGGCTGAAAAATGCATTGGGCTTATGTGCAGCATCCCGGTGGCAGGGAAATAAGGGGGGGGGGCAGCCCGGCGGCGCGTCATTGTAGGCTTGAATGGGGCAGGATTATTGTGCTGTGCACCAGCCGCCCCTAAATGCAAGGGGGGGTGTAACCCCCACCCCAGGGTGCGGGGGGGAAAGGGGACAAGTTGGTGGGTGGCGCGCTAGGGGACACCGCACCAAGGGGGTCTCTGGTGCTGGCAGAGCAGGGGGGAGGCTGTGCAGGGAGGTGCCCCCCTGTTCTTAAGTAGTGGGGGCATGGGGGGGTCGGAGGGGTGCGGCAGAGCACCATGCGGCGCCTGGCTGCACAAGATGGCCGCCGCAACCCTGTGGGTGGAGCTAGCCACCGGTGCAGGGAGCGGGATGGCCGCGCTTAGCGTGAGGGGAGACGGGGAGTGGGGGCCGTCTAGCTAATATCGCTGCCGCTTGAGAGCAGGCGGCCGCGGGGAAGGGGTGGTCGATGTGGGGGGGGCGGCAATCGAGAGCCGGCAGCGGGAGTGCAGGCAGGTGGAGCCTTGCGCCTGAGCGGACCATGGCCCTCGCGTGGCTGGGGAAGCAGCCACGGAGGTGAGAGGCCTGGCAGCCAGGGGCGGGGGGGGGGGGGACACGGGGCCTGTGTATCTGGAAACGACAGGGAGGGAGGGCACTGGCAGGTAACAGGGACTATATGGAAACACAAGCAGGGGAAGGGGGAAGAAAAGTATGGAACATGTGCAGAAAGGAAAGGACAGGGGGGAAATTAGAAATAGGAAGGTAGTAAAAGATAAAATTAACAGGAGACAGAGAGGGTGGTAGACCAGGGGAAATAAATGGGATGTGAAATGTGAAAGAAGAAGAGAAAGACAGACATATAAAATACAATACATATGCCACTTAGCCAGCCTGGTTGAAATAAACTGGAAAGAGGAAGATGGCTCCCCTCACCAGGCTATTTATATGGAACCTCTAAGCCCTCCCTTAAATCCTACCATAGGCTTATACTCCTCAAGTTATGAATACTAACTACATCCCCCTCCAGCTTTTAACCCTTAACTTACCTAACAAAATTACATATCAAACAGGGTGCTTATCTATCCTCAAACTTATTCAAGTATTCGGATGCATAAGAATGAAAACAATCTTTTTCTGCATGTTACCAAAGAAACCGCTAAATGTCCCAAAATACATACAGTATTGGTAAGTTTATTACTTAATCACCAGGGTATTCCTGACAAAACCATGAAAATGGACCTGTCCATAGACTTGTAAGTGGTCAGCAAATGGGCCGGTCCATAGAAGTGTATTGGCTTGAGCAAATAGTACTGTCCATGGAAATGTAAGGGGTTCAGCAAATGGGTCTGTCCATAGAAGTGCAAGGGATTAAGCAAATAGTACTGTCCACAGAAGTGTAAGGGGTTAAACAAATAGTACTGTCTATAGAAGTGTAAGGGGTTAAGCAAATGGGTCAGTCTATATACATGTAAGGGGTTCAGCAAATGGGCCTGTCCATAGAAGTGTAAGGGGTTCAGCAAATGGATTTGTCCATAGAAGTGTAAGGAGTTCAGCAAATGGGTCTGTCCATAGAAGTGCAAGGGATTAAGCAAATAGTACTGTCCATAGAAGTGTAAGGGGTTAAGCAAATAGTACTGTCTATAGAAGTGTAAGGGGTTAAGCAAATGGGTCAGTCTATATACATGTAAGGGGTTCAGCAAATGGGCCTGTTCATAGAAGTGTAAGGGGTTCAGCAAATGGACCTGTCCATAGACGTGTAAGGGGTTCAGAAAATGGGCCTGTTCATAGAAGTGTAAGGGGTTCAGCAAATGGGCCTGTCCATACAAGTGTATAGGCTTTAACAAATAGTATTGTCCATAGAAGTGTAAGGGGTTAAGTAAATGGGTCTGTCCATAGACGTGTAAGGTGTTAAGCAAATAGTACTGTCCATAGAAGTGTTAGGGGTTCAGCAAATGGACCTGTCCATAGGCAAGAAAAGGGTTCAGCAAATGGGGGAGTCCTTAGCGTGTAAGGGATTCAGCAAATTGGGCTGTCTATAGATGAGTAAGAGGTTAAACAAATAGTACTTTTACATAGACATGTAAGTGGTTCAGTAAATGGGCCTGTCCATTGAAGCGTTGGGGGTTAAACAGTTATAACTGATTTGTATGCTGACAGCATCTATAACTTTGGCCAATAGTCTATCCCCTATGGAGCTTTTAGCTGTGAGTAGCTGGCTGAGCTTAAATATTAAACTTTATGAAGCCAGTAATAATACACAGACATTACAATTTAAATAAAGCTGGCAGAGAAATAACTGTATCTTTGTATAGAGTTCCATTCTTTGAGGATCTAAAAACGCTACTGAACTGGAATGATCAAATAAAGCTTTGTACAAAGACATAATATGGATTCTTTTATAAAATGGATTAGCGCTACCATTGTTTTAATATATTTAAACATCTAATTTTACAAAAAACTGTGATGAGTAATAAAGGAAATACTACATTAATGTGATATTCTGATTTTACTAAGTGGCAAAGTCTTAAGAAGCACTTGTCCCCTACAAGGTGAAGGCAGCCATATGTGTGATGGGAGGGACACAGCTATGTCTGCATTTGTTTTTAGTTCGCTAGGCACCAGTACTTCATGAATATTTATGGTATCATAAAGTGGCCCAGAGACAGGTTAGGTTGGTGACATCATCCTTACCTTCGTGTCTGCTTTACTAGTATGTCAACCTCTGCTCTCTCTTCTCCTATTCCCCATGGTGAGGTCTCGTTCCATCCATTGCCGAGCTGAAGTGACTGGCTATGATGAGGAGATAGTCATTAAGCATTTAATAGATGGGAAAGTAGACATTATGTTGACATTCAGAATGTCAACACCAGAATGTCGACACGGTGTGAATGTCAGCATGATCATTACGTCGACATTGTGAATTTTAACAGTCACAATGTCGACACTACTGGTTTAGGATTAGGTTTAGGGTTAGGCTGCGGTTAGGTTTAGGGTTAGGCTGCAGTTGAGATTAGGCTGCAGTTAGGGTTAGGCTGCAGTTAGAGTTAGGCTGCGGTTAGGTTTAGGCTGCAGTTGAGGTTAGGCTGCGGTTAGGGTTAGGCTGCAGTTAGGGTTAGGCTGTGGTTAGATTTAGGGTTAGGCTGCAGTTGAGGTTAGGCAGCGGTTAGGGTTAGGCTGCAGTTAGAGTTAGGCTGCGGTTAGGGTTAGGCTGTGGTTGGGTTTAGGGTTAGGCTGCAGTTGAGATTAGGCTGCAGTTAGGGTTAGGCTGCAGTTAGGTTTAGGCTGCAGTTGAGGTTAGGCTGCGGTTAGGCTGCAGTTAGGGTTAGGCTGCGGTTAGATTTAGGGTTAGGCTGCAGTTAGGGTTAGGCTGCGGTTAGATTTAGGGTTAGGCTGCAGTTGAGGTTAGGCAGCGGTTAGGGTTAGGCTGTGGTTGGGTTTAGGGTTAGGCTGCAGTTGAGGTTAGGCGGCGGTTAGGCTGCAGTTAGGGTTAGGCTGCGATTAAGAATAGGCTGCAGTTAGGGTAAGGGTTAGGTTTAAGGTAGGGTTAAAAATGTTACTGTATGTCAACATGCCAACTGTGGACATTATGATTATGGCGACATTGTGCATATCAAAATGTCACATATCGACATAACATCCATGTTATCATTCTGTATGTTCACATAAAGACAATGTTGGCATTCTGGTGCCGACATTCTGAATATCAGCATTTTATACCACACCATAATGAATGTGGCATTATCAGCATCGGCTCTTTCTTTTCTTACCTGAGGGGTGCTGCCGCTGCTGCTGGTCTGGTCGTGGACTGCGCAATAGATCTAGCTGGTGCTGGGACCTGCCGCATGCGCATTAGCGCCAGTGGCCCCGCGCATGTGCATGATACCAACTTCTGCATTCACTGCAGCCCCGAGAAGCCAGGTAGGGCTGCCCGAAAGACAGAGCAGTGGCTTCTACTGGAAGCCGCTCTCTGCTAATCGCAGCCCGGACTGGCAGTCCCAGGGGGAGGAGACACCCCCACTTTACCTGTGCAGTGCAGTGCAGTCCTGTCCGTGACTGGCAGGTGGCGCTTCCAATGAGAAGCCACCTCCAGTCACAGTGTAGCCAGGGCAGTCACGGACTGCACTGGTCTACTGAAGTGGAGGATTTTACTGGGGGAGGGCTGCCAGTGGCGGAACTTGTGAGTGGTGGGCCCACATGCAAAAATTTGCTTTGGGCCTCCCTCCTCCGCCCTACTTTAAGTTCAAAATGCAGTGGGCGACAGAGAGAGGTAGAGGGTGACAGGGAGAGGCAAGAGGTAGACAAAGAGGCAAGAAGGTGACAAGGAGAGAGTGACAGAGAGAAGCAGTGGGTGACAGGGAGAGATAACAGTCAGTGGGTGACAGGGAGAGGGAAGAGGCAGTGGGTGACAGGGAGAGGGTGATAGGGAGAGGTGACAGGCCGTGGGTTACAGGGAGAAGCAGTTGGTGACAGGGAGAGGTGACAGGGAGAGGGAAGAGGCAGTGGGTGACAGGGAGATGGTGATAGGGAGAGGTGACAGGCCGTGGGTTACAGGGAGAAGCAGAGGATGGCAGGCAGTGGGTGACAGGGAGAGGGAAGAGAAAGTGGGTGACAGCGGAGAGGGTCAGAGGTGACAGGTAGAAGCAGTGGGGGACTTAGAGGAGGAGAGGGTGACAGGGATAGTTGACGGGCGATTGGGTGAAAGGGAGAGGGGATAGACAGTGGGTGACAGGGAGAGAGTGATAGGTAGAGGTGACAGGCAGTAGTGACAGGGAAAAGCAGTGAGTGACAGGCAGATGCAGTATGTACCCGACACAATATACCACACTGTAGTACCCCCCACATTATGTCACACTGTAGAACACCCCACATTATGCCACCTGTAGTGCCCACACATTATGCTACACTGTAGTCCCCCCACATTATGCCACCTGTAGTGCACACACATTATGCTACCTGTAGTGCCCACACATTATACCACCTATAGTGCCCACACAGTGTACTCACCAGCATCATCCACAGGCAGCCGGCAGAGCAGCAGTCACAGCCTCATAATGAGTCACACCCATGAGGCTGTGCTCCTGCTGGGTCAGAGGAGCATGTGATGGACTTCTCCAATCAGAGCACAGCACATGCTCCTCTGACCCCACTGCAGACACTACTGGGATTTATTACCCAGCAGTGCACTGCAGTGCTGAGCCTGACTGCACTGTGCTCCAGTCCCCTGCGTGTAGCTGCTGGCTTGCTCAGTCACAGCCTGCCATACAGGCAGTGTGGACCCCTATATTGTGACGGGCCCTGGTGCAGTGCATCGGCTGCACTGCCGGTAGTTCCGCCCCTGGGGGCTGCAGCTCCCAGGTAAAATCCGCCACTGAGCATGATACATTACTGTGTACGGGATGCACTATCCTAAAAATGTGGTCGCACCACCAAAAATGCCATTTTCAGAGGTTTGACCACATTCCCCATATGTATCAAGCTCCAGAAAGCGAAACTGAGATGAGACAGCAATTCTGCAGGAGAGAACAGGAGGACTGGGGGTAATATTATATATACATATGTACAGTATATTATATATCTGTGTGGGTTATCACCATGTCAAGGATTGGGTCCAGGTAGTCAGATCTTCCATATGGGACCAATATTCCATTGCTAGCCACAAGGATCTCCTCATCCAAAGTTCCATAAGACAAGGAAATTCCCTCCGGAGCCCCACTCTCTGGTTACCAGTAGCAACCAATGTGTGCGTCCTTAAAGTAATCCTGGTGGTCTCAATTAGGCATTGTAGCAAATGTGCTACAAGATTCATACTGTATTTCTCAAAATAAGATGCAGCTCAACTTTGCATTTGCATGCCTACACCATATTGCTCTTACAGGTCAACAACCTTGATCCATCTCTGCAAGCACATGGAAAGGCAAGTACAAGGGCTTTATATATGGACGCATGTCCTTCACAGATGTAATTTGCAGCGCATAGTAAATTAATTCCATATTTAATTATGGGTCTAAATTGTATTTTGCACAGGTATTTTTTTTTATTCTTTAACCTTTGGAAGATCCACCTTTTACATTGAAATAGAATGTACAGGAATGTACAGGGAATGAATTATGCATTAATCACCGTCTTCATAAACAATACAGGTGGCAAAAAATTTCACCCAAGGCTTCATATTTCTATAATCCTCAAGATGTTTTTTTTATGTCAGTATTGACTAGATAATCCAGGTGTCTTGTTGGAAGGGCATATTAATGTTAGCCATGCAGAGTGTTTTCTTTCCTGGGTGTGTCTAGGAATGTGTAAGGTAGTGGCCGGATCATGCTGTGGTTCATACATTACTCCCACTAGTAGTACAGTGTACGTAAGTGAATATACTGTAAGTTCCTTATCTAGGTTTGTGTTATACATTTGCTGAAAAACAAATATTTCCAAATTGGAGACATTTCGTAGTCAACTAAATTTAAGTTTTCACTTATGAGGAATTAATGTAAATTCATTGTTCACTAATATTTGTCCTTTTATAAAATCATAACCATCCTCTTCAGAGAATCCTATTGTTCAGAAAGTTTTGTTCTGTTTTAGTTTGTTGTCATATCCAAGGGCAACGGAAATAAACAAATGTCCCTGTACAATGCAATTTTCTAAAGGTGAACTGCCCCTTCAAGCCACATTCCACTGTCCTAACTGAATTGGAAACAAGACAAAAAGTTGAAAGCTTAAAGCAGAGCATGTAACAAACTGCTGTGACATCACCTGTCCTACCTCTGTGAATGCATTTACAAACACATGGTGCCTCTGTGCACAGCATGCATGTCACTTGTGTTCAAATAACCCACAACCCGTAACAGCAAATACCTGCTAAATTACATATTTTATAACAAACATTTCATCAATGACAAAATAGCAACATTTAATGGACATGTCCATTTGAAAATCAGAACAGTCACCATCAGTCCCTCCTATGCTTCATTTCCAAGTTATTAGCAGATTTAATTTTTTCAGTGCAGTACTGTAACTTATCATTGGGATATTAAATCCCACTATTTCAGTCAAAATGATAATATATAGTAATAATAATAAGTGCAATTCACTGTAACCTATAGCAACCAGTTAGAATATTACAATCAATTTTGTAGTGCAGGTTAGAAATGGCAGCAGGGCCATAACTAGAGTGGTGCGACATGTGCCTTGGCACAGGGCACTGCAGGGCAGGGGGGCGCTGTTTGGACCATTCAATTTTCTATGTATACTTATTCTCACTAGCTTTGTCTTAGTTTATTCCTGCATCTCCTGACTGACCCTATCTCCTCCATGGCTGTCTCCACCTCCATCTCGACACCTCCCCAAGCACCTCCAGTCACATACTCCTTTATTTAACACACACATTTCAAAATACTGTCATACCCAGGACTCGAACCCATCACCTCTCCAGAATTATTGTGTATCATCACTGCAGCCATTGGATTCACACTGTATTTGGCAGTGACATCTGGATAACAGTGGTACAAAGGGATCGGTACCCCTTCAGCATTGTATGGGTCAAATCAGACTTGCCATGACCCTTCCCCATGAGGCCACACCCATTTTTCAGATGCACATCTTATGTCCCTTTTTGAAAAATGAGAGGGGGGGGAGGGCCTGGCCCAGGGCACCAAAATGTCTAGTTACGGCTCTGAATGGCAGCATGTTTCTGATTGGCTGTTAAGCAAGCAACTTTCTCTGTTTAAGAAGTTCATTCATATTTCATAGATACCGTTTGTTCTTTAAATAACCGTGTCTTTATTTCTTTACTGTTTGTAACATCTGCAAATATTTACATCATCTGAACCACATCCATTAAAAAATAACATTGCCAATAAAAAAGGCCAAATCCTGAATTAAAACTGAAAATTTCACAAAACAACCAAAGGCCTCACATATGTACGGCAATAAACGAGGAATGCGTGCGCTGCTAAGAGAGAGTATAAAGTATAAAGGGCGAGATTTCATACACATGTTTCAATGTAACAGGAGCCAAAAGATATTTCTATTCACCACAGGGCAAAAATGTATGCAGGCTACGCCATGCAAGCTGTATTTTTAGGGTATATTTATCACAACTTCCAAATTATTCCTTAGTAGATAATATTTCTGAAAATCAGTTCTGTAGCTGGAAGCTTGAATAGCGCAATCCTGTATTTTTATACTTAGGCCCGTATTCAATTAGTTTTGCACCCACGATACTTTTTCGCATGCTGGACTTTACGCCTATATCGTGTATTTTAGCTGCGAAAACTTATTGTGCTCGCCCCCGCTATTTGCCATATTCAATTCCAAAACACGCGAAAACGCAAGCCGGCAAATAGTGCTATCAGAATTGGGGAAATCAGCCTGACACCCCCTAAAAGATGCACTAACATTGGGGATCAATGTACATGTCCCGAATAGCCCTAATAAAGCTATTTGGGGGTACTCAAAGTGTATCAATTTCTTCTAATTAGTGTATTTGCTCGAGTGGTGAATAATAGCATTAAGCAGTGTATTTTTTTGTTAAAATAAGTAGTCCTGTCAAATGTGGGGTTCTTGAAAATGGGTGCTAGCATGGTTTAAAGTTGCTAAAGTAAAGTTTAAAAAAAACGTGGAAAACGCACCTGCAGCAAGCACCTGCAATCCAAAAACACCTCCCCCATACTTGCTGTCCCCCCAAAAGTCTATTTCGCTACTTTTTAAGTTTGTACGCCAACTTTGCACTTTTTCACCCCCTTTTTCAAAGTAATTTTTTGGGGTGTTTCTCTATTTTTTGTTTTTTTAAGCAGTTATCCTTTGGGGGGCTGTCCCAAGGTTGCAGAGTGCTTTTACGACCTTTGCACCCCAAAATAGCGATTTTGCACTTTGTTTGACACCTATTCATAGGCACATTTTTTTTGCCTATTACATTGCATTGCGTTTTCCCATACGCGAAAATAATTTGTAATTGAATACGGAGATAAGTTTCCACCTGGCGAAAAGTCGCAATCGGCGATACTTTTTCGCGGATTCCGTCTTTTCGCAGCTAATTGAATACGGGCCATAGTTACAAATGTGACATACTGTATTTCCTCTTTATGCAATTGATTTCAAATTATGGCAGTGAAAGAGGAAGAGATCGTGCACAAAAATTACAATGACCCATTTCTTTACAGTGCCCTTGTCTAGGATCAGAGTGCCTTTTTTATTACCAATATATTAATGGGTTTGCCATGATCACTGTGTATTTCTGATACTCGGAATACTTAGGTCCCTATTTATCAACTAGTTTTATCATACTCCTAACTGTGATCAGTTGTGAGCTGATTGGCTGGAGCACCATTTATCATACGCAACGAGTTTTATCATACTCCTGTCATCAGTTGTGAGCTGATTTACCTGGAGCACCATTTATCATACACAATGAGTTTTATCACTCATTGTGTATGATAAAACTCGTTGATAAATGAGCCCCTAAGAGCTGCAATCAGATTCAATAAGAACAGTGATGGCTATTTGGTTTGGATCCTGGTTTGCCATGATAAGAACAGTTAGCTCAGATTGGGGTCTATTTACTAAGCATTGTTAGGAGATAAAGTGAAAGGAGATAAGGTACCAGCCAATCAGCTCCTGTCATTTTTTTAAACACAGCCTGTGACATGGCAGTTAGGAGCTGATTGGTTGGTACTTTACCTCCGTTCACTTTAGCTATTAACAAAGTTTAGTAAATAGACCCCATATAGTTACCACATTAGAGAAAACGCGTCAACTGGACTGCTTATTGTCACGTGAATCTCAGTACTGACCATAGATACCAAGATCATTCTATACGTTTCCATCGAATGAACGATCCTAGGGCTTTCCTGGGCATGGACACTGACTGAACCATTGAGCAGACACTTATTGGACCTCCACCCACCTGAAGTGTATACACACCCATCTCCCATGAATTTGGATCTAAAAAGGACAGAAACAGCATTCAATGCCAACAAGATTCCTGATCTGGATGTTGCTGGGTTATAAAGTAGACTCTGGTTTACTCACAAGTAATCCTTATAAACAGTGTTGCACAATTTTGCTCACTAATAATGTCTTTCACAGTACATACAGTATGTTATACTTTGAATTGTAAACACGTTTTATTATAAGCAGTAATTCTTTATTTTTGTTTAAATAAATGTTTACTATGTTGTTAGTTGTAACGACCCACATTGTGACTTTATGCAAATGTAATTTTAGTGTTTTCCGTGATTAGTCTGCACATTTCATGTTTATTCCAGGTTATTGTATGTTTCCATGGGATTTGTCATTTACATTGGTTTCATTTTTTTTCTGGCTCTTTCCTTGCAAGGGATGGTATACTGTACCTTGTATTATTACCAGATGCTTAGTGATTTTGCTTTAGCTCTTTCATTACCCAAGCATTGTGCTGCAATCTGTATCCCTCTTTTTTCTCACTCTAATCTGATCATTCTTGGAGAGTGGTTGTCTATTATAAATGTATAATTCTACTGGATGTGTGTTCCCCAGTGGAATACAGAATACATATGGGTACATGGACTTGTAAGGCTCATAGTTCCTTTTTTCCTTGTGGATTCACAACTACATTTTGGTAAATCCCAGAGTGTTGATGCCACAAAAGTTTCCTTTAGAACCCCTTTCCCCCCAAAAAGACGGCGTGGTTTTATGATACGCCCCCTGTTCATCACTGTAGAGGGCATGCCCTACGGAGAGGTAGAGGGCGACAGGGAAAAGGTTGAAGGAAGAGGCAATGGGTGACAGCGTAAGGCAGTGGGTGACAGCAGAAAGCAGAGGGTGGCAGTGAGAAGGTGGCAGGGAGAGGCAATGGATGACGGGAGAGTCAGACAGGGAGAGGCACTGGATGATGGGAGAGTCAGACAGGGAGAGGCAATGGATGATGGGAGAGTCAGACAGAGAGAGGCACTGGGTGACAGCAAAATGCAGAGGGTGACTGGGAGAGGCAGTGGGTGACAGAGGAAGGTAGAGGGAGACAGCGAAAGGCAGAGGGAGACAGGGAAAGGCAGTGGGTGACAGCAGAACGCAGAGGGTGGCAGAAAGAAGGCAACAGGGAGAGTCAATGGATGACAGGGGAGAGGCAGTGGGTGACAGAGGAAGGTAGAGGGTGACAGCAGAAGGTATAGGGAGACAACAAAAGGCAGAGGGAGACAGGGAAAGGCAGTGGGTGACAGAAGAAGGCAAAGGGTGACAGCAGAAGGCAGAGGGAGAAGTTGGCAGGGAGAGATAATGGGTGACAGGGTAGAGGCAGGCAGGGAGAGTCAGTGAGTGACAGGGTAGAGGCAGGCAGGGAGAGTCAGTGAGTGACAAGGTAGAGGCAGGCAGGGAGAGTCAGTGAGTGACAGGGTAGAGGCAGGCAGGGAGAGTCAGTGAGTGACTGATAGAAATAGAAAATAACCTTATTTCTTCAGGATTCTATACAAAATTGTGCCCCCAAATCACCACTTTTCATAAAGTGATAAAGAATAGCACTATATACTATACTATATACTATTGTGTAAATAAATATATATACTATATATATTTATTTACACAATAAATGTTTTCCTTTACTTTTTAGTATTGTAACTTTTAATATATTTTACATGAATAGGTGCTTACTGTACTTTAATTCTTACTCCAAGTGTTCCCCACTGCAGTCCTCCTCATACAGTTATATTAGGCTTTCATCTTCTCGTCCCTTGTAAAGGGGACGGAGCTTCAGTGACTCTCTGGCTGTGAAGCTAAGGGCTGCCTGTGTTGCTGCCTGGCTTCCTGTTCATGCAGCACTGCACTCTGTGGCTTTCAGCACTGGCACTTTCAGTGACACTCTGGCCCCTAAAGGGGTCAGGGCCACGGTGGCTTTACACCATCCGAGGTCAGCAGTGCATCAATAATTAGTTAGGCACCTTCAGCTGATTTCCCTTGTTTAACGGCAGCTGGGCAGATGATGCAGCATGCAGCTGTATCCAGCCAGTGGCCCTAAACTGTAAAAGTATACAGGCCCGGGGCATGTAGCACCCTGCCTCTCGGCCCAGCCCTCCCCTGGCCATCAGATTAGATGGCGCCGGTGGGGTGACTGCGGGCGCACCCCCAGGCCACAGCTCCCCAGGTGACCACCCTGCTTGCCCGCCCCTCGAACTGCCACTGTTTAAACTGTGGTTCCCATTATTTAATATGGTTTAATGAATAGAGGCAGATGCTTAAACTCCTCTTGTGGATGGTGTCCTAACAATATGCTATTTAATGATACTGTATAAGCTCTTGTATGGACTACAGTTGGGTGGTGTTTCCCTAACACAGGTATTTAAGGGGGGTTGTGTTTTTCTTATATATGTCTTACTGTATCTTTAAAGAGTGAGTAAGTCTTGACATGGACCGAAATGTTGACCATGTCGTTTCTGCCTTGCTGTATGGTGAGCGTTGAGTAATAACCTTTACTTAAAGGGGAGAGAAGCCCCTTATTTTAATGGCCAGATGCAAGGGTCTGTATGAATTTTCTCTACCAAGAGTATTCATAAAGGCCCTCATACCAGGTCTTTAAAAAATGTCTCAGAGGCTACCGGAAATGGGATCAGAAGATCCCTCTCCACTGATGCACACTGTCAGGGTTCGACCTAGGAACGGCCGTTACTCACCACAGCACCGACTTCCCCTGGCTTCTTGTGCAGTCAGACATCAGGTGCAGTGGCGAGTGACACACAGAGGTTTATGCCTTAGGTGTACTTTGACATCCATGTGCTGCTCCGTGATTTATTACCGAGGTTGTCATCATGGGCGCATGCATGACAGTCTTCATCACCTGACTGACCCTCCGTCCAATGGAAGCTTGGTCGTTGTCAGCTGATGTTACCCTCCAATGGACTGCTCCCTTAGGGTATTTTACTGGGCTCTGGACAACAGGAAGTTGCCTGTACAATGTCGTTACTACTAGTGTTTGCTTGCTGTCACTTCGTTCCAGGTTTCCTTGCTGTTCTACTCTCAAGTCATTTGTATTTACTCTCTTGTCCCAACGGTGCATCTGGATACCTTGCCCGCGTAATCTGTACATCCTCTGAGTACAACCACACTCAAGTCACTCTCCTGTGCCAGCTGTCAGGTTGTGGCCTAGGATCGGCCATTGCTCACCTCTGTGCTGGATTCCCCTGATCTCCCTTGTGGTCAGACGTCAGGTGCGGCGTAGAGTATTCTGCTTAGTGCCATGTGAACTGCCTTAGTTTGCTCCATGCCTGGTTTTTGTGGTTGCCAGCATGGATGCAGCTATGACAGTTTGCATCACCTGATGACTCCATACCCAATGGTAGCTGCTGCTGGTAAGGTGACGCTGTACACCAATGATCTGCTGCTGCTGGGGATAAAGCCAGACTCCGGATCACAGGAAGTTGCCTGTGCAACGTTGTCACTATCAGTGCTTCTTTGCTGCTACCTCGTTCCAGGTTCTCCTGTGTCTTTTGTGGATTATTGCTGACATCCTTTGCAACAGTGTACTGACCATCTTACCTGTGTGCCGGACGATTACCATCTCTCACTGCAGCAGTGCGATTGTTACCTAGCCTGTGTGCAATTTACTTACTCCCTCTCTGCAGCAGTGTACGGAACATCTTACCTGTGTGCAAGGTTTTCACCTCCTCGACGCAAGAGAGTCCAAGTACCCTCCGGATTGCTATTTGGATCTGTCTCCAGCAATTGGCCTCAAGGGATCCTCCTCTCCCTCCTGGCTGACACTTCTATTTAGAAGTACGTTCTCCAGGGCCATTGTATATTCGACAACATTTCCCACGGAGTCAGACACCAGTGCAAAAGACCGTGACCTGCCAGCTGGGTGCAGCAAAACCCATATCCCGATTGGTAGAGGTCACTGGTGAACACCTCCCGACTGGTTAGACTCCGCACCTTTGCACTGGTCTCGTCAACGTTTGACGTCCGTGGATGAGGAAGTCTTATATACAGGCCCCACACCTACGATTCCTTCCACAACCCGGGACTCCCGTTTTCACCCCCTCTACAGGGGAATCTCCCACCAAGACCGTGACACCAGCGGAGCATCTGGATACCTTGCCCGCGTACTCTGTACATCCTCTGAGTACAACCACAGCGTCACTCTCCTGTGCCAGTGGAGTGTCTAGATACCTTGCTCGCGTACTCTGTACATCCTCTGAGCACAACCACAGCGTCACTCTCCTGTGCCAGTGGAGCGTCTAGATACCTTTCTCGCGTACTCTGTACATCCTCTGAGCACAACCACAGCGTCACTCTCCTGTGCCAGTGGAGTGTCTGGATACCTTGCTCGCGTACTCTGTACATCCTCTGAGTACAACCACAGCGTCACTCTCCTGTGCCAGTGGAGTGTCTAGATACCTTGCTCGTGTACTCTGTACATCCTCTGAGCACAACCACAGCGTCACTCTCCTGTGCCAGTGGAGCGTCTAGATACCTTTCTCGCGTACTCTGTACATCCTCTGAGCACAACCACAGCGTCACTCTCCTGTGCCTGTGGAGTGTCTGGATACCTTGCTTGCGTACTCTGTACATCCTTTGAGTACAATTACAATGTCACTCTCCTGTGCCAGTGGTGCATCTGATACCTTGCCCGCATACTCAGTACAACATCACAACATCATAGTACAGAATTCTCGCTAGTGCTTTTTTCAGAAGTACACTCTCTTGGGCCTTAACGGTGTTATCTCCTTCCATTTCCCACCTGTATCGGATACCCGACCAAAGGGCTGCGACCTGCTTGCTGGATGCAGCTTAAACCCATGTCCCGCAGAGCAGTCTGCAGCATTAGTCTAATTCAGGAGTTATCAATTTACCTCTGTTAAATTGCACGGTCACTTAAAGGCTCCAGATCAATTGCAGATTCTCCATTGGCTTTGTCCCCTGAGAATAACAGCAATGTAATCTATGGTGCGATCAGGGGCCTGGTTCAGAGCTGTACGGTAATGATGCCGCAGCTCTGGATGTGCAAAAATATGCAGCAGCGTCCGAGACTTGTACTTAGATGCCCACTCGAGCCATCGGGCTCAGGTAAGGCAAACATTGACGTCTTGATTGAATCTATGCATTCTGAGAATGGCCACCGTAACTGAGAAGCTGCAGCTATGTTTCCAGTGTACAGGATGGCAGTTGGCTGCTGGTACACTCCCTGAAAACGTTTGTGACATGCCCGTGTCATTCTCCCCACCCCCCCGATAACTCCCACAAAACGGCCCTGCTTGTCCATCACTTGCTAATAAATCCTCTGGGCTAGCGTATAAGCAATTCAATCGTGCACATGTGCGTATTGCGCCTGGGATGCATGCGCAGTCAGACGATAGTCACTGAACTGCGTGAACATCGGCATATCATACAACTCTGAATCATTTCCACAGTCTTCAAATTAGGGCTAAAATTGTAAAGTAGCTCGTTCCCTCGGTAAGTATAAATGAATTCTTGTGCTGTAAGCAGTATAGTGCATAATGCCTTTATATGTTAATATGTACTTTGATGGTTAGTACAAAGACGTTCTACTATTGTCTGACATCACTATGTTTATTGTAATAGTGACTGGTTTGGATGTCTGTTGATCAAAGTCAATGTTGCATGCCACAATCTCTTTCTGTTCCAATTATATACTTTGAAGAATGTACTGTTTGAATGGGTAAACCAAACTATGGAGCACATTTCTACTGTCAGCCTGCATTGCCTGTCAAACCCCATGCCGCAGATCAGCATTGGCGGTTTCCAATCACAGTGAACACAGGACATGATCTTCCTGATCTGGGCAATTGCTCATTAATCATATGTGTTGACAATTTATAAATTGTATTTATAAGAAAAGTGATGAACTGCAGGGGAGCCCTTAAACGCTGCTAATTTCTGAAGACCTGCAGCTGTGGAGGATGCTGGTTTCTGTGTTGAGCATTACATCTGCCGTGCTTCTCTTTATAGAGAATAATTTCCAGAAGTCTATTGTTTAGATTCTATCAAATCCGTAATGAAAATGTCCCCTTGCCAATATTCTAACATTATGCCATATATGTCTTGGATTGGCTATCAGGGCCTTAATGGGTCTGGTGATTAAAATGGTCAATATATACTTTTGATATAAGTAAAATAAATAAAATTTTGCCTTCATATATATCAGAATAATTACAGGGTTTGTCCACCTTGGAAACCTCTTTTAATCAATACTGACTTTCTGTTGCCTGATCCGGAGAACTAGCTCTTGTGGAAAGGTGAACCCTGTCCTCTGCTGCTCAATGCAGCGACTTACATCATCAAGTACCCAGACCCTACCGCACTTGGGAAGTGGGCTGCTCCAGGAGCCTGGTCTATGAAATCTGTGGGGGCGACTCAACTGTTTTGCCAGCGGCTATTTTTTAAGGTGCCCGATGGAGCAATTAAATTGCTGCTACTTCTGAACGCGTTAGCTACCGGTGCCGGCTTTTCAGCTAGCACCCACAGAAGGGTCCAAGGGGGGCCCACACCGCACACCATACATCCATATTTTCTAATAGTTACCACTCAGAAGTCCCATGTCAGGTGTCTCAGCCCAGCACAAAATGCCTGGAAAATGGCAGCCACGGCTTTGCGCATGCGCAGTGGGGAAATTACTGTGAAAATGACGGTCACGCCATTTTAACGGTGACCTGCGTATTCGAAGCAGACTCTGGGCACAGACTAGTGCCCAGAGTCAACTGCTGCCAGTCGCTGGGGTGAGAGTAGGGGGCCCTGGATGGGGAATACACATGGGCCCACTCCTCTCTTAATATGCCACAGCCCAGCATACCCTCCCACCGATCAGCTAGTAAAGCATGCTGAGACTTGTAGTTTCACAACAGCTGGAGAGCCACAGGTTTGCCAGGCCTGTGCTAGTGCTTTTTAGCACAGAGCTCATTTTTTCTAGGGGCTGGACAACATTTTTCTTGCAAAAACCAATCCCCTTAGATAATATATTCATGGCTGGCTGCACTGTGGAAGGGGGTTTCCGTGCTATGTAGGTGTATCAGTCGTGCTGACTTTAGAATTTTGGGGGAATCCACATTTTTTGACCCCTGATTTTTCTGAGACCAATATACATTTGCAGTGCAAGAGTTGGTTTAAATTTGCATTATATACTACTGCTATCGTGGTAATAATTAGAGCCGCTGGAAAGGGGGAGGGGAGGTTCTGGAGAACTGGAAACCCTCAGGTGTTTGCCTATGCATATTTACACCTGTATGATGAGGTGTACTGGTCTGCACCATATGCATAAGGTTTATACATACACTATTAGGTGTGAATATACAGTAGCTTTAAAACTCTCTAATACAGCAGATACTGTTTAGTGTCTTTAGTACTATTTTGTGTAATAAAAAATTTTTATTGGTAAAATATGTACACAATAGCAATAATAGAAAGACCAGAATAGTGCAAGTGGCGAATTCACATACAGCCAATTACAAGCGGACTGTCACGAGCATCTAGGAGTGTCGGAACAATTTTATTTTGGGGGGTCAACATAAAATCATTCCTTCCTTCGCCGCCGCCACACCCCCCAACTCCAACACCACACCAACCCCAATTTACCTGTTGTGCAGGAGCTCCGTGAACATGAAACCTCACCATTACCATGGAACCACAAGTCTGCCCTCATGCGACATCATGTCCGGCCCGGGTCGGGACTGGAACAGTGGCCGGTCAGGGGCTCTGCTCCCCTGCACCACCCAAATGAGGAGGTGGCGTAATTTGCTGACTATTAACTTAAAGACCACATGTTATACCTCCTCCTCCTTGTAGTGCAGGGGCATTGCAGCCTATTGCTATAACGCACAGCCCTGACCATCCGCGGCGGCGTCTTTCAAGGGTTTTTAGAGGGGTTAGCTGCCACCTTGTCCGCCCATTCCAACGCCTATGCGAGCATCATCCAGTAGTTGTACATGCCCATTACCACCTGCATGTAATATGGCTCATCTGCATCTGTTTGCAATTGTATGAACATGCCTATGTTAGTACTTATCAGCCCCAAAGGGTGGGGAAGGATTGGGATCAATTCTTTCCTTTAGAGTGACTTGTATTAGGGATTGAAACAGTGAGGTTCCCATAAGTGCATAACACCCATGTTTTTACTAGAATTGGTATGTAATGCCACCATATAAAATATCGACAGCGGCAGCCCGGCAGGTCCAAATCCCGACAGCTGAAGGTAAGTATCCTAAACCTCCTCTGTCCCCCCCATAACGCTCCCTTCGGGGTGCCTATCCCTAACCTCCCCCCTAGTGCCTAACCCTAACCTCCCCCCATGAGTGCCTAAACCTAACCCCCCTCGCCGCAGCCTAAACCTCCTGGGGGGGCCTAACCCTAACCCCCCTTAGTGGTGCCTAAGTCTAACCCCCCCTTCCCCTACCCTAACCCTCCTGGGGGGTGCCTAGCCCTGTCCCACCTGGGGTCCCTAAACCTAACCCTGCCCCACCTCAGCTAGACGCTAAGACACCCGGAATACCTTCATTCAGTTTGCCAAATGTCGGAATTCCAAAGTGGTGCTAATGATAGGTGTCGGGATTTCGATGCCTATCTTTAGTCCCATGTCGGGATGTAAGTATCCTGACTTCATCCCGTTTTTACTAAAGATGTGAAATGTGGTTTTGGTTCTAATTCTTTGTCTTGGTTTGGTTTTGCCAAAACAGCGTAACTGGTTTTGTTTTTGTTTTGTTTTTCTAAAAAGTTACAAAAAAGCTAAACTCACATAATTTGAGCCTTTTTTGTTCCTAGAGTATTATTAACCTCAATAACATTAATTTCCACTAATTTAAACCTCACAGCTCACAATATTGTTTTCATCCAGTTTAGGCCAAAAGGTTGGACCGAGCTAGTTGACTGACTAAGCTAAGCAACAGCAGTGGACGGCACAAACACGTGGCAGTTCAACTTCCAACATGGCACATCAGGAAACACATGTTTTAATTTATCAACAGGCCTGAGGGAGATGGACTATGTATGTAGTTGAAGGCAGGGAAAGGAAGGGTTGATTTGTCTAAAATTTAATTACATTTTTTGATTCTGAAGCAAATTTATGAGGAAGTAGGGGAGGCATTTACAAAGAACATTTACTCATTCACAACAGTCCTTGCCCCAGTTGAGCTCTTCGGTGGTTTTGAAGTTTAAAAAAAAAATCAAAGGTGCATGCAGGACATTTTTGGCATTCATCAACCGCATGTAGATGATTTCAGCTGCTGTGGTAGTTCAACTTCAAGCATGGGACATCTTGGAAACAGAATGGCACTGCAGTGGCAGATAGGATGGCAGTTTAATAAACTATACAACCCCATAGACGGAAGAATGTTTGCATTTTTCATTAATCAAGAACTAGGTCAAAGGCCCAAGGGCGATGGAGTATGTATGTAGTTGAAGGCAGGAAAAGAAAGAGTTGATTTGTAGTATATTTAATTTAAGTTTTGTAATCCGTAGCAAATTTATGAGGGAGGTGGGAGGCATTTACAAAGAACATTGACTCATTCACATCGGTCCTTGCCCCAGTTGAGCCTTTGGTGGTTTCAATATTTTTTTTAAATGTAAGGGGCATGCAGGAGATGCTGTCTGTGGCCATAGAATTTTTTGGCATTCATCAACCGCATGTAGAAGGCTTCAGCGGCTGTGGCAGTTCAATTACCAACATGGCACATCTAGGAAAGCACTGTAGTGTCAGACAGGTTGGCAGTTTAATAAACTATAACAATATGTTTGTCATCTACACAAAAAGACATTTAGCTATGCCCCAATCAGTGCATAATGCAAAGAAACAAGGTGCAAGATGGAATTGTCCTTGGGGCCGTCCACCGATTGGAGTAATGCCGTTGTTGCACCTACCCATTTTGATTCTTGAACAGATGGAAGAACTATTAATGTGGCAGCAAACAAAATGGAAGCTCTGAACAGGAAGGGGAGGACAGAGGTATTATAAAAGTCTGGTACTAAACATCTCTCATCATCGTGCTTCTCCATTTTGTGCTTGAGTTGCATCTGACCACACATGGCTGTTATGATCAAGGAAAGCCAAACCCATCTGTTGTTACACATTGCAAGTATATCGATTTGTGATTTTAGTTAATATAAAGACAGTATGAAGCAAAAAAATATATAATTGTCAGAGCAGCGGCACATACGCACGGCAGTAAAAAATATAGGACATCTGTAAAACATTGCCACTCAGCAGTAGCAGACAAAATGTCAGTCAGCAATGCCCCAAACAGCGCATAATGCAAAGAAAAGAGATGCAGGACGGAAGTGTCCATGGGCCCATCCACCCACCCTTATGTTATATATATTAAACAGGACATGCACAGTTAACAAACCAACAACTTCAGCGACAGGGACTGCCACTTGTGGCTCAAGTGATTGGTTTGTTTGGGCCCCCACAAAACAAGCTACCAATGGGCATAAGGCATCTAACAGTATTGACAAACCTCTCTACAGTTGGAACTGGAAGCGGTCATTCTCCTCATCTATTCCTCACCCTCATCAGTGTGTACATCATCCTCACACAATATTAATTCATCCATGCTGGAATCCACCATTACAGTTACCTCAGTATTTTTTTGACATAATTGGCAGTAAAGGTCTTTTTTGAGGAATTTCCCGTTCATTTTGATGAACATCATCTTTTCCACAATTTGATCGCTGATAAGGTTCCTGGCTGTGCTGAAAGTTCTTTCTGAGCACACAGTGGAGGGTGGGCAGCTGAGGTATTGCAAAGGCCTCTAAATTGCCTTTTTGTCTTTCCAGTAGTCTTTCAGTCTTTCCTTGCCACTGCGTGTGGTGAATGACATGTTGGAAATTTTATGTTTTTCTGCACCACATTTTCCCTTTATTAGATGTGTTTTGTTTAGCACTGTATATTGTTTTATTTATATTACTGTATATTGCCCTGACTTAGACCACCTATACCCTTGAGTATCTGCATTAGTAGATGGCGTTGACAGACTAGCATCGTCATCATGACTGGTGGCAGCAGCTGCGACAGTATTTGGTTGCTTTTCTCTAAACTGAACGTTATCCATTTTTCAATTTGCAGATCACTGTGTGGCTTATATGTGCACGTGAACAAAGCACACCAAACAGTAGAAATAATGCAATTTATTTTTTTGATGGCACAGCTCTATTCCTGTGTGGACTGGAGTAACAGGGCTTATATATGCACATGAGCAAAACAATGCTCATGAAGCAGTACAAACAATACAATTATTGTTTTATTTATAGCACTGCTGTTTTCCAGCCTGGACTGGAGCCACAGAGCATTATATAAGCACGTGAGCAAAACAAAGTGCACAAAACAGTACAAACAACACAATTATTTTTTTTATGGCACAGCTGTATTTCTGCATGGACTAGAACCACAGGGCTTATATATGCAAGTGAGCAAAACAAAGCGCACCAAACAGTACAAACAATACAAACAGGTCTATTCAAACAGTGTAGAATGGAGACACAGGGCTTATATATGCAGTGCATGTGAATATCTTACTGATGGACACAGCACAACCCATACGGCAGAGTACAGCACAGCATACAGCAGCATGCACTCCCTATACATATTGACTAAGCAGCACAGCCACTTGTCACTTGTGAGTGTGGACACAGCTTATACAGCAGAGTACAGCACAGCATACAGCAGTGTGCACCCCCTATACACTCAACAATGACTAAGCAGCAGAGCCACTTGTTAGTCTGGACACAGCCTATACATCAGAGTACAGCACAGCAGCCTGCCCCCATATGTATATATATATATATATATATATATACACATTAGTACAGCACAGCCAATACAGCAGAGTTATGCTCATGTGATAGAAGCACTGGAGAAGTGTGGACTGGCTTCTATATCTATCCCAGATTCCTGTCTTATGTCTTTTAAAACCCCTAGGAGAAGTCAGTTGGATAAAGCAGACTATAAATGTTGGCTTCTGTGAAAAGTCAGAATGGGTCCTGGGGGTGTGGATATGAGGAGAGGGAGGGCTCCATCCACAGGCCAATCCAGGTGTTGGGCCTTTCAGCCTGGTAGAAGGTCATTAGGGCTTGCACCTGAAAATGGCTGTGATAAGCTAGGTTTTGTTTTAGCTGAGTGTCTCATACCTGGGAGAGCAGGCAGTAGGTTAGCTTGCTCTGAGACACTGTTGGATACAAACCAGAAGGTACTGTGGACATAGATTTATTTAGTGCTCTGTTAGTGAGGGAACTTACTGTCTAGTTAGTGCCCAACCGGGCTAGGGTTTGTTTTATGTTTTGTTTCTTTGATTATTGATATTGCAAAATAAAAACTGGCGCCGACCAGCTTGCACAAAAATCCGCGACTGGTGTGCTATTTCCTGACTGCTGTGTGTAAGGAGGTGTCCATCTACCCCAGGAGAGGGACCCCTTACCCCAACCTTATCACAATCAGCATACAGCAGCATACTTAACAAGAAAATGGTGCTGAGTCCCATCCGCAGCGCCTTATATAGAATCCAAACCCCGCGAGAATCCGATGCTGCGAGGATGACTTTTTGCCTTGAAGGTGAATCCGAGCCACCTCTCTGATCTACACAATATTTGTATTCCCAATGTTCGGATGTGTTGGGATTCCATGAATTCCGAACTGCTCACCTTTAGTTTTTAGTAGATGGTTCTTATATTATATACGGCACAGTTTCCTTTAAGACTTTCTATAAAACAGTGCATTTTTCAATTACCTAGATATCCCAAATCTGAGGCAGGTATCCGCAGAAAAGGAAAATCTCTTCTTTCAAGCAAAATCTTTTCCGGAGACAGAAGTCTCCTGACTCTATGTTAGATCATTTGACACTGGAAGATTTTGATTTACCTCCAAAATCTTTAAATGCCCGTTTCTTAATTATCTTGACACATACCCTAAACATCTGTGCACCAAATGCATGTCGGAACTGTCTGTTCCTTTGTACAGTATATAGAAGCAATAAAATGAAGCCGTGATAGAACTGTACACAGAATAATATTTCTGCCAGTTCTCGAAGTGGAAAAGAACATCAATGAAAAATTATTATATTAGATTACTAATGTTACTAGATTAGATGCCAATGAGATTGTGGCCAGGATTGAGTCAGGGATAAAAAAAAAACTACAGTACGTATGGGGTCTATGTACTGAGAAAATACAAGGGAGAAAAGCGCTAAAGGCAGAGAAAATACTTACTGCTTCTCGATATGTACTAATGGCTTTTCTGTTCTGTTCTGCACCCTGCGCTAGCTGTGTGGGTTTTTTTCCGCGTTGCCATAGGAACAGCGACAAGTGCTTCAGATGTTATCAAGGTTTTTTCTTACTTATTACCACATCCTGTCTTCTCTAGTGCTGCATCGCGTCCCCAGGATGAACCTAAGGGCCTGATTCAGAGCCGCTCGTAAGCGGCCGCTCGTTCGTTCCGAGCGATGTTTGCCCAACTGCGCATGCGTACGGATTGTAATACGCATGCACGAACCAGTCAGTGCGGGCGAAAATCGTTTGTTCGCTAAATAGCGAATGCCTGCTAATATGAGTGACAGGAGGAGGCGTATGTGGGTGGTAACAGGGGAAGGTGCTTGAAAACGGGGAGTGGAGATCAGAACGCAGGCGTGCTTAAAGGTCAAAACGGGCGTTTTATGGGTGTGCATAATTAATACAGCAGCGTCACTGACCACATCACTGGGTTATTTTATAGTCAGAACTGCTCGCAAATTTGTGGTAGGAAAAACCAACCACAAGAATAGCGAGCAGTTCATATGCTGGTCGATGTACTCGATTAATCTAATAAATAGCGGACATGACGTAGGATGCGAGCTGCCAGGGGGCGTAGTTATCCAAAAAACGACCACAAGTTTTGTTTGCTCGTTCAGACATAGAGGCGTGAACAGACCGCAAAGAGCGAACGGTTCATTTGAATAGCCACCCCTTTTTTCTGAACGAACGACCGCAAATAGCGTCCGGCTCTGAATCAGGCCCCAAGTTCACTCATGTGCATGGCTGCAGGTCACGTAGTGCATAGGCAGTGGAGAGATCCCTTTGGATCCCCCTTTGCAACCCATGACCTCCTTACCAATGGAAGGAGAGGGACTCCGGGAATCCATCTTCCGGCTCCCGCAGTGGGCAATGGGAGAGGCGTCATGACGTCATATGACATCTCTCCCAATATACAGAGCGTCCCGGCCCAGGAAGGACAGACGGAGGAGCGAATGGCGACGGCGGGAGCGGGGATTCAGGTAAGTGTTTTGTTTTTTTTACTACGTGTGTCTACTGGGGGGGAGGCTGGCACTACAAGGGGGAGACCGCCACTGGGGACAGGACACCACGAGGGGGGAATCACTACTGGAGGCACTGCAAGGGGGGGACTACTACTAATAGGGGCAATACAAGGGGGGGACTACTACTACTGGGGGCACTACAAGGGGGGGGACTACTGGTGGCACTACAAAGGGGGAACCACTACCGGACTGGGGCACTACAAGAGGGAGACCACTACTGGGGGTACTACAAGGGGGAGATCACTAGTGGGGGCACTACAGGGGGGGGCACTACAAGGGGGGACGACTACTGGGGATTATAACTTTGGGAACTTCAAGGGGGGGACTACAACTGGGGGGACTACTACTGGGGGCACTACAAGGGGGGGACTACTATTACAAGGGGGGGACTACTACTACTAGGGGCACTACAAGGGGAGGGGACAACTACTAGGGGCACTGCATAGGGGGAGGGGACTACTACTAGGGGCACTACATAGGGGGAGGGGACTACCACTGGGGGTACTGCATCGAGGGACCACTGCTGGGGGCTCTATAAAAAGGGCAATACTGGGGGTACTGCATAGGGGGGAGACTACAACTGGGGCCACTATTTATGGGGCACTGCATAAGGGTTACCACTATTGGGGGCACTGCATGGGGTGTGGACTGCTACTGGGGGCACTATATAAGGAGCACTGCATAGGGGGCACCATTAATGGGGGCACTATATAAGGGGCTTACTACTGGGGGCACAAGGGGCACTGCACAGGGGGGACCACTACTGGGGGCACTGTATAAGGGGCACTGCATAGGGGGATCACTACTGGAGGCCTGCATAAGGGGGTCCTCTCCTGGGGCACAGGGGGGCACTGCATATGGGCACCACGATGGGGCTGTTCCTAATCTTTATTTTTACTTTACATTAATCCCATATGGACCCGCCTCCTCCCTGGAACACTTGAGGGGGGGGCGCCGTAGCACGCACGTTCTTCGGGCACCCTGGCTACACGCTACCCCTCTGCCAGGGCCGCCTGCATGCATTTGCCCCCCAGGCTAAAAGTTGCCAGCCAGCCCCTGACCACCGTCACGTGTTTTAGTTTTGGATCTGTATTTTAAAAATAAAATAAAATAGATTACGTTATTTTGACCAGTTAGCATGCAACCAAAACCTGAATTCGGTTTTTAAATCCGAGTTCAGAACCGCAGGAAGATCCAAACTGGGACTCCATACCCCAAAGTGATTCCGAACTCGTACTTGGTTCGACTCAGAACCCCTGAATTTGGTTGTTGTCAGTTCTCTGAGAACATAGGGCCATGGACACACATGAAAAAAATGCTTTTTCAAAGCGTAAAGCATTTTTATTTATGATTTTCAATATTTTGTTTAGATGGCGATAACATAAGAGGTATTGTTGCAATACTACATTTGGTAAATAGTCTTTGCCTATGCATTTGGAAGTCTTGGCTGAGCAGTATTATCTCTGGCTGTTACCCTTTAATGTATTGGTCATATTTTTTAAACACTCTCTGTGGATAATCCTCAGAAAACTTCACGCAAGTACGCTTGCAAAAAAACCTGGTGGAATACAGGATACTGCTCTTGCGCCAGAGACAGAAGTCCACATGCACCGGATCAAGCATACACTGTCTGCTGTGGATCGCTAGTTCAAATGGATTGATCCTTCTGTAGACGGGCAACACTTTCTGCGAAATCAGTATTTCTGGGCAGAACTGCGCCATCTCGTGGGAGTGTCAAAGGCGTGGAGGCCGACTTCCATTCACGATATTAACATGCAGATGGAGATGGGACGCCTGTTTCTAACAGATATTTTGCATGCAGCGTGAGTGGGTTCATGTCCAGATACTAGTGCTGTATCCCACTGATGAATTAAGAGTATACTGCCACAGATATCTACGATATAATGTACAGTATGCTGCGGTTCCTCTATTTATGGTCACCAAAATTGTCTTCATACAGTAGATTTCTATGGGGACTGTGAAATTGCAAAATTGATCAACTCCGAAACACTTAGCTTTCCAGAACTTACTGTAACTGTAGATAGCTAACGCATTTTTAGATGGCATTAGTTACTGTAGCTTATAGGCTGCAATATCATGTAATTCTCCAGAGAAGGATCCAAAGGGCCAGGGGCGTAACTATATAGGGGTTCGCGCTCCCCTGGCAAAGTAAGGCACTGGCGCCTCATCCGTTTTACATAATAAGTGGCAGAGCTACACTGCACAGTATAATCAGGAAAGGTTCATTTCAAAGAATACAAAATGCACAGGGTTCTCCCAAATCAGCAACCAGCCTGGATCCCAGAGCTAGATCCGGTATTGGAAAATAGGGGGAATTAAGCTGTGTGGGGTTCCCTTTATTTTCCAATAACCAGCACCAGGTTGAACCGGCTGGGGGGATAATGCTATAGCAGATAGACACACAGCGTGGGGTCCCCCTGCCATCACATTGACCAGCCCGAACTGGTCAGCCCAGGGCTGGAAATCCTCGGACAGTGGGGACCCCAAAATTAAAATGGGGTTCCCCCTAAGGAGCAACAAACAGCTATTCCCCACACCCCTGGTGACAGTTTGTGCAGGGATAATTGTTTATAAGATTGAAATAATATTGTTCTGTACAGTGGGGATAACAGGTCCCAGGAACCCTGCCTCAGCATTAACAAATCCAATATAAAATAATTTGTGTGACATGTTCAGTGTTTTTTGTTTGGTTTTTGAGTAAAAGGGTTTTGTTCCTTTCTAAAAGTAGTTCTTAGAACAGAGAGACACTTCAGGGACCACTCATAACCAGTGGTGTAGCAACAGCCCTCGCAGTTCCATCGGTGGCTTGGTGGCGCTGGCAGGGGGTGGGGCACGTGGGGGCAACCGTGAGGTTTGGAATGCCGAGGGGGGAAGATCTAGAAAGGAAGGAAAAAAGAGCTGCCAACCTGTCACCGCGAGGCAGGAAAGAAGCAGAAGGAAGAACTTCTGCTGCACTGTGTAGCCGGCTCCTGACATGGGGGGAGGGTTAGGATTAGGCACTAACGCGGGAGGGTTAGGGTGTGGGGTATGGAGGGTTAGTGTTAGCATACAGTGATGGAGGGTTAGGGGGTGAATAGGGAAGGGGAACACTACTCACCGTTCCCCTGTCGGGATTATAGGCATCGGTATGCCGCTGTCTGTCTATTGGTCATGGGTAATTAGTACCCGCTCCACCCTTTGCTGTGTCCCTGAGTGAACATAAACCAAATGGGGTGAGATAGGTGCAATTAGTACATACACTGCATACTGTGGCTTACAGCCAATTGTTATGGGTTAAGGAGCCTATTTATTTACTATTAAGAGACCCTTGATAATATCACTGTGATGCTTTTTAAATAGGTACAGCATCCCAATGCAAAGCAATAGTGAAGGTTCAGCCTGGGAAAGCGGTAATCCCACTCGTAATAGGGAAAGTGAAAACAAACACGCTTTGATGAATATGCCCCTAGGTTTCAGATAAGGCGTTCCAAAACTTCACCAAAGCCTCACAAAAAGTTGAATTGTGATCTGCTATAACACATTACATATGACAACCAGGTTTAATGCAATGAGGAATTAGCTAATAAATGCACAGTACTAGCTGAGTGAAGGGCTGGTGTAGATAGGAGCATGTCTACAGCATTACCAGTAGACAGAATCAGGAAGTTACTGAAAGCAATAACTTCTTCTAATGAGAAAGGGCTTTGGCTGACTTTCAAAGCTGTTGGGAGGCATCACATATGCAATTCTACAGAAGAAGCCAGAACAGAATAACCTATTGTCTGGGCAATGTCACCAGTCAGAGCAAGCAGTCTCTGCACTACAATACATGAGTATCCTTCACTACTAGAAAAATCCTCCAGACTATTTATTCAGAAATATGCTGGTTATCAACGACTTTTTAAATAATAAGGCACAACTAGCACAGCAGCTGATTTTCAGTTCATGGACACAAAGCTGGAGGTTTTACATACAGCACATGCGCAGATGTGAATTTACTCAACTTTGCCTATGTCCTTCCTATTCTGAGTCGGACACAACTGTCTGTGAGATAAGGCATTTTGGAGAGTAGACTGGGCAGTGACAACACGTAACTGCTCAGAGTTGTGGGAGTGTCGTGGGTGTGTCATGGGAGTGTGGTGGGCGTGTCATGGTATTGTGGTAGGTGTATCATGGGAGTGTTGTGGGCGTGTCATGGTAGTGTGGTGGGTGTGTCATGGGTTGTGGTGGGCGTGTCATGGGAGTGTGGTGGGCGTGTCATGGGTTGTGGTGGGCGTGTCATGGAAGTGTTGTGGGCGTGTCATGGGAGTGTGGCGGGCGTGTCATGGTAGTGTCGTGGGTATTAAAAGCTCTATGCGATTCTGAGTCATGGGTATGGGGGAGGGAAGCCTGTTTCTGGCAGGTCCCTTGCACCTCGCACGGGGCTGGTGTAACTGCAGATGCTAATGATGTCGGTTGCGATGGCTGGCATAAAAAGCAGGTAGTAAATCAGGTTTCTGCAGCTGCCACTTTGCGTGCAGTGCAGAACCAGCTTCTAAATTTGTTGTAACCTTTAGAAACTAATAAAAAAATGTTTTAATTGTTTAGACTACTTGCATGCAGATACACCCGCAGCCGCACACAGAATATAGGCATGCCACATATTCACATTGCGGTTTAATAGCTTGGATGTGATTTAGTTTGCATCAATGCTCGCATAGTGGCCCTGATTCAGAGGCGCTCGCTATTTGTGAGCACTCGCTCTGAATCAGGGCGGGACGGTTTTTTTTTTCACCGGCCTCCAGGCTGCTCACTAAGCTTTAGTGGGCAGCGTGGCGATGGTCACAATTATGTCGATCATCGGGCTTGCGACGAAACCCTTGTGGTAGGGTTTCATCCACCGCAAGCCCCAGTGAACTTCCTGCTCTAATAGAGCAGGAAGTTCACTACTGACATCACTAGTGATGTCAGTAGGGCCGCCCACAAACGGCAGGCGTTCCTTCAGGAACGCCTCTGTTTGTCCAGCCTCCCCCTCTGCACGCCTACAAAAAGGGGCGAGCTGTCAATCACAAGTGACAGCTGCCCCGTCTTGTAGTGAGTCCCGCAGCGAGTGAAAATTCACTTGCTACGGGGCTCGCGCATTTTTTCTTATATATTGGTGCAGTGTTTTTCGTCTATGTGCTCTTTGGCTTGTGTTCTGACTATGGGCGTATGTATACGGAGGATATGTGGATGCGCAGAGCTTCCTTGGTACCTACCGTGCTATTTTGCTTATGTAGGTTTTTTGGCTTCTCTGTGAGATTTTAGTTAAATTCCTAAGCACATTTCCTCAGCATTTAATTCTGCAGCACGGATAGCGTAGTGGTTAGCTTTACTGCCTAGCACCGCATTGGTCTGGTTAGCTTTATGGCTCACACCGCGGAGGTCCCTATCCTATCCCTAGCAGCGTGTAGTTTGTGTTTGTGATTCCATATGCGTACCATGTTACCTGTTTCCAATTGGGGTTTGTGTCATTTGCTAATTTCTGTTCCTAGGTTAACTTTTATTTACTGAAATATTAGCCTAAAGCTGCTGCCGTCTGTTCCCATTTTTTTAAATTTACGGCTGTCCTGTTCTATTGTCTTATCGTCCGGCCTTTGTCATTTCCTGTTCAGGGATGTGATTATGTGGGATAGATTACTTAATTTGCATTGTGTTGTTATAATCTATGGTCGGAGGTTGTCACTTTGCACTGTCCCCTTCCGCTGGTCACATTGCTGGCGCATCTGCCCTGGGGCCATAGTCATGTGAGTGTCACCTGTCTGTGTGGCATGATGCTGGAATTAGGGTCATTGTGTATTTAGTGCCTTCATTATGTCATTGTTTCCCTGTAATCTGGCTAAACATATATGTGTGCGCTATTTAAATAACTGGTAGTAAATAAATAAATAACTTTCTAAATGCATTAATCAGCTATATGCATCTACGCCTGTCCTCTATACCAGAGCCGTACCTAGACTTTCTGGTGCCTTGTGCCAGAGAGAGCATTTGCGCTCCCCCCCCCATATTTTAAAAAGGGACATACTGTAAGATAGTGCACCTGAAAAAGGGCTATGGCCTCATGGGGAAGGGTCAGGGAAGAGATAGGGGAGGCCAGGAGATGCTGGGGATTAAAGAAGAGGAAACTACAAGTGAGGATGACAATAAACAGGAAAATTAACAGGCCCAAACAGTGCCCTCTGCCCTGCGGTGCCCTGTGCCATGGCACTGGTTGCACTACCCTAGTTACGGCCCTGCTCTACACTCCTTTCCTCCATTCACTGCCACCCTCTGGTTTTCTATATATAATGTTACATTGTGGGCTTCTAGCTGCTTGCTCCTTTTTCCTATGCCTCATGGTTTCTAAATCTATTGTCTAATGTGTGTCCGCCCACGATCATTGTCTAAGAGTGTTTTTCTATGACATGAGTATTAGGTATCATTGAGGGGATTTTGTTACCTGGGATGGGTCCCTGTTTACCCATTTCTTGCAAGGGTCCCCTCCTCGCTTTGAGGATTACGTGGCTTCCCTCTGCTCCCCTAGTGACAGGTATCTATGTCGACAGTTGGCCTTGCGGCCTTTATTGCGGTCGGGAATTCCATTACGCACGGGCCCCCTGAGAGGCATTGCTGTCCCCAGTGCCCTCTGGTGGCTCAGGCCGGCGGGATTGGGGGTCTTCCCGTTCTGCTGGAGTCTCTGCAATGGCGGCATTTGTGGTGACAGTGTTGCTCCGGGGGTGAGAGGTGGGGTGTGACATTGGTATCCCTTGTTTCCGTTAGATAGCGGGTCAGGTGCAGTTGTTACTGTGCGGTGGCTGCACTGTTGGCCATGGTTCCACATGGCTATTGCATTTGGCTTCTGTCGCCAGCCTGCTTCCTTCCATTGTGGGTGCCCTGTCTACTTTTCTGTGGGCAGTGGTAAGTTGGAGGGTTGTGCGCACATTGTTTGCAGTGTTTCCCTCTATTGCTTCTTCTCTGTCACGTTGTCTTCTCCACCTACTTTGGGGTCCATGTTGGAGGTCCTCAGCTGAGCGCTATGCGAATTTGCCATACAGGGTATTACCTCTTGCTTTACAGTTGCCGTTCAGTGGTGCCCTATGTTAGTCACTATGTATAGTGCTTGCATAGTCTGTTGCGCTGACACATTGACACACTTCTAGGGGGGATGCTAGTTTTCACTCGGGTCATGTAGTATGCTACTCTGTTAAATTCCTGTTTAACAGCAGACACTTACTATTTGCCATATGCCTTTATATTTGGTGCCCTGTCATGCCTGGAGTTCAGCTATTGGTGCCAGCTGCAGTGAGGGCCACTGGAGTGACGTTATATGCTGTTAGGCTGCGGTCGATCACTTCCTGGTGATGGGGTGCAGGCAACGGGAGTGTGGTGTTTACCATGGCTGCCACTTCTCTCTTAGTTTCGCATTGTGGTATAGTCTACTAGTGTATATTACTTTTTCTTTTTCACTGATGCGTTTGCGCTTGCTGTTGCCACAGGAGCAATTTGGGCAGCTTTAGCATGCTTTTGTCTTTAACTGGTGGGTGGTCGGGTTACGTTTTACCAAGGGCTATAGTTGCTGAGATTGGTTACAGACTTAGCTTGAGTCGTGTTCCTGGCCGGCGAGGTGAGGGCCTATATCGATTTAGTATTATTGTACTGGAGCTATTGGGTGTTAGCAAATCGTCTGTTTCCCACCGTCTCTGAGGCCTTGCGCCCTGATTTCCAATTTCGGTGTGTGGCGGTTGCGCTGCTTGAGGACTGAACGACTGGGTTGTGGTTGTTGGGTTTCCCTGTATCACTGTGCTAACTACGGGATGGACAGGTTTCACTGACCCGGGCCACTTTTGGGTCTTATATCCTGTTGAGGGCGCATGGTTGATACATTCATTACGATGGTCACTATCTTGCAGTTTTGTTGGGTCTTCCAGCATCACATTGGCGTGTTTGTTATGGGGCTCAAGAGTATCTTCACACCTTAGCTCTGGTCTGAGGGCCTGATGATGTTGCATTGGTGCAGGCTGCTGCGTTCAAGGCCTAACCGACTGGGCCATCATCATTGGGTTTCTCATTTCCCTGTGTTGACTCCCAGTCTTGCCCGATGGCGTGGTCCTGGGCTGGCATTTCTGGTTGAGCACACATGGCTGATACTGATGGTTCCCTGGTTATGGTTTTTGTTTGGTTGGGCCTTTCAATTCTGGATTCAGTTATGTCGTGGAATGCTGTCGTTCGGGCTTTCCCTAAAGTTTCCTAGGATGGGCGACCACATTTATACTCTTGCGGTCCTCCGGCAACGGTGATAGTTGTGTTGATGCACCATAGGTCTGCTGTTATTTTACACTATTCCAGTCACTGTCAGAGCTTTTTTTTTGTTTTGCATTTGCATTTTTCGAAATTTACTAACTTAGGTGCTCGTCACTGAATCGGTGGGGACCTCGAGGGATTTCCCCTGTTTTTGCTGTGAACCATGGAGACTCATTGGCTGTGGTACTCCTGGCAGTTTTTTTCAGGTTTTTACAGCGGGCCAAGTTATCCCCCCTTCCCCTTTTTCCCCCTCCTTTCCCTCCTTGGGTAGGGATTTTTGTCTCCCTTATTTAGATTTGATGTTGCGGGAGGACTTTGGGATGTATGCCATCTTGGGTTCAGAGGGCATTATATTAGTGTAAGGGGCTTGTCCATACACCAGGTAGGTTGATTTCACCCTTTTGGGGTCAGAAGCAGTGGCTGTCTGGCTGGTGTTAGATGGTGTATTGGTATGGGAGGCTTAGACCCTACCGCTGTCTATTGAGAAGGGCAATTGGCCCTGCCAGTGTGTTTGTGGGATCCTAGTTACTTACTATTGAGAAGGGTAATTGGCCCTGTTAGTTTGGGGTCTCTCTGTACTTGGTTACTGTTCAGATGGCTCAATGGGTTAGAGTTTGCAATACATTTATACATTGGTCAGGCGTTGGCTTTGCTGGTGCGTTGGTGGTGTTCCTATTTACATGTTGCTGGATGAGGCCCATGTTCCAGAAGTTGGGGTTTGCCCATGTTTGGAGTGTGTTTTAGGTTTATAGATGGTTTAGTTTGAGTGTATGGTGGTGGAAAAGAACTGCAGCTGGAAGGTCAGTGAGCTGATTAATAGGTCATTCCCCTTTGATATACCTTTTGTCTGATTGTCCCTGCTGGTGTCAGCAGCCTTGGTTGGCTAATCATGCGTTGGAAGGTATAGGAGAGTCTCATGTGACCAATGGACTTGCTGAGTGGGCAATTGGCCCTGCAAGTTTTTCTAGTCAGTGCCGTAGCTGGACGGCAGTGCGCCCTGTGCAGCACTGCCGCCCCTCTCGCTCCCTCCCCCCCTTGAGCACTTACCTTTCCATGCAGGGGCTGGAGGGCGGGTGGGACCTTCCGCTGACTTTCTTGGTGCGCCACGCACCACTGCAAGAGTTATACTCCTGCAGACATCCGGAGCCGGAAACTGTGTGGTCGGTGACCCTGGAATGATTCCGCCCTGTGTGCACTACCCTCCCTACAGCCCTGTTTCTAGTCATCTGATTTGGTAGTCACTGACCTCTGATGGCTGCTGTTTCTTTCGTCCACCACCATAGTTAAGTTATTGATTGATAATTAATAAAAAGGCCGACCAGTTTAAATGCCACATCTGTCTCCATGTTACTATTATTAGAATAAGTTCATGTTTGGAAATGTTTATATATGCATTAAGTTAATGTACTAGTGTCAATTGCCGATAGGGCGAGTAGTGACTGTGTATTGGGGGCACACTGCATGCTAATGTATGCTGCGCTACTCAGCTGATTAAAGTGGCTATAGCCTGTGTCCGACTCCAGCTGTTAAGTGACTGTGTATAGGGGGGCACACTGCATGGCACGCTAATGTATGCTGCGCTACTCTGCTAATTAAAGTGGTTGTGTCCAGACTCACAAGTGGCTGTGTGTACAAGGCATGTTGATGTATGCTGTGCTGTACTCATGCCCATCTGCTCCAGTGTAAATAAAAAGTAAAATAACAGTTTTAAAGAAAAGTAAAAAAAAATTAATAAAAGTAAAAAAAAAACTGTGACTCCTTGGGCCTTAGCTCTCTGTGTACAAGCACTGTGACTCCTTGGGCCTTAGCCTTCTGTGTATACAAACACCGAACTCCCTGGGTCTTAGCCCTCTGTGTATACAAGCACTGTGACTCCTTGGGCCGTAGCCCTCTGCGTATACAAGTACTGTGACTCTGCTGGCCGTACCACACTGGGTGGGTGGGAGGGCCCAAAGATAGTTCCATCTTGCACTACATTTCATTTCTGGCACTGCAGTGTTGCAATGTTTCATAGATGTGCTTTAAACTGCGGTGTCTGTGCCGCTGCTCTGTCGCTTAGTAACCAGACAGCTCACTGCAGCCTTTGGCCAATAATGGTGAAAACAATATTGTGAGCTGTAAGGTGGTCTAAATTGACTGTAAATGACTAGAAATTAATGTTATTGAGGTTAATAATACTTTAGGAACAAAAAAAAGCCCACATTATGTGATTTTAGCTTTTTTTTTACAATTTTTTGTAAAAAATATAAAACCAGTCAAGGCGGTTTGGCAAATCCAAGTCCAAAGCCGGACGACGAATCAGAGCCAAATCCAAATCCAGCAAAAATGGTCCGGCACACATCCCTAGTTATTATTAGTATAACCACTAAAGAACCTCTCTAGCAGCATAACATTGCTTTAAATACTTTGTGGTTACCACAATGGCCAAACACAACAATCATTCTTTTTTTTTTTATTGTAGAACAATGTAAGCTTGTGCAATGTACAGCTTCATTCCCTATGACCAATTTTTAGATACAGAAAGATTAAAAATCCATGGGGGCAATTAAGAGTTTTGTGCACAATTTAATCTTAGATGTTTTTAACTGTAACATCATCACATTATACAGAATAAACCTTGGCCAAATTATTTAGTATTTATACATTTGTGTCAAGTTTAAAATCCTCCTCAAATTGTATATATACTACAACACAAATACTCCTACTTCGGGTTCGGTATGAAAGCCTGACAGGAGGAGATTCCGACACCAGCTGGTAAGTACCCTAACCCTCCCCTCCCCCTCCCCTCCCCTCCTAACCCTCCCTTAGAGGTGCCTAACCCTAAAACTCCCGAGGTGGTGCCTAACCCTAAATCCCCCCAGGGTTGCCTAAACCTAACCCCCCCTTCTCGCACTCTAAACCTATCCCTCCCGAAGGGGGGAGTGCCAAACCTACCCCTGGTGGTGCCTAATCCTAGCCCTCCCCCTAGAGGTGCCTTACCATAACCTCTCCCCCAAAACCTAACCCTAATCCCGCTATACTCCCTAAACCTAACCCTCCTCCCCCGTGACTAATGCTAAGGACACCCCGGACTTAGCTTGTTCGGGCTGGCGTCCTTCGGCGTTCTGTCGTCGGGATTAAGATAGGCGTCAGTATTTCAGCACCTATCGTAAGTCCCCCGTCAGGCATCTCCTGTCGGGATATAGACTGGCAGCATTTAGTCCGCTGGTCTATAAACTGCATCCCCCCCACTTCTACACCTATTACTACACTACTACTGCTATCACTACTACTAATTCTAAGGACATTATGAGTCATTGTGTTATGTAACCATGTAAAGCAACAAGGCTCTAGGAAGTGTACATGTACTTGGAAATAGCAGGCTAGTCTTGGGGCCAAATGTATTAGGGTGAGAGTTTAGAAAATGTAAGAGAAAACTCTCATTTTTAAACTCAGCCAATGTAATAAAGTCACAGAACAGGAAAACTTGCATGTTTTTCAGACTAAAAAAACTCTCAAGATTTAAACTCTAATCCAGACCATTCCTGTTTTGAAATACAACTCGATCAATGTATTAGTGTGAGAGTTTTACTGCTAAACTCTCACATTTTCTAAACTCTCATCCTATTACATTTGTCTATGGAAGACCCCTTTACCTTAGAGTTGAACATGCTCCACAATACTCAGGTGACCCCAGTTCATGTGTAGGAGTTTATGCGTTGGAAGTACTGACACAGGAAAATATGTGGTCCTAGACAATAATGTAAATAGTAGTTAGGAGTTAAAACCTAAACTGTGCATTGTGCAAAAATTGGAAAGAATAATAATACTATTTCCCATAAGTGAAGATCGAGAGGCCAAAATGCGTAGGACGAGTTTAGTGCAAGCAGCAGTCGAAGAGTGTCCAGTCAGAGGTCAGGGCTGGTGGCAGCAAACACAATAGTCAGCTTCCAGGCAAAGCTCAAGAAATCCAGAATATAAGAATATAAAGCCATTGAATCCAGAACATATACCTATTACAGGCATCGAGGAGTCATGTGATTGCATGTTAAACTAGACATGTGTGATTTGGTTTGGGCCCTGATCTTCCCACTGCTACTGACTGTAGCCCAGTTTAGGAGAGTACATTAAGTTGACCCAATAAAATGGGTTTCCATAAATCTGCCTGGGACAACAGTATGTTTCTGGGGATGACAGGGACCATCGACATTTCTGTGGAAAGCTGTCTGCATGCTACCTTTTTAAAAGTAGTATCGCTTGATCACTACCCATAAGCTTGAAAGACCTGGCCAGGGCAATTGTGTCAAGCCGACCAAAGAAATAATATACAGTATACTATAGATGTGCACTGACCCCTGTGCTTTGGTTTTGGATCTGGATCTCCCCTGGTTTTGGATCTGGAATGGTTTTACCAAAACCTCACCTCCGTGTTTTGTTTTTCGGTTTTGGTTTTGGATCTGGATTTTTTCTTAAAAAATCATAAAAACAGCTAAAATCACATAAAATTGTCATTTTTTGTTCCTACAGTATTATTAACCCAATAACATTTATTTCCACTCATTTCCAGTCAATTTTGACCACCTCACAGCTCACAATATTGATTTTTTTCATCTAGTTAAGGGCCAAAAGGTTGCATCCAGCTAGCTGGCTCAAAACTGAGTGATAAATAGAGTTGAGGACTGTGCAAAGATGATGGTTGTGGTACCCCTTGAGCATTGAAGAATTGATAGTTGATAATTGATACAACTGGCTGAAGTAAGAATTGATAGTTGATAGTTGGCGCAGCCACTAGCTGAAGTAAGAATAGTTGATACTTGATAATTGGTGCAGCCACTGGCTGAAGAATTGATAGTTGATAGTTGGCGCAGCCACTAGCTGAAGTAAGAATAGTTGATACTTGATAATTGGTGCAGCCCCTGGCTGAAGAATTGATAAATTAATTGGTGCAGCCCCTGGCTGAAGAATTTATAAATTAATTGGTGCAGCCCCTGGTTGAAGAATTGATAGTTGGTGCAGCCCGTGGCTAAAGAATTGGTAATTGGTGCAGCCCCTGGCTGAAGAATTGATAGCTGAGAGTTAATTGTTGAGTAGTAGTGGAATACAGAGCTATGATTAGTCCTGCAACAGCCTTGAGGCCTGGAACTCTTGGCAAGTTGCATCCATTACAGCCTTGAGGGCTGGTGAGGAGTGACAACAGGTGGCCTTTGGGCAGTGAAGCAGGATGCGGCCTTTGGGCAGTGTAGCAGCCTTAAGGGCTGAGAACCCTTGGCTGAATGTCACTGTTGTGCGACTTGTGCCGTCGGGATGACACAACAAGCAGCAATTGGTTCAGAATTTTCTTTAAAAAAATGAAAGGGGCATGCAGGAGATGCTGTCTGTGGCCATTAAAATTTCTGGACATTCATAAACCATAACATTACAAATGTCAGGCAGAAATGCCCCAACCAACACATAATGGAAAGGAAAAAGGTGCAAGATGGAATTGTCCTTGGGCCCTCCAACCCACCCTTATGTTGTATATATGAAACAGGACATTCACAGTTTAACAAACCAATCACTTCAGCGACAGTGACTGCCACTTGTGGCTGAAGTGATTGGTTTGTTTGGACCCCTCACAAAACAAGCTGCCAATGCGCAGTGGACATTGGTGGCAATGATCCCATACACAAACTGGCTTTACAATACATTAAATGTCATCATCTACATCCCCATCAGTGTGTGCATCTTTCTCTTCTTCACACAATATGAATTCGTCCCCGCTGGAATCCACCATTACAGAGTCAGACGCTTCTGTATTTTTTGGACGTAAGTGCTGGCAAAGGTCTTCCTCATGGAATTTGTAATTCATTTTGATGAACATCATCTTTTCCACATTTTGGGGAAGTAACCTCCTATGACGATCACTGACAAGGTTCCCGGCTGCGCTGAAAACTCTTTCAGAGTACACACTGGAGGGTGAACAATTTAAGTACAGCAAAGCCAGTTTGTGTAAGTGACTCCAAATTGCCTCTTTTTCCTGCCAGTAGTGAAACGGACTGTCTGACATGCCTATTTGGATGCCATCCCTAAAACAGTCATCCACCATTCTCTGAATGGCGACCGTATCAGACAAAGGCACGGCAGACATGTCACTCATTGTAGGCAGTTCTTTCATACCCAACCAGATGTCATTAGATTTTGCTGACTGATCTGCATCACCACCAGCAGTGGTCTCTTAGGATAATGTTGTTTTTTCCTGGCAGCTGTAGAAACTGAAGGAGGAGATGCTGCTGTGTCATGTTCCGCTTGAGCTGATAATTTTTTCACCACCAGCTCTTTGCATCTTTTCAGTATGGTCGCCAAAATATAGTAATCTGATTTTAAGAGATTGATGGCCCTTGGATCCCTTCGAAGCAAATGAAAGGCTTGATCTACAAGTCCCACATACTTAGCGAAATCACTCCGTTTCAGCTCCTCCTCAGTTTCTCCAGCTACTTTTGCAAAAGTCTGATTAGGGGAATGACCTGACTCAAGCTGGCAGTGTCTGAACTAACTTGACGTGTGGCAAGTTCAAAGGGTTTGAGAACCTTGCACAACATGGAAATTATTCTTCACTGTGCTTGACTAAGGTACATTCCAGCTCCTTTCCCTATGTCATAGGCCGTAGTGTAGTCTTGGATGGCCTTTTTCTGCTCCTCCATCCACTGAAGCATATAGAGGGTAGAATTCCTCCTAGTTACTACCTCTTGCTTCAGCTGATGGCAGGGCAAATTCAACAGTTCTTGCTGGTGCTGCAATATTCGACACACAGTTGCTGAATGCCTAAATCAAGAAGCTGGTGCCAGTCAACCTCTCCTTGTATGTGGAGAGATGGATCAAGCTAAATATAAGATGTATAGAGCTAAATATAAGCACTTTCATTGATAACAGCGTAATTGTATTGCAGTGGATTAGGGATTCTGACAAACAGGGAGTAACCCAATTATTTGCTGTATGGGAGACATTACAAATGTAAACTTTCCCATTAAATGAATATATAGTCATGGCCTCCATAGAGTGTGCTGTAAAGGATATGCAGTCTCGCTAAGTGCAGCAGCTCCTGAAGGATAACATTGGGATACCTGATGTCAGTCATCTTTCCAACATAACACTGGTGCCGTGCTGCCCGTGCACCCAGCTGCTCCTCGCTGAGTTTGTTCTGGTCCTTTGAAATATGATCACAGTCAATGAAAGAGTAAAAGACTGGTCCTCAAGGATTATCCTTAAACTAGTGACAGGCAGCATTCCATTATGTTACAGAACAAACTTGTCAAATGGCCCCTTCAGCTCAGCATATACAGAGAGATATCAGAGAAAAGGCAGATATTTATAGGCTTCGCTGTAAATTTAGCAGAGGTACCTTCTTGTCTCCTGTGCCGAATCTGAGCACTGTGCAAGCTGTCTCATATAGCAGGATGGATCGGGGCTAGCGTAGATGTAATTCTGGTAATCTATGGAATTGATGTCTAGACTCTATTGGGGCAAGCTAAACCTCTGACTCTCATTTTTATTGACACAATTTTCAGTAGATCACAATTCTATTTTTTTTTTTTATTAGTAATGGTTCAAATACAAAGTTGTTAAAGTAAGGATAAGTCATTCCTGTACTCTAAAGAGGTTGTTATTTGTAAAACAATTCTGAATTAAGCAAGTGTTCAGTGATTGCATTTATAAATAAGTTTGTAATTTAACCCCCATTTTTAAAGTTTCTTGTAAACCAATGTACTAGTAATCTCAACAAACCGCGTCGCTTTGTAGGGAAATCGTGACCTGTTTATTTAATTTGCTCTTGTAATTACATATTTCCCTCTTGACGTTCTGAAACTAGATCATGTCATTTTTCAGCATTCTTCTGAGTTTACTCTACTCTAAAGTTTTGTGGATTTCTTTAATCAGGCACAGGTGAGTTGATCTACTTTGCTGGGTCAGTAATTATCCCACCTGCCCCACAGACAGAAATCCACAAAACATGACCTCATGGAAAAACTAGAGGGTTGAGATTGAGAACCACTGCTCAAGGGAATTGTTTGGACCCCCTGAGCTGATATTGTTAAGGAAGAGCAAATCAGCAGTGAATGGATGTTGTGTGCATGTGAGCAGCATCCAGGGCCGGATTAAGCAAAGGCACGGCAGGAATGTGTCCCGGTTCCCTAATTCTCAGGGGGTCCCCCAGCCTTGGATTATAGCTGCAGTACACAACAGAATTGTACTGCGAGATGCGCTGAAGAACTTGAAAAGGAGAGGGAGGTGGAGTCTGAGCAGGGGGGTGGGGTTACATGACCATGTGCAGTCAGTGCAAGCAGTATGGGAGAGAGGAGTAGCTGCAGACAGTGTAACCAGAGTTATGATGACTTTCCAGCTTGTATGGTAAGAATTTCATATGTGTGTGGGAGAGGATAACTATACTATATTGCCTGCCTGTCTGTGTGTTTAACTGTGTGACTGTATCTATGTGTATAAACGTGTGACAGTATGTATGTACAGCATGTGTATATGTGTTTGTCTATGTATATACGCAAAACCTCTAAAATCCCCTTTTGGTGGGATAGCCCTGCTTTTTGTGTGTAGTCCCATTTGTGGGCAGCAATGTCCCTCAAGGTGAAATGAACACTCTCACCTTCAGGGGGCGCAAGAATGGAGGAAGCCCAGTGCTGGAGAAGTGATGTGCATGCCCCAAGTGTGTTGTGAAAAGGTGGCATGATGCATAGTTACCAACCCTTATAGTGTGCAAGCCAAAGGCTCTAAGAGAGAGCCTGAGAGAAAGAAGCTGGAAACAGTCAAGCAGCTCAGAGAGTACTGGGCACCCCATGCATGCCGAGAGAAACATGGCATGATTTTTGATGATAATCCCAAATGTGAGGCGAAGCGCAACTGGGGAGTGATATGTGGCCACGGCCAGATTTGTCGATCCCAAAAGTTGTGAGGTATGGTTGTTGTACACAGCGCAATTAAACACAACACAACACAAGGGTAGCTATAAACATCCCTGGACACTCTGGGGAGATATGGTATTAGTGCAATATTTCCCAAAGTGGCCTCCATTCTCCTACAAAGCTAATAACCACCATTCTTTTACACAGCAAATAACTACTATGCGCCTACACTGCAAATGACCGCTATGCTCCTGCACAGCAAATAATCACCATGCGCCTATACAGCAGATATACCACTGTGCTCCTAAACAGCCAATGACCACTATGCTCCTACCCAGCCAATGACTGCTATGCTCCTACACAGCCAATGACCGCTATGCTCCGACACAGCCAATGACCACTATGCTCCTACACAGCCAGTGACCGCTATGCTCCTACACAGCCAATAACCACTATGCTCCTACACAGCCAATGACTGCTAGGCTCCTACATAGCCAATAACCACTATGCTCCTACACAGCCAATAACCACTATGCTCCTACACAGCCAATAACTACTATTCTCCTAAACAGCCAATGACCACTATGCTCCTACCCAGCCAATGACCGCTATGCTCCTACACAGCCAATGACCGCTATGCTCCGACACAGCCAATGACCACTATGCTCCTACACAGCCAGTGACCGCTATGCTCCTACACAGCCAATAACCACTATGCTCCTACACAGCCAATGACTGCTAGGCTCCTACATAGCCAATAACCGCTATGCTCCTACACAGCCAATAACCACTATGCTCCTACACAGCCAATAACTACTATTCTCCTAAACATCCAATGACCACTATGCTCCTACCCAGCCAATGACCGCTATGCTCCTACACAGCCAATGACCGCTATGCTCCGACACAGCCAATGACCACTATGCTCCTACACAGCCAGTGACCGCTATGCTCCTACACAGCCAATAACCACTATGCTCCTACACAGCCAGTGACCGCTATGCTCCTACACGTCAATAACTACTATGCTCCTACACAGCCAATGACCGCTATACTCCTACACAGCCAATGACCACTATGCTCCTACACAGCAAATTACCTTTATGCTCCTACGCAGAAAATGACCACTATGCTCCTACACATCCAATGACCGCTATGCTCCCACACAGCCAATGACCACTATGCTCCTACACAGCCAATGACCGCTATGCTCCTACACAGCCAATGACCGCTATGCTCCTACACAGCCAATAGCCACTATGCTCCTACACAGCCAATGACCGCTATGCTCCTACAATGACCGCTATGCTCCTACACAGCCAATGACCGCTATGCTCCTACACAGCAAATTACCTTTATGCTCCTTCACAGCAAATGACCACTATGCTCCTATGCAGCAGATGACCGCTATGCTCCTACGCAGCCAATGACCACTATGCTCCTACGCAGCCAATGACCACTATGCTGCAATGCAGCAGATGACCGCTATGCTCCTACGCAGCCAATGACCACTATGCTCCTACACAGCCAATGACCGCTATGCTCCTACACAGCCAATGACCACTATGCTCCTACACAGCCAATAGCCACTATGCTCCTACACAGCCAATGACCACTATGCTCCTACATAGCCAATAACCACTATGCTTCTACACAGCCAATGACCGCTATGCTTCTACACAGCCAATAATTACTATGCTCCTACACAGCCAATAACCACTATGCTTCTACACAGCCAATGACCGCTATGCTTCTACACAGCCAATAATTACTATGCTCCTACACAGCCAATAACCACTATGCTTCTACACAGCCAATAACTACTATGCTCCTACACAGCCAATGACCGCTATGCTCCTACACAGCCAATAACCACTATGCTCCTACACAGCCAATGACCACTATGCTCCTACATAGCCAATAACCACTATGCTCCTACACAGCAAATTACCTTTATACTCCTATGCTGCAAATGACCACTATGCTGCTACGCAGCAGATGACCGCTATGCTCCTACGCAGCCAATGACCACTATGCTCCTACACAGCCAATGACCGCTATACTCCTACACAGCCAATGACCGCTATGCTTCTACACAGCCAATAACTACTATGCTCCTACACAGCCAATAACCACTATGCTTCTACACAGCCAATAACTACTATGCTCCTACACAGCCAATGACCGCTATACTCCTACACAGCCAATGACCACTATGCTCCTACACAGCCAATGACCACTATGCTCCTACATAGCCAATAACCACTATGCTCCTACACAGCATATGACCTTTATACTCCTACGCAGCAAATGACCACTATGCTCCTACACAGCCAATGACCACAATGCTCCTACACAACCAATGACCACTATGCTCATACACAGCAAATGACCACTATGCTCCTACACAGCAGATAACTGTCATGTTCCTAAGCAGAAATTGTCTCATTAAGAGAGCTTGCGTTGCATGTTATCCTGATATTTTTATGAGAAGGGTTTACTATTAAAATGTTTTGGTGACCATCTCTTTTAGGCAAATCTTTCCAGCTATGGAAGTTTGCTCTGATTGTTTCGCATTAGATGCACTGAAGTCTGCATCATCCATAACCAGAATAGATTAAGCACCTCTGGTTTAACTAGAAGATACCTTATATATTTTCTCCATGTTTGGCGGTTGTTGTTGCCACAAAAACCACCAAAGGAGGAGAAAAGATGGCAGTAGCAATGACAGATCAACTCACTGGGTCCAGCAGCAGAACTGAAATGGTTTCGGTGGGTGCCCCAAACCGCCTTGTTCTTGGTGTGATGACTCCTCAGCACTAACCTGTCATTTCCCATTGATTTTCCACAGGTGTAAGTGTGTGATATCAGTGGGAAGATTATGATGTAGGGCATAGGGCAGAGAGCTGATGGGAAGCACATCCATAACCAACTGCCACCCGCATGCCACATTTACATATAAACCACACTCCCATTGTCACGTGCCCACTGTATGGGCCGGGGCACTATAACTGGCATTTCCTCAGTTGAAGCTGTTGCTGACGCATGAGAAAGGCCTCACCAGAGAATCAGTATTCACACTAGTGTCTGCTGCCAGCGATTCACCAGTGACTGGAGTACAGCGCACAATCACACCTGTGCTTTTTCTCTCTTTGTTTTTTTTTTTCATTTGTGCATCTACCATTCCCTTTATTTCACACTTTATTACCAGCAGTAATGAGCCAGAGGGAATTAACCCAGCTTTTTGGAAATGAAAGTATGTAAAATGTTTATTCAGTAAATCTTAGACCAGTTACTCATTCTTTAACAGTTGTACTTTGAAGTGGGAGGATATAGGATAGTGGCCTTTGGCCAATGTCCCTGTGTACTGGGTGGCACCTTCCATGCTGTTAGTCAGTGGCGTAACTAGGGGGGTGTCGAGCGGGGCTCGTGCCCTGGGCGCCATCGGACCAACGACGTGGGTGGTCAGTGTAGTGCGGACCACATGGAGTGCAGTCCGCACTACACAGTAACAAACACAGCCGCCGGCTAGTACACTTGTACGGCGGCAGTGTGTTTGTTTTGGCAGCCAGCCAATGAGAGCCACATAGACTCTCATTGACTGCTGCGCCCACTGCTGGAGCCGGGCTGGAGCTCACTCATGAGCTCCATTTTCCGGCTCCCACAGTGGGTAATGGGAGAGACGTCATGTCGTCTCTCCCATAATGCAGAGCGGGCCAGCCCGGGCGGACGAAGGAGCAAACGATGGCGACAGGCATAGGAGCAGGAGCGGGGATTCAGGTAAGTGGTTTTTTTTTATGTGTTTGTCTTTGTCTGGCACTGCTGGGAGGGTCTACTACTGTGGGCACTATATAAGGGGCACTGCATTGGGGGGACCACTACTATGGGCACTGCATAGAGGGACTACTACTGTGGGCACTATATAAGGAGGACTTTATCGGGGGGACTGCTACTGGGGGCACTGCATAGGGGGACTACTACTGGAGGCACTATATAAGGGGCACTACTGGGGGCATTGCATAGGTGGGACCACTACCGGGGGCACTGCATAGTGGGGACTACTACTGGGGGCATTATATAAGGAGCACTGCATAGGAGGGGGGCACTATATAAGGGGCACTGCATAGGGGAGACCACTACTGGGAGCACTTCATAGGGGGGACTACTACTGGGGGCATTATATAAGGGGCACTGCATAGGGGGGACTACTACTGGGGACACTATATAAGAGGCACTACTGGGGGCACTGCATATGGGGGACCGCTACTGGGGGCACTGCATAGGGGGACTACTACTTGGGGCACTGTATAAGTGGTACTGCTGGGGGCACTGTATAAGTGGCACTACTGGGGGCACTGGATAAGGGGCATTGTATGAGGGTGCATTACTGGGGCACTGCATAAGGGTGCACTACTGGGGGCACTGTATAAGGGGCACTTTATAGGTGCACTACTACAGGCACTACAACAGGGGGCACTGCTACTGGGGACATTGCATAAGGTGCACAATTACAGTGGTCATTGCAAGAAGAGCACTACTACTTGGGGCATTAAGGTGCATATGAAATGAAAAGGAATGTTCCCAGAGTGACGAGAAATAATGGTGTCATGTTGCCATGCCGCAATTTTCCAGTGGCCACGCCCCTTGTGTCATGTGCCCACACCCACTTTTTGTGTACCTACTTGTGAGGGGGAGGAGGGGCTCCATTTTTAACTTGTCCTGGGCTCCAAATACCCTAGGTACGCCACTGCTGTTAGTGCCTCCATACACTTGTACTTTTGCAACTTTTTTTTAAATTGTAAGGGGTCTATGTACTAAGCCTTGGAGGAAGATAAAGTGGACGGAGATAAAGTACCAACCAGTCAGCTCCTAGCTGCCATTTTTCAAACACAACCTGTAAAGTCACAGTTAGGAGCTGATTAGTGGTACTTTGGCCCTGATTCAGACCCGCTAACTAGGATGCGTTCGCACACAGCCAGCCGATGTTTGCAATCTGTGCATGCGTACGCATCCCCGTGCGTGTGCGTGAACCAGTGTGAGCAATCGGGAAGCGTTTGCTCGCTGCGCATAGACAGCCCGGCTGCATGAGTGACAGGAGAAGCCGTTTGTGGGTGGTGACGGGCTGGCCGCAAGAAACAGGGAAGTGGAGGTGCGAACGCAGGCGTGCCTGAGCGTCTTAATGCCATTTCAGAGGCGTGCATAATTAAGATGCAGCATCATAGTACATGTCACTTGGCAGAATTATACACTGAAGCGCTCACAGTGCCTGCAGTAGGTTATGGTCAGCCACAAGTGCTGTGTATGCATCCGATGGTACTCGATGTTACCGATGGTTGCATCCACTTCCTGGAGATGACGTGCACAAGTGGGCGTCTTAAGACAGCCTGGTGGGCATCTGCAAACACAGAGCGATCGAAGCCAAGACATAGGGGCATATTCAATTGTGCGCGTGTTTATTCCTAAACTCGCGTCTTTCAAAACCACGCGTTACTCGCACCTTATTTTTGCAATGCATGTTCCCGTTTTGCGCACAATACAATTAAAACTAAATCACGCGCGTAATCTACATAAAGACGCGAGTGGAACTTTTTCCATAGGTCACGCGTTGCATATTGTTACTTGATTAAGTCAGCCATTTTGGCAAACGAAAGGGAGAGAGGACGGACGGAGATCTGTTTGTAAGGTGCTAATTTAGGTAAGTTAATTGCACCACTTGCACCACACAGCACATTTTCCATTTTTACACCACCACAAACTAACCACACACACACTCCTCATTACTAATCCACCCTGTTCACTGTTAGTCCATTTCACATTCCCTTCAAGAACAAATGGCAGAGATGGTCCTTACAAAGATTACTGAGCTAGTTCATTTGTTTTTGCATTGACACACATGCTTTTTATGTCAGTTTGCCTTAGTTTGTTGCAGGGTCGTGGCTGTACTGTGACACCATCCATCATTGTGTTGTGCTCACAGCACACAACAAACTACATAACTCATCACCCACCACAGCACCGCTGAAACAACACAGCATTCCTGTGCCAACATATATCAGAGCACCCCTCACCCAGCATCTCTCTCTCAACACATTACACATTACAGCACCTCTGACCCAGCACAGGCCAGATCTGAACATCCCTTACCCCTCTACCAACACAGCACCCCTCATCCAAGACAACACAGACACAGCACTCATCACCCCACATCTCACATCACTCTACTCCCAATGCAGCATTCATCACCCTGCCACTCACACAGCATAGCACATACCTTTTCAAACCCATCACGATGTTAGCAACCACCCTCAGCCAGCACCCCTTTTCCAGCTGCCAGCACCAAAGCGACCTTGCCTTCTCCCAGTTCCAGACTTACTTTTGTTGAGTGCAGACAGAACAGTCTTCCCAATTCAGGTTTCATATGCCTCTGGCTGCGTGCCTTTTTTTTGGTCTGTGTGTTGCCGGCTGCGTCCTGTTGCATGGTTCACCATAGGGCACCCCAAGCTAAACACTAATTGGCTTATGAAATTGGTCCATATTTTTGTGTGTTGTGCGCCCCTTTTCATGCAGTCAGGACATCTGTAATAATGTTTAATTTGCAGCATCACTAGTAGGTGGCATAATCTAACCCCAGCCGCTTGCATCTGCCCTGCCTGTGCCTGGTCCAAGCCTCCACGTGTCCAAAGGTGTATTTCCTTGAAAAGACACCTCCACCCAGAGTTGAAACTAGACTTTTTGGTGCCCTGTGCTAGAGAGAGCAATGGTGCCCCCCATCTATTTTTAAAACAGGGACATAAGATAGTGCACCTGAAAAAGGGCCATGGCCTCATAGGGAAGGGCCATGGAAGAGATAGGTGAGGCCAGGAGATGCTGTGGATAAAAGAAGAGGAAGCTAAAAGTAAGAATGTTACTAATCTGGCAACTTGTCAGGGCCAAACTGCGCCCCCTGCCCTGCGGTGCCCTGTGCCATGGCACTGATTACACTACCCTAGTTACGGGCCTGCCTCCACCCACCTCCTGTACCCAACTGTCATATAGCACCCTTTTGTATTTTTGAGTTTCAACATTTTTTTGTTTCCAGTTTTGAAATAAAGTTCAAATCAACATTCACACACAGCAAACAACCATCACATTCACCACCCCTCCTTTTAAAAAACACACTTATACAACCAGCCATGAATCGCTCATAAGCCAGCCCTTGATCTAGATGTCTGCAGGAGTGGCTCAAACCAGTGTTCAAGCAGGTAAATATGTAGTTTTGGTGATTTGGAAGTCTGAGTTGTCAAGGGTTCCTGTTTAGGTTTAAAGTGTGTTTTATGCTTTGGCCTGTGTGTTTTCATACTTTGTTTTGGCAAAGTGTGTAGCCTCCTTAATCATGTGTGTTGGATATTTGTACCTCTTTTTTTTTGTATTTTTGAATTAATATTTTGTTCTCTTAAAATTAACTTCCAAGGCAAATCAAGTAAGAAGAGAAAGATAATCAGCAGCAAGACAAAGGCAAAGGGTAATTATTGAAATTAAAAAAACAAAGTGCTTTACATTTTTCCTCATTTGGATTTGTTTATTCACAGATTTGGCACTGCCTCATTCAAATGTTCAATCAAGTCTACAACCCATTCTACAGATAGGTATTTTTTTATACTTGCATTTTACTGTTGCTCTGTTTTTTTTTTTTCGTTTGTGTTTTTTGTTTTTTATTTGATTTTAATTTTTCTAGTCTAAATATTGTGTATATTTGTGGATGTTTTTCTGTCTTTAATTTTGAGGCTGTACTTTATGTATGTTTTAATTTTGTTGTGTGTTTTTGATTTTAGTTTTGGGTAGTGTAACGACATTATGGTTTCACTATTTTGTAAGTTAACTTTACTCCAATTTTTGGTGTTTTTACATATAAAATTTACATCATCCAAAGTCACAAATGTTTTTAGAAACTAAATAGTGTTGAGCATGCTTGACATTGTGGTAAGGCAATGTAGTTTAACATTTGTTTTTAAAGATGTTGCATTTTTTCGTCCAAAACCAGGGCCAACAGTCTTTACACCTATATAGTTGTTGATATTGTTCTTTTGGATTTTGTCTGTAAGTTGAACCTATCAAAAACATGATGATGGAAGAAAGTGTGCTGTAATGTTTTCACTGAAGTGGGTTTGTAGTGTGTGCTTTTCAACGGATGTGTTTGTTGTCTTAAAGATTGTTTGCCATAGCAGTTTTTTTACACAAATATCAAGAGTAGTCAAATGTAAGTACAACAATTGTACAATTAGATTTCATTTTGGTAAAATCTTTGTCTAAATTTAATTTGCTTATATTTATGTAATATAGACAAATAGAGGCTGGATATTTTTTTTTGGGAAAAAATGCATATACTACCTTCTTTACATTTTTCTAAATTTGCAAAAGGCAATTTATTTTGGTTGTTGGTTTTTTTAAGTTTAGTATTAAGACTACATTTCTTTGTTGGCTGTTTACACCATTTAAAGTGTAACTTTACTATGAACTTTGGATTTTTGGATGTGTGAGTTTGGTTAGTTAATTGCATGCCAAATGCTAGTGTGGATACATATAATATTTGCAAAATTCGTTACATGCCTGTCCCCAAGTTATATTTACTTTTCATTGTTGAAAAATAACTATGTTGGAAATGCTAACCAAAATGTATTCCTTACTGTAATTTCAAACTGTACACTCTCTTTCTCCAATATACTCTCGCTGTCAATGTGGCCCATTACACTAAATGTAGTTGTGGGCCCTTCCCCGTATTTAGAAGTTTTAGGGTGTTTTTATTTTCAAATTAATTATAAACAGTATGTATGAAGGAGGGGCTGCTGCATGTTTTTGCATACTCTGCTGTGAGGACTCATTTCACGTTGACCACAACCTCCTCCAAAGCTTCTTATGGTGGCATTGTTTCCTCCAAATGTTGCTGGTTATGGTTTGCAATTCATTTCCTCCAACTTACACCACAGCTAATGGCATTTTAGCACAGTGTTAGTCTCTGTTGCCTATGCTCCAAACAGTCGACTATTACACCATGTATGTAAAACATTGATTCAACATTGTATGGGGCAATTGTGCATGTGCGGGCCAGTAGACTGCACATATGCCCCACCTCTACTGCCCATATAGTCTACAAAGGCAATTTAAGGAATGGGAGAGATGCATGTTACATTTTGGCTTTTGGTTATGGGTGCATGTCCCTTACTGGCATGCCATGAATGGTTGTTCAAAGCTAACATTTTAAAACTGTAAGCATTATATTTGCCAGATTTTGACTTTAACGGTCATTGGCCCTCATTCAGAGCCACTCGTTAACAGCAGTACGCTCGTTGCGTTCCGATGTTGAATAACCGCGCATGCGTCGGTGTAACACTGCGCATGTGCGTACTGCAGATTGCGAGTTTTTTGGGACTCGTTCCTAAAATAGCGTACAGGAAGTGACATGTCAAATGTGATTGACAGAACAGGGCGTTTTAGGGTGTTGACGAGGGTGGAGATGGAAAAACGCAGGCGTGGCGAGGCGTTTTTGGGGCGTACATACATTAGCAGATGCGAGCGTAAAATGTGTACGGACCGACTCCTACATCACTGGATGATCCTCTTTCCCTTCCAAATGCTCGCACAGCTTAGGGTCTGGATTACTCGACCACATTGGCGATGGCCTTCTCCTCCGTCCCTGGACTCCATGATGTTGTTGCGATTAATCGCGGGCGGGCAGAAAAGCAATTAGTGTTGGATTGAGAACCGGCTTGGTATGTGTTTTGAAATCAGTTTTTTGGGATAGCACAAAACGTACGCAGGTGGAACTCAGAGCTGCTAATGTCAGGATGACACAGTCAATTTGCGTACATTTGGGGGGGTTTATTTGGGCAGCAATTTGTTGGTTAGGGCCTATTGTAACAATAATTTCATCATGTTTTCAGTTTCGCACCATTTTATTTGTGCCTCTTGAATTTGCCGAATTATATGAATTTTTAAACGTTCCTTAAAGAGCCCTTTTTTTTTTTTTTGGCCGAGTTTTTGCCTTTTGGCCCAGGATTAAATGTAACCCATTTGTACAATAATTTCACAATCCAATGTCATTGTTTAATTTCCAATTTATTGCTCAAACAAAAAAACTTATTTTAAAAATTTTGGGGACATCTTTTTTGCCCAAAGATATGTTCCCAAATCAAACAAATTGTCCCAACATAACTGTTGACATAAACATACATCAAAAAAATAAAAACATTTCACAAGAAAGGAGAGGGAAGTTTTGCCCCGAAAGGAATATGAGCCAAGCACAGAAGGATTGTGGGAAAAGTCACCATTGCTGTCACCGTTTTTTCACCCGTTTGGATGGGGGAGGGAGGGCGCCAGACCGGGTCCGGGATGTCATCGGGCTGGCCTGTCCAGAGGCAGATGTTGTGGCCTCTGGACTAGGCACAGGGCTAGGCACATTTGGAGGATTGGCTGATGTTGTGCCAGAGGTGGAGGATCCTGATGTTCCGGCAGGAAGGGAGGTCGGCTCCACCATGTGCTGGCGAACGAGCTGCTCCAGGGCATTGGCGATGCGGATGTTGGCCCTGGTATTTTCCGCCAGGGCCTGACCAATGGTCTCGTTGGCCGCAGCATTTTGCTCCAGGGCCTCAGCCACCCGTACCAGACTGGCGTCCATCCTCTGCAGAATCTCCGTATGGGAATCCGATTTGAAATTGAGTTCTGTGAGGAGGGCCACTGCCTGCGAGGGGGATTGTCCTGGACAGGCTTCTGCAGGGTCCTCAGCCGGATGTACTGGTTCCTCCCCTGCAGAGCCAGCAGAAATTCGGCGGCCAAGGCTCCCCTCTGGAGCAGACTCATCCGCCTGTGTCTCTGTTAGGAAAAAAGAGAAAAGCCTCACATTACAATCTACATATTGGCACAATAACATTTCAGAGTTGATGACATCCAAAGATTTACCTGGGACAACATGAGGAGCCGCAAAGTCTGGCATGTCCGTATCCATGTTGGACACGCCAAACACCTCCACAGGCTGCACACACCCCTGTGCCAGCTCTTCTAAATCCGTCAACTCCAATGACACAGGGGTGGGACCCCCACCTGTCCCCCTTGCATGCCTAGCCCTGTCCGCGAGTTTTTGTTTTAAGCGATATTTGAAGTCGCCCCATCTGTGGGAAAAAATGGAAGCCATTATCCTTTGGTTTAAAATGGGGTTTGTTTTTAGGGGGGGCAAGGGTTTACTTACCGCCGTTTGACATCCCGGGCTAGACGGACATAATCACCCACCCTATTGACAGCAACGGCTACCTCTTCCCACATTCTCCACTTCTGGCTTAGACTCATATTCCTGTCTGCCTGTGGCAGGATGTCCACACACTTCTGGATCAAAACCTCCATCTCCTTTCATTTGAAATGTGGCTGCCTTTTTTTCTTGGCCGCTTTGGCCGGAATACTGGGCCCAGCAGCCTCTTCCATGTCATTCTCCTCACCTATTTGTGTAAATTTACAGAATTCACAAAATCACAACTTGCCTAATCTTATGTTTCAAATTAATCATTGATACAAAATGCATGAAAGACTTACCGCCTGACTCTTGGCCATTTTTTCCCTGGTCTGTCGCCATGTCTGAGGTCCAAACAAGAAATACACCAGAATTTGAATGTGTTTTCGTGACGTATTTATACATGCGTCCTTATTTTGCGGCCGCATCATTGATTGTGCGGCCCTATGATCCCTCCTTAATTTGTGCGGGAAACGAAACACTATTTATGGCTTGGTGTGTCTCAAGTCGAGGTGGCGTTTTTGGATTGTTGGAGGTTATCTTGGCTGGAGTTTATTGATTGCGTAGAAAGGAGTTGGCGGTTGGAGATTCGTTTGTTGGTTAGATTTGCGTTTTTTTTTTCCGTTATCTTTGTTGGTTTATATTTTTGGGACCTCGTTTCTTGATTTGGTAAGTTTTGTGAAGTCTAACTTTTGTTCAATTGTTGTTTCATTGTGTTTCTTATTTTTGGTAAATTTTGGATCCATAATTTCTTCTATTTTAGATTTTGTTTATTTTCGACCCAAAAGACCTTTTGATTTTGACTCTTATATATTTGCTCTTGGTAAGTCCATTTTTTATCTTGTATTTGCAAACTAATTAGCGCATTTTTAGTAGTTACTCTTGTGACTTGTATTAGCGAACTAATTAGCGCATTTTTAGTAGTTACTCTTGTGACTTGTATTAGCGAACTAATTAGCGCATTTTTAGTAGTTACTCTTGTGACTTGTATTAGCGAACTAATTAGCGCATTTTTAGTAGTTACTCTTGTGACTTGTATTAGCGAACTAATTAGCGCATTTTTAGTAGTTACTCTTGTGACTTGTATTAGCGAACTAATTAGCGCATTTTTAGTAGTTACTCTTGTGACTTGTATTAGCGAACTAATTAGCGCATTTTTAACAGCTTAATAATCATTCTAACTTTTTGGTGGTTTCTTTTTCGCTTTTTGTGCCAACATTTCGACCCATTTTGATGTACTGTGTTAAATGTCGCTTTGCTGTTTTGCTAAATGGGTGTTTGGCATATTTTAACTTTGGTCTAGCACAAAATTTGTAAACAATAATGCACAGAGTGAAATGTGTCAAGTAATTTTGTTGTTTATTTTCAGTTTGGACGTATCATGACAATACCCCGGCATGTAAGCAGCAATGGATGGTATCATCAAGCTAAGTTGTTTTAATATAGTTTTGGGGTGGGTCAAAAGCCTTACTTTAAAATCTTTGAATTTCAGGTTGATCTGGGGCGGATTGTTCTGGCCATGCTCCCGGAAGCCGACCAACCTCAATCTCGTCCCAGGCGTAGGCATCGTAGGCATGCAAGGCCCCAGATATTTCGAACATGTGTCACCCTTTTTGGAATGCCCGATGATGAGGTTTTAAGACGCTACCGTCTACCTCCCAAAATCATCATAGACACTCTCTCATTAATAGAAAGTGATCTTGAGCGGCAAATTGACAGTCCAACAGCAATACCACCACTTACGCAATTTATTGCGGTGTTACATTTCTGTGCCTCAGGATCGTTTCAAACAACGGTGGGAATAGTGGCGGGCATCTCCCAATCCTCCTTTTCCCGGATCCTGAGGGCAGTGATGGAGGTACTTTTCAAGCACCTCCATCATTTTATTCAAATGCCTTTGGATATGGGTGCCCTTAGTGTGGCCAAGGCCAATTTTTACCAAATAGCTGCCTTCCCACACATCATAGGGGTTGTGGATGGTACTCACATACCACTTCAGCCTCCAGCCCAGCTGGAGGCCATATTTAGAAACAGGAAACACTATCACTCCCTGAATGTAATGGTGGTATGTGATGCCTCCCTCCAGATCCTGTCCCTGAATGCTAAATTACCCGGAAGTGCACATGACTCCTTCGTCATCCGGCAATCAGGGATATGGCACAAATTAACCAACCTACAAGCTGGTGATGCGTGGCTTCTGGGTAAGTGGAGACCTTAAGTACATAACAATGTTAAGCTTGATACACAGTGTTCCTGATGTTGTCAATTCTTTTCCATAGGAGACAGTGGATATCCTTGCATGTCCTGGCTGCTCACTCCTTATTTGGCTCCCACACCAGGCCCACAAAGTGCATTTAATTCCGCACTTACAGCCACCAGGCAAGTGGTGGAGCGCTGTATCGGCCTTTTAAAAGGCAGATTCAGATGCCTCCACCGCTCTGGTGGCGAGCTCATGTATTTGCCGGATATGGTGTCGAAAATTGTGGTCCTGTGTGGGATATTTCACAACATCGCCATAAGGAGTGGTGTCCCAATGCAGCCAGAGGATGCCTTACCTGAGGATGGCCCCCCCGAGGTTGGTCGGAGGTCAGTATGTGGGGGGGCCATACGCGATGATGTGGTGGCCAGATTTTTTAGGTAAGTTTGAACAAAACAGTGTTTTAACCTAATGTGTTTGTGTTTGTTTGCGAACATCTAATTTTGTTTTCTTTTTTTCAACATCTTCGGTTTGTTCACATAATCTTTGGCAATACAACGCTCACTACTTCATGCTACCCTTACCAAACCTGGATCTGCTCATTTTGGGAATATATTCTGGAACCCATATCGCAACGCCATGTTTGTGGAATCATTTTGGCATCGTCCTTCCTCAACCAGTTCTTGATTTGTTTTTTTTTGTTTTTTTTTTATTGGGTATGTGTTGTATTTGAGATTCTCACTGTGTGTTTTTTTTGTGAGTGACCACTTTGATTTCTCAGTTATGTTGTGAATAAATGTTTGGAGAGTTAAATGTTCTTCCTTTTTTTGGACGTTACCAGCAAGTTTAACCAGGTTAACACACCTTACATTTGACTAAGGGGTAATCCAGTACTGACGCCAGTTGAGCAAAAATGAAATATGTTTTCAGGTTCCCAACCCACACCAAAAGGAAGCCTGTCCAATCATTTGGCTTTGTAAGATTCGCCTAAGCAGCTTGCCCACCAACTAGGAACCTGTAAAATGTAGAAATATCTAATTGCCACTACACACAAAAAGGGAAATGACATTGTTACTGTTATGTGTTTCTTGAGGGTGTTTTACATACAAATACAAAACCCAATCTAATTTTTAAAAAATGCAAAACCTTGCAGGAACAGTCTACTTATGTCAGGGTTAACTATCTTTGGTTCTGAAAAAACGAATGAGGCAGAACGTATATTAGAAATAAACAATTTATTTTGAAAAAGATAAAAACAAAAAAAAAACTACTGCCGAAGGATGCCAGACAGCCGGTCAAGGGCCACAAGCACCCCAATTACATTTTGGCGCATGTGTGCCACACAATGTTCGACCTCTTGCCGACGCCTCTGTTCCTCTGTGGGTGAGAAAAGTGTGTGGATTAATCAAACAATAGGGAATCCACATTAAAAAAACAAAAACACAACGAAATCACTCCAAAACCAAAATTTAAAAAAAAAGGGGTGCTGCAAAAATTACAAGGCCTATGTAGAAATACCCACAGGTGTGATATGTGTATGTTGAAATCAGCAGGAAGAGGTAAAGGCAAACTGCTAAATCACCCAAAAAGAACCCAAAAATCACGAATAAAGGAACGACACATGATTACATACAAACAGTTTGTGGTTAAAAAAAACGCAAAAGAAAAACATACCGGTAGCCAAAACGGCAGATCCCGAAGTCCCTCCATCTTCATCCTCGGAGGAGCCTTCATTCCCCAAAGAACGGGGCGGGGTTATCACGGACTCCGGGGAGGGGGTAATTGGAAGAGGGGTGGTTGGAGGAGAGGGGGAAGGGGGACGGAGGGGAAGGAGGCCCGACAGTTCCGGGAGAGGCTCTTGGAAGGCTTGGGAGGAGGGGGGAATAGGGGAATTATTTGGGGTGGAGTGTTGGCTGGGGGTGGGTGAGAGTGGGCGGGACCGCCGTCTGGCCGGACGGTGACGGCGTAGTCTTGCCTGTCCCCCTAAAAGATGTCAAACAAATTGTGGTTAGTTTCTGGCCAAATCCTGCCCAAATAACATTTTAAAATCACCCACCACCAACAAAAAACATGCAAATATGAGTAGAATGAATATATCAGAAATAGAGGGAAAACATGGTCATGCAGATATGAGGAGAATGAATAAATAGGACAGACATAAAAACATGCACACGCAGATATGATGAGAATGAAAAAATAGGACAGACATGAAAACATGCACACGCAGTTTGCCCCACAAAGACAAACATGAAAACCACAATACATAACACTTACTTTCCAATATCTGCATGCGAAAGCATGCCAGCAAGCGGGGCGTTCGCCGTTGCAGGTCAGACCACCTGCGCTCCAGCTGGCCAATGTTGCGGCGTGAGCTGAAGGAGTGCAGGCGGGCCCGTGCCTCCGCATACGCGGAACGCTTCTGCCGGTTGGTGATGGGTGGAGGCTGGCTGGTGATACGCCGATCCAGCACCTCCGTTAGCACCAGCAGCTCGCGCCTGGTGAATGCGGAGGCTCTCACGATGGCAATGGTGTTTTTCTTAAAATTCATTTTTGATAAAGTGTGCCAAAAATTTCTGATTGGCTAATGTAGCTTGGAAATGAACAGGAGCAATTTGATTGGTTAGTGTATGAGTCATGTGTTCGACAGGGCCAGAAATCTCTGGAGAGTTATGATAGGCTTGATGCAGTGACATGTGTAAGAAAATTTAAATAAAGAAATGAACCCCGGAAAATATGCGGGGATCCACAGCAATAGAACAATTGTCTCATTGTGGCTAACATGTTTTTTGAGCAATAAATGCGAATGTTTAAGCCGTACGTATTCTGCGGGTAAACACAAACACGGACAAGAGTAAAGTTTCTTGCATTGTGTTGAAAAAAAAAAAACATTAAGCTAATTGATACATTGATTGGCATGATACGATTGATGGAGGTAGGCAGAATAAAGGAGCAGGTAATCGACATCTGACATGGCCACTTCCGGTTTATACTTGTGCGTTCCCTTCAAGCCATTTCGGGGATGTACGCTCGCTATTTCGCACGCTCGTTAGTTAGAGGAGGGGTCGTCTGAGTTTGGGGAGGATTTTTAGATGCGATCGAAAATACGAGCGAGCCCTTGAATTTAAATATTTTTGTACGTACGCCTAACGTACGTGCGCCCGCTTGCGAGTGGCTCTGAATGAGGGCCCTTGTTTCTAATTGTCACGAACTTTAACTTGATAAATCTAGGTGAAGTGCCACCACAGGCCATACTTGATTTTGAGGATCCCGTAGAAGTTGGCGGCCAACCAAACAATACAGTAGTTGATGATGTTGTGGTTTTGGAAGGAACCGAAGGTATATATTTTAAATTGTTATTCTTCAAAATTAGATATCTGAATCATGCCTCAGCCCATAGTTCTCTTGTCTTTTCTTTTTTACTATTTGGTGTGTCTGCTGTTGTTGTTTTTCAAATTTGGATTTAGTTTTTTATTTTCTAGCTTTTAGGTTCATAAATTTACTATGTTCTCCAGTTGTCCATTTAATGTAATATACTTCATTGTAGACCAACCAATGACAAGTGGTGGAACATCTTTGGGACTTCGGTTTTTCCGGCCAGATCTTGCATTACATGGTAATATTGTATTTTCAAATGTTTCCAGTCTAACGACAGCTGGGAACCAAACAACACCTGTGCCACCAACAGAACCATCGGAGGCCACATCATCCGACAGAGTTGCCATCATTAAAGAGTATGGTAAACTGATGGAGCAGCAGCAACATAATCTTACAATGGCTGTTGAAAGTGGATTTACAACATTTGACAGCAAGCTTGACAAGATTAGCATCAGTCTGGAGAAGATTGTGTCCAAAATGGAGTATAACTCCAGAAGGCAAGATGTCATGATAGACTGCATGTTGAAGTATTTTTAACAGCGTGGAATGTCAAGCAAACAGTCAAGCTCAGATGGCTTCCAGTTTCCAGCAGTCTGCAGCAAATTCAACACTAATAGCCAGCAACTTGGAATTGTTGGTCAATTTACAGCTGGGCAGAATAAATGTACCCCAAACAACTCCCCCAGCTGCTAGGATGGATCCAACATTTCACAATCCCACCAGAATAGTAACAAGAAATCCAGTTGTCCTTTCGCAGACCCTAGGAACCAGCCAAGAAATTTCTAGTTTGGGTACTGAAGACATTCCAGATGAGGTAGAAGATGAGACTATAGACATACAGCGGCGCCGCCGTTGATGGGCATTTATGTTTTTGGAGTTTGATCTTGGAGTTTGATCTTGATCTTGAAAGGCAAGTAAGTATGCCTCTGTGATGTCATATTTGTTTTAAATGTCAAAGTAATATTGTTGTAAAGTTTCATACCATGTTTTCACAATCGTTCCATCTCTTGTAACCTTCATTATGGTGACCTTTGTGGGTCTACGGTGATTTAGGAAACATTGTAGCATGTGTGTGTGTGTCTGCGTGTGTGTGGGTGAATGTGCTTGCAGTAAGGTGCATCTCTTCTGTAAGTTATGACTTTGTTTCCCATTTTTAAAACATACTTCTATTTTGTCAAAGCATGTATTTGTCCACAAATTATTGCAGGGGTGTAAGTGGTCTTTTCTTTGAATATGCATTTTATTTTTTGGTTTTTTGGAGACTGAATTTTAGGGTAATTAGTCACAAGCACTAGTAATTGTAACCTTTGGAAGTTTCTGGCCCACTGTACATTTTTATTTTATTTGGGGTTTGGTGTCCAAAACACAAAAAAAAGGGTGGTGTGGCCTTTCTTAATAAACAATACACTTATTGCCATCCAGACAGACAAAACTCATACCATTGGCAAACATGGAACAGACCTCCAACACCATCCCCTATGGCTAGACTTAAACTACCCAAAACTACACCACTACATCCACACATCATACTTACCTCATCCACAAATTTACAAAACACAGTTTATGTAACAAGTCGATGTGCATGCTTGGAGAGCATTTTAAGAAAAGGACGCCCTCTGTGAGGTGTTTTTCAATGTATTATTTTATCAACGGTATAATGTTATTAAAATAATGTGCTTTAATTTTACAGGCTGTAACTGATTGGATTTGTTACGTCCTTTGGTGGAAAAGAGGTCACTTCAAAAGTGAAACAGCCAACATTCATTCTTGACTTGATAAGCACATGATTGTTTTTTGTGGGCTAAAGAACAAACAACTTTTACTTGTAAGCTGGCCAGACACTAGACCAACTTACAGCCAACCAGCCAACTTGTTGATTGGAATGAAAATCTGGTAAGGAATGGGAGTAAATGATGATCAGCAATTTGCTCCTAAATGCCAGAAAACAGATGAAAATGGTCGTTTAGACAAGTTTGTTAAATGTTTGATCTAAACTATTTGTTCAAACAGTTTTTGTCCATTTTCCAGTGTTTTGGAGCAAATTGCTGATTGTATTCCTTACCAGATTTTCATTCCAACCAAACAACTAGTTGGCTGGTTGGACAGATAATCTTTAGATGTGTGGCCAGCTTTAGAATGTAAGCCAATGTTTTTCATTGTTTGTAAATTTTCCTTGCAATGTTTTTTAATAATATTTCAAAACATAAACAACCTTGTTGTGTTGTGATCTTAATATTAACAATTTTGGACGTAGTTTCGGGACACATGGTTGTTTGTTGCTTTATCATTGAGTGCAAACATTAAAGTGGTGGAAGAAGCATGTTACCCAATACAAAATAACATCACAAATATTTTATTGTTTGTACCACCCAAACACCAATTTAGCCAAAAACATAATAATGTGAGGATTTTAAGGAAAGCACATCAAAATCAATATCCATTGTGGCTGGATTTTGGAAAGTGGTTTACAAATAAACAAAGCAAGAAGTTTCTTGAGCAAAAAGTCAAAACAAACTTACATTTTAGTGTTCCTCATGCTTTTTATTTTAAAATAAAACATGTTCAATTCAACACATTTGCATTCGTAGTAGTTGACTTCAAGTCGTTGCATATAAGGAATTTGAGAATGGCAAACGCAGCAGGCCGTAACAAAGACATTCACTGTACATGTAATGGCAGTCCACAGTCGCTTCATTCTTACATGGCAGATTCAGTGCAACACCTTTGCAAGTCGTTGATCCAATTTCTGTGGAAAATTAAAAAATTATTTCAAATGTAGATGTGGTTTTTTAGAATCAAAGCCTTATAAGATGTATTTTTGAAGTTGATTTAAGATTTAGAGTCGTTGAAATTTAAAAATGGAGTTACAAGGTCATACATATATAGATTATCACTATAAATGCTGAAAAAATTTCCAAAAATGATATTGCAACCACATTTTAGGGAGGAGTAGTGAGTAACCTATGCTTTTTTGGCATGCCCTACCTTTAATTTTTAAGTTTGTTACTTACAACACAAAACAACTTAATATGTAGACTAGAGACAATGCTCCTACAGGCAGCAAACTTTGGAAGGAGGGGACCTTCAGTATGTTTTGGAACATGCCCAACTTTGAAGATTTTAATACTGTTTTTTACAATTGATGTTTTATTCTTGTTAAATTAGTGTTTACTTAACTTATTAAAGCTAAAAATCTACCCCAAATTTAAGATAAAAATAAACAAAAAAACAGTTGTAGTGTTGGTTGTGGCGTCAATGACTGAATGACTGACGGAGGTGATTTGTGGCAAACACAAGAATGAGCTAACAGAAAGATCTGGACTGATACCACAAGGGCACTTAACAGACCTAGCCCTCTCGACACCCCAGTCATCCGTAAGGGGTGGCTAGACACACCCATCCAAAATCCTTAGCCTAACCGTGCATTACACATATTATTAAATTGACCACCATTGCTTCCACCGTAAGAACCTATGGGGGAGGCGGCTGGCAGCACTAATGAAGGGCTCAAAGTAGTCTTGGGAGATGCCTCCTGGGGTCCCTCATTAAGACGTGGGGGATACCAGTATTTGAGGTGAGGTTGAAGTATGTTTGTCATCTTGTTTTCTCATTGTAACAAGTAATTTGGAGAATGTGCCACACAGTCCGGGACACAACAATCAGCATTAAGAGCCACAACTAAGGTACTAACGGGCATATTTGTGACAAACGCATTCCTTTTTAGGTCATCTCCTTTAACAATCTCAATATGTGACCAAATGCAAAAAATAGGCCTTAAAGAAATTAATGAGTAGCTCTTAAGAATACATGGATGGGTACATTGAACCCATTAATTTAAATCAGCTTTTTTTTTTTTATTTAAATACTCAATAAGGCATGTTTAAAGGTTTCCTCCCACAAATAGATATAATCAAAACAACCTTGGGTGTTAAGTAAATGCATCCAATTTAAAACAAAAGGGCGATTTTTTGGAAATTAACATTATTCATGAAACCCCAAAATTTTACTTTTGAGAAAAATATAACACAAACACAGTATAAATGTATACTCACACGAAAAGAAATTCTGGATGACTTCACATCTTACGTTGTTCCCAGATGCAATGTGATCATGTAAAGCAACATCTTCGTCCAAAAGAATATCTGGATCAATGTCTTGTGACAAATTGTTGGATATACATATGTTGTGTAAAATACAGCATGCATTTACAATCTCACACACTTTTGAAGGTGAATATAATAACACCCCTCTAGAACGGTCCAAACAGCGAAAACAGCTCTTAAGTAAGCCAAATGTACGTTCAATAACTCCCCTTGTAGATTTGTGGGCAGCCTCAAACCTTTTCTCTGCAGGAGACATTGGCCAGGTAAAAACACGCACCTCCATGACATGCGTAAAAAAAAAAGCATTTTTCACTACAAAAATCATGCGCGACTACGGGCGCGAGGACAATTGGATAGCTAAGTCCATATACTTTCCATTAGGAAAGTGCACGTTAATGTATGCGCGTTCACGTTTTTTACGCGCAATGAAACACTTTAAAAAATGCGAGAAAAAAAGCACATTTGAATTGCGCAAGGTTTTTCGATGCTCGAAAAAAAACAAAAAATGCGCGAAAATAAAAAAAAACGCGCACAATTGAATATGCCCCATAGTGGGCGTGCTAATGCCTTGCCATGCGTTCGCTTGCCGTGCCGAATTTGCATACGCATCTAGCGAGCGGGTCTGAATCGAGCCCTTTATCTCCGTCTACAGTACCTCACTCCAAGGCTTAGCAAATAAATCCCTAAGTATCTTAAAGTAACATATAATCATGTTATTGCTGTAACTCTTATTGGGACAGGTGTATCAAGGACATTTTTGAGAATTTTTTTCCAAAATGGTGCATTTCATTTATTTTTTTCGATATGTATTGAACTGTTAACAGATTAGATATCTGCCATGAAAATTTTCAAACTGTAACATCACCAAACATCACAGGTTTTATTTTTTAAACAGAGAAACAAAAAAGACTGGGCGCTAATTAATGAATAGAATATTATAAATAATAGCAGAAAATTCACCCAATGGGCTTGTGTCTGCCCACTACTAATATATATATATACCACAACAAGACAATGGTGATGCGCTAATAAACAAATAAATAATGTACTATATAAGTCCTGAAATGACAGAAAAAAAATTCTCAAGACACCACCTACTGTATATAATATTAATAATCTTTATAAAAATGGAATATGTCAGTACATATATAAACACATTTACATTTATAAATAATCACATTTATTCTATATAGAAAGACTCAAATGCACTTCTAAGAATTGAAATAAAATATACTGCCTCTAATAAAAATGAATCACTGGCTCTTTGATGCCTGGAGGTGTACTGACATGATGTCCTGGTGTGGAAGCACGTCCCTCGATCTTCTAGCCAAACTTCTACTGCATACCCCCTTACTAGTGAAGGGGGTATGCAGTAGAGGTTTGGTTAAGCCGACACCACACTATCCCCTCCCCAGACAGCGTCATCACAGTCTGTGTTATTGGCACCCGGGGGGGTCACTGGCGCTGAGCCACATACAGTACCTCCAACGGTACAGCACAGACATAGAGGCCAGTCACAGGGGTCCCTACATGTACTCAGCCACTACTCTCCTCGCACCACTCACCCTGTAAAGAAGATCGAGGGACGTGCTTCCACATCAGGACATCATGTCAGTACACCTTAATACCGGACACTGCGGGACGCCGCAATCCGGCTATTTAAACTTTAATAAGGGATTTCCAGCATACAACTCGTTTATGCCCAACCACAGGAAAATAGCAAATTGAAGTATGACAACTGACTTTACCCTGCAATAAGGAATTTATAAGAGACTTTTATGTACTGAAATAGCTAACCAGTTTACCAGTTCTTCTAGTTTAATGCACATCAGGGTTGGTTACACATCAGCTCACATTCAACCGATGTAACATAAATTGTGTCCCTTTTAATTATAACTTTTGTTTATATGTACAGCATTGACCTCTACTTTATCTAGTAAAAAGAACTTTGAATATAACACGCAAGTTTCAGGTCCATTCATCTAACACCAGAGAATAGTCATTACATAAGGGTTGAGCTCAATTAACCTTGATTACCTTTGGTATCTTTTTTTTTTAATAAAATGTAAGTTTAACAAATGTCAGTCTATTTTTAGACAGTTTGTTAATTATTGTCCCCAGTGAGTGCTGTAAAATAATTCTGTACTTTCCATACTTTATTTTTACCATATAATAGCTTTGAATAGTTTAAAAATTACTTACGTTTATCAAATATTTATCAAAATATGCTATAGATGTTTTTCACGGTCTTATGATGAGGCCATTATTCAACTTTTTAACTTATTGCTAAAAAGACTTTAGAATTTTGAATTCACCTTGATACCTTCAGGTAAAAAGGTTTTTTTTTATTATTGCCACGATATAAAGTGATAATTTTTGCATGATAAATTTTTTTAGATTAATATTATACATCTGCCTTGTTGTATACCAAAAATATTTAATCCTTACAAATTAAATATAGCTATTTGTTATATCTACAATATATGAAATATCTTTCAGATGGACAACGCCAGAACACCACTGGGACATGGCTGAGATCGGTATGCCTCAGACCATCCTCAGGAAGACGATCATCAAGAAGATCAAGAGATGAGCCAACTGCCAGCCAATATGAAGCTGTTGTGCTGAATGCAGAATGCCTCATGCTAAACCCCATCATTTTCCCACGTCTTCCCATCTACGGCAGACGCACCGTTGGGGAGCAGAGGAAGTAGAGTTTTTTACCATCTGCATCTCTGAGATTGAATTTGGAACTGAAATTGCTGTATCATCCTGCCACCATACTTTCCATGTTCCTTGCTTGAAACAATGGCTACAGATTAGCACCATCTGCCCTCGATGCCGCACGCGATGCTACGACTTGGACATTTTCTTACAGCATATATGAAGGACACCATGCAGAAGAAGGAGATGAAATCAAAAGATCAAAATACAAATGCGGTGGAGCCTGTTCCTTTTTTTTTTTTTTAATCTATAATAATTTCCACACATTTATAGTTTTTCTTTCTTTTTCCTTTTTTATTTTCATTTTTTTTAATACAGGTGGATCTATGGAAGGATATGACCCTAAAAGAAGAGAAGACATTTACTGAACTGAAGGCTGTTAGAAAAAGCCTGATGGAGAATAAACTACAAGGTGTTTTAAGTATTTCAAGAGCTTTGAACGGTTGGTCCAGGCTGGTACTTTCCCCTGTTGATCATAGGCACCTGATTGATATTATACTTTTATCCCATTTCTTAGACTTGGTTACGCCAATTTGTTTTTCCGATTACAAATTGTTGTATTTAAAACCGAGCTTCGTAGTGACCTTTCATGGTGTCTTCCACGTTAGTGACTTGGTTGCTCCTTCTAAACATGCCAAGTCGTCTCTCATTTTTTCAGATGTGTTAGTTCAATAGAATGCTTTTATGTGTCACTTGCAGCATTCAAAGACTGACCAGGCTGGTAAGGGGTGCTAGCTTTCACTTCACCCATGCTCTGGAAGAAAGACTTGTCCTCAGGGCTGGCCCTTACCTTTACACAGCTGCATCGGGCACCATCACTCTTCGGTTCCCTGCTCACCCCGGCGAAACTCCTTTCACAGGCACACAATTGTTACTGACTGCTTTGCTTCCTGGAAGCATGTACTGACTGGGAGGCGGAGCCACTGGAGGAGCCAAGGTGAAAGTTTTTTAATATAATGGCACAGCATGTGCCTTACCTGCAGTGCTTTCCGGAGCTGAGGAGTGCAGTGAGTCACTGACACTGAAATGCTCATGGGAGCTGTCTGGGAGGAGCTGTCATAGACTCAGAAATCTCCACAGCTATGAGGAGCTGCCATGGCAGCCCCAATCACAGCCTGTTCAGAGCTATGAAGGCGGCCCAGATGAGATGGAGACAAAGTTCCATCTCAAATATTTTTAAAAATAATTTTCTCCAGGTGATTTTGCTACTCACTTAATTCATATAATAGCTGCTGCTTCAGCAGCTTCCACTGGTCTTTCTGATGTGGAGATTTAAACTCTGGGTCAGTGGATTTCATAAGCGTTTTGTCACTGTATTTGATCGGGTTGATCTGTGTCTTTTTCTTCTTTGTAGCTAACCGGAGGCTTAACTATTTGCCCATATAAGCTTGGGCCTGTCAGTGGTTTTGATTGTTTTGCCGAAGGGTCTAATTGGCATAACAATTAAATATATAATGGTGATATTTAATGGCCCCTGGGTTTTTTATGTTTTTGCCTCAGGTCCGGTTACCTACACTTAAATCCACCATCCACCTCCCCATCTATGTCTTTGTATTGCATGCTTGTTTGTATGATTGCTCTTTTTTATTTTTCCTTGTGGTTCTAATCTGTTTATATTATTTTGGCTGGATTTGATAATAAGCAGGTTTGGGGTTTTGGACCACTCCTATTTTTTCTGGGCCTTTAAATTTTCCATTGGCTAATGATCGTAGTTCATTCCCGCCACACGGATTGTTCGGTGTTTGGAATTTCACATTATGTGTTGGCATTCATTGCAAAATAAGTTGATGGAGGTTACGCAGTCTTCTGGAGCAGCTCAGGTTCTCATACTGCATTTTGGGGGCAATGATCTTGGTAAGTGTACAACACTTGATCTTCGGTTAACAATTACACCTGCTCTTTATTTTGTCACCGAAGTTTGACCCTTCTGTAAGATTGTATGGTTGGATATGGCGCTGTGGCATGTTTGCAGAGGTGTTAGGTCTGGAGCAAGGTTGGATTTTGCCAGGAAAACAGTGAATGCAGCAATAGAGTGTTTTCCTTTGCCAACAATGGCATTGTAGTGGAGCATGATTTAATTCATTTTAAGGATGTCTGATGATTCATCTGAGTTCTGTTTGTTTGACCAATTTTTTTAGAGGATTTATTTAGGTGTATTGGAGATTTACGGGTCTATGTACTAAGCCTTGGATGGAGATAAAGTGAACAGAGATAAAGTACCAGCCAATCAGCTCCTAACTGCTATGTCACAGGATGTGTTTGAAAAATGACAGTTAGGAGCTGGATGGTTGGCACTTTGCAGTCTTTTACTAAACCTTGAATGAAGATAAAGTGAAAGGTGATAAAGTCCCAACCATTCAGCTCCTAACTGTCATTTTTTCAAAAACAGCCTGTGACATGGCTGTTAGGAGCTGATTGGTTAGTACTTTATCTCCATCCAAGGCTTAGTAAGTAGACCCCTAAGTTTAATTGATGTGTCTTATGTATGGTTGCTGTGTATCAGCTTAGGCCTGGCTCTGGCAGCAAAGAACAGTATTCTGGTTGTTAAAGTTAAGTATTAGGCTTAGTGGGTGCAGTCTCCTTGCATGGGGATACATTGTAGGTCTATTGTTGTGTACAGGAAATGGCTACACCACCTGAACTGGTGGGTTTGATGGTAAGTGGAGAGTTGGACACCAACATTTGGCTTTGTGTGTATGTTTGTTGTCATGTACATTATTTAATGTCACCACCATTTTCCATTATTATTTGTTAAGGCATTTACAATTGTAAGGTTGCTCATTGTGACATATTTGGTGCAATATGAGAAATACACCATTATTGAGTATAGTATAACTGAAAGGTGTTTTGAAAGCTTGGTGGAGAATAAACTAAAAGGTTTTTTTAAGTGTTGCCCCTTTAAATGTGCTGGTGTGGGTATTTAGTGGGTGTAAGGCAGAGTGCCTCTTTGTTCCAGTTCTCCCTCCCGCCCTAGTTTAGGTTTGGTCACTGTGGTTGCGTACGGCAGTAAGGAACGGTAATCTAAGCACTAAGCTTACTTGGTGCGCTCTCCTTGTTATGGGACACATTGTAGGCTTCTTGTCCTGTCCTGGGATTTATGGTAAGTGGTGAGATGGACACCAATGTTTGGCTATGTGTGTTCGGCTATGTGTCCTGTCCTTCCTTTAATGCAGCTACCAATTTGAATTATTACTATTCAATGAAATTTGTCAAAATTTGTCAAAATTTAACGCCAGCACTGTTGTCCGTGTTCTATTTTTATATGTTACAGTAAGTCATTTAGGGGTCTATTTACTAAGCAATGTTAGGAGACAGAGTGAAAAGTGATAAGGTACCAGCCAATCAGCTCCTAACTGTCATTTTTCAAACACAGCCTGTGAGATGGCAGTTGGGAGCTGATTGGCTGGCACCTTATCACTTTTCACTCTGTCTCCTAACACTGCTTAGTAAATAGACCCCTAAGAATTGTGAAATTACTCATTGGGACATTTTAGGTGCAACACATGAAAACATGTGATGTAGTTTAAATCCCGGCTGTCTGAATGCCGGCGCTCAGAATGCCAGTGTTGGTGCCAGAATCTCGACACCAGTCAGAATCCTGGGGCCAGCATCCCAATCGCCGGCATCCCGACGGTAAGTAGTGGGGTAAGGTGGAGGGTTAGGGTTAGGCACTAGGGGGAGAATTAGGGTAAGGCACTAGGGGGAGGGTTAGGGTAGGCTGTGGGGGGGGAGGGTTAGATGCAGCACCAGGTCATCTGCTTGACCATCGCTCATCTGAGGATGACCGGGGAAGTCACGGACAGTTTACAAAAAATGTAGAAAATACAATCATCATAAAAACAAAATCAGAATTGACTAAAACCTATACTATAGTTAATGGAGGCAGTAGACTGGTGCAGTGTTACTATGTAATCCTATTATACACACAATTTGCCAGTCTAGGAAAACCTAGAAGTGCCACCAACACCAAACACCAACATAAATAATCAATAAGACAGGAAAGCATACTTTGGTGCAACAATAATAATATTAATCAACAAATATGAACACTATCACATATCCACATAAATTACAGAGTTCAAATACTGTCCAAAATTCCTTTGAAAACGGTCTGTGTTTTCTTGTCTCACAAATGGGACGACTCCTGTAATGACACAAAGAAAACCGAGATGTGCTAAGCCTTGGAGAGTGATAAAGTACCAACCAATCAGCTCCTAACTGTCATTTTTCAAACTCAGTCTGTAACCTGACAGTTAAGAGCTAATTCTTTGGTACTTTGGGTTGTATTTATGTAGATGTACTGTACGTAAACATTTCACTATATATCGCATCACTTTGATGCGATATATAGCTTTGTTTAGTATGAATTCATATACACTTACGTCTCTTCAGATGCGATCGGAAAACGAGGGCTCCGGTGGTCCATTCTTCTCCTTGCGGTCCCCTGTGAAGCGTCGGGAAGCAGGTCCCCTATGTGCATTTCTTTCTGCAGGGCACCTGGTCCTCACTCCGCCCCCTTTCCTAGACCAGCAGCTATCAATTGCTGCTGGTCCAGGAAAGGGGGCAGATCCAGTGCCAGGTGCCGGGCCGAGAGCAGGGAAATATTCAACTTCCCTGCTCTTTTTTGTCTGGCAGTACAGATTACACCATCCTGAGATGGCAAATCTGTAGAGCTGAGCTTTCCGTTCTTCTATGAATTGCACTATGGTGATGCGATTCATCCATGGAGTGGGGGTGCCGCTGGGGAAGTTATGAACTTCTCCACGGGAACCCTCTCTGTGAATAGCAGAAAGCAAAGAAAAGTCCTGTTTACCGCAAAACAGGGCTTTTCTCTGCTCTATGAATAGACCCCTTTATCTCTCTCTACTTTATCAATCTCCAAGGCTTAGTAAATCTCCCCCAAAATGTTTAGTCTGTCTGGGATTAACCTCTGGAAACATAATAAAAGAAATGTCCCACTTTGGTGCAAGTTCATGTACAATAGGTATGCGTTCGGCATCCCGGCGGTCGGGTTGCCGACGCTTACATTACCGATGGCAGAATACCAGCGGCGGTCAGAACCCCGGGATGCCGAAGGTAAGTAGCAGGGTTGGGGGGAGGGTTATGATTAGGTCTAGAGGTTAGGCATTAGCGGGAGGGCTAGGGCTAGGCACTAAGGGGGAAGGTAAGGTTTAGGGTGCGGGGAGGGGGAGGTTAGGTTCAGGCAATAGGGGGGGAGGTTAGGGTTAGGCACCAAACAGGGAAAGTTAGGGTTAGGGTAGGAAGAGGGAGGGGTTAGCATACTGACAAAACAAGTGTCGGTATGATAACCCTGACGGGATCCTGGCATCAGGATTCTGACCCACAGGATCCGGACTGTCGGTATTTCATACCGATTCTGTACAATATAACGATAATCCACTTTCTGGAAACATGCAATTAAGAGAGCATAATGTCACTGATACCCCAACTGAATGTCTAGGACACCATGTGGGGAGTCAAAGTGCCTCCTGTCCGAAGGCATAGTTTAGATTTCTGTGAATAATACTTTGTATGGATCAACTACCAGTCCCCAGTCATCACAACATTGTGGTATAGATGCAGTACTCAGAAGGGACAAACACTCAATAGTTTAATATAGGTGGTCCATGGGCTTGATTCACTACTGTACGCAACTGCATATGCAAGTGATTATACACGCAGTTCAACTGCGAAAGTATTAGGGGTGTGCGCCGACAACATGTTTTGGTTTTGGATCTGTATCTCTTTCATGTTTTGGATCTGGATTTGGTTTTGCCAAAATCACTCTTGCATGTTTTGGTTTTGGATCTGTATTTTTTCTAAAAAAACCCCATAAAAACAGCTAAAATCATATAATCTGGGCCTGTTTATGTCCCTACAGTATTATTAACCTCATAACATTTATTTCCAGTCATTTACAGTCAAGTTTGACCACCTCACAGCTCACAATATTGATTTCATCCAGTTTAGGCCAAAAGGTTACATCGAGCTAGCTGGCTGGCTAAGCTAAGCGACAGCAGTGGGTGGCACTAACATGTGACAGTTCAGCTTCCAACATGGCACAGAGTGACACTGCAGTGGTAGACAGGATGGCAGTTTAATAAACTATACGACCCCTAGGAAGAATGTGTTCATTAATCAAGAAATACAGTAGGTCAGAGGCCCAAGGGAGTTGGAATATGTTTATGGAATGAAGACAGGGAAAGGATAGAAGGATTAGTTTTTAATTTATTTATTTAAATTTTTTGATTCTTTAAAAAAAATGGATGAGCTTCTTCTCCCCCTACAGCACCAAGTATTACGTCATCAGCTACATCATTGGGAGGAAGTCTGTACAGGCAAAAGAAATAAAATTAAAACGGCAAAAGGAAGATGCTGCAATGGCAGCTGTGTGTGTCAAGGTGCAAGCGGCCAATCAGTAGGGTGACCTTTTAGCAGCCTTTCAGTCTTTAAGAATAAGAAGTTTGACAGAAATGGGTTGAATCTGTCTATAGAGTGCTGCAGAGTAACATATGTGGACCAGAAGACTCTAGACTGGGTATTTGATTTTGAACTCACAAAGACAAATATGCAGCTGCTACTGTATATGAACAAAACGAGTGGGGATAGAAGGAGCTGGAAGAGCTGACAGATGAATGTGCCTGATACCTTATTGCCAGAGATGAGTTTTCTGCGCCTGTTGCTTTTGTGCACTTCAGATTTGACGTGGAGTGCAGGGATGAGGTCTTTTATTGTTATGAGGTGCAGTTGGAGATCCATGTCCGCAGGAAAGAAATGGGGAAACTCCTGGTACAAATCTTACTAATTGATGGCAAATAGCACACAGATGAAGAAAGTCGTCCTTACAGTGTTCAAACACAATCACGGTGCTTACCAATTCTTCAGAGATGCTTTACAGGTTGAGATAGACGAGACCTCTCCCAGTGTATAAGGGTGATGCAGTGATGATTACATGTATGAGATTCTGAGCCGCAAGACAAAGTTTGGAGACACTCCCCATTCACATTCAGGACATTGTGCAGGCTTCTGCCACTAAATAAGGTGGTGGATGGACACATGGGAAATTATAGGGGGTTCAAAAGGACACAGCGATCGTCAATATCTACTGTTTTGTAGGGGGGTTCTACTCTTCTAGGTTTTAATTTTTATTTAGTTTAGTGATGTTTAAATACTGAGCTATTGTGCACATGCATGTGACTTATGCCACCGCAAGTCCTTTTAACAGAAAAAATTAACTCTTGTTTGAATCCAAAAAGAAAAAAAAAATGATGAAGGAAGATCAATGTGATATCAAGTTCTTCAGTTTATGAAAGACATCTTTGATCTGGATGAGGTTTTTTATACATCTAATAGAAATTAGGTGGCCTTGCTTGTGGAGGTGCTGCTAGTACACACTGTAAAGAGACGTTTACTTTGTGCTCAGGGAGTTTGGTTGTTAGGGATAATGAGATCAAGACTTGCTGTTTACATCAGAGGAAAGCAACCTGTAGCTCTCTGGCTGAATTATAACTCCCAGCATCTGTGATGTTTTCTGCTTCTACTGGAAGTTATTTGTCAACAACAGGTGGCGTGCTTCAGGTTACCTCAGCCTGCTTTACGCACTGTATGTACCATGTAAATATGTAATGTGAGTGACCAATATACACAACTCTTTTTGTATTAAACGTATTTGCACTTTATTGCACACATCCCGGCAGGAAGATGCTCTGTTTCTGATCTCTCTCATGACACCCACCCAGGGGCAGAACTATGGGACACAATGGAGGCGCCTGCCGCCTGGCTTCGGTGCTGACGGGACGGCACCTCCTCCATTGTCCACAACACATTCACCCCAATTAGGACTGTAACTACAGCATGTACCCTGAGGGTATCATCACGGCCGCCCAATACATGGCACCCCTTCCTGGCACCTAAGAAGCCACCATACACTAGTGGAGAGCTCCATGTCAGACCTTCAGCTGCTGCCTTCGTCTATCTACAAGCAAATTACTACATTACAGTGTCAGCGGCTGTGACGGGGGTCACCAAATTATAACTTGCCTCTGGGCGTCTGGGATGAACTTACGCCACTGCATCCACCATCTACATTATCCATCTACTTAGAGTCACCTACATACAGAAGGGACAGGCATTTTATTGAGCTTAACCGTTATTTATAACAGTCTATCAATTCACCAGGGTCCTGGGGCACCCGGTTGGGTTGGGGGGGGGCAATTATAAAAATTGGGTACATTTGAAAAACCACCATGTTTTGCCCACCCCATCAACTTGGTGGTTCAGAATTAAAAAAAAAAAAAAAATTAAAGGAGCATACAGCAGATCCTGTCTGTGGCCATAACAATTTCTGGACATTCATAAACTATAAAATTAAAAATGTCAGACAGCAATGCCCCAAACAGCACATAATGCAAAGAAAACAGATGCAAGATGGAATTGTTCTTGGGCCCTTCCACCCACCCTTATGTTGTATATAGGACATGCCTAACAAACCAATCACTTCAGCGACAGGGACTGCCAATTGTGGCTGAAGCGATTGGTTTGTTTGGGCCCCCTCAAAGCAAGCTACCAATGGGAAGCTGACATTGCTGGCAATGATGTCTACATGCACAAACTAGCTTTACAAATGCAAGATGTTGTCACCATCATCATCCAATTTCTCACCCTCATCAGTGTGTGCATCTTCACTCAATATTAATTAGTCTCCGCTGGAATCCAACATTACAGCATCAGGCGCCTCTGTCATTCTTGGACGTAATTGGCGATAAAGGTCTTCCTCGTGAAAATTGTAGTTCATTTTGATGAACATCATCTTTTCCACATTTTGAGGAAATAGCCTCCTTTGCCGATCACTGACAAGGTTCCCGGCTGTGCGGAAAACTCCTTCTGAGTACACACTGGAGGGTGGGCAGCTCAAGTAAAGATAGGGCCTCCAAATTACCTTTTTTTCCTGCCAGTAGTCAAACGGACTGTCTGAAATACCAATTTGGACGCTATCATTAAAATAGTTCTCAACAAATCTTTGAATGGTGACCATATCAGATGGAACCACGGTAGAGCTTTCATTAATGGTAGGCAATTCTTTAGACCCGATGAGATGTCAAAACCTGACTCATCTGCATCATCAGTGGTCTTTTGGGAAAGTTTCATTTTTTTCTGGCAGCCGCACTTGCTGGAGAAACTGTAGGAGGAGCCATCGCTGCATCACACATCGCTTGTGATGACAATTTGCTTACCAACAGCTCTTTGTATCTCTTCAGATCTCTGTCCATTGGGAAGAAAGACACGACTTATGACTTAAATGTAGGATCGAGCACTATTGACAAAATGCATTGCTCCGATTGAAAGATCCTGACAACCCTTGGATCCTGGCGAAGCGGATAAAGGACTTGATGTACAAGTCCAACATACTTAGCAGAATCACTTTATTTCAGCTCCTCTTCAGTTTCTCAAGCTGCTTTTCCACATTCTAATGAAGGGAATTACCTGACTCAAGCTGGCAGTGTCTGAAATCACTTCATAGGTGGCTACTTTGAACGGTTTCAGCACTCTGCACAACACAGAAAGTATTTTCCACTGATCTTGAGTAATGTACATTCCCCCTCCACTTCCTATGTCACACTAATTAAGTTTTTTTTAACGTCCCTGTACAGGCTGGGAATTGCTTTTCTAGTGAAGTGGAACCTAGATGGGATTTGGTAGCGGGAATACAGAACTTCAATTAACTGTCTAAAACCCACTGCACTAATGGCAGATATCGGACGCACATCTAATACCAGCATAGATGTTATGGCATCAGTTATCCACTGTGCAACTGGGTGACTGCTGTCATACTTGCTCCCCCTTGCAATGGATTGTTTATTAGTCAATTGTATTTTTTAACTACTACTACTAGTAGTCTTCCTGGTCCGCTTCGGGGATGAAGATCCACTCCCAACAGCAGCAGCAGGCGTAGCACTCAAGTATTCTTCTGAGAAAGCCTAGCCTTACCAAATTGGATGCAGGACTACTTATGATCATGATTCATGAATGAGGATATTGTTGATGAAGGTGTTGGTGGTGAAGATGGCAGGTGCTTGGATCTAGCAGAGAGAAGGGAGCTAGCTGATACTGGACTGCTTGTTACTTTTTTCGCTAAAGTTTCAGAATTTTGCAAATACTTTTGACGGATGCGCTGTAGATGACATAGCAGAGAGGAGGTTCCTAGATGGGTAAGGTCCCTACCTCTACTTACTCTGGCTTACCATGGGTACAGATGGCTTGACAAATGTTATCTGGATTTGGGTAGAAATTATTCCACACATAAGAAGTGATTTTTTTTGTCTTATGCCCAGGCATGACAATGGGCTTTCCCTTATCATGGGCAACAATTGTTTCCACTGGTGCCTGATTTACACAAACAACATCCTCATCAACAACATTCTTATTGCAACCGTCGGCATTCTGTGTGCCGGGATCGCGTACCCAACCCTCCCCATACACTGACTTTGCTAATAGTTACCAGTGTCAAAAATCAAAATAACTGAAAAACACGCCAAAGAAAATAGGCAAACACTAGAGAGGTCTGTGGCTGGCAAGATATTTGCTAACAATTTACTGTTTACTTCATCATCATGCCATATATTATTTTGAAATCTGTACAAAATTCTTAAGGCCTTTGGGGCTATTTCCTACTACAAAACCAATTACGATAAAGGCTCCCCCCTCCATGTATCAACAACTCCTTTGCATCTTATAGTTTGTAGATATCTCTCTCATTAGCAACTATAATGGCTTCTATAAAGGGAACCATTACCCACTTGGAATCGGTATGTAATACTGCCGGCCGCAGTTCGAATCCCGGCAGCGTCAGACCGACAGAGGAACAGATCCCGGCAGCGGCAGCCCGACAGCGCTGGAAATCCTGATCGTCCCTAGGTAAGTATTAACTAACCTAATCTACCCCCCTAACCCTAACCCTCCCTTAGGGATGCCTAATCCTAACCTCCCTCCCAAGTGCCTAACCCTAATCCCTCATCTAAGTGCCTAAACCTAACCCCCCCTTCCCCATTGCCTAAACCTAAGTCACCCGGAGGGTGCCTAACCCTAACCCTCCCCCTAACCTAACCCTAACCTCCCAGGGAGGTGCCTAGCCCTAAGTCCCCCTCGTGAGCCCTAACCCTCACCCCCCCCGCGGCTGTCCGCTCGCGGCGCCCAGCATCCTTTCGATCGGGTCTCCCGGCGTCGGTAAAACGAGCGGCATCTACATCTAGACGCCGGTCATTTCACCTTCGCCGGGATATGACAGTCGGGAAGCCGGCACCCACATTGTTTCAGTTATAGGGGGCTGTTAAGGTGCCAAAAACAAATACTTTCCTGGTTATGGAGAATTGTCTACAATTTGTACGGAGGAACAGAGGCCCTGATTCAGAGCCGGACGCTATCGTATCTTATGCTGGCTATACACTAGTACGACCAGCATAAGATGCGATTCAGCATACAATTTCCACTGAACTCCCTGGCAGGTCCGTGGCAGTCCCGGCCGCACGATTTGGTGTATTTGACACACGATGTACATAAGTTCTCCCATACGATCATTCGCCCCTATATAACGGGCCGTGAGTTTGACATCCCTGTACTAGTGTATGGCCAGCATTACAGACCCAATTATTAATTTTACATGGCAAATCTGTGACTCCTACTATCATCTCACACTGACTTCACTTCTCTCACCCCTAGCTGGAACTGCCTCAATTTTCCTCCCCAATCCCTAGTTTACATGACATCATAGCTCAATAAGGGTATCAGGTTGGTGTTAGATGTTCTGGTAAATGACTCTTATATGATTTGCAGAATAAATTTGCGTTTAGTGTAGAGAGGCCCTGATTCAGAGCCGGACGCTCTGACAGAGCGCTCGCTCTGAATCAGGGCCGGTCTTTTTTTTTTTTTAGAATGTCCTCCTGGCTGCTCGCATAGCTGTGGGTGACCACCCACAGCTATAGCGAGCGACCACCCACAGCTATAGCGAGCGGCCATGATGATGGTCGCGATGGTCAAGACCATCGCGCTTGCGACGAGACCCTTGTGGTAGGGTCTCGTGGCCGCAAGCCCCAGAGAGCTTTCGGCTCAAACAGAGCCGAAAGCTCTCCCACTGACATCACTTGTGATGTCAGTGGGGCCGCCCCCAGACGGTAGGCGTTCTCATGGGAATGCCTCCGTCTGGGCAGCCACCCCCCCCCGGCCCACCCACCAAAGGGGGCATGCTGTCACTCAACATCGACAGCACGCCCCCTTTGGTGCGAGACCCGAAGCGACGGATTGGCCGTCGCTATCCGGGGCTCGCGCATGTTCAAGACGGAGTCGGCTCTGTCCTGCGCATGCACTCTGGGCCACCATTGACCCAGTTGCGAGCGCTCAGCGCTTGCGACCGGGTCTGAATCAGGCCCAGAATCCCTTCACTTTTGGGATCTATTTACCATACTATGCTGATACATTGAGAACCATTATGTAAACCATGTAAACTTAGGCCCATGACTAATTTTTTATGTAAGTATACTGTATATATATTACCCTTTTGGATGCGGTACTAAATCTTTCTTTTATCGCACCATTGCTCCTATCCCCTTCTCACTGACAGGACAGGGTAAGGACATGGTGATCTTGTTGAGCGAGGAGGGATGGTAGCAATTTGCCAGTGCACAGCCAAGTCATCTATTAACACTGTGGAGAAAGAAAGTGTCTATAAGGTGTATACCCAATGGTACACGGTCCCCACTAAATGACGTTCCTCACAACTCTGATATGTGTTGGAGAGACTGTTGCCAGAGTGTTGGTTTTGCACACGTAGGGTGGAAATTTCCCCAGGTGTCTTGGCTCTGGGTCCCTATTTTGCTTTGATTGCTGAAATTACTGGCCTATAGATTTCTCCTGTCCTCTTTTCTCCAGTAGACCAATTAACAAATCCCCTGATAGCTTTATTGGTCAGATATACAAGGCCACTATGCAGCAAATTGCTAGTGACTGGAAAAACTTACACAGCCCATCTTGAATATGGTAATAGCCAGGATATGACATGTTGCCTCAATGAAATATATCATTAGCCTCTTGCATGATGCAGTGGATCAATTTCAAGGGGTGAGGGACCCCTAGTATACACGTAAAGGTGACACCTCTCCCAGTACGGTTTGACTTATTGCTTGGAATTCCTGCTGTGGTTGTTCCCCCTGCCATGTGCCCGCTGCCTACTGGGAGCTCTTCACATCTTCTCCTGAACCCTCCTTATAAAATAAGTATTATTTGGTTGTGTAGCTAAAAAATAAAAGTAGGATTACCCTCCTAAAAAATAAAAAAAATAAAAGAAGAAAAGTAGTGCCCCTAATTGTTAAAAAAAAAGTACTGCCCCATCAGTTGCTCCTCTGTCACTATTTATATCTCTGTTGCCGCCATTACGGTCTGTACTGCTGTATTGCTGCAATCCTACAACAAACCTGCAAGTCTGGTTAAAGAACACTGTTGTGGCCTATGGCCCTGATTCAGAGCCGCTCGCCGCTGGTGGGCGCTTGCTCTGAATGTGGGCGGTTTTTGTTTTATTTAACTTTTCTCTCCGGCTGCTTGCAAAGCTGTGGGAGACCACCCACAGATTGTGCGAGCGGCCAGGAAACCATCGCAATTATCGCGACCATCGGGCTTGCGACGAGAGCCTGGGGTAGGGTCTAGCTGCTGCAAGCCCAAGTGGACTTCCTGCTCTAATAGAGCAGGAAATCCACTACTGACTTCAGTAGTGATGTCAGTCCGCCCTCCTACAAATGCCAGAGGACACCTGCGTTTGTCCTGCCATCCCCCCCTACCCTCCCACAAACGGGGCAAGCTGTCAATCAACATCGACAGCCGTCCCGTCTTGTTGTGAGCCCCATATCGACTGAACTTCAGTCGCTCAGCGGGGTTCACTACGCCGGACGCAGCGCAGTGCGCAATGGGCAACCATCGGGGCCGCTTGCGAGCGGCTCTGAATCGGGCCCTATACTCCATATTCACATTGCGCTGATGCCTATTGGTGACCTCCGATGGTTCCTCACCAATAGCACATAATAACACTGCCATGTTGTTAAAAAAAAAAAGCAATTGCCAGCAGATAAATTGTAATTAATAAAAAAAAAATCCCTAGTACTGTACTTACCCGTTTCCTGTATTTCATGCCATTATATAAAGTAGTTCAAAGGAAACTAGCTAAAACCAACCACATGACCTGATTGTGACATGCTCCAAAGAGCACCGGCAATGCAATTAGTTCAAATAAGGCTAACTCGCAAATTAATAGCAGGTCAGGAAAAGAAATTGCAGATGCACTATGCGATCATTACTGTTCAAATTTAAATGTATTTTGTAATTAAAGATAATTTCTGAGGTAGTTAGCATATCAGTGGCCATGATACAGGCCTGCCCACCAGAGTCCAGGTCACCTCATCGAGCAGGTCCCTAACACTCTGGGGTTCACATCTGGGGTGCAAGGCACCCCAAAAGACAGCCCAGCCAAAGACCTCCCCAGGGTGTCACACGAAAAAAAGAGTGACAGTGAAGTGTTATAAAGTATCAGGTGTGTGACGGTAGCTAATACGTGTTGGAAATAGTAATAAAGGTAATTTATTTTCCTGTGTATAATAATATAAATTCTCAGCATGATAGCACCTATCAGTACTATTAGGGTGTGCAGTCTAGAGCCCCTCCCCATACTCTATGTTATGTGTACTGTATTTATAAACACATCGGAAGTCTGAGGTTAATTCAGTCTAGATTGGCACCCCTGTGTAAAGTAGCTAATAAGTGTTAGAAATAGTAATAAAGGTAAAAAATACATGTGAAAAAATACATGAATAATAAATAAACATAAAAAGTGATATAAAATGTGTATTAAGTGGTGATGCCCTGAAGAGGCCAGCCAGAATAGCTCAGGGGGCACCACACCCAAACCCTCACCCCAAATAAACTGACACTATATAAGTATGAATAGGACTTACTTTGGATTATGCCTGTTACCTGGTGCAGTCAAATGCTTAAAAACATATATAGGGAGGTGGGGGAGGGGTGCCAATCTAGACTGAAGTAACCTCAGACTTCCGGTGTGTGTATAAATACAGTACACATAACATAGAGTATGGGGAGGGGCTCTAGACTGCACACCCCAATAGTACTGCTAGGTACTATCATGCTGAGAATTTAAATTAATAAATAAATTACCTTTCTTACTATTTCCAAAACTTATTAGCTACCTTCACACACCTGATAGTTTATAACACTTCACTGTCACTCTTTTTTCGTGTGACACCCTGGGGAGGTCTTTGGCTGGGCTGTCTTTTGGGGTGCCCTGTGCCCCAGATGTGAACCCCATAGTGTTAGGGACCTGCTCGATGAGGTGACCTGGACGCTGGTGGGCAGGCCCGTATCATTGGCCATTGATATGCTAACTACCTCTGAAGTTATATTTAATAGCATGATAGCACTTTTCATTACTATTAGGGTGTGCAGTCTAGAGCCCCTCCCCATACTCTGTATTATGTGTATTTATACACACATCTGAAGTCTAGATTGGTACCCCCTCCTCCAACTCCCAATATATGTTTTTATGCAGGGACCTAGCATTTGACTCCACCAAGTAACAGGCATAATCCAAAGTAAGTCATATTTATACTTATATAGTGTCAGTTTATTTGGGGTGAGCGTTTGGGCGTGGGGCCCCCTGAGTTGTTCTGGCTGGGCCTCTTCAGGGCATCACCACTTAATACACATAAGGTGCGTACACACTGGGCGATAAAGTGGACGACTGAATGATAACGATATCGTTATCGTTCAGTCGTCCATTTTATCGTCCATTTTTAACCCCAAAAAGATGAACGATAACGACAATGCGCGTTCCCGCGGGTCATTCGTCATTATCGTTCATCGGGCTGACATGCAGGCCAACTTGACGATCTCGTCAGGTTGCTGCATGTCAGGGAATGGGGGAGAGAGCCCGGCGCTGAACGATATCGTTAATGATATCGTTCAGTGGCTGTGCTCAATGTCATGAACGACTTTGAGCACAGCCTGCCGGGGACAACATATCGTGTAGTGTGTACCCACCATTTGTTACTTTTTCTATCACTTTTTGTTTGTTTATTATTCATGTATTTTTTCAACACTTATTAGCTACCTTCACACACCTGATACTTTATAACACTTCACTGTCACTCTTTTTTTCGTGTAATGCCCTGGGGAGGTCTTTGGCTGGGCTGTCTTTTGGGGTGCCCTGCGCCCCAGATGTGAACCCCAGAGTGTTAGGGACCTACTCGATGAGGTGACCTGGACACTGGTGGGCAGGCCCGTATCATTGGCCACATATATTCTAGCTACCTCTGAAGTTATATTTAAATACAAAATACATTTAAATTTAAACAGTAATGATCGTATAGTGCATCTGCTATTTCTTTTTCTGTGTATATTAATTTAAAATCTCAGCATGATAGCATCGTCCATTACTATTAGGGTGTGCAGTCTAGAGCCACCCCCCCCCCCATACTTAATAGCGGTTCAGCCAATCTGGAGCAGTGTCTTATCTTCAAGTTTAGGACACAGACAATCAGAAGCTAGTGAGGCCCCAGGCACTAGGGTCATAATTTGTGATATTCTTGTGCGGATATATACTCCAATACTGTACCTCAACATCTCACCCAAACCTAGTCCCCATGCAATCCTCATTGTTTGCTCAAGCCATCCCAAACATTAATTCCCACCAACCTTATCACCGTACCTCCACTATCTGCCCTCCCCTTTTCTTCTAATCTTTAGAATGCAAGATCTGTTTGTATCAGGCTTACAGCCAAACATGACCATTTCAGTTCAAAGTCTATCAACCTCCTTGCCCTCAATGAAACATGACTTACCAGCTTAGATACACAATCCACTGCAGCTATCTATATGTGTGTATGTTTATATTATGTAATACATTGTACAAACATACTACACATGATGGTGTTCGAGTGGTGAAACAAAATGAAGTAGAGTCGGTCTACTCATAACAGAGAGTACAAAGAGGGAGAGGGAAGTCAGGGTAAGAGAAAGACAATGGCAGAGAAAAAGGGGGGTACAGATAAAAAAAAGGTGGTGAGAATAAAAGGGAAGAGAGAAAGAGGTGGAGAGAGAAAAAAGGGGAAGAGAAAAGGAAACAAAAACAAGCAAGAGAGAAAAAAAGTGGATGAAAAAGAGGAGAAAGCAACAGTGTGTAGGCTTTAATCTACTATATAAAAGCGAAAATGTGTCCTTCTGTCCTTTTGTCTTTCTATACAAATCCACAGTTTACAAGCCACGATTGTGAAAGTTTACATACGAGCGTATTAAAACATGTCGGAGGCAACTAAAAAAATGTGTAATCGAAATTAATTACTGTTAATTTTTAATTAATGAAAAACCACAATATTTGCACAGCATTCGCCCTCTACAGGTCAGGTACAGAATTACAAAAGGATTTAGCTTATCTACTATGTTTTCTTTTCTATCTTCTCTACTAAATCCAAATTAATTACTGTTACTTTTTAATTAATTAAACACCACAATTTTTGCACAGCATTCACCCTCTACAGGTCAGGTACGGAATTAGAAAAGGATTTAGCTTATCTACTATTTTTTATTTTCTATCTTCTCTACTATATAAAAGCAAAAATTTGTCCTTCTGTACTTATGTCTTTCTATACAAATCCACAGTTTACAAGCGAACATCCTGCCATTTTACATACAATCGTATTAAAACATGGCGGAGGCAACTAAAAAAATTTAAAATGGAAATTAATTACTGTTCATTTTTAATTAATTAAAAAACACAATTTTTGCTAGATGCTCATTGTGGGGTCTCACGGCATATGGGTAGGGCCTCGGAGCAAGCGTTTTGTGTTGTCATGTTTTGTCATGATCTTAATGTTTATTATTGAAGAGAGCTTTAGCAGGCTTTGCCAGCATTCTCAGCTCTCTGACATACCAAATTACACAACAACATTCACTTCATTCTTCCAACTGTGTCAAAATTATGACTTTGTAAGGGCCCCGCTGTACTGTGAGCTGCCAAAATATTACACATGGAATGCTTCTCCAAAAGTTTTTCTGCGCAGAAAACAGGGAGTCGCTGTAGATGGTCATCCTGGTATCAGTGCAACAGAAGCTCTTGGCCGTGTTTGCACTGTACATCCTACAAATTTTGAATGCTTCTATCTCCGAAGTTTGCTTAGTTTGCTTTACACCGTTACAGATCCTACTTCCTTCGAAGACATTAGGACTGTTGATGGGGAAGTTTGTCACACTTTTCATGAGATCTGCCTAAGGAGAGGTTGGTTGGAGGATGATGTGTAAACAGACATTCTTAAAATCCCGGGCTACGCCGGGTACTCCAGCTAGTCCACTATAAACCTAAATAAAGATATGTATAATTCCACTCTGGTGCTTTCCCTGGTAACAAGTTTTCATAGACACAACATGTAAAAAAATATTATATATAGATATGTGTCTTGAGGAAGGAGATACATTCTCCAAAACGTCACAAATAAACACCTTGCAGCCTCTGAGTGCTGCCTTCTACCACTTACCTAAATCTATCTATCTATCTATCTATCTATCTATCTACCTCTTTTTGTCAGGCACTCTATATTGTCCCACGGCATAAGCCGGTGCCTGTCCCATTAAAGATTCATACATACAAACAGTTGGATGGCACTCGTAGGTTTCCAGTTCACATAAAACACTGCATACAGAGTTTTCACCTGCCGACGTTTTAGAGGTGTGTGTATATCAGAGTGTGAACGCACACCAAAGAGTGGTATATATATATATATATATATATATATATATACCTTCTAAAATAGCATTTGTGGTGACTACACAGTTCTACATGGATATGATATAGGGTGAAACATACACAATAGGCGGGATGTACTATGGGCAAAAATGCGGTCAAAACCCCAAAAATTCCTTTTTTCGGGGGTTTGACCGCATTTCTCATATGTACCAAGCTCCGGAATGCAAAACATTCTGGAGCTTGGATCCGGTGGGTAACGCCATCTTTAGATGGCATTACCCAATAGAAGCCTATGGGCTTCTTATCGGGTTTATTCTGAAAGGGATCCAATTGTATCCCTCCCAGGGTCCCCCACAGTGGGGTCCCTCTAGCATCTAGCTATCGCAAAGCACAGCTCTCATCGGTGGAGCTGTCCATTGCAATTTTAATTGCAGTTCTAACAGGGGCACAGAGAGGGGGGGGAGCGGGTACAGATTACCCGGGCCTGGGCTTCCTGAGGGGCCCGGCGGGGGCCCGGGTCCGGCGCCGCTCCCCCTCCCTCACAGCAGCCCAGCACACAGCGTGTGCTGAGCTGCAGTGGAGACTGCTCGTGGCTGCTGAGCAGCAGCCACAGCAGTCTCCTATGCCTGTGGGGGGGAGCGATCACACTGATCGTGCCCCCCCTGGCTTTGAGCAGGGCTGAGGGGGCACAGAGCGCCCCCTCCCCAGCACGCAGCGACGCTTCGCGGCACTGCATATCTTTTGTTTTCCGGGAAGGAGGCATGGCCACGCCTCCCGCGATTAGGCCATGCCCTCTATTACCCGGGCCCGCCGCAGCTCTCAGCGGGCCTGAGATCTAAGTGCATACCGGTGTAATTAATGCTGGTATATACCTGTTAAGTGGCGGGATATACCACATCGCAGATGCGATACTTAGTACACCCTGCCCAATAGGAGGTAAAAATTGTTAAAAATAAGCTGTTAAATTTAAATTATTTTTAATGATTTAACATTTAACTGGATAACAGTGTAAGTGAATAAAACAGTTGAACAGTCACTTTTAGTAGGAAGTAGTTCAGGCATATGGTCACGCTGTGCGATATGTGGTTGTTGGGAAATAATGGATGGTCATATTCAATAAAGGACCATATTCATCATGTTAATTATCGGGGTCTGGGTGGACCCCAATAATTAACATTGCAATTCACGCCAAGTTCCGAGCAATTCATCATGGATCCGAAAATCAGCCTTCTCCAAGAATGTTGTTAGTGCTACAGTACTTTAGTAGCAGTGATATTTAGCACTGCCAAGTCTGACTAGAGTTCACGCAGGTACACAAAGCCCCGGTATCCTGTGGAAGGAGCCAGACAGGGCCGGAACCCTCTTTGCAACCCTCGACTCCTTCCCGTAGGGTGTGCGGGAGCAAATACCATCTGAAGATGGCGAATGCTCCCGCAGTCAAGCTCTGAAAATATTATATTTCGGAATTTAGGTCCCAATACTAGTGTATGGGGACAGCGGGCCACATCGGGAGTGACAGGTACAGTAAATAGGAGATATCTGTGATATCTCCTACGTTACCTTTATGATAAGTGGCCCCAAACACTTAATTTTTACAAAAGTAGGTGAAAATGCTCTTCACCTACTTTTGTAGAAATTAAGTGATGACGAATAGACCCCTTAGTGTTTCCAATCATGTTAGTGGGATTTCTGTCATTTTAACACCTCATTTTATAAATAAATAACTTATATATATACTTCAGGATATCATTGTATTCTGTTTCTTGGCTTCCTGCTGACAGTCCAGGTGCTAGATCATTTCCCTGCTCCCTTATTTCCCCACAAGATAGGCACAGAGGCTCCATACATTAACATATTCCCATCAGGAACATATTTAAAACATGTTGACGTAGGTAAATTCTTGTTGGCTTTAGTCAATTCTCTGGTGATGCTTTTTATAGACAGAGAATTTGCATCTTAAGCTATCCCTTGTGTATATCAACACATCGAGTTTGAACTACAAAGGTTCTGCTTAAGCTGGGTGATGTCTTCTAAATACTCAGGACAAAAATAAGAATAAGGATGGAATGTTGATGAATCCAACCTGGACAGCAGCCAGACCTGTCTCTTTCTTTTCACTATCTGACACCCCCTTTGAGCGCTCCACCATTTTTATTGGCATACTAACGTTCAACAAGAGCTCTGCATTATTCAGAAGTAATACAATAATAATTGAAAGAAAAGCCCATGTGATCGTCTATTCTTCTGAGTCTCCGTCCACATGTATAGTTTGTGTTTAGTTTAAACTTTGATGATTGACAGCATGTGAGATACAAAAGAAAACACAAAGGGGAGATTGTAAAGCTGTACAAACAAGCCAGCCGGTTGTACTATAAGGAAAATACAGGTCTCCAGAGCACAGCTCATGCTAAATCAGCAAGGCATATTGTGGAGCAGTGGAAGGTAACATGTATTTTATTATATACATTCAAGTCTCTAGTTGTATATACAGTAGTTTTCTGATTACTCTGTAGATAACTATTACATTTTATGCAGTGTTGTTGTTTTTTTTAAGATAATGTAGTAAAGGTATATGTATCTTATCCAGTTATACACTAAAATGTAACAAGTGAGTTGAAAAAGATACTCATAGGGGCAAATTTACTAAAGTGAGAGTTTTTAGAAGTGGAGATGCTGCCCATAGCAACCAATCAGATTCTAGCTATTATCTTTTAGAAGGTGCTAGTTAAATGTTAAGTAGAATCTGATTGGTTGCTATGGACAATATACCCCATAGTATCTCTTATTAAATGGTTAAAAAAATGATGGGCCCAAGCAGAAAGTAAATGTATGTGCTGTGTGCCTGGTGTAAACCAGACATACGGTAGATGCGACTGTTGCTGTAGTGTAAGACACAGTAATTGCTGCTTTTCATGTAGTTGCAATTAGCAGCCTTTTATGAAGACAAATTGCACCTGCAGTTGGTCAGATCGATATCAGCAACAACATTATGACAGGGGACCTAAAAACTTCCTTATCATAGAGTGACCAGTCCTGCGCAGGGCTTTAAGAAGGGTGGTGCGGTCAGTGCCATCGCAGATCAAACAGGATGGGATGCCCTGGAGGCAGAAGCCGCTGCATGGCCGCTGCAGCTACAGTATGTCTGCTCTGCCTACCGACTTTTACCTCAGGACGCTCTGGCTACTGTTGCAATTAGCCAGTCATCGTGTACCCACCCACCATTTGGGGAGCCTGCACTGGAGTAACTATCATAGGTGCAGGGGGTGTGGCTGCTATGGTGCCCGGCCCTCCCCGTGCACCTATGGTAAATAGCAGGCCAGCCATTGTTGTGTAATACCCAGCAGCGCCGGGCTTAAGCTCTGACCCAACAATTAAGCCCCACCTCCCAATGACGCCATCCATCAATCACCGGTAGGACAGTGGGAAGCAGGCTAGCTAGGAGGGTGGCATCGTGGGTCTAGAAGGGGGCATGGCCTCGCTGCAGGTGCAGTCACGTCCTGGCCATTGCTGCAGCCTGTGACATCGGGGCCGGAGTCCTGCTGGTGGGAGACCAGGGGACCTGGGGACCTAGGAGGGGCATGTGAAAATTTTGCTATGGGGCCCCCCTAGGTGTAGTTACGCCCCATGGTGCTCGTTTATGACGGCGCACACTCAGAGGTTGGGGAAGGAGGCCAGAGCCTGAGCCAGTTAATAGAGGTCAACCTTGCGGTTACCATCATAGGCTACAGTGTAGCGGTTCCCATCATAACCTCAGTGGCGCTTTCCCACCATTGAAGTCTATGGGGGAAATTGTTCGACAGGCTGGCCGCTCAGAGCCAATCAGCAGGTAGCTCCTACGGATTGGTTGTTGGCTCCTGTAATGACAAGACTCACATCGGTCCCATGTGTAAACACATACCCTTCCTCCTGTCCGAGCTGGTTTTGCCTGCCCGTTTTTTATAACTCCATGGATGCCTACTTGGAGGGAAGAGGACGTGATCTACGCTAGGAATAGGTAAGTATTGATTTTTTTTAGAGGTGCCGTTGATTCTACTGGACAAGGGGACATGAATGGCTACAGTGATTCTAGGTGAGTATGCGTGTATGTGAATGTGAGTGTGCATGTATGCTTAAATAAAACTTTACTTTCACGGTGTGTGTGTTGTGGTAATTTTAATATTTCTTTTGCAGGTGAACTACAGGTACCAGCGGGCCCTTAATGCCCTGCATACTGGTACTTGTGGTTCTCCAAGTACCAGCATGTGAGGAAGGCTTGCTGGGATCTCTAGTTCTCCAGCAAAATACAATATTATTACATCTATTTTTACGCACACTTGGACGCAATCAACCCACTACCCAATGGCCAGGGGTGCCAGTGATAGCCCGGGGCTATAAGCCCAGGCCTGGGATGACCTGGAGAAGAGGATCCCTTTATTGGGAGTATCCCCAACTCCGCAGGCATCCCCTAGTGGTCAGACGCAATGCTTTGGCTGGGGGACCCAGTGAAAGGGTTCCCCTGGCTGTGGCGTTACACCCCCACTGGAAAGAGTATGGTGCTGGTTATGGAAAACACAGGTGATCCCTACTCATTTTGTCCCCTGTATTTTCAAAACCAGGACCAGCTCGCTGAGCCCAGTACTGGTTGTGCTAAATATAGGGGACCCCTACATATTATGTCCTTTGTATTTTCACAACCAGGACTGGCTTTGAAAAGTCCGGGGCTGGTTGTGCTTTTAGGGGGACCCCATGTAATTTTTTTTTATTTTACATTTTAAAAAGTTTTTACACAAAATGCATGCACGAATTTCACTGATCTCTATATGCATCTGTTTCATAGTACAGCCCATTATTTAAATTTGGGCAGAAATCTTTAAGATGGTCGTCAAGTGTTTGGTACAGCAAACAATATATCATTAACGATCTAACGATTTGGAAATCTATAGCGTTTGGTCGTTAGGAAAATACTGTAATTTGTAGGTAGACCTGATGATTTTTAAAACTGCTCTGTTACATAGTCCAGTGGTTCCCAAACTGTGTGCTGTGGCACCCTAGGGTGGCTCAGGACACTTGCAGGGGTGCCTCAGGTTGGTGGTCCAGCAGTAAATCATATTATTTATGGTTAATGAAATGTAAATATGTAGACAAACAGAAGCTCAAACCTGTCCAACACCTCATAACAGAACCTAAGGATGACAGGTGAGCAGTTTACTTCACTTTATTACTTTACTACATTTTTTTCTGAATTTCTCAATCGCAAACATTTGGCTTAGGGGTGCCGTGAAAACAATGCTGTTACTCTAGGGTGCCGTGATTCAAAAATTTTGGGCATAATCCCATCATTTGGTGGGAAATTACTAAAATCTTGGAAAGATCAGCTTCTTAAGGTGCCTACACACATAGCAATATTTTACACGATTTGCCTGATTTCAACGAATCGTGATGCCAAATTGTGTAAAATATGCCCAAATCGTGAGTCCCCACTCGCTATGTGTGCAGGCACCTTTACTGTTATTTTGCAGGCTGTGCTAGAAAAATATAGCACAGCCTGTAAAATGACAGTAAGAAGCTGATTGGTTGGTATTTTGGCCCAGATTCATCAACGAGTGATATTCTTGTTATCACTCGTTACTTATCTTGAATGGTGCTCCAACCAGTCAGCTCCTGTCATTTTTCAAACACATTTAAGATTTGCAATGAGTGATAGCAAGAATATCACTGGTTGATAAATAAGTGCCTTTATTTTTCTCCACTTTACCTCTCTCCAAGATTTGATAGATCTCCATTATAGCTTGGTCCCACCTTGTTGTGAATACAGGGCACTCTGAAGAAGCGTGGTTATGTCCGTCTGACAGGCAAGGGCCTTCAGACAGGCTGATGAGTGGTTAAATATTATCTATACAGTGAAGCTTATCTCATCTGTTCTCTTCCACAGTTCCAAGTTCAAAGATGTTGATTCCTGGCTGAAGAAATAATTGTTTTATGTAAAAAGAAAAATATTTTTATAGCTAAAATGAAGTATAGTGTCTCCAAAATCCTACTTAAATTGGTTTCTCCATGTAATAATGCTGACATAACTCACACAACATTGACAAGACACACCCTGTACTTCAAACTACGTTTCGCCCATGTGTTCCTGAGATCTATGTGGTGTGTGATGTACTGTAGAAGTTAATGTGGCTGTACAAAAATATTGCCTTGTGTCTGTTCAATGTTTAGCATTTCATTTGCTTTTGTCATGCACTGAATGGATTGGCAGAGATATTACTTTTCACACTCATCATATTCTGTTTTGTAGTGCTGTATTGAAGCTGATTCTTCAAAGACAATTACTGACGAATACAACCGCGACTAAACTGAAAGCAGCCCTACCGTAGCATCTCATTGGAAATTGTATGGCTCTGCTTAGATAGATTCTGACCACAGATGTTTCAAACTTTAAGCTATCGGCAAAGCATGTTTTGCAAGTATTCATAAAACATATTTATAAAGGGAAGTAACCATTTTGTTAATTATTATGTTAATTAAAAGCGTATTAGGTAAATACTAAGCATGACATGTTTCTTGAATAAAAGGTTATTTTTCATTGCATAATACTATGCTATGTTATGTGGTCTTGACTGCAACGAAGGTATCTTCTGATTCAGAAAATAACTTGCTCCCGTTAAGAAGTTGACAAACTTAATGATTACAGGCAGGTTTATCAAAGCTTCTAATGATTGGAGAATTGGACAAGTGGAGAAGATTCCCATAGCAACCAATCAGCTTCGGCCTATCGTTTTATAAAATGTACTTGATAATGCTAGCTAGAACCTGATTGGTTGGTTGCTATGGGCAACTTCACAACTTGCCTACTTCTCCACTCTTTAGAAGCATTGATACATCTCCCCCTTAATGTCTTCATCTCTCATATTGCTGTGGTTCACATCAATTTATTTTTTAAAGATTATTGCAATAACACTAACAGCAACAGTTTGTGTAACATGGAGAAGATTGCAGTGAGTGCACACCCAGCATGCATTATAGATACGCCTCTGGATGCCAACAAGATTCAAGCGAAGATAAGAGGACAGGTAGACGGAGGTGCAAGAATAAAGGCAGACTCCATACTCTGGTGAGATGGACCACCCCTCTGCAAAGTTTTCTATGCAATTAGGCCTTTTACATGCCTGCTCTGATTTTGACATTATAGTCCTAATTTCAGGGGACTGTCCCCATTTTCTGCAATTGGGTTTCATCCTAATTTGCTGGTGGTTTTCTGGTATTTCTGTAAAACATAAGTTTTTATGTGAAAAACACAGAACGGGAACTGTGACCTCAACAAGGCCACACACTCTCCTTTCCATAAGCATACCACCCTAATTTACTCTTGAACGTTCTCAGAAGGTATCAATTTACTATGTCTCTGCCACAGGCTAGTCAAGTGTCATACTATCAGTTTGGAAAGCCAGCAACTCTATTCATAGTTGCCGACATTCAGCTCCCTCCTTCCGGGAGGGAGCTGAATGCCTGCACACAGCGGGGGGCGTGGCCGGGCGCTCACTCCTCATTGGGGCGGAGCTAGGGGCATGTCCGCACAATCGCGTCATTGTGGCCCCACCCCCTCTTCATAATGCATTGTGAAGCAGGGGGCTGAGCCACGATGACACGATTTAGCGCGAATCGCATCATCGGGTTCCCCACTGCAGGGGGTTTCTAGCTGTAGTTGGGGGGGGGGTACAGGCAGCAGCCGAGTGGCTTGCCTGCCTTTCCGGGGGGTCGGGAGCGGCACCCGATATTCGGGAGGCTCCCGACCAAATTGGAAGGGTAGGCAAGCCTGACTCTATTTGTATTGGGCTTGTGATCACCGCCAGTGCACACTTGGTGCACAACTTGGAAAATGTTTATTGCAATTGGACTTAAAAGGAAAGCATAACTTAAGCTGGGTACACATTAGCCAATATGTAAACATAATGTCGTGCAATCATGTGGATCGGGGCGACATATCGTCGACATTGACCAGTGTGTACGCACTACTAATGACCAATCTCGCTCCTGTTTGGTCGTCAGTACATGTAGCTCAGTGTCACAATCCGGCTGACCCCATGCAGCGGGATGCAGCTGGTACATATCGAGCGGTCGGGCACCAGATCGTATAATGTGTACCGGCCACCCGATATGTCGGCCTGCCGGCAGTGCGGTAGTCCATCGTGACACTGGGTAGACACATCGTTTAGTGTATACCCAACTTTCGAGGGAGGTGATGGTTGGGATGAAATACTAATATTCTTTGATGTATCTGACGTAAATTGTAGCATGAATGTTTAATAACTTTATTGTAACTAATTTCTGCCATTTCAAAAACTATTCCAGGGAGACTGTGAAAGCATCTTTTATGCACGATGCAGTGAAGAGGGCGTACAGTAAGACATGGTAAAATAATGGTCACAGAAAAAACCTGCACAGATGGAAAACAAGTTTGCTTTTTAGCCAATGAACCCAGTAACACGAGATGTTTTACCATAGGCAAAAACATGTGCTCCACTATTCTATTTTATAGCATCTTGATGACTTCTTCCAACTCTCTGCCTTCCACCAGGTTCAAGCAATTTTTCACACATCCCCTGTAATACAGCACACATCCCCTGTAATACAGCACACATCCCCTGTAATACAGCACACATACCCTGTAATACAGCACACACCCTTGAATACAGGAGTGTTTATCTATTCCAGGACTAGTCTGCTCTTGGACAACATTTGTATTCAACTCTAAATCAGTCTCATAATAAAAAGAATATTAGATTTTTGGGGAAATACCGGGGCAATCAAAGAAATACATGTCAGTAGAATTTTCCTGAGATGTTCTCAAGTGTATTGTGGGACAGAAGTTGGATGTAAGCACATTTTTGTAGTGCAAATTGTGCTTTTTCATACTGTGCCATCACACATATCTACAAATATGTTGATTTGGCCTCATTTTGAGAAAAGAAAAATGGAGAACAGAGGCGCATGCAAGCGTAGGCTGAGTATAGTAAGGGCATCCAATGCAACAGATACACAGCAAAGACACTTAGGGATATATTTATCAAAGTTCGATTTTACGTTCAATTTGATGTTCGATATAGCTCACCTCAAATCGAATCACATCAAATGTACAAATCCCTCATCAAATCCCACATTTACTAAAATTCGATTTTAGAAGTCTTTTCTAAATTGAATTCGAATTGAATTACTTGGGGTCCTCCCCCTAAAAGCACAACCAGACCCGGACTTTTCATCACCAGTCCTGGTTGTGTAAATACAGGGGAAAAAATACAGGGGAAAAAATGCGTAGGATTCCCCTGTACTTACTACAACCAGCACCAGGCTCTGAGCCGGTCCTGGTTGTGTAAATACAGGGGATAAAATGTGTAGGGTTCCCCAGTAATTTCCATAACCAGCACCGGACTTTTTCTAGCGGGGGGGGGTGGGGTAATGCCACAGCCAGGGAAACCCTATCACCGGGTTCCCCGGCCAAAGCATTACCCCTGCCCGCTAGTCAGCCCAGGCCGGGAATCCCAATAAAGAGGTCCCCCTCTCCAGGGCACCCCAGGCCTAGGCTTAGCCCAGGGCTATCCCCGGCATCCCTGGGTGGGGGTGCCGGGATGATTGTCTAAAATGTGTGTAAAAATATAAGTGAAAACATTGTCTTTACCAGTAGAACTGCAGGTCTCAGCAAGCCTCCCCCGCATTCTGGTAATTGGAAAACCACAAGTACCAGCATGCGGGGCATTAAGGGCCCGCTGGTACCGAATGGTAGGCTGGTAGGCTCAGCCGCGGCATTTCCTTTAGTAGTGTCAGGGCTGAGCATTCATTGGCTGAGAGAGGTCAGCCTCCGCCTCTCTTAGCCAATGACTGGCTCCCACCATTTACTTCAATGGTGAGAACCGCAAGGTTACTAATGGGCTCTATTTACTACAATCCGCATATTGAATGCAGATTGTAGTGTGATATTACCGAGTGAATTCGCATTGCGAATTCAGGCAATATCACAGGGATTTACTATAAATCCCTTGCAGGGACAGAGCTTGCGATAAAGCTCTGTCCCTGCGGATCCCATCCGCACTCTAGTCGCGGTATTTTCGGAAAAAATACAGCGACTAAGAGCCCGCGCATGCGCCGACCGACCACCGCTACTACCCCCCCACCGACGCTAAGCCCTGCCCCCGGCGCTAAGCCCTTCCCCCGCAATCGCGGACCCCCGCGACCCCCCCTCCCCCACCCCGCGGCCCCCCCCTCCCTTCATTACACTTACCTGCATCCTCCTGGCCTCCGGTGATCTTCTCCGGTCTTCCCGATCAGGTGATCTCCCATACTGCACTGGGACCCGATCACCTGATGACCGGGCCCCAGTGCACTGTGGGAGACCAGCTGACCGGAGAGGAGCCATCACCGGAGGCCCGATCACCGGTCCCTGGATTCAGGTAAGGAAAAAAAAAAATGTTTAATTTTTTTTTTCTTTTTTTTACAGTAATCAGCTTGCGGTCTACTTAGACCACATAGCTGATTACTGGTACCGGCTCCCGCCTCTGCTCTCTCCGTTAGAGCAGAGTGGGAGCCCGGTAACCGGGGGAGACCCTGGATAACGCCACCTCCAGGTGGCGTTATTATCACAGGGCTTCCCCCGGTATTTTTTTACAATTTATTTTTAGTAACTTGCACACAGATCACATTTCCCATTACAATTATGGGAAATGCGATCTGCTTTACTAAAAATAAGTAGTACTGGGGGTTGGAGTAGAATTTTACTAATTCTACTCCAATTGCCCTGTAATAACTACAGGTGAAACTAAAATAATGTGAAAAGGGTGTGAAAACACCCTTTTTCACTTTATTTTAGTAAAAATAATGTTAATAAATAGAGCCCTAAAGTTTAGCCTGTGTTTCTCATCGGCATAGCGATTGCAGTAAATTAGTATATGATCGCAGGGAGACTGCATGCGTAATTGCTATTGCAATCGCCTCTGTGATCCTTGCTGAATCAGGCCCTATGTCAAAGGTTCCCAAACGCGTTCTTCAAGGCACCAAGCAGCTCAGGTTTTAGAGATATCATGGTTGAGCACAGGTGGTTAAATCAAATTGACGGAGGTACTAATTATGTCACCTGTGGTCAAGCATGGACATCCTTAAAACCTGAACTGTTAGGGTGCCTTCAGGGATGATGAGGTTTGGGAACCTCTGTTCTATATTTTATGTACTAAGGCTTGGAAAGAGAAAGCAGATGGAGATAAAGTACAAATCAATCAGCTCCTAATGGTCATTTTTCAACACGGCCTGTAAAGTGACAGTTACGAGCTGATTGGTACTTTATCTCCGTCCTCTTTCTCTTTGTAGCAATAACACTGTCCTTACACCGAAATACCGTATTATGTATTTCATACTTCGTTAAAGAACTATATGGTGTTCGGATTGTGTACTGTATCACTGGTGCCAGGAGAGCTGCAATGTATCATGACATCCAGCAAGCTGTGCAAAATGAGCCTTTTTCTGGTGCATTTTGGGGCTGATTCTGGGGCAGTTAGATCTCTTTGCATGGATACAAATACAGCGCATGCGCAGAAGTGAAATTACACATTCTAGCATATCCCTGTCTAATTCTGAGTCAGACAGATCTTGGATGGATGTGGGTATTTTGGCCCCCGAAGATTAATAATCAACTCGCTGCACGTAGCAGCGGTCGACATAAATTCACCAGAGCAATTCAACATTGCTATAGTGCTGTGACAGCTGATCCGAGAATCAGCTGTCTCTCCTTCACTACTCCTTGCTATAGGTTACATCAGGGTTTCCGGCAATTAGGCTGCCTCTTCCGGGAGGAGGCAGTCAGATTGTCAGAGCAGGGGGTGTGATGCAAATTTGGGGGCAGAATGACGTGCGTGACAGCGCAATTGCATAATCACGGTTACATCCTTGCTACACAATGCGGAGATTACAGGCATTGTGCAGCTGGGGCAGGGCCACGATAACGCGATTCAACGCGAACTGCATCATGAGAAATTATAAGGGGGAGCAAATGGTGGGGGTGCAGATGTGTGGGGAGGCTCCCGAGTATCCTGGAGAGTAGGCAAGTATGGGTTACATGCATACTTAAAAATCAATTTAACATTTGATGATTGCTATAGTATATAGCACTCTTTATAAGTACAATAGATACTTGTTGGTTTATATGTATGTTTATAGTGATCCAGAGTCACTATATAGCAGCTGCTGAGCTATTAATGATATCATCAAGTTGATAAAATTTACTTAGCGCCCATATATTCATTCATTTTCTTGCACACACTTAGCTTATGGCCATACAGAGTGCACCTTACGTTGATTCTTCTCAATAAGCCTTTATCTTTAGAAGGCATCTGTAATGCTACCCACATTTCGTGTGCTGTGACCTTCCCATGAACAATGTACAGTAATACAATGCTGCTCTACAGATAGGCCAAATGGTTCCCATGGCCTTATCTACATCATCTGGGTTGGGGTGCTCCCGGGATCACTAATGACCTTCCATAAGTTCTCCCATTTTAACTGTATCTGCATGGCAAATTTCCATGTGGCGTAGTTCCCTGAGCCCGATAACTTGGCAAAGCCCTTAGTAACCCCTGCACTGTATATTTTCACACTAAGGGGTCTATTGATTAAGAGAAAAATATCCCTTGTGATAATTAAGGATTTCACTTCCAAAAACCTGCTCTTTTTGCGGAGACAGCTTTTCGGAATTAGGGGACTTTTTTCCTGCTGCCTGGTCTCTTCACAGCCTGTCTTTAAGATGTGCATGTGCAGCTTAAAGACAGGCTACGAAAAGACAGTGAAGCAGCAGGAGAGAAACCCCCCGCCCACTAGCCCACTCACCTGCTCATTCTCCCCCGCTTGCCCTCAGCCAACCCCCGAGATATTAACGGGTACTAAGCTCTGGAAAGTGATAAATGGAAAGTGATAAACTACCAGCCACTGACAGGAGCTGATTGGTTGGTAGTTTATCATTCTCCAATTTATCACTGTTCAGAGCTTAGTACATCTGCCCAATAGTCTTAAAGAAATGTATATTGGTGGTATGTGAGTATAATCACTCATCTTACACATAACAAATCCCATAATGGTTGTACCCTTGATAGAAAACATGAGGTTTTAATGTTAGTTCATGTACAGTATGGCATTTCAAGTGTTAAAATTCCTTACAACGTTTCCTTAAAGCATCAGTATAGCGTGCCAAATTACCTCAGCAATATTATATGAAAAAAAAAATGGACAAGAGGAGATGGATCGCAACCTCTTTCTCCTTTAGATAAAAAATTCAGATGACACATTTTTCGGATCAATACTGTATAAATTAAAACATCTGTGAAACACACAGCACGGTTTGTGAGATCACAACTGGCACGTCTAATGTTTTGTTTGTTTCCATAGTTGCTGCTATACATTAATATAAGATCTGTGAACTGCATTTAACATATACACTTATAAATCAGGCAGCACAAATGGAGAATAAAAAACATGTATAAATATTCTTGCTAGTCCCATCAATAACAAAGCTTTGGTCTGAGAATGATAGTGAACAAAGCTGAACATTGGAAGATGTCATTATTCTTTGCAATTGAAAAATGTTGCCTCTACACAGTGCTGTAACTAGCCGACACTGCGCCCTGTGATGGCCACACCCACCTGGCAGGATGACTTCATGAGGTCACGACGGAAGGGCGTGGCTGCCGGTGCTGGGTAGTACAGCACTGCCTGGAGTGTCCTGAGGATGCACTGGGAGGCTGTAGAGCAGGGGTGAGGAACCTTTTTTCTGCCAAGGGCCATTTTGATATATATAACATTATTCGCGGGCAAGGTACAGGCCACACCCCCTCCGTGTGATGTCACACAGGGGCAGTGCCACAATCGCCGGTGATTACAGCAATGCCTGGAGCATCATGAGGATGCTCCAGGAGCTGTAAGGGCAGCAGTGTGACCGTCTGCAGTGGCACTGCTGCATAGATTTTAGCTGCAGGGTGCTATTCTAGGCACCCTGCTAGCCAAATGAGGCTTGCAGAAAAAAGCTCCGAGGGCCAGACGAAATGATTCCGGGGGCCTTATACGGCCCACAGGGCGGAGGTTCCCCATCCCTGCTGTAGAGGCTGAAGTGTGCATGTCTATAGCATCCAAAGTATGCACTTCAGCAACGATCCTAGCTGTAGCAACACCCTGTTAACCATAAGCAAGGGCCGTGGGGCATGGTACTGCCCACAGAGCCCGCACTCTGTACAATGGCACCGCTCGCACACCCCTACAGCCATGGCCAAAAGTTTTGAGAATGACACTGCTTTCTCAAAGTTTGCTGCTTCAGTGTTTTTAGACCTTTTTGTCAGATGTTACTATGGTATACTGAAGTAAAATTACAAGCATTTCATAAGTGTCAAAGGCTTTTATTGACAATTACATTAAGTTTATGCAAAGTGTCAATATTTGCAGTGTTGACCCTTCTTTTTCAAGACCTCTGCAATTTGCCCTGTCATGCTGTCAATCAACTTCTGGGCCACATACTGACTGATAGCTGTCCATTCCTGCCTAATCAATGCTTAGAATTTGTCAGAATTTGTGGGTTTTTGTTTGCCCACCTGCCTCTTGACAATTGACCACAAGTTCTCAATGGGATTAAGGCCTGTAGAGTTTCCTGGCCATGGACCCAAAATTTTGATGTTTTGATCCCCGAGACACTTAGTTATCACTTTTGCCTTATGGCAAGGTGCTCCATCATGCTGGAAAAGGCATTGTTCATCACAAATCTGTTCTTGTGAGTGAACCCACTCCCTTGGCTGAGAAGCAACCCCACACATGAATGCTCTCAGGATGCTTTACTGTTGGCATGACACAGGACTGATGGTAGCGCTCACCTTTCCTTCTCCGGACAAGCGTTTTTCCAGATGCCCCAAACAATCTGAAAGGGTATTGATCAGAGAAAATAACTTTACCCCAGTCCTCAGCAGTCCAATCCCTGCAAAATATCAGTCTGTCCCTGATGTTTAACCTGGAGAGAAGTGGCTTCTTTGCTGCCCTTTTTGACACCAGGACATCTTTCAAAAGTTTTCACCTCACTGTGGGCTCTATTTACTACAATCCGCATTGGTAATGCAGATTGTAGTGTGATATTACCGAGTGAATTCGCATTAGGAATTCAGGCAATATCACAGGGATTTACTACAAATCCCTTGCAGGGACAGAGCTTGCGATAAAGCTCTGTCCCTGCTAATCCCCTTCGGAGCCTTATCACGGTATTTTCGCAAAAAATACCGTGATTAAGTGCCCGCGCATGCGCCGACCGTTCGCCGCAGCTACCCCCCCTCCGGCATCTAAGCCCCACCCCCGGTGCTAAGCCCCGCCCCCTCGATCGTGGACCCCCCGGGGAGCCGGGGAGTTAGGGTGACCAGGAAGCAGGGGATGGGGTGGCTGTATACTGTATATGTCTTCCTCATAGGCCAAACCCAGGTGTTGCTGAGACCTGACATGAGGCGCGGAGTCTAACCCACTTGGTGGTCTTTACCAGTGACCCCTCAAATTGGGAGCAGGTCGTGGCCCTCAGGCCAGGTACCAAGGAGACAGAGGAATAGAACACAGAAAGAGGTGATGGGGAGAAGAGATGCATACGCAGTTTTGCACTGTGAATAATATGGAGGATCCGTTCACTGATATGCACTGTAGATAGTACGGAGGATCCAGACGCAGGTGTGCACTGAGGGTAGCATGGAGGATCTAGATGCAGTTGTGCACTGTTGGCAGTACCGAGGATCCAGACGCAGGTATGCGCTATGGGCAGTGCAGAGGATCTGGACTCAGATGAGTACTGTGGGCAGCACAGAGGTTCAGTACACAGTTTAGTAGAATACAGTGGAGATCCTTATCTGAAGACCAGTTCACTGATAAAGGAGGACACAGAAGAATGTCACAGGAAATCGGTACAGGTGTAGGAAATACTAAAGACAATACTGGAGATCCAGCCACAGGTTTGCTCTGGGAGAGAATACTGGACATGATCACTAGGAAAGAGCATAGCGAGGAGCCTGGGACGCTGTCACAGCAAACAGTCACTAAAGTAGAGAAGTTGTACAAGCAACTTCCTGTTCCTGGAGTCCAGCTAAATAATACCCTTAGGTAGTTGGTCATTGGAGCAAGGAATCAGCTGAGTGACCGCTGGACTACCATTTGAGAAAAGTCCGGTCAGGTGACACAGACAACATGGCTGCGCCCATGACTGCAGCCATGGAAAACTCCGCAATGGAGCATCACATAAAAGTCTTAGTAGACCCCGGGTAGAATGCTCAGCGCGCCACCCGCCGCTGCACCTGTTTACATGTAATTCAAAACCCAAGTTCAGTTTTTAAATCCGAGTTCTGAACCACGGGAGAATCCGAACCAGTACTCAGTTTGACTTGATACCCCAAAGTGATTCCGAACTCAGATTTAGTCCAACTCAGAAGAACCCCTAAATTCGGTTGATGTCAGTTCCCTGGGAACTGAACCCGCACATCTCTAGTTCCAGGAAATTAAGGGGTCTAGTTACTAAGCAGTGTTAGGAGACAGAGTGAAAAGTGATAAGTCTGTGAAAAGGTGCCAGCCAATCAGCTCCCAACTGTCATCTCACAGGCTGTGTTTGAAAAATGACAGTTGGGAGCTGATTGGCTGGCACCTTATCACAGACTCATCACTTTTCACTCTAAGGGTTCTATTTACTAAGCAGTGTTAGGAGAGAGTGAAAAGTGATAAGGTGCCAGCCAATCAGCTCCCAACTGTCATTTTTCAAACACAGCCTGTGAGATGGCAGTTGGGAGATGATTGGCTGGCACTTTATCACTTTCTTATCACTTTTCACTCTGTCTCCTAACACTGCTTAGTAAATAGACCCCTAAATGAGTTGATATTACGGGAGGCAGCGCAGTGTCCTGTCCACTTGTTTGATTGGGTTAGTGAGACTATGGATGGATGTGACAGCGGAAGCGGCAAGATAGGAGGTGGGGTATGGAGGCAAATAGTTTAGCTAAAATTGCAATGTCAAACATGCATCAATCTGATCTGGGAAGAATGTAGATGTCGAACATACATTAATTTCATTCAAGATGAATGTAATGTTGAGTGTGGCGGTGTGGTACCCACCTGTGTAAATATAGTGGTACTAATGAATTCATAATATAAAAATATATATAAATTGCCACTTTAAATTTTACCAAAACATCTGCACTTTCCGCAACCCCCAGCCTCTTACATTTGGCCCGTTATGTATCGCTTACTTCCTAATGCTAGGCATCTATAGAAAAGCAATACAATTACATAAAGATCTTCAATATTTATATCTAAATAGTTTTCTTCAATACAAATTAGAGTGCATCTTTAAATGACCATTATATTCTCCCTTTGTGTCTGCAAACAATACTCATTTATGTTCTTAAGCTACACAATAACCCCCCCTCTTTTGATGGTTTTCATGTTTGCAATGCTTAATGCATCATAGTTGTCATAACTGTACTGTGTTCATTTATCTTTCTTTAGCAGATGACAGATATGTAGCAAAGCCTCCAGACAATGCCTATATACTGTATGCATTACCCTTTATAAGTAAAGCATACTTATTGTTTAAGTTATGGAGGGTGCAACCAGTCTTTGATGAAAACAAAAGAGCAGTAAATAAACATTAACAGAGACCTTTTTATCCGCTATACAACTAATAACACAAGAGCTTCGCTGATGTGTAAATATCACGGTTATTCTTCTTTTGAAGCTGGAGTTGGCTTAGGTTCAATAGTCCTATATTCTTCTGTAGTAGAAACCATTTAAGAGATTAGTCCTGACTACTAAATTACTGAAGATGTGGGGTCGGTATTGAGCCATTATAACTGTAGGGACAAGGAGGCATTAACCCTTAAGAAATGCCCTGTACCCATATAATTATACTCACCTCTCAGGAGTCCATGGTGTAGCAGCCATTTTCCCATGCAGGGTTGGGTATGAAATACCGACTGCTTAAAATCCGTTGGTTCAAATCCCAACCCTGGAGGCCTGACACATCATATTCCCGACTGGTAACTATATTTAACCCTCCCCTCTCCCCCTCCCTTGGGGGTGCCTAACCCTAAGACTCTGGGGGGTGGTGCTTAACCCTAAGTCCCCCTGTAGTGCCTAACCCTAACCCTCCCTCACTGCACCCTAAACCTAACCCTCCCGGTGGGTGCCAAACTCTAACCTCCCCCCCGGTGGTCCCTAGCCCTAACTTCCCCCTTTCCCTAGCCAAAACCTAACCCTCCCGGGGAGGTGCCTAACCCTCAGTACTCCCGGGGGTACCTAACCCTAACCCTCCCTCCCTGCACCCTAAACCTAACCCTCCCAGTGGGTGCCAAACCCTAACCTCCCCCCAGTGGTCCCTAGCCCTAACTTCCCCCTTTCCCTAGCCTAAACCTAACCCTCCCGGGGGGGGTGCCTAACCCTAAGTACCCCCGGGGGTACCTAACCCTAACCCTCCCTCCCTGCACCCTAAACCTAACCCTCCCGATGGGTGCCAAACCCTAACCTCCCCCCCAGTGGTGCCTAGCCCTAACCTCCCCCTTTCCCTAGCCTAACCTCCCCCTTTCCCTAGCCTAACCCTCCCCCTTTCCCTAGTCTAAACTTAACCCTCTCGGGGGGTGGGGTGCCTAACCCTATGTCCCCCCGGGGGTGCCTAAACCTAACCCTTCCTCCTCATGGCTAACACGTCGTGACGCCCTGCTAAAATACGTTCGGTATACCGGGCATCTGGATTTCAGCGTGGGGCTAATGATAGGCGTCGGTATTTAGATACCTATCTTTAGTCCCATGCCGGGCTTTCAGTGTCAGGATTCTGGCGGTCTGCATTTCAACCGCCGGCGTCCTGACTACATCCCATGCACAAGGCCAGAGTCTACAGTACTATGCCACAGGGAGGAGGGGGCACACATGAAGCCTGCACAATGGCCCCCTCCTCTCTTAAACTGCCCCTGACTGGGTTGGTCACTACTGCCAAACTGCAAAATCTGTGACCAGTTTTGCCACCCACATAAAACCAAAATTGTCACAGATGCATGTGTATTGGACTGAATTGCAAAGGGTGTGAGCAAATAACTTTGTAATAACCTTGCAGGTGGTAAGAACTGCTTATAGCTTTGCATGGAGGAAGCCATTTATAAAGTATATTGCTGGCAATGACACTGTAGGATGGCACAGTATTGATGCAAAAAATTTATTTTTCAGACAGTAACTTTGTTGAGTTCACCTGTTTATTTACTATAATAAATGCTAGGAAAAAACATGTATTTAGGAACCAAGGTGTAATGGAGACCATACATCATTGCTGAAATTCCCCGATCACCTGATGCCAATCCGATCCGCTGATCGGCAATCAAAACCACGCGGGCAGCGATGATGGGCATTCTATCTGGGAATCTGAGAAAATTGCATGTTATAAACCTCCGACTAGCTGATACCGATCATCTTTTGGTCGGGATAGGTAAATCAGGGAAATCTGACATGTTGGATTTCCCCGATCCTACAACCCTGGTCTCTGGGAATCAGGGAATTGTGGCAATCAGTCGCAGATGTGTGGGTTCAGCAACAATGTTTCAACAGGATAAAAAGTTATTAATGTATGGCATGGGGAAGTCAATGGGAAAAGATAAAAACATTATTTTCAAACGTAATCAATGAGTCTGATCCTATTTCCATTTTAGAAGTAGACAGGTTAGAAACAAGCAACTAAGCACCAGCATATAGTTATAGGCTGTCAATGCAAGCTGGGGTACCAGAAGGGGGTTCTGGTTACTCAGCATTGGGCAGCTTTGGGGGTCAGATACTTTTGGGGCACCCACCTTAGGGACCTGGACTAATGCTGAGCAGCCCGGACTTGTAAGGGTAAAATATCTCTCATCCAGTTTTACTATGCAATTTGGTCTAATATACATGCAGTTTAGTGGTTTGCAAATCACAATACATCAGATGCTGTTTTAGTTTTTAGACACCTGTTTTATATCCTGTGCTTAGGATCTGGAAGCTGCATCTGATGTATGGTGGTTTGTGATCCGCAACAATATCGCCCTCCCCCAAACCCTAGTAATTACCCGTTAGGATCTGATCTAAGATGGATGGGGCCGTGGCTGTGTCTTACTGCAGCCGCATCTGTGTTTATGCTGATGCCACATCTGATTTTCAAACATCTTAAACGCCCACTTGCAGGGTCTTAGGAAAGTGGATTTCCATGACTGGGCCCTGATTCAGAGGTAGACACTATAAACAGCCGCGACTGCATCTTTTGCGTTTTATGTTAATGCCGCGGCCAATGGTATTTGTACAGCGATGCCCACCAGCTGTGGCGCTAATCTGCCTCTGTGCATATAAAGATGCACCATATGTTCCACCATCGAACACTGCACCAGCCCTATGTAGGTGCAGATTATCCATCTGAACATGGCAGCCTGTATCAGTGCAACTACGTCTAGGTGACCACGACACGCCCACGATATACCTCATCTTTTTAGCCCCCTGTTACCTCCCAGAAACGCCCACTGAAATCCCAAGCCCTTGCATCCAAATTCGTTCTGCGGCTTAGAGTGGTAACCAATGAGATGCATGCGCAGACAGAAAACATTGGCCAATTGCGAGCAGCATTGACATTACGTTCACTTCTGAATACGGCCCACTGTGCATATTTAGACGCCACCATCGGTTGCACCATCGAACGTGCACCAGCCCAATGACAGCTGCAGTTTCTGCATCCAAGTATGGCCTCCTGTGTGAACCGCTGTGTATCTTTGAACGCAGCCCTTTCAGCGACATAATCGCGACACACCGGCAGCGGCTTTGCCACCCCCGTTGCCTCCCAGGAACAGCAGCTTCGCCACCCCCCTGTTACCTCTGAGTAACACCCACTAAAATTATTAGATATGAGGATTATGTAATAGGGTGCGAGCTTGTGCCGCTGCAGGAATTCATGCGAGTGTTCCTATATATTTAAAACAACAATATTTTTTAAGGCAAAACCAGCTTGGCTTTACCTTTAAAACAATTGCCGCTTTAAAATATGGGAACACTTGCATGAATTCCCGCAATGGCACATGCTCGCACCCTATTACATAAGCCCGATTCTGTGCTGCATGTCTGCGTGCAAACAATCGTGATGCATGCGTAGTGCCACTCGGACACATGCGCAGACTTAAAACAATATCCGTGCGATAACAACACACCTGAATCAGGCTCTTTTTGGGCAATTTTTTTTTTTTTCTAACTGTTAACGTCATGCAACATTTAATATCACAGCACAATGTTGCCATGGCTGTGATTATTTCATTATTCTCATTCAATTTAATTTAATTCATAATTTTTAAATAAAAATATTAGGACACTTATTTAACACTCGTAGGGGCACTCATTTAACACTCGATTAGTATCACCGAAACTCGGGTGATTTGAGGCTCCTGAAACTCACAAATTTACAAAGAAGTGAGTTTAGCTGAGAGTGAGATGCCCAATGGTGAAGCAGATCGAGATATCTCCCTCGAGTAGCAAGTTTTGAAGTAGATTACTCAACCTTGATTGCAGTGTTTTCTCTCTGCAAAGGCTGCTTGTGTGTTGTAGCTGTAAGAAACGGGTTACATGACATAGGATCCCCCCAAAAGCATAACCAGCCCTGGACTGCACAGCCAGTCCTGGTTCCTAAAATTATGGGGAACCAAATATGTAGGATTCCCCCATATTTTAGGAACCAGCACCTGGCTGCAGGGCCTGTCCTAGTTTTAAATATAGGGGGAAAAAATACAATAGGTTATAACTATTTAGCACATCATTACCCCCGTACCCACAGCCCAGGGGTGCCGGGAAGAGCCCTTGGCTTCAGCCCAAGCCTGGGGTTTCGGAAGAGGGGGGATGCATTCTCGGGGGTGGTCCCACCCCCCCTTGACATCCCCAGTTTGGGCTGACCGGCTTGGGGTGTGAATGCTTTGGCCATGGAGACTCAGAGATTGGGTCTCCCGGCTGTGGCATTACACCCCAGTCTGTTTGGGTCCGGTGCTGGTTTCAAATATAGGGGGACCCCTACGCATTTTTTTCCCCCCTATATTTAAACCAGCACTGGCCCTGCAGCCAGGTGCTGGTTCCTAAACTACAGGGGAACTCATTTAGTACCCCATAATTTTAGGAACCAGGACTGGCTGAGCAGTCCGGGGCTGGTTATACATTTGGGGGGACCTTACATCAATTTTTTTTTATTTAACCCTTTTTTTAACTATTTACAGACAGAAACATACATGGATCACACTGATCTGCATATGTTTCTGCCAAACTAGCAGCTCACAGGCAGGTGAATTGATTTCCCAAATTTTTACAGGAGTGTTGTCCATTCTCATGAGAGTTTAGAAACTCTCCTCTTGGTAAGTTCCCGAATCCTATCTTCACTACTGAAAAGGTTCTCGAGTTTAGCCGATGGTCAAGTGAAGAGAGTTGGGTAACTCTCCTCCAGTATTTTCCCATAGCAAAGGGGAGTTATCTCCCGAGTTTGTCATTACTAAGTTTGCGAGTGGAAAAAAATGCCCAAACTCTCCAGCGATTGACAACTCGACCAAACTCGATTCTTTGATTCTTAGTAAATTTACCCCATAAAATCCATCTCATACTTCCTTCAGGTTGCCAAGTTATGTAAAACAGTTGAAGGCAGCAGGACCAGACTGGTCATCTGGCACTTCTGGCAAATGCCAGAAGGGCAGGCCTGATGGTCCACACCGCTCTGAAAGCCTGGCCGAGCAGCTCTGCCTCCAAGTGCTCTGCTCGATCAGGATACTGAGAGATGGGGGTGTGCCTTGAGGCCAGGCCCCCGTGACTCGTGGCACGCCCCTGTGAGATTTAACCCAACCTAACCCTTTGTCCCATGCTCACTGTCTACCCCATCTGTGTCACCCCTGTCTGTCTGCTCCTCCCCTTTAGAATGTAAGCTCTCACGAGCAGGGCCCTCTTCCCTCATGTGCTTTTCCTTTCTTTACTTATATTGTTATCTACTCTATACTCAAAAGCATGTAACCCGTGACTTTTGTCATCCTGCTACTGTTGCAGCAATGTTTATATACCATGTACTTGTCTTGCATTGTCTTGTACTGTATGTCACTGTTTTCTTGTTCTGCTCAACTGTTTATGTACTGTGTTTATGTACTATGTAAGGCCCTGCGGAACCCTTGTGGCGCCATATAATTAAAGGATAATAATAATAATAATTTAACCACACTTATGCTAGTCAAGGCCAAATCTCTTTTACGTGTTACAGTGCATGCACAGAGGGGTATGCCAATGCTGATCTAGAGCCCCAGTCCGCCCCGGTTGCATGTATACTACAGAGGGGGCCATGTGCAGCAATGTTCTCTCAACGCAGCGCCCACTCACTCCCCTTTATGACAGCAGCACCGACTTTCACTCAATATTTTCGGGAAGATGGTGTATGTGCAGAAAACGGCAAAATCTCTGGCAAAGCGCCTGAGTCTCTGTTATCACCTGCGCCATCTTTCCAAAAATATCAACCGAAAGATGGTTGTGCCTGCAGATCACAGAGATGGACCTGCTGTTCTGCACACAGCGAGTCTGTTCTTGATACAGGGTGTGCAGTGCTGAGGGCCCTCCTTGTCCTAGGGGCCCATTTGCACTACACACCCTGCACTCGCTGGAGATGCATTATTTTGGGGAGTTCGTCCAAACCCCTGGGAGAGCTGAGGACAATCCTAAAAGTAGTCCAATTTAAAGGAACATGTTCTAAATGTTAATTGAATGAATCAATAGTATATATTATAGGAATATAACACTTTTGAGTGAGATTGAAGGTGGGCTGCCCTATCAAAACTGTAATACATGGAAGCAGGGCCGGCTCCAGGGGTTGGAGCACCCTATGCCGGCCCTCTCCAGTGCGCCCTATCTTCGTTGAAACTGGGGGTGTGGCCTAATTACCATAGGTCACGCACCCAACATGATGTTATTAGGTGGTGTGCCCGCCTCCAAATAACGTCAGGCTGGGGGAAGCCTCACTAGCTGGGCTTCCCCCAGCCCTCTCCCCCGTCACTGAATGGATGTCTCGCGCATGCACGCAGCATCCATTCAGAGTCTCCGGGGTCCGTCACCACGGCCCCCAACCTTACCATTTGACTCAGTACTGTCCCACTGAAATTGAAATGTTGGGGAGGGGTGCGCCCTCTATGGGTGGCGCCCCTGTGTGACCGCACAGGTCGAGCACCCCTAGAGGCGGCCCTGCATGGAAGCCACACATATAATCTTTACTGTCAGTTCCAGAGATTTCATTAAATGTCTCTTAAGTAAATACATCTATAGTATGTGTGAAGTAGGGTTGATGCAGTGGCGTTGTCGGACGCAAGTGTCTCTAAAGTCACATCAGCGGCCGCGGCTCCGTGCACCTCAGGCTTGTGTGTTTTATTATGTCTTTCTTGTATTTCCATTTGTCTATAACACCTACACAACATATGTGTCCACATGTAGAATATTTAAATATCAGTTTTATCTTTGCCGGATTTGTATCACACTATTGCACTGGCTTTGCAGGGAGATTATTTCCACTGTGTACATCACAAATAGAATCCAAGGAAAGGTGTGTCCCGGATTCTGATATGTGTTGCATTATTAATGTGGATGGATTTAATTGTTGGGCAGGATGGGTGAAATGTTCCGCAGTAGTAAATGGAAGATCTGGGCACATACCCAATAATCTCACTTTGCCACTGGTCAAGCAACGCCCATCTTTTCCTGTCTGCTGTGCCTGTGTGCAGTTCAGTCACCAAAATACCTAACAAAAGCATAATACACAATAAACGTAGAACTAAGGCAGACTAGGGGGAAGTTTGCTAAAATTATTTTTCTCAGCGATGAAAACATTTGTATTGCCCCCCAGTTAACAAACAACTAATTTTGCCCACTCAACATAATTAATAAATAATATTGGTCACTTAACATTATTATACCTTCATTGATATAGTCTTAAAATACTATTGTCCCATAAGATAAATGTAACATTTTTTTCCCCTTAATCCATAAATATTGATTGCCTTCATAATGTAATGTGCCATGTGTTTCTCCTGCTCCAGCCAGCACCCTTCTGTCTCTCCAGTCCCCCAGTGTGTCTCCAGCTCCAGCCAGCCCCCTTCTGTCTCTCCAGCCACCCCCCCCACTGTCTCCCCAGCTCCAACTAGCCCCCTTCAGTCTCTTCAGTACCCCAGTGTCACTCCAGCCGGCCCCTCAGTGCCTCTCCAGCTCCAACCCATGCATCCCTCTGGCTCCAGCCCACAGACATTTACCTTCTGGCTGCTCTTTTTTGTGCCATGTGGCAACTCTGCCTTTTGGCAGTGTGACGCATAGCAAATCGTCAGGCACATCCGGCTTTCGGTTCAATAAACATTTTTTTGTTTATAGTGACTCACAATAAACAAAAAGCACTTTATTGCACCAGCCACAGGCGGTATCTGAAGACACAAGACAGCAGCTCCCCGGACCCAACAGATAGATCAATTTATAACCGCCGCTTGCATGGCTTCAGCGATCAGTATAGCGCAGGCAGTAGTTATACAGTAGATGGGTTTATCTGTGTGCCTCTTACACCACCCCCCACTCTCACCGGGCCTGCGGCTTAGTGACCCCCTGACAGCTGGCGCCCGGTTGCCAATGACTCCACAGCCAAAGGGAGTTCCTCAACTGGTTTGGTGTATAATGTTATATAGTTGCCAGTAAAAGTGACATGGATTGTGGTAAGCAATGGGTGATAAAATGAAGCACTCAATGTGTGTTTGTAGTAAATCAACCTCAAAAAATATTGTAAGCAAATTAACTTTAACACACACGATCCGAAAAGCATTTGCTTGCAGATTTTATGATTGGTACAATATTATTAAAATGTTTGTGAGTGCTCATTAAGGGCCTGATTCATTGTGGCACGCGATGCCAATATTCGCGTAGTCAAGCGGGAACCACGGGAAATCCAAACCAAGACTCTGTTCAACTCGGTGCCCCAAAGTGATTCCGAACTCGGACTCAGAACACCTAAATTCGGCTGTTGTTAGTTCCCTGAGAACCGCACTCACATATCTCTAGTGTACCCACAAAGGCGATGTATCAGACATGTTGTAGAAAAGTGATGGGCATTCCTGGGCAGTGATTAGGAGGTGACTACTACTAGTGCACGCAAAATGGTCTGCTCAGCAAGCGGCTGTATTCACAGACGCACAGCCGCAGGCATAGATTAGTTAAACCAAAGCCATTGCCTAGATTGACATGGTTTAGGGGGCACCTAAACATTAAAGGGAGATTTATCAAACCTTAGAGGCTGATGAAGTGGTAAAGTTTTCATAGCAACCAATCAGCTTTCAGCTATCATTTATCTAGCACAGTCTATAAAGTAACAGAAGCTGATTGGTTGCTATGGGCAACTACTCCACTTTATTTCCCTCTAAGGTTTGATACATCTCCCCATGGTCTGCCTCTGACCTGGAGGAGCCACAATCAGCAGCAACATGTGAAGCTGCCAGTTGCTTGCCCTCCAAGTCTGTAATATAAAGGGAGTTTGGCACTGGGCTTTCATGTCTAGGCTGGCACCACCAGAGGATGGAAAGTTATATTAACACTCTTCTTTCTCTGTGATGGAACAGTCCCTTGGGAGGCTGTGACAGTCCTGAGCTATCACCTCTCCCTTTTCATCATGAGGCACTTCCTGGCGAGCTATAGAGTCCTTAAGTTCATAAGGCGCTGCACCCAGTGTGTAAGTATGACAGGAAATAGTCACTAAAATACTGGAAAAAAGCTGCAAAATACTCTAGCGCTCTCTAAAAGCAGTCTGGGCTCAATCACTTGAGGTAACCCTAATACCCCAACAGTGTAAAGTTTACACTGTTAGGGTATTAGGGCTTCCTCATGTGATTGAGCCCCAGACTGCTTTTAGGTAGCGCTAGTAGGGATGGGCACTAAGTGGCCCCCCCAGCTGTTGTATAACTACACATCCCAGCATGCCCTGCAACAAGTTTTGCTATTTGGCCATGCTAAAACTGTTGCAAGGCATGCTGGGACTTGTAGTTCAACAACACCTGGAGGTCCGCTTATTGCCCACCCCTGGTGTAAAGTGTGCAAAGAGAAGTTGGTAATCAAACCCTAGGCGCTAAATAACAATGGGTGGGAGGGTAGAGGGAAAAAGTGTACCAATACTTCCCTTAATTTGCAAGGATGTTCAGTATTTCAAAGTATTTTTCATAATACTTTGAAATACTGAACATCCTTGCAACCTAAGGGAAGTATTGATATTCTTTCTCTCTCTACCCTCCCACCCATTGTTATTTACTCACTAAAATACTGAACGGTATGTGGCACACTATCCTTGATGTATGCTGTTTCGATGGTTAGTATACATATACGATGGTTTAAGGTCGATGCATGTGCAGGACCCGTACTGCACATGTGCAGAACGGGTCTTGCGGTCTCGCTCGCAGAATGCCCAAGCCACAGGATGATTGACATGCTGCAGCGTTTGGGGGGCAGAGCAGGTGCATAGCTAGCCACCATTCCCTGGGACGAGGACAGGGTCTGCGTTGGTGAACATTGGTTTCCTGGCCTCGCAGCTGCCAGGACCCAGCAGTAAGCTTCAGCTACCGCAGCCTGGCCATAAGGGCAATGGTGATCGCAGACAGGCCCACCAAGAGCCGCGGTGGGCCTGGGTAAAAGGGGGCGTGTCCTAATCACGGGAGATGTGACTACGCCCACTTCGAGAAAAAAAAAAACAAGCTTTGCGGCGCTGTGCGCTAGCGAGGGAGGCGCTCTGAGCCCCCTCCACCCTGAGCATAACCAGTGGGGGGCGCGATCAGCTTGATCGCTCCCCCCACAGGCATAAGAGACTGCTGTGGCTGCTTCTTAGCAGCTGCGAACAGTCTCCCAGTGCAGCCCAGCACACAGCTGCTGGGATGTAAGAATGGGGGGGAGCGGTGCCAGACCCAGGCCCCCGCTGGGCCCCTCCAGCAAGCCTGGGCCGGGTATTTAGTACCCGCCCCCCCTCCCTCTTGGCGCCCACGATCGCAGCAATGGGATCGCAGATGCAACAAGGAGGTGTCTGCATGTGCAGAACAGGTCCTGCAATCTCGCTCACAGACCACTCAAGCAGTAGCATGACTGACATGCTGTGGCATTTTGAGGGTGGAGTGGGGGCGTGCCTGGTTGCCTTTCCTGGAAACAGAGGCACGTCGTCCCCGTTTTCCGGGAGGGACGATGCCAGGGTCTGCGTTGGCGGACACAGATTCCTGGCCTCTTGCGTGACCAGACACAGGCCAGGCTGCGGAAAGCTTCAGCTCCTGCAGCCTTACCATCGCAACTACCTCACGATAGTTGCGATGGTGATCCCAGCCTGCGACGTTGGTGTCTGACACCTCCTTCTGCATTTGCATGTGAGATGGACGGATGTGCACAGCCGCTTGTGTGTGACTCTGCAAATCCGTCCATCTCTGAATCAGACCCAAAGTGCAGATTCAGCATAACGGTAAGCAGTGGCATAACTGCGGCCACTCGCATCAAAAACTTTTTTACATAGATTTGCAACTTAGTCGCACACAGATGTACAAGTACAGCAAGCCGCAGTGGTCAGTGGGAATGATTCAGTAGTGTACGGAATTGCAAAGCTGCATGCAAGCAGCTTTGCAATTACGTCCTTTCAATTATGTTAATGCAGCACGTGGCGTCATACAGTACCTCCTGCATGCATTAACGACCCGACCTGCATCCATGGATCATCTACGTGATCTTAGGCTGGCTGAGTGACCATGGGGTCAGAGGCGTCACTAGGGTTGGTGTCACCCGGTGTGGGAGCTCATGGTGTCACCCCCCCCCCCCCAACCTGACCCAACAAAATTTAGACTAGTACAATGCTTTTAACATATAAATGTGTATTATGTATTTTAAGTCACAATAACCAGACTGTACAATATCACTGCAAACATACTCAGACTTACAGTGCAGATTTCTTGAAGGTGAAGCAGAAACTAGGCAGCACTCAATTCCAATAGCGTCAGGGTTAGGCTGTCTCCTCCACACTGCTATGACACCTCTCACTTTATTCTCTGAAAATATGTTTATAATAAATGAGTAACTCTAATATATGGATCATTTATAATGTACTATTATATATGTTAAATCAATGGGCAGCAAGAGTTTCCATTTGCAGATGGACAAGCACTCGAATTACCTCTATGGAATGTCCCTTGTTCAATGCCCCCAGTAGTAGTACCCCTTATGCAATGCCCCCTGTAGATGTGCCCAATATACAATGCCCCCTGTACTAGAGCCCATTATGCAATGCCCCCTTTATTAGAGCCCCATATGCTGTACCCCCAGTAACGCCCCTTATACTTAACCACCAATAGCACTCCTTATGCAGTTGCCCAGCAATGCCCCTTAAGCTGTCCCCCCAGTAGTGCCCTTATACAGTGCCCCCAGCAATGCCCCTTAAGCTGTGCCCCCAGTAGCGTCTCTTATGCATTGCCCCTTAAGCTGTGCCCCATTAGTGCCCTTATACAGTGCCCCCAGCAATGCCCCTTAAGCTGTGCTTCCAGTAGCGCCCTTTATGCAGTGGCCCCAGCCCCCAGTAATCCCCCTTTTGCTGTGCCCCCTCCCCTGTGCTACGGAGTCAATTAGTACTTACCTCGTCTTCTCTCACTTCATGACCTGCAGGCCAGCACTGGGTGTGTCCGGGTGGGGTGCGCAGTCCATCTTGGGCCTGTGCAGCGCGCTCACAGGCCCGTAGTCTCTCCTCCCGCATCAGGCTGAGCAGCTCCCAGAACTCCAAGCGGAGCAGGCGTGCGCGATTACGTCATCGCGGCCAGCGTCCAGAACCACACACAGGCACAGAGATTCTCTGTGCCTGTGTGTGGCTCTGGAAGCCGGCCGTGGTGAGAGAATGTGCGGTGCCGGGCAGAGCAGAGGAGGACCAGCGCGCGGCTGGGCGGACCAGTCCCCAGCTATACAGTGAAAGTGTCAGACTCAGGCTCCCAGCAGCAGCTCATGGTCGGCGATGCGGTGTGGTGCCGTGGGTGTGGGCCCACGGGTGTGACGTGTGGTGCTGTTCTTCTTGGTGTCACCCCCTTGAAGGGCAACACCCGGTGCGGGCCGCACCCACCGCACCCGCCTAGTGACGCCACTGCATTGGGTCACGCACACTGGCCATCACAGATGAGGGAAAGAGTCCAGGAAATCTCCTTTAGCCGATGGAGATCCTGGCCTCTTCCCTTCCCGCAAATGGCACTGACAGGCGCAAGATCCGTACTGCACATGCGCATTACTGGTCCGACGCCTGGGCAGAATCCCGGTCATAGGGATTCTGAGTTCAGCAGTGCTAGCGTGCGCTGCTGGATAAGACCCGGTGTTCGCTAACAATGTAGTTTTGTCGCTTCTTGCAGTTTCAAGTGTTGCAAATTAGCTGCAACTTTTGAATAAAGGGCGCTTGCCATGGCTAATTAGTAAGGTCCCTGGTGCGGCAGAAGTGGCTGATGTGCCTAGAGTCAAAGGTGTATAGGGACACATCTGTACGACTGAACTTATCTGAAGTTACCAAGCTGTCAATGGAAAATACATTTCAACTGGATTCTTTTGTATTCAATGTTGGAAGTTGCCAATTGCACAACGTTTAGGTAACGATGCTAAATATATTAGGACAAAAAGGAAAGGATGGGGAACAAACGGACTATGCCAACATAAGCAATCTCTAAGCTTAAAACAAGAATAATATAAATGATGAATAGTAGTATTTTAAATAGAGATTCAAATGCTGAACTGTGTGGGATATTTAATCTACATCTTGAATTAACATTTGGAGGTCTTTCAAAGATAAACTATTGAGATTTTTTCCTGCCAACGAAATTATGACTAAAACTCTTATAAATACTACAGAAGATATTTCACGCCGTCATCTGGGAACATTTAACAATGCTAAAAGAGCCGAGATAAACTATTTTATGGGGACTAAGGGGAATGCCATCTAAATGGTGGTCCCTGTGAGAACCACATATGGAAAAATGAATATACAAAACAGTGTAAAATTATTAATAATACATTTTGTTCATCTATAAAAGTTTGAGAAATAAATATTGACTATTACAATCTGTAAGTGTAGGATTTTAAAATGAGTAGATTGAGGTACTGCCAAGGCTAGACCCACTCAGGCATGTGTACAACGGGTGGGCTGAATGGCTTTATCAAAACAAAGCCACCTGGTCTGTCTAAAACTGTCAAAAGAAAACCCACTACTCTCACACTCATTTTTAACAAAAATCCTGCCCACACTAACATTTAGTTCAAGAAATGACACTTACGGAGTCTCTTGTTACTGCTTGATTAATCCTAAATGCAATCATAGCCTAAATTAATCATAGAACTCTCACAATTCCCTACATAAATGTAGTATTATAAAATATAAGCATGTTTGTGTAAGAACACAAATACAGAACATTATTGAATGGGATTGAACATAAAAAACTCACAATGCTTACTGAAAAAAATGGAACATATTTAAAGACTGTTACAATAAAACAGAAATAAAACACAGAAATGGAAGAACTGTACTCACTTTTTATGTAATCTGACACTTGAACTAAGGAGCTCATTCAGACCCGCTCACTAGATGCGTTCGCTCGCACCCTGCATGTGCAAATCCAGTGCACGCCCAGCAAGGCAGGTGATCGCACGGCAAAGCGTTAGCATGCTCACTATGTCTTGGCATGCGATCACTTAGTGTATGCAGACACCCACCAGCCATTCATAAGACACCCACCTGCGCACATCACCTCCTCGAAGTGCATGAAAACATTGGTACATCGAGCACCATCGGATGCGATCGCAGCGCTTCGTTGACTATACCCTGCCGCAAGCACTGTGTTCACTTCAGAGTGAAATCCCACCAAGTGACATGTACTATGACACTGCCTTTTAATTATACACGCCTCTGAAACGGCATTGCAACACTCAGGCACGCCTGCGTTCGCACCTCCACTCCCCCGTTTCTAGCAGCTTGCCCCTGTCACCACCCACAAACAGTTTCTCCTGTCACTCACTCTGCTGGGCTGTCTATGCGCAGTGAGCATACGCTTCCCGATATCTTGCACCGGTTCACGCACGCACATTGCAATGCATACGCATGCGCAGAAAGCGACTATCGGCCAGCTACAAGCGTTCGCATCATAGCGAGCAGGTTTGAATCAGCTCCTAAGTGCAGATGGGTTGGGCATGGTTTCCTTTAGCTGACTAATTCCAAAAACTGACAATTTGAAACATTTTGCAACTTTTTTTTTTTTTGGTTAAGGATTGTCAACGATACACAATATATTATACTTAAAGCTAAAAGATAGGACCAAACAAATGTGTCAACCCTAATTGCTTGGAAACCTTCCTTCTCCAAGGAGTTGGAGTCTCAAGTGCATTGTCCCTGGGCAATATCCGTGGGATCCCTGCAAACTTCCTGTCTCACTTGTTTTAGCTTTTAACGGCTTTGTCACCTGTCTCAGTAGACTCTTTACCTCTGTAGTTATAACTAATTAGAAATTATTAAACTTATGACCAGAACACTTTAGATCTTTTCAGTGCACTGACAAGGACGTAATTACTAAAAGTCAGAAGCCCTTCTCTTCTGCGTCCCAAGTTTGTTTGACCCCTGTGCTCATAAGCTGGGTACACACTAGGGTAATGTGTACCCGGACGATATGGCGGCTGGCGGGCTGACATATAGTATCCGCGGTACACGCAATGTAATGAAGGACGGTATGATCCCTAATTCTGGCCTTCATTACCTTGCACGGCATCGCATGCGATATCGTCCAGTAGGTCATGCAGCAAGGCCGACTTGAAGATATTGCTAACAACTGTGGGAGTGCGCAGATTGGCCATACGCACTGAATGGTCTTTCCGATTCAACCGGACATGACATATCAGGCCGATATCACTCCAGCTTTAGAAGAATATTATTTACTTGAAGCTAACTACCTAAAGGAAAAAGAGATTTCAAAAAGTTAATAACTTGGCCAGTTATAGACAGTGTTCTATCAGAACCTAAAATCATGCCTGCGATTATCAAACAAAAGTAAATTGCAGTTATAAATGGAATAAAACTCTTCCAGTGTTTCTTTAATGAGGGTATACCATGGAAATATATGTCTTCCTGTGCTGCCTGTTGCCTAAGGAAATTTCTCCCTTGGCACTTACACGTACACCTGTCTCACCTCGCTTCTGTCTCCTGGAAACACAATATCTTGCATCAGAAGGACAAAAATACAATGGAAAACAATTAACTTCTATTAAAGTAAAAGTGCCAAAGGGGAGGGAAAAAATAGAACTAAGACGTAGGTCGTTGTTATGACGAAAACTTTGGGATTTCCTTCCTTTGGTTGTGGCCTCAAACGTATTCACATTCAAGGTGATTGATCTGCAGAAGGTGCCAAAGAGATGTAACTCATACTGTTATATGACACAGAAGAAGGAAACATTGTCACTGATGCATGGTACAGCCTTCACTCACAGACTCTGAAATCATATGGTGTGACACAGTGGGCTTGCGCCTTTGGACTAATGTGATATGAGAAAGGTAATGCAAACTTTTTATTACATTATATAGAATTTTATCTTTTAATTTCAGTGTGGGTTGCTGACATAGTAAACAATGCATAAAATGTCATATAAGTGTATCTGTAGGGATCTATCTATCTATCTATCTATCTATCTATTTATCTCATATCTATCTATCTATCTATCTATCTATCTATCTATCTATCTCTCTGTGTGTGCGTGTGTATTATAATGTTTTAATTACACCTTTTTTTAATACATACTGTCACATAATAATATACAGTATATATATATATATATATATATATATATAAATTATAAGGGCCCAATCGTGCCCTTATATTAAGGCTGACATTAAAAAAACGGAAATCTCCATAGAGAATTCTGGAGAAGGGGGGCATGGTGTTTAAGGGGCTACACTTCAAAAGCCATAGGAGGCACCAAGCTGAAATTGGCATGGGAGAGTAGAACTGTTGCTCGCTTCTGCATGCGGCAAAATAATAAAAAATGAGGATTTGGGAACAATCTAAAGTTCCAACTGTCAGTTTTTTTTTACACTTTCAGTTAAGACCACATTTCTGCTGTTCTCTATGGGGGATATTTGGGAAGGCATAACTCAGGGTAGGGGGTGAATTTAGACTTGGGGTTTGTTTTATTAGGTAGCTATTGTGGAATCTTTTGGGGTTCAGGTAATTGAGAAAGTTATATTTTTTAAACTATTACCTCAAGAATGTGCAATTATAGAGATAGGAAGATTCAATTCCTTGCGCAGCCTCAGTAGGAGCCTCCAGCAGGTGTACTCACTGTGGCTTCACCTGGGTGCACGAAGATGGCTGCCTTTAGTGGGCATTAGCAGTGGAGCAACCCGGCAATGGCAGCGGGATGCGGACATCAGTGGCGGCGGCGCGGGGGTCAGCGGATGAGGTGGCGCTGGTGTGAGAGGCGGCAGTGCAGGCATCAGCGGAACCCAGTGACTTCAATGGAACCGGTGGTGCGTGCATTGGTGGCGGGCTTGGATCCTAGAGGATCCAGTCCTTGCCTGCCATTCTGCAGAGTTCAGCAGCGGAGCCCATTTCAAAAATGGCGCCTAAGCGCCATTTTTGAAATTCAAAGATGGCCGCCGTGAGCCAATCATGGCTCGTTATGCCATAGCCCCACCCCTTTGGCTGGCTTAGCAAAACCAGCGCGAGGAGGCTGCATGGCAGCTACTGGTTCCTTACGAAATGTGGCTAGCCAGCTACGCAGCATTGCAAATTGGATCCACTCCATCATTTCTCGAGCCTATTCTGATGCGGGGCGACTGACACCTGCCAAGGTGTCGGCTCATTCTACTTGGGCGGTGGCAACCTCCAGGGCGGTGCACCACAGGGCCTGGGCTGAACAGATCTGTCGTGCAGCTACCTGGTCCTCTGTCCACACGTTCACTCGGTTTTACAGGTTTCATGTTTTTGCCTCCGGCGGCACCCACTTTGGGCGTACAGTTCTCCGGTCAGGTTCCCTCCCTTGGGGGCGGTTGTTGAACGTTCCATGGTCCAGTGTCCCCTAGCCTTGATGAAGGAGAAAAGTGCATTTTTGGGTACTTACCGTTGAATCCTTTTCTCTGATTCATGCTGGGGGACACTGCATTCCCTCCCTTATGCTCAGTCATGTTGCGTTGTATTTTTTGACTGGTTGGTCCTTGCGGTTCTGTTTTTATTTTGGTTATAAGAGTTTCACTGGGTTACTGCTTCTCCTTATCAGGCACTTTTGAATTTGTACTGGCGTGATGGGGTTGCAGAAGGGAGGAGCTTAGGGTTAAAGCTACAGGTTTAGTTTATTTAAGTGCCAGCGGCTAGGGATTTATGATAGGCATCAAAATACCGACACCTATCATAATCCTGATGCTGGAACGCCGAGGACGCCATCCCAAATGAAGGTAAGTCCAGGGTGCCCTTAGCGTTAGCCGTGGGGGGGGTGAAGGGCTAGGATTAGGGAGTTTAGCGTGGTTAGGTTTTGGGGGGGATTGGGATTAAGCACCCCTACGGTGGAGCATTAGGGTTAGGCACCCCCACAAAGAGGTTAGGGTTAGGCACCCCCCTGGGAGGGTTAGGTTTCGGGTGCGGTAAGGGGGGGTTAGGGTTAGGCACCCCCGGGGTAGGTTAGGGTTAGGCACTAAGGGGGGAGGTTAGGGAAAGGCACCACTAAGGGAGGGGTAGGGATAGAGGGGGGACACGGGAGGTTAGGGTATTTACCTGCGCCTGTCAGGATCTTGATCCTGTCGGCATCCACTGTCAGGATTTGAATCCCATTCCAGACAGACATGTTTTTTGGCTTATTATATAGATATTCACCCCACACCCATTTAATATTTTCATACAGACAATGCCTTTTAAACACAAAAATGGTTCTGCAGTATATGTTGGCATTTCATAAACATAATAAAATGACAATTATATTAGCACTAGTGATGGGGAACTGCTGCTGCTGCAAGGACACAGTGGCTAATTTATGGACGCACGGAAAACAATGTTTAAATGTCAGACACCCCAGCATTTCTCTAACCACCCCCTTTTACCTGATGTCCCACAAACACTGACTACCTGTCACTCAGTTTGCGAGTAAATCCTCTGTGTGAGCGTAATAGCAAATCAATCGCTATGCGCACGCAATGGATAACAATTGAGCAATCTGCTTCAGCATTTGTGTGCAGATCTAAATGAGGTCCCCAGGGGGATCTGTGTCAGGAAGCCAGGGTATCATGGTACAAATCTAATTTGGGATGCTCCAGGCCATGCTTCTCTCTGTGACCCGGAGTGACCTGGAGATTACTACAAAATTATTAGCCCGCACTTTTGTTGAACCCGGCTGGTGGCCTGTAATCCCTTTTCCTATCTATCTATTCTTTATAAACTTCAGTGCAAAACTTGGTGCTCTGATGCCTCTCCTATGATAGCTCTTTTCGGCCCAATTCCTTCTGATGGATGACATTTGCGTCTTCACAGAGGCCGCCTCCATGGCCTGCAAATCTATGTGCTCACATGTAAAAATAAGAGCATGACTGATACTGGCTGACGGGATGTAGTTAATATACCTACACTCGTCATCCCGGCTGACAAAATCCTGGTGCCGGAATGCCACTACCCGGCCAGAAGACCAGCACCGGAATACCGACAGTAGTGGACATCCCGACCCTGGAATCCCGACAGCCGGGAATGCCGAACATAAGTATAGCGGGGCTGGTAAGGACTTAGTTGTGGGGGGGTTTAGGTTTAGCCATCACCGGAGGGTGGGTTAGGCTAGGAGCAGAGCCGGCCCTAGGCATAGGCATTCTAAGCAAATGCCTAGAGCATCTGGAATGCCTCATAGCGAGGCTGCATCTCTGCCCCATAGCAAGGGTCCCCACTCGCAGCTACCGCGATCGGAGCTTAGCTCTGATCGGGCAGCACAGCTGTCAGAATGAGCTTTAGCAATTTCTAAGTAATGTCAGGGCTGCTGTAATTCTGCGTGAGGGACAGATGGTACTCAATGTTACCGATGTTTATGAACATTTGCAAGGTATTACGGATGTGAGATAGCGGTAGTGGGGGGCGGTGGGCTTCTTTATGCTGGCAGTGAGACGGCATTTTGATAGCATTCATTAGCATATATTTGCAGCAGACCTGCGTGCGATTACGGAACTGCGATTGCAATAATGATCCTTAATAGTGATCCTCTGTCTCTTCTCTACTGACTCTGCTTCTCTAAATCCTCAGTGCTTTGAGCTATATTTCCTCTTCTACTTCAGGGATAACACCCTCAGCATATGGGATTCATTTACCAATGGTCAATTTTGCCCCAGGTTTTAAAGTAGAGATGAGCGGGTCAGGTTCTCAGAGAACCGGACCCACCTGAACATTGCAATTCCAAGTCGGATCCAAGACCGGCTTGTGTTTTCCTGCCTGACTCGGATCTAAAAATGAGGCAAAACGTCATCCTCCCGCTGTCGGATTCATGCGGGTTTTGGATTATATAAAGCGCCATTTTCACACCGGCTGTGCAGAGAGAAGCTGTCAGACGTGTAGTCACTGTCAGTCACTCATTGTGTGTGTCCAGTTGGGGTTTTGGGCTGAAGGCTGCTGCTGTGTTGTCCATAAAGGGGCCTAGGCTGCAGTATATAAAAGGGGGCTTCCTACAGTTGGTGCTGCAGCTGCTGTGTCACTTGTCCTGTCAATTACCTGTGGCTGTTGCGTTGTTGTCCTATCCATCAGGCTAGGGCTGCAGTCCATAAAGGGGTGCTGTGTTGTCCAGGGGGGTGCTCTGTCAATTAGGGGTCCTCTTCTGCAGTGTAAAAAAAGTGCTTTTTTTGTGTGTGTGCGTTAGCAGCTTAGCTGCACTATTATTGTTCGGTGACACTACCGCCGCTTATCTTCCACATATTTGTGACTCTGCAGGTGGTCTGTCCGCCCTCGGCAGGGGTGCTTTGTTGTCCACAAAGAAGGGGTGCTGTCTGTTTTGTTCATCAAGAAACTGCTGCCTCGTTCAGGGGTGCTATTCACCAATTTTAAAAAAATAAAAGTGAAATAAAATTAATATTATCAATCCACAAAAAATAAATATTTTTTTTTGTGTGTGCGTTAGCAACTTAGCTGTGCTATTATTGTTTGGTGACACTGCCGGCTAGACCACAGTTTATCGTCCACATATTTGTGACTCTGCAGGTGGTCTAGCAGTACCTCCACCAGCCAGGCCATCTAATTTCTATTAGTTGTATACAAATTTAAAAAAACCTCCTCCAGATCAATGGTGTCTTTTAGGAACTGAAGAACTTGATCCTAGATTGATCTTCCCTCATAAAATGTTTTAAGAATCAAAACATTAAAATAAATAAATTAAAACCTAATCAAGCCTTCCATCCTTTCCCTGACTTCAGTCCATAAACATATTCCAACTCCGTCGGGCCTCTGACCAAGTTAAGGAAAACATTCTTGGTTTTTAAAATTCCTAAGGGTCGTAAAGTTTATAAAACTGCCATCCTGTCTACCACTGCAGTGCCACTCTGTGCCATGTTGGAAGCTGAACTTCCACATGTTACTGCCACCCACTGCTGTCGCTTAGGTTAGCCAGCTAGCTGGATGCAACCTTTTGGCCCTAAACTAGATGAAATCAATATTGTGAGCTGTGAGGTGGTCTAAATTGAAAGGAAATGACTACAAATAAATGGTCATTGAGGTTAATAATACTGTACGAATAAAAACAGGCCAGAATTATGTGATTGTAGCTGTTTTTATGATTTTTTTAAGAATAAATCCAGATCCAAAACACGAGGAGATACAGATCCAAAACTAAAACACGGGGGTCGGCGCACATCCCTAATTTAAAGAAGGATTTTGTAAATACGTTTTAAAGGCAATACACGTCTTGGTAAATAAATGCTTAGAACTCTTTACGTAGGCTTGTCCCTCCTGAATATATTAGTTTGGGTATGGTCCTCTGCAAATGCTTTCTTCTTCTGTCTCACTTCCGTGCTTTCACTAATATCATTATATCATCAGGTCATCACTTTCCTGGCTGTAAACCATAATTATCTTCCACGTGATCACAGACTGGTTAGGGAAATATCAGTCGTCTATCTCAGCGTATAGATGTGTCCAGCTACAGCTTTGCCAATCACGCTACAAACGTACCATGTGACTACCCGCAGCAGCATACGCTACAGTACGCTATGGCGTGCACTGCAATCGCACCATGCAATCCTATAGAGGCATGGGTGCGAATGCAGGGCGCGTATCCACTTGCGGGCACATGCCTCGTGCCATGCATGGCGCGATTTGCTGCGTACGCAGCAACGATGTAGCAGGAGACATCTGTATGTAACCGGATGTAATTTTGATTCTAGTCTACATGTTCCGCTGATCTTGAGCAGAGGGACTCACCAATCTGTCTTTATGTTTTCCTCAGCACTAATTATCCAAATGAGATTTGAATGTTATCAGTGCCATTACAATTAGGAACATTGCTTTAATCTCCTGGGAGCTCTAGTAGAAAAATAAACCTTTTATGTTTAAATCTGATAATACTTACAAGTCTAACACTATTTTCTTTGGTTGCATGATCATTTAACCCATTTTTTGCTTACCTCTTCCACAATGGGAATTGCAAATGGGCACTGTGCAACACACGTCATTAAATTAGTATTCCCATGAATATTCGCCAGCGTAGCCCTTCCAGTTGAGCTGATTCTCATTAAGGGTGGTATCCAATTAGTCGTGGTAAATTACTGTGACTAATTACCTCGCCCAGGGCTATCCAATTGTTCCCGAAGTTGGCCTGACGTGGGCACTTATCTGAGTTTTTTTGGGGACCTGGGGCCTGATTCAGACCTGCTCGAGAGCGCACAGCGCTCGCAAGCGGGTCTATGGTCCCCGACTGCACATACGCCGCCTCTGGCGTGAACATGCAAAAGACCCGTACTGCAACGGCAGCTCCGTGATTGACAGCTCGCCCCATTTTGTAGGCGGGGAGGGGGGGTGGCTGCACAAATGCAGGCGCCCCTTTAGGAACGCCTGGTGTTTGTGGACGGCCCTACTGACATCACTCGTGATGTCAGTAGTGGACTTCTTGCTCTATTAGGGTCTCCTCACAAGCCCGATGGTCGCGATAATTGCGACCATCGCCAGGCCGCCCGCAAAAGCTGTGGGTGGTCACCCACAGCTTAGCGAGCGGCCTAGAGGCAGAAAAAAAACCCGCCCTACTTCAGAGCGAGCGCTCGCAAACAGCAAGTGCCTCTCAATTAGGCCCCTGATGTGTCCCGAAAAAGAATCCTTGATAAGTGTAACTTTTTCACCAAAAAATAGGCAAAAACACATAGGCCCGTGAGCTTATCGTGGCACCTATGTGTTTTCGGGACAACTGTTCTATTAAATCGACCAAAATCATAGGATAGGGTGAAAAAAAATTTTGGCAAAAATCTGGGATAGTGGGCAAAAAATCCCTGTTTTTCGTCGATTGCGGTGGTCAATTAGCGCCCGAACAATGTTCGGGGCTAATTGGATACCAACCTTAGTAGACATTGAACAGCACACAAGGCAGCTAATACAGAATTTTACAAAGGGACCATTGCACCTCGTGAGGATAAGTCACATGACAGCTCAACAAGACGTAGTGGAAGTTTGCAATATTTGTTTTCCATCTACGCCAGTTTAGTATCCACTCTAGGTTGCCTCAAACTAATCTCAGGTTGACGTTCCTCATTGTCTTAATGCCGATGTGCTCACACCTTTAAAACGTTTATGGTGCATTTTAGTAGGTGGCTGTATGGCCAACAATATCAAATTACTGAAGATGAAGACAGTGGATGGTCCTCAAAATATTAAACTCCCCACCATCAGATGCATGTCTTCCCACTCCCAGGGTAGTGCAAAACCAATAACCATAATAATAATGAAATAACGACACTGATACTTGCTCAAGGGGAAAGGAAGGTCAGCTTTTATTTATTTTCCTAGCTAAACTATTAATAACTAATTAAACTAGCAGATAAACTAAAATACTAAATAACTAAAATACTGAAATAATCTAATGGTGGCACTGAAAGAACGGCGCCACAATGCAAGATCCGCCAACTGTCACTCCATACTCCACCCTTACCAAAATGGGAGGCGACCAGCCAGCCCATTGCCACACCCAAGGTATCCACCTCCCGCCCCAATGACACAACATGAGCTCTCCTGGAGTGATGGTACCAGTGAGCCCAATAGGGAAGAATCAGCCTAAGCCATGTATTGGGGGGAGAGAACCTGAAGATCCATAGACAGATGGTGACTACAACCGTTCTTTCCTGCCAACCATGGACCTCAGCTGAGGGCCATGCTGCCACCATGACCTAATTCATAACCTCTAAAATACCCCTGACTATATCCTCCACAAAAAATAAACAATCCTCGTCATTCAAATGAACCTCATCTGGCCGGAATAAATGAGAATCACGAAACCAGATACAAGGATGTGAGATCACTCCTCCTCCGAGATTGCTAACACAACGGCTAACCACCGAATTCACCAGTCTCCTAGCTGCATCCAGGGCCCCCGGAGACACACCACCATGCCACATACAACATGGAATAATATCTGACCATAGGAGCACGCAAGGCCGCATGGCCGCAATGTTCTCCAAATCAGCCATCATGGAACACCGCAGATCCTACCCCATCCGGGAAGTCAAATCATTGCTTCCTAAATGAATGACAAGGACCAATGGGATACCAAATGACACAACAGACCGGAACAACAAATCAAGCAGAGCATCCCAATGCATCACTCTAACTCCCAACCATCTAACTTTGTCTAAAACACGGGACGGACCACGGCCATGGTCAAAACGAGACCATCTGGCCCAATGAACAAAGGAATGCCCAACTATCCAAACGAGTGACAAATCCACTTGAGCACCTGTAAGAAGAAGGTAAATAAACTGTGAGACAAAAAGGAAAAGACCAGAAAGACAGAGACCTAGGCCTATAAGAAAAATAACAAAATGGGGGGGAGGGGAAGGGATCCCAACTTGAGGCAAAAACACAAAACATCCACCAGCCGGCTACAGCCTGGGTTAAAACCAGTGGTAAAACAAAAATTTCTCAAGGCCCCCACTTGAGTGACGAGTAGCTAGTCATTCAAGTTGGGATGCCATACACTTACCGAGGGTGGATATACCGCCTGTAGACTTCCAGCGCCCTAGTGCATTTATCACCTCCACCGAGGAGCCCCTATGCGGAAGGAATGAGTCCCAAACTCTTTTGCTGGGAGGTCAACCACCTCAAAGCATCATTTAAGAACCCAACCAAATTGAAAACAGGTAATTGGGTATCCATTGGCATGCATTAACCAAGCCCCTCCTTTCACTGAAGGACGAAGGTCTTCATATCTTCTAGCCCAAAGCACCGGACACACTGCAGAATCTGAGCAAGCCGGCATGGTAACCCAACGTCTCCTTCATAACTGATCGGTCTTATACCGACGAATTCTGCACAGCAATGCAGAATCATCTATAAAAACATGTGAAGAGAGCAGCGAGGGGTGCCCCCTTTTTGAGGGCGCTCCAAGCTCCGAAACCCTAAAATCCCCGTGATCCACCATCACAAAAACGCCATGCCACACATCAAGATCAGACGAACAAACAGACAAAAAGGCCTGCAGCAATTGCTCCAGCAGTAGCAAATCAGTAGGCTGTCGGGAGTCTGGAGGAACCAGGGCCAGAAGCGCCCAACCCCTCAAAGCCTTCTGCCCTAAGAATGTCGTCTAGTCGCTAATGAATTAAATGATTGCTTTCCAGTCTAATCGTGTGGTTCCAAAGCACAAAAAATTATTTTATGTAAAAAAAGTAACATGTTTGAAGTTTAACAATTAGAGTAAAAAGCAAGAAATATACAATAAGTACAGCCGATACATAAGCATGCGCACTGGTCCCAGTATACAGTCATTCAGTCCTGAAGTCTGCGGTCACAAAGAAGAAGTCTGTACACTGCAGCCAGTACACAAGCCTATATACGGTACAGGTTACAGAGATAATAAAGAAGACAAGTTGGCAGGTTTTCATTGGGTCTTGCTTCCGATCAGTCTGGTATGATACAGGTCATTGGTCAGTTCATACTGTGTCTTCAGGGGTATGGATCAGTTTGCCAACAGTCTCTATTGTGCGTTTTCCCACCGAAAAACTGGTTAAAACTGGCTACAACACTACATACAAGAAATAGCATTCTACTCAATAACTCCCTATCATCCATAACTAGCAGACGCATGATGCGACTTCTTTGCTGATAAAAATGGATGTCTGCAAATAAACAGGGATTTAGTATGATACCAAACATGACATGTCCACTGTATCCTGAAACTTAGATCTCTTTTAAATACATCTTACATCGTAATTATTAGATAACAATACCTTTAATAACTCTGTTTATTAACTATAATGTGTGGGAACCATTTTATAAGTGTGTGTGTGTGTGTATGTATGTGTATACATGTGTGTGTTCGCATATGTGCATCTGTGTTGGGTTCGCATAGGTGTGTCTGTGTATGTGTGTGTGTGTGTAATTCGCCCCGGCAAGCAGTAACATGCCTGTCACATTGCTATCAGACAAAGGACGATAGCATCGATAGGTATTAATTGTTATACTGATTTCATCCAGTTATCTGACTTCAACAGTCCACCCTTTGATAGCAAACATAACACTATTATATTCTATTCTTAACCTATTTAGTCAGGCATAATAAATTAATATCTAATGTTCTATACAGTATGATACAACTCGGTCATTGAACCGTCAATAGCGTGCCTCAGGAAATGGTAGAACAACCCTTATTCACACTCAGCGGATCGATATGGGACCACTGGTAGGATGTGGGAGCTCATCTAACCTATAAAGGAAATTTGGGGGAATTGAGACTACATTATCTATGATGTTTAAAGTAACATTTACGATACATATTATTGTACATGACTAAGCCTATTCACATTTTATTATCTGATGGTACATTCAATTTCAGGATCACAATGCAGTTCTTTATCGACCTTAATACCCATACTACCACATCTCACCACCATCATGATTTAATTTTCACTGTTTACCTTGGTGGTACATTTTCCACACTTCAACACAGTAGGAACACATCTGACACATAAACCAATTACTAAAATGACAACAAGCATAAGAATAAGGAGCTTACCTACATTAGCAATCATTTCCAGGGCCCACTGTCCTAGACCGGAGAACCATTTTATAGGGTTCAACCATGAGAACCATTCCCCTACCTCTTCCTTTGTCTCATACAGTGAAGAATTATGATTCTTCTGAAATTCCCATTTCAGTTGTAGAATTTCATCCATTCTCCGGTCAATCACTTCTTTGGAGTCATTCGTATTACTGGTGATGTATGTGCAACACTTGACACCAAATTGGGTGGCCAAAGTCACACAATATCCACCAGTAATAGATGTCAGGTAGTTTAACACTAGCCTATGTTATACCAATTCCTTTTTATAAGCCTGTAGCTCCTTACCCATATACCTGAAAGTGTCATCATACATCTCGGTGATATTGTCTATTAATTTAGCCAGGTCTTGGATACATCTAAAATTTAAAGCTCCCCGAGTGATCCTGGTGGGATCTAATGCTACCAAAATTTGGAAGCCAGTTGTTTCACTAATCAACTGTGTGGCTATATGTTCTTCACAAGGGATCATATTTCTTTTGTCATGATGTTCATACTGCGTGTGTATGTATGGAGGTGGTGCGGTTTTATGGATACCAATCATTTCATCATGTGTAAGGGTCATTACCTCTGGGACCAATTTGCCTATAAAACATAAACCCTTGGAACTCGGAGATATCCATGAATAAACCCTTCTTCTACAAACATAGTATACATTATCTGGTAGGACATAAAGTATATTACTATCCTGCACAATATCACATAAAGTTTTAACAAAACTACCTATGCCTATTGTCCTCATCTGTTCAAGACATGTCTCAACCTGAATAACATTTCGACAATAACCCATAGGAACTTTCCCAATAGATACCACACTTGGTTTGTTCCTACGTCCTTGTCTCTGGTGTTCGTCACTACTGGTGTGCGGAGCCATTGTCTGATCGAATAAGTCTGCTTCCCAATTCTCCAGTCTTTCTATGTATGAAATGTTTAGACACAGCAAAGACCGATCTATGAAGTATTGGTGGAGCTTTAAACTAGGGGACCTAGTGATGTTATACTTCCCATCTATGGACCTTCCTCCCCATAATTCAAGGACCTCAGAGAAATTTAATGGGAATGGTAATAATCTTAAATTATGCTGTCCCTGAGGCAAATGAGTGCACACCCAACATTCAGTCTGGTTTAAGACCTTACCCACTAAGGAATGGTAATCCTCTAAAGGATGCCCGCCCAAATACAGATTACTCTTGGACTGGCATCGTTGGATGCATTTCTCATCAACTAGGAATCCACAGTACTCACAGATACAATATTCCTCAGACAATAGCCCCTCACACTGTCTCCAAGTTCCATGGCTAGCAGATCTCTTAATAATCCCTGAACTGAGTTTGAACATATGTTGCCCTGATCGTTCTATCGCTCTCTCCTCCGACTTTTCTCTATTGCCATCACTATCGGCCTCCCTCGCCGGCATCTGTCCGCCGTCACAGAAATAGGAAATCTTGAAACAAATAAAAATGAGAAGAACCCTGGAATAAGAAAAAGAAACAAATCGCCACTCCATTGCTGGGATAGTAGTCTGTACATGTCTCTGGCTCAGTTGTTTTCACTGCAGTCTCTTGTTCTCCCGGAACAGGTTCGCAATCGACAAGTCTACATTGTCTGTCTCGACTTCACCTTGTATCTCCTTCGGGTGGTTGACTTTTCGGCAGCGAGTGAAATGGACCCAGGTATCTCTTTCTGCCACTTTCAAGGATGTGGTACTTGGTATATGACACATCCCATTTTACACAGCAAATCCCTTCCCAGCAGGTTAGTAGAAGTTACCGCTGCCAGGAGAAAGGAATGCTTGGTGTGCGTGGCCCGATAGTGACCTCTGTAGATTTAGTTAAAGGGTAATGCAGCACTCTCCCCGTTACTCCCATTACTGATACGGTCTTGTTGGTAACCTGTAAATTAAAATTTTTTACGGATCTGGTCACCCCTGTATCTACAAGAAAAGTATGTTTAGTACCAGATATACCAACTGTCATTGTAGGTTCTTCCCTAGTATTCTCAGTTAACCTGACTGGTTGTAGACCACAGGTATGACCTGACCCCTAGCACTGACTATCACTCTCCAGCAGAGCGTTTGCTGTCACTATGTGAGCGGGTAACTGTTGGAACTTTTCTGAATCTTTTGAGTGCCCTCTCTGTGTGTATTTATGTGTTCCCTTCTTAGGTTGCCTCCAGTTTCCCACTTTACAGTGCTTTCTTATGTGTCCTTCTTTGTTGCAATTAAAACACCTTACTGTATACCTTCGTTGTTGGTATGTGTTGTAAGTTTGTGACTGTGTAGGTAATCCTTCTAGAGCCTGAATGCTCACTGTCATTAACCTCTCACTCTGTTCCTCTTTCTTCCTGGATATATTCTTATCATGATCTATAGCAGATTCCCTAAGTGCATCTACAGTGATTCCTCTCCAATTAGGTAGAGAGGTTTGTACCCTGGTCTTTAGGTTATCTTTAAGACCATCCATTAGTACTGTAACAGCTACTTCCCTGTGGTGCAAATCATCCTTTATATCTGCTATATCTGTGTACTGGGTTATTGTTAGCAGCGCTCTGGCAAAATACTCTGCTGCAGGTTCACCATCTTTTTGTTTGATGGTAAAGATTTTACTCCAGTTCACTACCACAAGTATATGGCCAGCTGTGTGATTATTCGCTTTTTATTTACCTGATTATCCTCATCCTTTTGTACATCAGTATTGGAAGGAAGACAGGCCCTTAACACCACTCACCAATCTTTATTAGTTGGCTCATGAGCATTACCTAAATCTTTAATGAATTTCTGACATTTGGCCAACTCTTTCCTAGGATCTAGGAAATCTGACATAATTGAGTGCAATTCTGCTCTGGTCCATGAACAATGCATTGCTACATTCCTTATAGGAACTATACCATATTTGTCCGGTTTCCCATTGGGAACTGCTATTGTACGGACAGGGTGTATACCTACCACATCACTATGTTCAGGATTAATTTCTGGACTGATTGTTTCGGTACTATGGATGTTACCTCTTCTACCACGTTCTCCACTACTCTCACCAATTTCAACCACTGCCCCTGCTGGTGGGATCACTCCCTTTCCTTGGCTCTGTGGAACATCTAGCAAATGAACAGCTTGGGCAATGGCTGAAATAACAATGGGTTCATCATCTTCTACAACAACATTTTCCTTAAGGTGACTTAATACAGGATATAAGTTACTTGTTACAATTTTTTTGTTTTGCTATCGACTGTACTTTCACCTGCGGCCGCATAGGGTAGCGAAGGTGCACATGCGCTTGCTTCTTTATGCATGGTAACGCTACCTTGAAGCATGGGTACGCTACCTTGCAGTGCGCTACCTTGTGGTGTGTTAAATTGCGGCGCGAGTACGCTACTTTGCGGCGCACTACTTTACAGTGCGCTACTGTGCGGCGTGCTACTTTGTGGCGCGCTGTTTTGCCATGTGTTCCCCTCGTGCAGCCACAGCTTTAAACAGTCATTGTACTTTACCCTTTTCTTTAATGATTTGACTAAACATATGTTATCTCTAACATTGCTTAATACCTCCAAATCAAAACTGCCAACCTTGGGAAATGGTCTCATACATCCTGTGGTCATCTTGACCCATATGTCACAGTATGCCATAGCGCACGCGCCATACTTCACATACATTGTATATCTTGCTGAACCAGTCAGCCCTTCCTCACGCAGCACACCGTCGACCATCTCTAGGATTTGCTTACCACCCATCTGGAAAAGGATTTTTTCCCAATGTTTTGCAACTCAGCTCCTGCTAGAAATCTCTAATGCGGATAAATTCACAAGCTGCTTCCACTCACTTCCTCCCACTGTGCACACTGACCGCTAAGCGTGATTGTCAGCATACGCAACAAGGCAGCAGAGTATCGCCTATGCAATTATTCTGCCTTCCGTACGAATTCCCAAGCTTCGTCCACTAGTTTCCTACTTTGAGTATATTCTAACTGGTAGCATTTAAGTATTCCATTAACACTTAACCTTGCCAGCGATTTCCTCCCATGCAACCCCAAGTCACAATCACAGTTTTATACGCAACCATGCGGTGTGCACGCAACTGCCTATAGATACTAACTACCAATAAGCTTTGCGATTACTATTGGGTGTGTCTGCCGAAAACCCCTTGTTTTCACTGCCAGTATACCTGCTGTGTATACCTGCCCAGTAGCAGTTTGCCTCGTCAGACACCTACCGGGTTTCCCTGTATCATTTCAACAGTAAATTCACATTCACATTCATATCCACCTTTGTTTTTTGCACAGAAAAATTGCTTTCCCAAATGATTGTAATAACTATTCAGAGGTTTTAACAAGTGATCACGCTATGAATACAACAAGACTATCTATCAAAACGATTGTTTAAACTAGGGGTGAGCGGGTTCGGATTTCTGAAATCCGAACCCCCCCGAGCACCCCCGATCCGAGGCCGATCCGAGTCAGGCTCGACTTTTCCCGCCTGACTCGGATCTGAAATCGAGGCAAAACGTCATCATCCCGCCTTCCGGGTCTCGCGGGTTTTGGATCCTATATAAGGTACCCGCGTCGGCGCCATTTTCTCACTCGGCTGTGGACAGTGAAGAGGGAGGGTGGGAGTTAGGGCTGGCTGGGCTGTGTAGTATAGTGTAGTGCAGAGTAGTGTTGTGTTGTGCTGTGCTGTGCTGTGCTGTGCTGCTGTTGTCCACTACTTCAAAGTCCATAGGGGCTGGCTGTGTTGTGCTGTGCTGCTGTTGTTAATAGGAGCTGTGTCCACTACTTCAAACTCCATAGGGGCTGGCTGGACTGTGTTGGGCAGTCAGTTCTCCATAGGGGCTGTGTCCACTCCAAAGTCCTGTGCAGTGTCCCAGTCCTAAAGGGGTGCTGTAGTGTTGTCCAGGGGGTGCTCTGTCCATCAGGGGTGCTCCCCCCAAGTGCTAAAAAAATAATATTTTTTCTGTGTTTGTGAATTGTGTGCGCAGTAGCCGCACGTGCATCAACAAAGTAGTGCCAAGCATGCGCCTGTGTCATAAGTAAAGGGCCGGCTGGCTTGACCGTTAAAGGGTGCTGTAACCCCCAAAGTACACTCCAGTCCAAACCCAAAAAAAATATATTTTCTGTGTTTGTGAATTGTGTACGCAGTAGCCGCACGTGCATCAACAAAGTAGTGCCAAGCGTGCGCCTGTGTCATAAGTAAAGGGCCGGCTGGCTTGACCGTTAAAGGGTGCTGTAACCCCCAAAGTACACTCCAGTCCAAACCAAAAAAAAAAATATTTTCTGTGTTTGTGAATTGTGTGCGCAGTAGCCGCACGTCAATCAACAAAGTAGTGCCAAGCGTGCGCCTGTGTCATAAGTAAAGGGCCGGCTGGCTTGACCGTTAAAGGGTGCTGTAACCCCCAAAGTACACTCCAAACCAAATAAAAAATATTTTCTGTGTTTGTGAATTGTGTGCGCAGTAGCCGCACGTGCATCAACAAAGTAGTGCCAAGTGTGCGCCTGTGTCATAAGTAAAGGGCCGGCTGGCTTGACCGTTAAAGGGTGCTGTAACCCCCAAAGTACACTCCAAACCAAATAACAAAATATTTTTTCTGTGTTTGTGAATTGTGTGCGCAGTAGCCGCACGTGCATCAACAAAGTAGTGCTAAGCGTGCGCCTGTGTCATAAGTAAAGGGCCGGCAGGCTTGACCGTTAAAGGGTGCTGTAACCCCCAAAGTACACTCCAAACCAAATAAAAAAATATTTTCTGTGTTTGTGAATTGTGTGCGCAGTAGCCGCACGTGCAACACCAAAGTAGTGCCAAGCGTCCGCCTGTGTCATAAGTAAAGGGCCGGCTGGCTCATTTCTTAAAGGGTGGTGTAACCCACAAAGTGCACTACTCTCCAGCAAAAATAAAAAAATATTTTCTGTGTTTGTGTGCGCTTTAGCCGCATGTATATATCAATATAACATAAATGGAGGACCAAACTTTCTCTAATAAAAATAAAATAGGGAAAGATCAAGAACCACTTCCTCCTAGTGCTGTTGCTGCTGCTGGGAGTTGTTCATCTTCCCAGAGAGGAAGTAGGAACACCACCACTTTTACTAAACAATTGACCCTCCAACAGTCCCTAGCGATGAGGATGAAGTACGACAGCAGTCATCCTGAAGCAAAACGTATAACTGAGGCCTTGACTGCTATGTTGGTGTTAGACGTGGGTCCGGTATCCGCCATTAGTGCAGTGGGATTTAGACAATTGATGGAGGTAGTGTGTCCCCGGTTCCAAATCCCGTCTAGATTCCACCTGCATCCTCAAAGCAGCAGCGACAAGCATGCGTCTGTCTGTTAAAGGGTGGTGTAACCCTCAAAGTGTGCTCTACAAACAATAAAAATATTCTTCTTTTTTTTTCTGTCTTTGTGAAATGTGTGGGCTGTAGCCGCACCTGCATCCTTAAAGCAGCAGCGACAAGCGTGTGTCTGTCTGTTAAAGGGTGGTGTAACCCTCAAAGTGCGCTCCACAAACAATAAAAATATTCTTCTTTTTTTTTCTGTCTTTGTGAATTGTGTGGGCTGTAGCCGCACTTGCATCCTCAAAGCAGCAGCGACAAGCGTGCGTCTGTCTGTTAAAGGGTGGTGTAACCCTCAAAGTGCTCCAAAAAATAAAAAATATTTTTTTATGTGTTTGTGACTTGAGTGCGATGTAGCCACACGTGCAGCAACACAGTAGCAGCGCCAAGCGTGCGCCTGTGTCATAAGTCAAGGGCCGGTTTGGACATCTGGTCCGGACTGAAGGACGTGCCAACAATTTCTGACAAGTCTACTGTCACTGCATATGATACTGTCCTCAAAGCAGCAGCAACAAGCGTGCGTCTATCTGTTAAAGGGTGGTGTAACCCTCAAAGTGCGCTCCACAAACAATTAAAAAATTCTTATTTTTTTTTCTGTCTTTGTGAAATGTGTGGGCTGTAGCCGCACCTGCATCCTTAAAGCAGCAGCGACAAGCATGCGTCTGTCTGTTAAAGGGTGGTGTAACCCTCAAAGTGCGCTCCACAAACAATTAAAAAATTCTAATTTTTTTTTCTGTCTTTGTGAAATGTGTGGGCTGTAGCCGCACCTGCATCCTTAAAGCAGCAGCGACAAGCGTGCGTCTGTCTGTTAAAGGGTGGTGTAACCCTCAAAGTGCGCTCCACAAACAATAAAAAAATTCTTCTTTTTTTTTCTGTCTTTGTGAAATGTGTAGGCTGTAGCCGCACCTGCATCCTTAAAGCAGCAGCGACAAGTGTGCGTCTGTCTGTTAAAGGGTGGTGTAACCCTCAAAGTGCGCTCCACAAACAGTAAAAAAATTCTTCTTTTTTTTTCTGTCTTTGTGAAATGTGTGGGCTGTAGCCGCACCTGCATCCTTAAAGCAGCAGCGACAAGCGTGTGTCTGTCTGTTAAAGGGTGGTGACACCCTCAAAGTGCGCTCCACAAACAATAAAAATATTCTTCTTTTTTTTTCTGTCTTTGTGAAATGTGTGGGCTGTAGTCGCACCTGCATCCTTAAAGCAGCAGCGACAAGCGTGCGTCTGTCTGTTAAAGGATTACATCGGTGACAGCATCCAAGTAGGCATGTCAGACAGTCCGTACCTGTACTGGCAGGAAAAAGAAGCAATTTGGAGGTCCCTGTACAAACTGGCTCTATTTTACCTGAGTTGCCCCCCCTCCAGTGTGTACTCCGAAAGAGTGTTTAGTGCAGCCGGGAACCTTGTCAGCAAAAGGCGTAGGAGGTTGCTTCCACAAAATGTGGAGAAGATGATGTTCATAAAATGAATTATCAACTCTTCCAGGGAGACCAGCCTCCAGAACGTACAGAGGGACCTGTGGTTGTGGATTCCAGCGGGGACGAATTAATACTCTGTGAGGATGAGGATGTACACAACACTGAAGAGGGTGAGGAATCGGAGGATGAGGACGACATCTTGCCTCTGTAGAGCCAGTTTGTGTAGTGACAGATTAATTGCCAGCTTGTTTTGTGGGGGCCCAAACGAACCAATCATTTCAGCCACAGTCGTGTGGCAGACCCTGGCGCTGAAATGTTTGGTTTGTTAAAGTGTGCATGTCTTGTTTATACAACATAAGGGTGGGTGGGAGGACAATTCCATCTTGCACCTCTTTTTTTTCTTTGAATTATGTACTGTTTGGGGCCTAGTTTTTCAAACTGCCATCCTGTCTGCCACTGCAGTGTCACTCCTAGATGGACCACGTGTTTGTGCCGCCCACTCGTATCTCTTAGCATAGTCATCCAGCTACCTCGGTGCAACCTTTTGGATATAAAAACACTATTGTGAGGTGTGAGGTGTTCAGAATAGACTGGAAATGAGTGGAAATTAAGGTTATTGAGGTTAATAATAGCATAGGAGCAGAAAAACACACAAATTCTGTGATTTTAGCTGTTTTTATGCTTTTTTAAAAAAAAAATACAGATCCAAAACACAAAACCCAGAACCCAAAACACGGAAGGGTGGTTTTGGCAAAACCAATCCAGATCCAAAACACGAAGAAAGATCCAGATCCAAAACCAAAACACAAAACACGAAAAGTGGCCGGTGCACACCCCTAGTTTAAACATGTGGCAGTAATACAGGGAAGATGCATATGCAATGTGCGAATCGAACATTAGAGTACAAAATTACAATAAATGAAACAGACTTTTCTCTCATTTCCCTAGGTCCCAATCAGCGCTCCTTAAATCACACAAAAACGGATATTCGGTTTCACAACACAGAGAGATTAAACAGGTTTTAAACACATTGCGTTCTTACCTGTATATTGATGCGTTCACCCTTTGTTGATGAACTGAATCCGTACGATTTGCGTAATTCCCGGTAGTGTGATATCAGTCACGAGCCCCCATCTAAGAATGTCATCTAGTTGCTAATGAATAAAATGATTGCTTTCCAGTCTAATCGTGTAGTTCCAAAGCACAAAAAGTTATTTTATGTAAAAAAAGTAACACGATTGAAGTTTAACAATTAGAGTAAAAAGCAAGAAATATACAATAAGTACAGCCGATACATACGCATGCGCACTGGTCCCAGTATACAGTCATTCAGTCCTGAAGTCTGTGGTCGCAAAGAAGATGGCTGTACACTGCAGCCAGTACACAAGCCTATATACAGTACAGGTTACAGAGATAACAAAGAAAACAAGCTGGCAGGTTTTCCTTTTTTCTTGTTTCCGATCAGTCTGGTACGATACAGGTCATTGGTCAGTTCATATGGTGTCATCAGGGGTATGGATCAGTTCTCCAACAGTCTCTAGTGTGCGTTTTCCCGCCGAAAAACTGGTTAAAACTGGCTACAACACTACATACAAGAAATAGCATTCTACTCAATAACTCCCTATCATCCATAGCTAGCGGACGCATGATGCAACTTCTTTGCCGATAGAAATGGATGTCTGCAAATAAACAGGGATTTAGTATGATACCAAGCATTACATGTCCACTGTATCCTGAACCTTAGATCTCTTTTAAATATATCTTACATCATAATTATTAACTAACAATACCTTTACTAACTCTGGTTATTAACTATAATGTGTGGGAACCATTTTATAAGTGTGTGTGTGTGTGTATGTGTGTGTATACATGTGTGCGTTTGCATATGTCCATCTGCGTTGGGTTCGTATAGGTGCGTCTCTGTATGGAATTCGCCCCGGCATGCAGTAGCATCCCTGTCACATTGCTATCAGACAAAGGACGATAGCATCAATAGATATTAATTGTCATACTGATCTCATCCAATCATCTGACTTCGACAGCACCAAGAAGTTCTTTGAAAGGTCCTCCAACCCCTTCACCTAGAAAAAATGGGACAACCCAGCCAAGGTTTTGACAGCCACAACCCTGGACCTGCCTGAATCAAACAGGTTCCACACAAACTCGAGCATAAGCTCTCAACCGTTCTTACTTCAGTTTCAGGGCGGGCCACAAACCTACGCCATTCTGCCCACTCAGCATGATAGCTTCGTAGTGTACCTGGGGCGAGTGATCGATGGGCTAACCCCTCCATGCTGGTTTGATAACCTGCCAGACATAAGATGGGCACAACTCACCAACCTGATGAACCATAGGGGCAAGAGAACGAAAACGTGGCCAATCAAATGAGATATCAGTGATATCATGGTTTACTCCCGGGACATGTTGTGCCTGAAACACGATGTTAAATTGCAAACAACATAGGACCAATTGAGCCAGCAAACAGATAGCTGGCAGGGATGTCGCTCATTGTTGGTTGACCACGTGAACCACACCCAAGTTATCGCACCAGAAGATCACACTGCGATTACAAAATAAAGGACCCCAGAGTTTGAGGGAGACCATAATAGGGAATAGCTCAAGAAGGAGAAGGTCCCTCGTTAAACCTCTGGTCACCCACTCATCAGGCCAAGGGGCCGCACATCAACGATCGTCAAAATACGCCCCAAAACCTGCTTAGCCCTCTGCATCTGTGAACAACTGGAGGATGCAACTGGGCTCCACGGGTGAAACCCAGATGCATGTTCTGATGAATGCAGCAATGAACTCCACCCAAATCCCGAGGTCCCTCAGCAATTCCGCCAACAGGAGAATAAAGTGATGTGGTTTTCACACTCACGCCGTAACCCGTTCCAACTTATGGCTGAACACACGCCCCATTGGAATCACCCGACACACAAAATTGAGAACTCCAAGCAATGATTGAGCCTGACGTAAGGTAACTTTACCTGACCTCAACACCCTCGCTAGGGCATTGTGCAGCCGGTCCACCTTTTCTTGTGGAAGATGGAACACTCCCCTCGGAGTATCGATCTCGATCCCTCAAAAGGAAATAACCAGCAAGGGCCCTTCCGTCTTATCATGTCAGCACAACGTGAAGATTCAGGAGAACCCACTAGTAGGAAATTATCCAAATAGTGAGCCAGTTCCTGCTCCCCCAACCGATACACAAGACACCAATGCAAGAACATGCTGAACCTCTCAAAATATGTGCATGAGATGGAGCAACCCATAGGGAGGCATCTATCTAAATGAAACCGGTCCTCCAGCCGAAAACCCATGAACCAAAAATAATCAGGATGCAGGGGCAACAACCTGGATTTGACATCTAACTTGGCCATGCGGGCCCCAGCCCTCATTCAACATCTAACTTGGCCATGAGGGCCCCAGCCACATAAGACCAGGCCAAATCCAACGCATCGTCAAATGACTGATAAGTCACCCGACAAAAATCCTCAGGTATTGCATCATGGACTGAGGACCCCCGGCCAAGACAGATGCTGTATAAGCTGAAATTTCCCAGAGACCTTCTTTGGTACCACCCCCACCGGAGACAGAACTAATTCCGGTAGAGGGGTCCCTGAAAATGGCCCCACCATGCGACCTAAACTGACCTCCTTCATAACCTTTTCCTTAACCACAGACGGAAATTCGCCGGCCAAACATAAGTTCTGCGGTGAGCCCATGCGAACATTACCTAGCACCAGCAATAAAAAGCCATGTAGGAAGACAGTCCGCAAAAACTCCACCACAAAGCACCATCACAAAAGCCGCTCAGCCAATTCGTATAAGATTTATACGAGTCAAGTACATTCACTTTCTTTGCTACCGTCAGCGCCTTACAGGCTTTAGAAGCGCAAAAATGTCAACATAACGGCCTACTCGAATCTGCTCCTTGTCTCTAGGGCGGATACCTCTAAGCACCGCCGTATTTGCACAATGCTCAGCTTCCTCGGGATCCTCCAAACCAGAAGAACTAAAATTACTAGACCTGCGCCTATGCCAGCAACGCTTTGCTGCCCCTTTCTCATCACAGGATGATTCCGATGAGGTCGAAACCGTGGATCACGTGGAAGACTCACCCTGCTGACTCCTCTTAGAGCGCCATCGCCACTTGCGCGACCTGTCTGCAGGCTTACGTCTAGAAGCCTCAACTCCCAAAACCTGTGAACTATCACTCGCCCTTGAAGCACTTTCTAAGGAGCCTGAATCAGCCTGCCAATCCCTATCTGAAGTGGTACCTGAATCACCAGAGCGGCTCGCCTGATCCCCCGCATCAGACACCACAGCTCCAACTCCATCCCTGGTGGGAACGCTAGTCTCTGGACTCATAGCAGCACCATCTGGGGAAGACCCCTTCCTGCACGCTCACTACTGTACCCATGAAGGGGGAGGGAGCCCCTGCACCCCTGAGCACTGGTGCCAAAAGTTGAAGAAACTGAATGGCCAGAGGAACTAATTGAGCACCCAGCTGCTGCAAATCCCCCCGACGCCAGAGCACCCTGCAATGCCAGCAGCAACGGAGCCATAGCAGAACCACAACTGACATTAATGACTCCAGCGGGGATAGCGCTATGTCTGCCACAACGATAACCTCCAGGGCACGGGGCGCAGATAACAAGGCCACAACCAGGGTTGGAGCCAATGGGCCAGGGGAGGCCGCAGGCAGTACCCCGGCCACCACCTGCACATACGTCATGGCTCCCTCCCCACAAGATCTGCCAGACCCCACAAGTGGCCGCATAAAAAAAAAACCCTGCTGCAACCTAGGAGGCTCAGGAGCCTGCTGCCCCTGTGTGCCCCAAGAACTACTAGGTGGCACTTGAAACACCCACCGGGCTGAACACTGCTACCCCCCGCAGCAGCTCAGAGCTCCAGTCCAGTCCCCTGAGCCTGGCAGGACTCTGAGCCGGAGCCACCACCAGAGATCTTAGGGGAGCACAAGGAGGAAAAGGATTTGCGTGCCTGGTGGCGGGAACCCGCAGCCGCGGCTCCTCCCGCGAGGGGATTGCTCCCCCCGAGGTGCCCTCGTGGTGCCCCCTTGCCCCGCGCCTCCTCGCAGACAGCATTACTCAATGATGCCAATTGTCTCACATGCTGCCACTCATCACCGCCGGTGCCCCCGTGAGGCGAGGAGAACATGAGGCCCGGATGGAAGCCGGGGCCAGGGCATGCCCCTGATCAAAGCAATGGGGACGAAGCATTACCGGACAGATATGGGGGGGAGGGGGCCAAGCCAGAGAATGGAAACTGCTACGCAGAAGGAGAGACAGGCACAAAAAGGAAAAGAGGCACAGAGGCTGTAAGAAGGGGACAGAGAATGGGACCAAGAAAGAGATGAAAGTACAGTAGAAAAAGAAAGAAGTTTAAGTAAAAGAACAATACTTATATTGCTTTACTGAATCAGCACACTTAACTGCAGCAGAACAAACCGAAAGGAATTTTTCCTAAAATGGCTGCTACAGCAAAATCCCTGAAATGTCCCTGAAACCCCACCCCCTTGCATCCCTCCTATAGGCTGACCCCACTCACCCCATCCCATAATACATATCTACAAACTAAAACATTTACCCTCCATAGCCCATATTCAGACATTAACTGAGTCGGGTGTTTAACATAACTCCTTGCATATAAAATGCACTCCGCATTAATGATCAGTAATGACTTTAATTAGCGGGTTGTTACAGTACATCCCACTTGTTACATTTTTAGATGCGCTTGAATTGGGTGAGAATAGGTATTTTCTTTTTTTTCTTCATCTGCTGTACATTTGTATGTCCATGTGTATCCAGTTTTAAAGTAGGAGGGTTAGACAGAATACCCTCCGCTTATGTGGCTAAGTAATCAAGGCCATGGCTATATACAGTAACAAGTAAGGGCAATGCTATTAAGTAGGGAGAGAAACGGAGACAAGCTGGAATCCACTGACTAAGGGGGTGATGTACAGGGTTGGGTATGGGAGACCAGCAGTCGGGATGCTGGCTGTCAATATATCAACAGTGGCATTCCGGTGCTAAGTAACCCGACAGCGACTCCGTAAGTATGCTAACCCTCCCTCCTTCACCCCCTAACCGTAACCCTCTGTTTCTGCATCCTATCCCTAATCCCTACCCCCGCACCCTAACCCTCCCCCTTGGTGCCTAACACTAACCCCCTCCCAGTGGTGCCTAATCCTAACCCCCCTGTACACAGCCTAAACCCCTGCCCCTTGGAACCTAAACCAGTGGCGTCCCTCCTCGTGGCGACACCCAGTGCAGGGAGGGATGCCATGTATGCGGCACTGCCTACTGCCGCCAAAAAGGGGGTGTGGCCTCGGGAAGGGTCGTGGCCTCTGGAAGGGACGTGCCTCGGGAAGGGGACGTGGCCTTGGGAAGGGGACATGGCCTCGTGGCTAGCCCAGCCCGTAGCTAACCCAGCCCGCTAAACTTATGCTCAGGACGCCGGTTGTTGGGATTCCGGCGTCGGCATTTCAAGCAGCGCCGGGATTCCGGCGCCGGGATTTCAACAGCCGGTATCCCGTGCGGAGGTATAATACCTACATCCCTATGTACAGTATCAGACCTTCTAAAGAGGACATATGGAGATGCAACCAATCAGCTTCTAGCTAAACCGAACCCGCTCACCCCTACTTCTAGCTAACATTGATCTAGTACATTCTATAAAATGATAAGGGTATGTGAAGCTTTGCTTTGCTGTGATGTTCCTACATACTCCTCTGGAAATGAGTATTTTCTCTTATACCCAGATCTACCAAACCTGCAGTTGGGGGTCAATATGTCCTTACTGAGCTATGACTACATGAAAACGACCCATCACACTCCTCCTCACCATGTGAACACAATTGAAATGGGAAAGAGCGATCCATCGCCGGTACCTGCTCGTGCAACTTTTTTGTGCATGCGCAGTGCAAATTCACACAAGATATTCTCTGCAAACTAGGACAGACTAGGGCTGTGGAACAGCTCCAGCATCACTCTGTGCGTGCAGAAATGCAGTGTGGCAATGCCTTATGGAAGTGTTCCGCAAGTCACTGTGGTGTGGCCTGGCAACAGGCTCCCATCTCTCTGCATAACAGCCAAGTGGCGGTAGGCGGAGCTATGGGCTCCGAGAGGTGGAGGGGGCGGGTACTAATTACCTGTGCTTGCTGGAGGGGCCAGGCGGGGCCCCGGGTCTGCTGCCCCCCCCTCCTTCTTACATGTCAGCAGCCCAGCACATGCTGCTGTGTGCTGGGCTGCAGTAGGAGACCAGGGAGACTGCACGCTGCTGAGCAGTAGCAGTCTCCTCTCCTTTACCTGTGGAGAGGGGAACAATCACACTGATCCCCCCCCGATTTTTGCCAGGCTGAGGAGCTGACAGCACCCTCCTCCCCCTAGGTTTTATCTTTTTTTTCAAAGGGGTGGTGCACCTGTGATTAGGACATGCCTCCTTTCCCCCAAGCCAAGGGTTGGCTCTCTACAGCCCTGGGCGGAGCCGCTTGTCCAGGTCTTCATCAGTCAGAAGTGTCAAATGACCAGTCCGGCCCTGTCCGCTAGTATTCAGCTCTCCATCAGCCCCAAAGTATCTGTTTCCTTTCACATTGAGCAGAACTCAGAACAAACTGGAACATATTGTTCAACAAAATCTGGAAGATCTGTTTGCCCTCAATAACCATATTGCCCTTTTGTAATTCAAAAGTTTGGACTCCTGACTGGAATCTCCAGTGCTCTGAAAACATTAGTATGACCATTGTAACTTACAGATCTAGTCTAGGCGAGATTTTCTAACTGTCTATAAAATTGTGTTTATTGTCTGGCAATGTGCAAATTGACTTCTAAATAAGCATTCTTCCCTGAGAGGATGATTATTTTAAGCATTGTCTGTGACCCCAAAACATTCTTGGATGGAAAAGAGAAGAGAGTGTATCAAATGATAAATGTAATTGCTTGTAATTTTCATCAGTCAGGGCAAAATAAAGGCGATTGTGCCTGTGAACATATTTCTTATCAGTAACATCCTTAAACTCATGTTTATCACTTTATCAGATTTCCTGTTAGAACATTTAGTACTTTATGTCATAACCGTTATGTTTGATACAAGTAGGAAATCATAATTCAGCCTGCATGAGATTATTTTAAAGAGCAATGAAACCCACAAGTGGACATTAAGGGCCTTATTTAGATTTGGATGTGTGTCAAGTGGAGTAAATCACATCGCTTAAATACCATAATGCATCCTTATTTGGATTTGATTTCATATTAGAGATGTGGAACGGAGTGTAAAATGTGTCTAGACGAGACCTTAGATGGTGTTTGCCGCATTAGGTGACTTTATATATTGCAGTAGCTTTTATTTGCCTTCTTGTAACTTTTACTAAAATAATGACTCTTTCTTTAAAGTTTAGCTGGTTTTTAGTCATGAATTAAGGTCATCAGACAGAGGTGTTTATTTTTTTGTCTGGAGTAAGTGCTCCTGTAATGTCCGGTGCTACTGTATAGACACCTGTACCCCATGGCACTTCAGGTCATCAAATGCTTGAAGCCATCGTTCAAAGTAAAATCTGATGAAGTGGGCTGCTACCCATGAAACACGTCTATACTTTGAAATACCATTTATGAAGTGCTTCATGTTTGTATGGATCAATGAATTGCTGCACATATGCCTGTTTAGGTATACTGAATGTTTTTGCACGGCAAATTCTCTGGAACGGAGCGTATGCGAGTATGGTCACTGCAGAGATGTTTCTATTATTTTTATGTATTTATTAACAGTTATTTATATAGCGTATACACACTCCACAGTTCTTTACAGAGAATATTTGGCCATCCACTTACAATCTATATTCCCTAACACACATATACACACTAGGGTTAATTTTATGTCAGGAACCAACTAATTTACCAGTATATTTATGGATTGTGGGATGAAACCCACAAAATCACAGGAAGAATATACAAACTCCAAAAAGTTAGGGCCATGGTGGGAATCGAATCCAAGACCTCAGTACTGTGAGACAATAATGCTAACCATTACACTAACCGTGCTGCTCAACTAGCAAGTATACTTTCATTTGGGACACTGTTCTGTAGTCAGAAGTTACTTTCTAAGCGGTGTAGTTGGAATCCCGACACACACAACCCTGGTGGTTGCAATACAAACACCGGAATCCTGAATAGAGTCAGAATCCCGGCTCGACAATTCCAGCAGCTGTGACTCCTAAGTATTAGGGTTAGGTTTAGGAGTTAAGTTTAGGCACTAGGGGGAGGGTTAGGCTGCAAGAGCGGACAGTTAGAGTTAGGTTGTGAGAAAGGTGTGTTAGGGGTGGGGTTAGGGGAAGAGTTAGTTTACTTACCTGCAGACATCGGCATTTCAACCGCTGGGATTCTGGCGTCGGTATTGTGATTGCTGGCATTGTGTGCGCCGGGATGTAATACCCAACCCCTTTCTTTGGGATGCAGTCAGGAAGCCGACGGTCGAAATATAGACCGCCAGCTTCCTGACTGTCAAATCACGGCAGGGTACCAATGACAGGTGTCGAAATCCTGCCGTCTGTCATTATACCTACGCCGGGAGCCCGACGCCCGGCATACCGATCAAAGGTAAACCGGGCAGTGGGCGCGGACAGCCGTGGGGGAGGGGTTAGTAGGGGCCCCTGGGGGGGACTTAGGGTTAGGGTAGGGGATGGGGGGGTTGGGGTTAGGCACCCCAGGGTGAGGTTAGGGTTAGGCACCCCCACAGGGAGACTTAGGTTTAGGCTGTGAGGAAGGGGGGATTAGGTTTAGGCACTTATGAGGGGTTAGGCTTAGGCACTAGAGGGGGAGGTGACGGTTAGGCACCCCTACGGGAGGATTAGGGTTGGGGGGGTAGCGTTAGTTATACTTACTTAAATCACCTGTCAGGATTTCCACTGCTGCCAGTCTGCCGGCATTGGGATTTGAACCGCCGGCTCATTCATACTGATTCCCTTTCTTCATATACTGAACCAGGGAAATTCATTGACTAATTGATGATATAATAAAATTGGGAACACGTATAGGAGACCACTGTATTTTATAGAATCATATGATGGCAGCCTATAAAAATAAAAACAATCAGCGCAATCCAATATAAAAAATGCTAATCAACTTTGATAGTTTTCTTTCCTGTAATAAAAAATTATCATGACAAATACATATTTTCTTTAATTCCAAGTGCTCTGAGTAGACGTCTGGGAATGTGAGAATTGTTTTTCCCTTTCGTACATCGTTTTATTTTCCTGGGCCTTTTTGCATTTTCCTCAAAAGGATTAAAAATACAAACACAATTTTCCTCACAGAACTACAATCCATTATAGCAATTAATATTCTGTGTTGTATAAAATATGGATAGCACATATTCACATTATCAAAAAATGGTCAATATTTTGTCTGGTTATTTATGTCTACCTTAATTTAAGCAGAATACTTTCCAAATTTTTTCTCCCTGGTTTAAAAAACAAATATATAAAAGCAATTACTAAAATTATAGCCACAGTTACTGTTAGCTGCAACCAATCTATTTTAAATGATGTTAGCGATTTTGCCCTCACCAACTCATGACTTAGGACTGAGGTCATGTGCTCAGTCACAACCAATCTACTGAAAGCTGACAGTTTGATGATGTCATAGGATTTTGCTAAGGAGCACAGTGAGCATTCTCCTACAAGATCATGGCCTGTACACTCAACCATTGTTACTCGTGAATATTCATGGCTGCCCAGACATGTAAAAAGAGAGATACAGCTCAAACACACCGTAACTGTAACATGTACAGTATAAAATGATATCAGTTTATCATGGAATTATGTGTAGCTAACAGGTATGCTTTCATTAGGTCAGGGCCATGTATAACCTCTACGATGACCCTTGGCCACATGTAACCCTCCAATTATGTATACATTATACGTCAATAATAAAATCTAGTATAAAAAAGCTATTAGATAGCTGTCACATAAACACTTTGCAGATAGAATCCATAAAACTCCATACTGTTAGAAGTGCATCTGCGGATACAGATCAAATTTTCAGCATGGAAACATCTCAGGAATTCAAAACACATTATTAGTTCGCAATCAAAACACATTAGGAAAGAATCCATTTTAAAGCCTATGAGAAACAAAGTTTCCAATCAAAATCTAACACCATTTTGCAGCACCTCCGATGAGGGATTTAAAACGTAACTTGAAATTTAGATAATCATTCACTTTAGACGAAACCCAAATACTTAAATACTGGGCGTAAAGATGTGATTCTGACTCATCCAACCACCTTTGTTCTTGAAACCTCAGGGATTTCACTATTTCTTTCTTACTTTACAGGCTGAATAATGTCAGCAATATATCTGTGTAGACGATCAGCACGCTTCAGTATTTAACTAATAACCAATATAACATGGGTAGATCCCAATGTTTAGGGGGAGGCTCAACTGTCCTGAAATTGGCAAATATGTTATGAATGCTGGGAAGTGTGTCCCACTGACAATAGTGATTTGGTGCCACACACTCCTGCCACCTGGTGCTTACAGCAATTCAGAGATGTTTTCAGGGAAGGGGAGAAACAGGGCCACCTATAATAATTACTTACAAGCCTCCTAAAAAATGTTGATCCTGGGCCCCCCTCTTCCACCAGAGTGTGAGGAAGCGAAACTACATGAAAAGGAAGGAACCACAAGAGAAATGAAAGATTTCTCTGCTGAATTTATAATAGTAAATAGGAACGAAGATAAACCCTTCACAGCATTATAAATAGACCCCACAGTCGGGGTCATAAGTAGGGGTGTGCAAGCAGTGCCATCATCCAGGCTGCAAGGCCCAGGAGGTAGCTCTGTTGTTGTCCTGTAGCACCTGCCTATGGTTTGCAGGGTACCTAGTTGCACTCACCCTGCAACTTTCAGAGTCTCCTCTCATAGGATGGTCCGGACACTCCTGTTCTTCCTGGTACCATTGACGCCATACCCTCGAAGTCACGCTTTTGGGGGGCGGAGCCACAAAGGGCGTATTTTAGCCTTGCTCCAGCCTGGCTCACAGTATGAGAAGTGAAATCTGCATTGAAGGGGTTTCTTAATTGCAGCAAAAGCTGTTATTTTAATCCAACGCTTCAGATCTCACCAGGCATTTGACAAGGTTAAACCCAGAGAGCATAATGATCCCTTATATCCCCCATAACTGAAACAAACATGATGCTAAAAGGTCTGTCCATTTACTATGATAAAGCTATCTGTTTTAACCCCCACCCATCTAATCATCACCACTGTGCCCCCCACTCGACTCCTCTGCTCCCACTCTCTATAAAATACTTCCACTTCCCACAAATGTCCCTTCATGCTCTGAGACCTGACATGTACTCCAAAACTCCATTCAGACTTTCCCACAATTGCTCGCCCACTCCTCACTGTGCACAAACCGGGACCCTCTTTCTTGACACTGTCAAACGGTCTTCATTCATCCTCAAGGTACTGTTACTTATGTTTTCCAGGCACTTTCATTGAATGGAAAACACTCATCGGATCCATGCTCGGATTACATCAGGGTAAGTATTGAGAGAAAGTAGAAGCCAGATCTTTTCCTTTCTGAAAGATGGTGTACTCCAGGCAGGATGCACTACGCACACACTTGATAGCAGATACTGCCCAATTTGGATGCATTTATCTTCTCTATTATACATTACTCTTAGTAACTGGTGATGTTCCATTCTTACTTGTTGTGTCATCATTTATTGATACTGGTCCTTTAAATACTGTTACGGTATTGACCCCTTCTGGCATTTTCGTACCCACATTTCGTTCATTCCTGTTGATATGCATTTCATATCTAACAAACCGTATGATGACTGTTGTTTTTAATCAGTGTGCTATTCACTCTCATTATGTATATATTTCCACATATTTTGCCCGACCATGTAGAATTATCGACATTACACTTTACACTTCGATTCCTACTTATTACTTGTATGGTTTGTCTGTGGTGGCATTTAGTTTGAGTGACTGTTTTTTATAGAAAGACATTAAAAGGTACATTTTATTTTATATTTAATCTAGGACTAATCAGAGTGCCCTATTTTTAGAAGTATTTCTTTCTTCTTGTACCTATTAAACTTATAATTACTCACAGATACACCCTCATCAATAAGACATAGGGGCATATCCATTTTGCCACAGGAAACACTTGTTACCTCTCTATCGTACCTAACTAGCCACCTACTACTAATAGACCTTAATTAAATCCAGCTTGCCCCCAAAATTATTTCTTCTTCTGTTAGTCAGGAATCACAGCCAGATTTTAGTAAGGGAAGATGAAGATCATGTATATATACAATGCCACATAGAAGATTTTTTTTTACCTTTAAAGTTAAGTACCGTTTAAGCATGCATCTGATTATTTTTCTCAGCTGTCCTCCTACAAATCTTTTTCTCCTTTCCAAATATGTGTCCTTGGCAAACAAAAATGGCGGCCAGAGACAGTCAGTCTGCTATAAAGACACAGGCTTTCAGACTGCCACCATGTCATGTGATTGCAGAGAAAGGAGAAGTAGGGGGAGGATGTTGGAGAGAAAATAGAGCTCAGTGGGGTATTCCAAAACCTCTCTGCTCACTAAATGATGTACCCTGTGACTGTGGTTGCCATGCTACTCCAGAACTAAAAATCATTAATAGCAGCCTGAAGAAAGAGATAATGTAAAATTTTAAATACCATCATTCTTCTTATATTCTGCAACAGTGATTTATGTAAAAAAAAAAACATGTAATGTATGAATAGCCCTCCCATGTGTGCTAGGGGACGTGGTCTGCATCAGACAGGTCACGTGATAACTCATTGCCAGTGTTTGGGTTTCCAGCTTTCCAGTGTTGATACCCAAGATATCTTAGTGCAATAGTTCAAGCTGACACACAATTACCCATTAACGCAGCTCTAGAAGATTTATGGGCAACAGGAAACCTCCCTATAGGGTCTGATTCAGAGTTGTATGCTAATGCCGTCACTGTTGCGTATGTGTACACTGCTGCTGTGCGAAAATATGCAAATGCCACAGGTTTTGTATTAAGACACTTTGCAAATCCAAGCATCTGTGTACAAAGATGCAGCACGGGTCTGAGTGACCCTATGGCTACTCAGAATGGCCGTGTTAACTTAGACACTAGAGCCATTTTCACTGCGTATGGGACTGCAGACTTAGGCTGTGCCACCAGTCAGGAGATGCCTACCTCCCACAAACGCTCACTGACTGTCAATCACACTGCAAGTAAAGAGCCGCTGCAAGCGACTATGGTAATGTACCTTAAAGCCTTAGACGCATGTGCAGTTTACGATAATCGTTTAATGGCAAAAATATCGGTATTGTGTCCAGGGCCGTAACTAGGGTAGTGCGACCAGTGTCATGGCACAGGGCACCGCAGGGCATGGGGCGCTGTTTGGACCTGTTAATTTTCCTTTTTATTATCATTCTCACTTGTAGCTTCCTCTTCTTTTATATCCAGCATCTCCTGGCCTCTCCTATCTCTTCCCTGGCCCTTCCCCATGGGGTCATGGCCCTTTGTCAGGTGCACTATCTTATGTCCCTATTTAAAAAATGGGGGGAGGGCACCAATGCTCTCTCTGGCACAGGGCACCAAAAAGTCTAGTTACAGCTCTGAGTGTATCCATCTCTGAATCTGACCCTTACTGAGCACATGCGATGTATATTCTAGGTCTTCATTGACTACTGTAGATTGACTTTTCAATTGAAAGTTGCACTAATCGTAAGTGCAAAACATGCAAAAGATCTCCTCTAATGGATTGTCTATATCTACAGAGATTATTTAGTTCGTTATAGTTCTTATTAGATATGAGCACGGATCTGGATTCATCTTCGTGTTTTAGTTTTGGGTTTGGTTTTGCAAAACCACCCTCAAGTGTTTGGGTTTTGGATCTGAATAAAAAATCTATAAAAATCTATTAAAAATTAATTAAAAAACGATAAAAATCTATAGAAAAAAGCTAAAATGTCTGAATCAAAAATCCGAGTTCAGTTTTTAAATCCTTGTTCCGAATTGGAAACAGATCCGAACCGGGTCACAAAAGTGAATTCGAACCTTGATCCGGTTCTACTCGGAACCACTAAATTCTGGTGTGTTCAGATTTCAGAAATCTGCACCTGCACATCTCTAGTGGTAGGAATGTTTCTTTGTGAAAGAGGGTCATATGAGCAGCAGAGGAAACCTATCACAGGTTTCCCCGAATGTTAACACTGAATGATCACGTGAAAGATGGATTAAACTGTGGCATTTATGTCAGCTGTTGTTAGAATTTGGTTACACTGAATGTATCAATGCTGGCACACAGTAAGCTCTGAACAACATAACTTAGTTAAAGAAAATACAAAAAAAATAAATATCTGAGGTATTTCTCATCTTTTCAACCACTTAACACTATTGATCTCTTTAAGGGCTCTATTTATTAACATTATTTTTACAAAAATAAAGTGAAAAAGGGTGTTTTCACACCCTTTTCACATTATTTTAGTATCACCTAAAGTTACTAATGGGCTAAAAGTAAGTGACAATTAGGGCTTGGAGTAGAATTTTACGAATTCTACACCAAGCCTTAATTATTACTTATTTTTAGTAATCAGAATTGTAATGGGAAATGCGATCTGTGTGCAAGTTACTAAAAGTAATTTGTGAAAAAATACCGGGGAAATGAAAGCCCTGTGATAATAACGCCACCTGGAGGTGGCATTATCCAGGGTCTCCCCCGGTTACTGGACTCCTGCTCTGCTCCAACATGCAGAACAGAGCCCGGAGCTGGCCCCAGTGATCAGCAATGTACACATACGCAACAGTGACGGCATTAGCATACAACTCTGAATCAGACCTTATAGGGAGGTTTCCTGTTGCCCATCAATCTTCTAGAGCTGTGTTAATGGGTAATTGTGTGTCAGCTTGAACTATTGCACTAAGATATCTTGGGTATCAACACTGGAAAGCTGGAAACCCAAACACTGGCAATGAGTTATCACGTGACCTGTCTGATGCAGACCACGTCCCCTAGCACACATGGGAGGGCAATTCATACATTATATGTTTTTTTTTTTTTACATAAATCACTGTGGCAGAATATAAGAAGAATGATGGTATTTACCATTTTACATTATCTCTTTCTTCAGGCTGCTATTAATGATTTTTAGTAAACAGACCACATGCTGATCACTGCTTAAAAAAAAGTAAAAAAAAGTTTTGAAAAAAATCACCAGAGTCCAGGGACCGGAGATCGGGGCTCCGGTGTCTGGTGATGTCCTCCCTCCGATCAGCTGGTCTCCCTTCCTGCACTGGAACCCAGTCACTGTAGGTAAGTGAAATTAACGGAAGGGGGGTAGCGGGGGTAGGTTGCGATCGCGGGGGCGGGGCTTAACGGCGGGGCTTAGTTGCGACCGGTCGGCGCTTGTGCGGGAACTTGTCACGGTATTTTTTGCGAAAATACCATGATAGGTGTGCGGTGGGGATTCGCAGGGACAGAGCTTTATCGCAAGCTCTGTCCCTGCAAGGGATTTTTTAGTAAATCCCTGTGATATTGGGGGGGCGGGGCTTAGCGATGGTCGGTCGGCGCATGCACGGGCACGTGTCACGGTAATTTTTGCGAAAGTACCGTGATAAATGTGCGGAGGGGATTCGCAGGGACAGAGCTTTATCGCAAGCTCTATCCCTGCAAGGGATATTTAGTAAATCCCTGTGTTATTGGCTGAATTCGCAATGGGAATTCAGTCGGTGATATCACACTACAATCTGCATTCAATATGCGGATTGTAGTAAATAGAGCCCTAACTTACATTAATGCGATTGAGAAGAATCCATATAATGGTACACAGTTTGCGTATAGTTGCCTTAGTATCCAAAATCACACTGCCTGCTAGAGTGTACAGTCCATTGTCTCTTTCCTGCATCATTCTTTTCAGCCACAGAGTGGCGCTGGTGCAGAAGACAAGGTTCTACATTTCACTTTCTGCTTTACATTCTCACACTTACAGTAGGTGTTCATTTTTGCTGAACCACATGTTGATGAAGTGAAGGACAAAGAGACAAAATACACATAGAATTGTATTTATATTTGGCTAAACAATTAAAATATCCTGTGCAAGCTTAATCGATTCATTCTGGTCAGTGAAAGCTGGGGTATATTTCAGTACACGTGCACTGTGTTCCTTGTTTGTTGACATTGTTCGAGGAAGGTACCTAAAAATATAAGGCAGTTAATTCCCAATGAAGGGCCTAACAAAATCGGATCTGGATTATGACACGTCTTAGCTGCTTTCCTTTGGACAGCATATCGGTCTTGTTTTCAAGTACATACACAGTAACACTACAGCTACAGAACATGCACATATCGTATAAGAAACTCCTTTTAAATAAAGCATCCATGCCTCTGATTACCATCCATTCTGCACCACACGAACACACACAAAAAATCTATATATGTAATGAAAATTATAATATAATAATTTAAAATCAGCTCCCCTTCCAAAAAAAAAAAAATTAAAATAAATAAAATCCAGAAACCATTTCAAAGAGCCGGTATGATTAAGATAAAGTGCACTTGCAATGTGATCAAAGATAGCAATGTTAAAACACTTGAAACACGTTTGGTGTTGAAATGTTTCAGCCATTCTGAAAACTGTTCTGGTTTTTTAGAATTTTTTTTTTCTGCAGACATATTTGGCAAGTTTAAGCTGTCAGCTATCAAATTACAAGGCGTGTTGTTTGCTTGCAAATGTATACAGTACAAACATTTTTCCCCTAACTCACACACATACACACACGCACACACTTAGGCTCAGGATCCCAAGCCCCCCGCCCTCCCCTTAAAAATCCTTATGCAATAGAAAGTCAGCTCTGGTCCACGTCTCTTTCTCTCTCTCTCTCTCTTCTCTCTCTCTGTATCTCTCTCTCGAAAGCTGTAATAGCTACGAGCAGTGTACACTGCTTATCATAGCCAGCTTTTCATAAGGATTGATGGGATGAAAGAATCTCATAGTGTCTCGACGTTATCTTCATCTGTTTTAACCCTTTTGGCAGCCACCAACATTTGTTGACTTTCGTTCATCACTGTACAGCATTCTGAATCCCTCTCTCCAAATACAGCATTGGATGGCTTAGTCTGTCACTCACTACCCAGGGGGTGGTGTATTCCAAGGAGAAAACATATTTTGAGATTTGCCAGCCACCTCTTTCACAGCAGTTCGTTTGGCTTGGCTTGTTTGAACTCCCAGATCGGTTGTTAGGACTCATGTTGAGGAGTCAATCTAACGCTGGGAAATCTTTGCACTCTTTGCAATTTTTTCTTTTAACTTTTGAGGACTCAGAAAAATGCTCAGACCATTGACATTGATATCTACCGAGAAGCTACTTTTGAAACAATTTTCCACTGAGGAGTTTTTGGCTGATACCCCTGTTCAATCTGATTGCGAGCTTTCAAGTGTGACAAGTAGAACATCGAGGGATGATCAGACCAGGGCAATTTGTATAGAGCAGATTTCTTTCAAGCCGTTTTGTCTCTTTCGTCTGATTGGGAAAATTCTTCAGATTCAAAGTGAAATTTACCCTACTGAGAATCCTAGACCCAGAAGAGGGTGTAGGATTTCCTGAAAAGAGGGCACAGGTAGGGTCAATATGCCAAAAGATATTTGAAGATGCAAAAGGGGAAACTGGAGATGGATATACTCGGGAACAAAAGGAGTTTTGGGAGAGTGGAATAGAAAAGACTACTCCAAATTTCAATGTAACCCAATGCTTTCAGTCTCTAAAAGGTATTTGAAGGTCCACTTAGCGATTGCAAGAATATACATGACCTCTTAATGCTACCAAGCCTATATACTAACATATGTGTATTCTGACACATGCTCACACTGATTTTAGATAAAAATGATGTTTTTTTTATAATGTAGCTAATGGTGATGATTGGAATTTAGATGATCCTCATATTATTCTTGGAAATATCAACATGGAAGGTGTCATGTAGTTGCCCCACCAAATTATGACCCATCTGTACAATTTGCTTGTGGTCATCATTATTGTGCTTTTTTTTAATTTATTTACTGACTGCTCTTAATAGTAACATCCTAGAAGAATTCTTTATTTAAAGAGTTTTCTATTTATTATATGGCAGTTATGTGTACCCAATATGCCCTGTCTTATGGGCATGTGGTATAAGACTGAGTTAATTTATTTATTTATTGTTTATTTTAAAACACAAGTGATTTATTTATACAGATTTTAATTGTTTTATTTTTGTTATATTTGATAACATAATAATATAACCTGAGTCATTGAATTATAATTCTAAAAATATCATTAAAGATTAAACAATTAAAATCTATTGAAACCTTTTTTCTTTCGTAGTAAGCATCTAGTCCTACAAAAACATTAAAAAAATGAAATATTTTCCACCATTAAAACTGCCCGAAAGAAAAAAAACTGGGCTAAATTAAAATATTTATATATTTTGTATATATTAAATTATACTTAACAAAATAAATTTGTCTAAACAAAAATGTCACATTTTGGCTTTTGGCAAGACGAAAATTAAATTAACAGTTACTGAGATTCTGTACAGTGTGGCTCAGGCACCTGGCAGGGAAAGAGTTACTCTGCAGAGCACCAAGCCATCTGGCTGGGCTGGTTAGGTATAATCGAGCAGATTATGTTCACAAGACTCAGAGTTTTAAGACTCCTCACCCATAGAGCAACTCGGTACGCTTTGTACACCCCTCGCAAAAGCAACTTTAATACTCTGAATGAATATACTTCCAGCAAACTACAGCTTCATGTCGATGTTTCTTAATAGATTTACACGGATGCCATGGTTAATCCAACCATCACGGTAAGACAAATTACCTGTGATCTGCAAAGCTAGGTAGGGACCACAGAATAGGCAAGAACAGACGGAAAGGTGGAAGTTATATGCATATATTATAATTATTGTATTTTGCTTCTCTATATTAAATAAAAATGTAAAAAATCTAATTTAGGAGTCATTGAAGAAGATAGTCTTTATATGTAGTATGTTGAAGATTTTGCAGGTCTGTTTTGCAGAAAATATATAGAGTGTGCTTATTTGAGAGCATACATTCTCAGATAAGTAAAAATTAGGATTTTACAGGAAGAATGTAGAACCAGCTCTAGCAAACCTCATTCACCCCATGGGCAAATTTTAGCCCTTGACTAAAGCAGTCAAAATGTATTTCCTTGCTGCCTTCCAGCTCAGGTAATGCACTTAAGCTGCCAGCTTAGTTAAACATTTGCTGCCATTGTTTGTGTATTATTATTTTTTTTTTTACAAGGCGACATTGCACATGTGCTGGATACTGTAAGTGTTCTTGTAGAGTGCGGTGATAGGGTTATTTACTATTCCACTAATCTCTGGGGCATACTCATTCTGAACATACCATTTCCACATGCATAAAAAGTTACTTAATAGAGTGTGGTATCCAAAAATAACGTCCTTTTCCTCAGGACATGTCAAGCTGTTTTATTACTCTATTTATTTTAGTTAACTGTAGAAAAAAAAAAGGAAGGAAAAACTTTTTTTTTTCTTTTAGAATATATAGCTGGAGCTAAAAATAACATATTTTTGTGGGTAAATTTTTGAGACTAGAGTGATTAATTAAATTAGAAAATTTAAATTCAACAGCGTGTAAAATGTTACTTAAGGTTGTGATCTAGACCACAGTTGAGGTTGCTGTTTCACCTACAGTAGATCTGTTGGGTTATAATTTGTGTTGTATCCAGAGCCAGGTCTGTGTTAGATTATCATGTTGATTGTGTAACCAATGTTATGAGTGCTTAGTGATAGATGTCACACTCTTGATTGCAATGCAACATGGTAGGTGTATGAAAATATTGAAAGTGTGAAAATCTTTGGCACGCAAAATAATAAACATGACTGATGGCAAAGTTATTCTTACATGCATGGGCATAATAAATGATTATGACTAAATGCTAAAGTGAAGCTAGAGGTATTAAAACGATGAATGATCTCAGCTAATTACCTCGCTAGCTTGAAAAACCATTAAGTAAAGTGTAAGTGGAGTATTTATGTATGTTTTTGCAATCATTAAGTTGGTAGCTTAGGTGCTACAGAAACACTTCACTTTGTTTTCTTTTTTTCCCCTCCCAATAATAATTACTTTAAGGCAATTAATGAGCAGAGTATATGAATCGTATTTGGTAATTCTCCACTAATGGGATTGTACTGGATATTCCTGAATAGCCAATGCCGGTTTGCTGAGAACAAATCTTTGTCATGTGATTATTTATTTAATTTTTGACTAGTGAAATTAGACCTGGAATCTTGAGCTGGCCCCACGTTTCTGAAAATTATTGGATGTTGGGAGCCTTAAGATCTTCACATTTAAAAATTTTTGTAAAAAAAAAAATAATAAAAAATTATATATATATATATATATATATATATATATATATATATATATACTGTATAATTTTTTTTGTTGGCTGGTGTAATACACTGACCGTTTGAAACTGATATACATTGATCTGAGTTTATACATGTTGATACGTTTATCAAGGGATACAATGGAGGATTTACAATTACTAGATGTAGATTATCCCCTCAATACAGTCAATAAAATATAACCTTTGTGGTGTGTATATAAATATACTTTATATATACTGTAGTTTAAATTCAAGCACCATTAGCAATGGCAGTTGACTTTACCTTCATATGGAAACATCTTACTAATTTATTATGAATGTTTGTCTAATCTCCAATACTACATACAGTATATGATACATAGTTGTATGTATGCTGTTATGGTTTGGTTTTCTTGACCCATATTTTGATTGGTTTGGGTACATTCCATGTGTGGCAGTGGTGGTGGTCTGCTTGTATCTTTAATTTGGTAGACCAAAATTTGGAATGTTTTCTAGTGCACCAGGCAACTCTACAACAAATTATCTGCTGGTGAATTATATTATTAGATGTTTTCTAAACAAGGGTCTTTGCCACCAAATTGATTTGGCCATTGACTTTTATTAAAAATACCACATCTTATGGAACATTGTTGAAAGATGTGATGGATTTGTATGAAGTGTATTAGTTCTTTCTATAAAATTGAACAAACAGTTGTTGATACATGTTTTGTTGGTTTATAAAGAATAAAAGGACAGTTCTATACTTGGCCATGGCTCATAATTCATTCAGAGGTAAATATATTTAAGATATGCCCTTGGTGTAAAGTACTGTAGATAGCAACCATCTTGAATGCATAACTCATAAACAATTACTGTAGACTCACCATTGACTTGTGTTGATCAACTTTATACAGCTATGTCCCATGTTTACTCATTGTTGAGTATTTAAATCTGATAGTGGGTAGCAGAAAAGATTATGGTGACTGTGAGGCAAGTGATCCCCCCTCTCCCCCTCCAGTGTTCTATAATCTGCAGTAGGGAGTTCTGATGTCATAGGCTATAATTGGTGAATTCTTAAGTCATCACTTACATGTTAATTTGTGGATATTATAAGATAAAATAAAATATCATTATGTATATTAATAGTCAACTTGGATTGTCTTTACCTGTATAATATATCTCGGCCTACAGCCCTATGTTTTTATATGGTTGCAAACACCTTGATGACTTCTATTATCCATTTACTTTACAGTAGGTAATGTAATGAAGTGCCCTCACAAAGCGCCTCTGTATGGTGGATGAATCTATACAGATATTATGCAAAGCTACTGTAGGGCCATCTCTGCCATTCTTCAAGTAGCAGCTTTGGGACAAATAATGTTCAAATAATGACGGGTCCCTATGATGCCTCACTTACATGGCACATGTTAGTGGCTGCCAAGTAAAATAAGAGGTACGGTAGCCGAAAATGGTGATGGTAAAACCTTGTTTGTCTCTACTTGCTGAATCTACGTCTCAAAAAACATTCATTGGTGTGATGTAAGAAAGGGACATGTGAAGGCCTTGGTAGGGATCAGTGCATTTATGCTATTTACATACTCATACTCCCATTCTATTATGTTGTATTGCTTAGGTACTGCTACAAGTTAGTCACATTTGGATGTGGTATCCCAATTTACTTAACTGTAGAAGCTGTTAGTGTAATTGATTTATAGTTACTTGTCAAACCAATGGAATATGCCTTTAATTCCCAGGTACCATGGTAGTTACTTGGAAAATCAGTGGGATATGTGTGCTAGGGTTCTAAAATACTGAAAAATACATTTTGATATCTGATCTGATATTGGAACTGTCTCCACCTGGGTTCCTGGGGCATTTAGATCTTGAATTGATACTGTGGGTCCAGTATTTTTTTATATGGGTTCTAGTTACATTCAGGGAGTTCTATAACAAACAAGTTTTGTTTTTCTTTACTACAATCCTCATTTTGAGTTCCCCCATCTCTGTTTTTCTGATTATACCTTTACTTTCAGGTGAGTCTGTCACCTGTAGAACTATCACTATATTTTGTTTAGCCACAGAAGATGGCATATTCAGATTACAGACTTCTAACTAAAACTCTGAAATGAGAGGTGGAAAACAGTTCTGATATGTAGATGGAAAACAAGTAATTAAAAAAATTGTGATAGAACCTCTTTAATTTTGCTTTAGCATTCGCTGCCTAGTGGATCACTTACCCATGGCTATCTTTCACTTGAAAGTTGCCAGCCTGTCCTTGAATTCTAGTTCATTTTACAGTATTTATATTTCCCAGGCTCGGTCATTCTTCATACTCTACACAACAATCATGTTTCTTGGCTCTACATTTTGAAAGAGACATTTTACAAAACACGAACAGTTTTGACCCTGAATGCCACTCGCAAACTATTTAAATATGAATCAGACATGGTAGTTCATCTGTTCTTTAAAAAGTCTATGCTTTCAATATTCTGTTATTAAGAACTAATAATGGTCCCTATTACAGCATCCACTAATGCTCTGTTCACCTTGGCTGGAATCAAATTGCAGGGCGACATAGGTAGGGCAGTTTACCATATGTCTGTTTGTGAGGACCCTCATGGAGAACTCATGTTAATGGAAGTGTGAGCGCTAATCTTAAAATTATCCATGAAACCCTGCTTTAGTACATTTTAGAACACTACATTACTAAATGGTACTAGCTACATCTATACCCTCTTTGTACCATCATGTACGGTTTTGGGCAGGAAGTCAAATTAACAAATGTGAACTTCGATATTTAAATCAGCCAAAATGTATTTAAGACTCTGTTGTCTACGTATACACACCTGGAAGGCATGGAAGTAAAACTATGCCTGCATTTATGTTGTAAATGTTGAAGACAATCCAACAGAACAAATCTCGTTCATTAGTTGTACCCACAACTTATTAGGTGCAGTTGTCAGGACTATGTGTGAATTTACATTGGCTGTTTTGCAATTTTACAGTGGTTGTTATGATGATAACAGTGTGTTTCCATAGTACCTACACTTGTTCTACCATATATCCTTCACTTTACATTTTCCATTGACAATTTCTATTGTCTGAATTAGTCATAATGTTTGCCTTGATCCTTATGTATTTTTGTTCCACCATTGGGAGTGGCAGGATAGAAGATATATAGTATAGTGTAACATTCACACCTCATTCCTAATGTAATCACTACTTTGTGTTTGGAAAATAAATAGGGTACTTCTATGGGGTCAAAATGGGGCCATCTTGGGGCTTTGAAACATGATGCCACATTCTTACCTCCCATTAATTTATTTAGCTAAAGCAGCACACTTAAGTGTGCAGTAGGACTAACAAGCTAATAAGCAGTGTACTAGTGCTGGCATGGCTATTTGTAGGGTACTTAGTTGCTCCATGACTGCGACTTAGACTATTATATTAAAGCAAAGCCTGGAGGCTGAGGAACTCATTTTTACATGTTTTGGAGCTGAGGACAGCCTATTAACACTGTCATTCCAACAATCCCTTTGGTTTAGGCCAGAGTTGCCAAACTACCATTCTAGAGCTAAGGACACTTAAGGATTGCATAAATCTGGCTCTTCTATCTCAATTTGAGCCACACACACTTTCCTCTCAAAATAAAAATAGAACATAACTTCATAAATTCAACTAAAATATACAAAATACCAAAGTTACAAAAATTGAAGACTGGTATAATATTGAATTTAAAAACCAAACAGAACTTTATGGCATGCAGTCGATAAGTTCTACAATTTAAATCTATGGGGTCAATTCAATTGTTTGCAACTGTGGCTGATGATGCTGGGCGCCCAACAGAGCAATTCAATTGTTGCTCTGTATGGGCGCGTACAGCCACGGTGGCACAAATTTCTGCTTGCAGCCTCGTGGCAGGCGAGTAGAAATGTGACTTTGGGTGCTTAAATGGGAGTTTGGGCGCCCAAAGCAGGATTGTAGATGGGTTTAGCTGCTTTACCTGCATGTGCAATATGCATGGGCACCCAGAAACTATTGAATATCGTTCCCCGATCTCCCGTCACTTTAGACTGGAGATAGGGTGCGATAAAACAATTAAATTCCCCCCTTAAATGTCAGATCTAGTGAGAACAATATGACCAAACTACTTAATACTTTTAAAATATGAATTTATGAGACCACTGCCCTTGTAACTGATCTGTAACCGATGCTTAAAAACAGCTGTCTGGTTTTAAGAAAGAACCTGGGAGGTTTTTTGGTGCAGTTGGTCTAGTTTTCCTATTGTTCAGGGATTTCTTAGTAGCCTTTAGTTGCCTCATACACCTAGGACATAACATCAATTATGGAAATTGGAAACTATAGCTGTTCTTTTACAAAAACAAAACAAAGAAAATTAGATTGAGCAACCTTCATAACACATGCTGTAGGTAGACCAGTTTTTTTGTTATGAGAACCCTTAAATTGAGGATTATTCTCAGAAGCTTGTGGTTGGCTTGGCCAACATAATGAATCACAAATGGTAGACGTTTTAGCCAGTGTGCAACAATTTACATATTAAGTAAAGGAAGATGATTCTCTGCCAATCTACTCTTCCTAGCAGATTTGTTTATACTTGTTCTAATAAAGGACAATTCTGTGCATAGATTACCTATTTATCCACAGGGAAGGTATGGCGATGATATTAAACAAAAATAACTTGAAAACAGAAGGGGAAGATTCCTTTTAGGTAAAGCTTTAAATAAGTGTGTTATTTTATTATCGACAGATCAGGGATAACATGCTGGATTATATATATATATATATATATATATATATATATATACACTACCGTTCAAAAGTTTGGGGTCACCCAGACAATTTTGTGTTTTACATGAAAACTGACTTTTATTTATCAAAAGAGTCGCAAAATGAATAGAACATATAGTCATGACATTGGCAAGGTTAGAAATAATGATTATTATTTGAAATAATAATTTTGTCTTTTAAACTTTGCTTTTGTCAAAGAATGCTCCTTTTGCAGCAATTACAGCATTGCAGACCTTTGGCATTCTAGCTGTTAAGTTGTAGAGGTAATCTGAAGAAATTTCACCCCACGCTTCCTGAAGCACCTACCACAAGTTGGATTGGCTTGATGGGCACTTCTTGCTTACCATAAGGTCAAGCTGCTCCCACAACAGCTCAATGGGGTTGAGATCTGGTGACTGCGCTGGCCTCTCCATTACAGACAGAATACCAGCTGCCTGCTTCTTCCCTAAATAGTTCTTGCATAATTTGTAGGTGTGCTTTGGGTCATTGTCCTGTTGGAGGAGGAAATTGGCTCCAATCAAGCGCTGTCCACAGGATATGGCATGGCATTGCAAAATGGAGTGATAGCCTTCCTTATTCAAAATCCCTTTTACCTTGTACAAATCTCCCACTTTACCAGCACCAAAGCAGCCCCAGACAATCACATTACCTCCACCATGCTTGACAGATGGTGTCAGGCACTCTTCCAGGATCTTTTCACTTGTTCTGCATCTCACAAATGTTCTTCTGTGTGATCCTAACACCTCAAACTTTGATTCGTCTGTCCATAACACTTTTTTCCAATCTTCCTCTGTCCAATGTCTGTGTTCTTTTGCCCATATTAATCTTTTCCTTTTATTGGCCAGTCTCAGATATGGCTTTTTCTTTGCCACTCTGCCTAGGCCAGCATACCGGAGTCGCCTCTTCACTGTAGACATTGACACTGGCATTTTGCGGGTACCATTTAATGAAGCTGCCAGATGAGGACTTGTGAGGCGTCTATTACTCTAATGTACTTGTCTTCTTGCACAGTTGTGCACCTGGACCTCCCACTTCTCTTTCTGCTCTGGTTAGAGCCTGTTTGTGCTGTTCTCTGAAGGGAGTAGTACACAACGTTGTAGGAAATGTTCAGTTTCTTGGCAATTTCTCGCATGGAATAGCCTTCATTTCTAGGAACCAGAATAGACTGTCGAGTTTCACATGAAAGTTCTCTTTTTCTGGCCATTTTGAGAGCATAATCAAACCCACAAATCTGATGCTCCAGATACTCAACTAGCTGAAAGGAAGGCCAGTTTTAAAGCTTCTCTAACGAGCAAATCCATTTTCAGCTGTGCTAATATAATTGCACAAGGGTTTTCTAATCATCCATTAGTCTTCTAACGCGCTTATCAAACACAATGTACCATTAGAACACTGGAGTGATGGTGCTGGAAATGGGCCTCTATACACCTATGTAGATATTCCTTTAAAAACCAGTCGTTTGCAGCTAGTATAGTCATTTACCACATTAACAATGTATAGAGTGTATTTCTGATTAATGTAATGTTATCTTCATTGAAAAAAACACTGCTTTGCTTCCAAAAATAAGGACATATCTAAGTGACCCCAATCTTTTTAACAGTAGGGTATATATTTGATATATATATGTGTGTGTGTGTGTTTTAAACATGCCTACATGATTTTATTTAGGAAGGACAAGGTTTATTCTAAAGACGGATTGAGAGCTCATAAGGCAACCCCTAATTTAAAGGAAATATATATATATATTTATATATATATATATATATATATATATATATGCCATTTATTTGACATTAATTCTGCTTGATGTTGTGTTACATATTCATGGCAGTAGAGTTTAAACCTATATTTCACTGTCCAGTTTCTGCATATAATCTCCAAAAATAACATTTTGACCTGGATGTTTCCATTATTTATATAAATTTGCCTTAAGTGGAATCCATGCACCTGTCTGGCTATATGTTCTGATTACATGACCCCCACTTTCCCCCGAACTTTGTCACATCACACTGACACAATAAACATTCTCTGCTGATCCCTGTTTTTGACAGACATCGAGGACAGCATAGGTGTAATGCCTTAGAACATGGTCCACCTAAATACAAACACATATACACACTTTTTTCCATCAATGACAAAAAAAGTTAATGAATTGATGGTTATACAGTTATCATATGTGATAACATGATTGATGTCACTAATCATGATGTCATTGGTTGCCCTACTCTTATTAATATTGGAACAGCATCTCTACTTTGAGTATGCAACAGGTACTCTATAAATGATATTGCTTTACAGGGCATTGGGCAACGTTCATCTCTCCAGAAGCTGTGAAATTAGAAATCCCAGAAAATGCTGGTACGGGATGCAGTCAATAAGCCAGCTGTTGAAATGCCGACCACCGGCTTCCCGACTCTCAAATCTCGTCAGGGGACTAATGACAGGCGTCGAAATTCTGACGCCTGTCATTATACCTACGCCGGGAGCCTGACGTCCGGCATACTGAATGAAGGTTAAGCCGGATGCCGCGTGCGGACAGCCGCTGGGGGGGAGGGTTAGGTTAGGGGCTCCTGGGGGGACTTAGGGTTAGGCACCCCTTGGGAGGGTTAGGGTTAGGCTAGTGAAAGGGGGGGTTACGGTTAGGCACCCCCGTGGGGGTGTTAGGGTTAGGCACCCCCCTGGGAGACTTAGGTTTAGGCTGTGGGGATGGGGGGGTTAGTTTTAGGCACTTAGGGGGGGTTAGGGTTAGGCACTAGGGGGAGATGTGAAGGTTAGGCACCCCTAAGGGAGGGTTAGGGTTAGGGGAGGAAAGGGTTAGCAATAGGAAATAAACTTACCTTGTTGGGATCTTCTTCTTCTAACTTCCGGCATCGGTATTAGGTCCGCCGGGCTCACGTCCGGCGGTATTTAATACTGATCCTGGGATGCAGTCAATAAGCCGATGGTCGAAATGCCGACCGCCGGCTTCTGGGAATACAGGTTGCTCTTCTTGTACCAATGATATCACTGATTTCTAATGCATTGATTGGCTTGATTATCATTGGTTCAGTGACCAAGGGTTTACCTACACTGGGGCTTATGCAGAAATGAATGCAAGTCTGCCATAATTACACCCACATTGCGTACGCAGAAAAAAATGCTGATATTTGCCGGTATACTGAGTTGAATGCAGCTATGCATCTACACCGGCCCTCCCCCTCTACACTTGGTTTTATAACCTTTATCATTATCGGTGCAAAATTATGTCAGCCCTATCGGTCTGAAAACAGGCGTCTCCAACTATGCACAGTTCTGTATAGCCCTCAATTCCATTGATGCCCCATTGCTATTTGCCTACGTGCAAACACACTGTTACCACCAGTTGCAATTAGAGCTGCAACTGACAAAAAAAAATGAGTATAGTACAACTCTGAGTCTCCGGTATGTGTATGCACTAAGCTTTAGAGCTTGCCTAGAGTGATAACCCGCAATATCTGTCTGACTTGCATTGCATAGTAACAAAAATAAGTGTTACACCATGAGCAATCAGGGTGCTTGAAAGCAGCATTTTAACATTGAATGGTGTTACTGGCGGCAGACATGCTACCAGGAAATAGAAAATGTGCCCTACTGTTAGTCTCTAAGCACAGATGGGCAGTGATAATTCTGTTTAGTTTTATAGTTGTGATAATAAAGAACTTGCTGATTTTATGCAAGTAAGGCTTCAATGTGTATAAGTGCCACAAGGCTTACAGGCCTATGGTCCTTGACAATCCGTTGCTTGCAATATAGCAATTAAAGTTGCATTGCTTTCTCACAGCTCATTGCATTAAAGACCTTGCTGTGATTCCATATGTTGTGTTGTGCTGCCTAGCTGTGCCATTCCCTTATGTGCTCCGATACCACGCAAAGCAAGACGGGTCCCAGGAATATTTATTGCTATAATGTTGTACCAGCAGCAGCTGATAGTCTTACTTGCGACACAGTATGCTATTATGGTCTATTATGGTCTGAGAGGCACATAAAAGAAAAAAAAAAGTTTTCTATTTTTAAGTCAAGTTAGAAAAGTTTAGACAACTCTTCATTATAGTTTACAATTCACGATTCACTGGAGTACAATTGATATCAACCACAGTGAAATCAATCTGTAAACCTCAAGTGTTTGTCTGCGGTAACCCTTCACCGTTTCATTCCAAACTGCTTAAAACCACAGCTGGTTATTATGCTCTTTGTAAGATCCAGGAATAGACAGGGTAGACAATGACCCGACTAGAAGGGCTGTTTTTGAAAAGCTATTGTGGAGTATTGGCATTAGGTAACATCTAAAACCACGTCTAAAGCATCATCACAGATTGTGCAACATCACTAAAAGGCACAAACAAGCCAATATACATATAATAATAGCAAAGTGTGTGTGTGTGTGTGTGTGTATATAGACAGTATATACTCCAGCGAAAATAGTTATTTTCATCGGAGTATGGAGTACAGAGCTATCAGCCTTTGATAAATAGACCCATTATAGTCTCTCTATACCTTATGCTCATTGGAAGATAAATTAAACATTTCCTTTACCCTCCTAATAATAAGTAATTCTTTTATTTTCATTTATCCCTGTCTGGTGATCCAGTGCAAACAGCGGATGATGCTACGCCCTCTGCTACAGCCATAATATTAGTAACTGATTTAGGGGGATATTTAGCAAACCTTCTATAGAGGTCAGGTAGACAAGTTGCCCTTAGCAAAGTGCTTCTTCTCGCTGTCATTTTATAGCGTGTACTTTAATCATCTTTTGAAAGTTTGATACATCTTCCCCTTAATGGCTTTGCCAACTTCAGCTTCCATGGAGGTCTCTAGTCTCTCTAATATACTAATAAGATATATTTATATATATTATAGTACATAATAAATAAAAATTAGCCGTACAGTACAATGCATAATCACATACAGTACAGCACAGTGGTCACCAACCTTAATTGAGGTGTGAGTACTTTAGTAAAAAAAAAAAACCTCCTGAAGAGCTACTAAAATTGGGGAAAAAAATCTGGCTAATAACCAAACAATTGAAGGTAATTTAATAAAAATTAAAAACATGTTTCATAGAAAATAACAATGCATTTAATTATTACAGTGATATTGTTGTCGTTTGGAAATAAAATTTAAGTGCAGGCACATTTCACTGTTAATTACCGGCTCCAAAGAGGTACATGCAGTAGAGGACCAAATGATATAGGCTGGGCTGCTGTGTGATTTTCCGACAGGACTGGGCGGGAGTCAGTCGCTCCGCCATAGCATATACACTATTGATTCCTACCTATCTATACACTCTAAATGTCGCTGTTTAGCGTTATAAGTCGCACAAGAAATAATTGCTTTCCAGACTTTGATTGTGTTTCCAAAGCACAATAAGATATTATTCACCAAAAAGCAGATAGTTACTCGCTGTGATCTAAATTCAAATAGCGCAAACATATTATACAATCACTAGGTACAGTCAGATACATACGCATGCGCTCTGAATCCAGATTCCCGGCATCAACTATGAAACCTCCGTCAACAGCAAAGACAAGATGACTTACTAGCAGGTTCAGGGAGCTTGCATATAAACCCTTGCAGAATAGGCAATACAATAGAACAAGTTGGCATAATCCCACTGGTTCTTCTTCCTGGTTCTACTGTTACGATGCAGTTCATAGGTCAGTTTGTATTGTAATAGTTCAGCCTCCAACAGCTTCTTTGTGTCCGTTTTCCCACCGGAAAACAAGTCTAAACTGGCTAATTACATTACATGAACAGAGTACATTTCAATGCCTATCTCTCTATGATCCATAATTCCTAGACACATGTTGCGCTTTCTTTGCCGATGGAACCAGAAATCTGCAAATAAACAGTGGTTCAGAATGGCACCAAACACTGTCTGTTTATCATGTACTAAACCTGAGATCATAAATACAGTTGCTTTATTACATAATTAATAATGAATATAACCTTGGATATTAACCTTAATGCTAGGGAACCTTTCTATATAAGTGTGCAATGTGTTAGTATAAGGATATTAAGAAAAGACGCTAGTTAGCGTTGTGCGACTACGTATTTGTGGAGTACACCGTGGGAATGTTTTGCAGGGTTGTTCATATTATATGTTTTAGTAAATATATGTATTTATATAATGAGGACTTTTAACATTGTTCTATTGCGTGGGAATCGCGAAAATGGCATTGTGCGGCAATACGCAAAATGGCGTCTTGTTGCCATTCGCAAAATGGCGTCTTGCAGATATTAATTTTAATTTTAACAGATTCTGTCTCAGCCAAGTATCCGGCTTCGACAACAACGTGGGTGGATCCACACGGAAGCACATCAGATAAATGCTGTAGAGGCTGCGGCAATCCCCTGATGTGCTTCCCTGTGGCTCCTCCCATGGCGTTGATGCCACAGGGGAGCGCACATCAGACGTCACTTCCTCTTAGTTGACTCGGCAGTATTGCAGCTAAGTGAGCTACCAAAATTAAGACTCGCAAGCTACGACCACTGGTATAGCAGATTACATTGTTATAGTGAGGCAGAAGAGCTACAGTATATGGAAATGTACTGTATGTCAGATACATGATCATGCATGTTGGACCAATGGGCCTGATTCAGAGCCGCTTGCTGTTGGCGAGCGCTCGCTCTGAATCAGGGCGAGAATTTTAATTTTTTTTCTCCTGCCCGTTTGCTAAGCTGTGGGTGCCCACCTACAGCTTGTGCGAGCGGGCTGGAGATGGTCACGATTATCGCGACCATAGGGCTTGGGAGGAGACCCTGTGGTGGGGTCTCAGCTCTCGCAAGTCTGAGTGTCCTCCCTGCTCTAATAGAGCAGTAAGTCCACTACTGACATCACGAGTGATGTCAGTAGGGCCGCCCACAAACGCCAGGCGTTCCTAAGGGAGCACCTGCGTTTGCCTAACCACCCCCCCTCCCCGCCTACAAAACGGGGCGAGCTGTCAATCAACATCGACAGCCGCCCCATTTTGTAGCGAGCCCCGCAGCAAATGAACTTCAGTCGCTCGCGTATGCGCACGCCGGAGGCGGCGCATGCCCAGGGGGCAAATATCGACCTGCTTACGAGTGCTGTGTGCTTTGCGAGCGGGTCTGAATCAGCCCCAGTGTTCTGAACAGCATACAGTAACCGTGCTGCTCCAGCACTGGATCACTGATTAGGTAAAATTAAATAAACATTGTGGGGGATCACAAAGGGATGAGATTTTTTTACTTTAACCAGAGAACAACTTTAATTACCTTACAGATGTGCTGTATTAGTAGTAATGGCCATTAATAATATCCACAATGATGACTTGGAGAGTGATTTATCAACCCTTCTAAAGAAGAAAGAAGAAAAGTGGAAGTGCTGCCCATGGTAATCAATCAAATTCTGGTTATCGTTTATCTGGTACATTCTATGAATCTGGTTGCTATGGGCAACTTGACCTCTTTAGATGGTATGATACTAAAGCAAATCTATGTGGCAAGTCTACAACATGGCGACCATATAGCTGCATTTTATTTTGTAAGTAAGGCAGTTCTGGGATGCTCTCTATATTGTATGGTATTAACTGGGAAGCTCCCTGTATTGTATGGCAGTCACTGGATAGCTAATGTATAAAACCACACACAACGCGCTGGTGACCAGATAAGTAGATATGCAATTTAATAGAGTAGCAACAATTGCTGCATATAAAATAGTAGTTTACGTCAACATTACATATAACATGAACAAACACAAATGACAACAGAATGGAGACCATAAATAAATAAAATAAAGATTAGTAAATGGATACTAGCTGATGAGCAAATAATAATAATATAAATAATATAGGGCTAAATTAACCCAGAATTGGCAATTCTTGTGTAGAAAAGTTCCAAATAGACATATAAAAGCGTTTTGAAACACTTAGTAGATTAATTCATAGTCTTGAAATATAGTAACCACTTGTGTGCAGGCAATGTATCAATTGGGTATCCACTATAATAAATATTCTGAAGCTTGTATAGCACAACAGTTAATGACTTGTTGGATACAGGAAGTGTTAACCTCGCCGGGCACGCAAGTGCTGAGAAGATTTAGGTACTGACCGGTTTCAAAGTTTTAGACAATGGCAAGGTAGAGATGATGTAATAATATCTCACCGGCTGTGCAGTCAATCACTGGCCAAGTCACGATACTCTCAGAGACGCGCTGTCTCAGAGATCCGGTGTGGTGGCTCTCTGTCCGGCTAAATAATATGATTCCTGCCGGATCCCAGGGCCAGAGGAAAGCTGAGAGGAGATCCGGGTGTGATAAAGCGCGGCCGCGACTTATGGATACTCCTCGCACCAGGATCGAGCACTGCGGGCACTGGCAGCACTTAGCAGAAGCAGGTTACAGGACAAGATACTTGGAACAGGTAAAGGCAGCGGGCAGCAACGCGTTTCGTCCCGTTCCTGGGACTTTTTCAAGCTGAATGCCCGTGTCCATATCCTCCATCTTAAATAGGAGCCATAATCAGTCCAATCACTCCCAAATTGGTAGCCATAGGTGGCCAGTCGAGGTATCCTTTACTGATTAACTATTTAACGGCACATGATGACTAGCATACAATTAATATATCTGGGAGACAGTATATATAAAAAAAAACAATATGAAAAAAGAAAACATTGATACTTTAATATTAATATATATAACAAAAAACTAATAATATACATGAAAAAGAGACATATAGGACAATTAATTACTAATTACTAGACACAATAGCCTCCACAGTACATAGCATATAAAATCTAATTACATTAATAAAAATAATAGTCACTGGATAGCTGTTTGTATTGTATAGCGGTAATCTCTAGGTTTTATGTGCATGGTGTACGCAAAGGCAAAAGGTCATGGAAAAATGCATTTTGACCCTACCTACTTTTGCGTTGACCGTTGATTTTGTCCCACTTTAAATCCTCATTCTGCCCCTGGAGGCATGTCATTGTAGGAAGTCATGTACCATTAGGATATCAGCTCAAAAGAAACTACAGATAGCACCCCATACCTCAGTGATACCACTAGTTCCCTCTGAATGGATAGATGACATTCTCCTCAACACTGTTTAAGCCACAAAATGGCTGCTCTTTTGTGGGTAGATATCAGGTGCACTATAATTTACAAAATGATACATTGTAGTAATGGTTTATCATCATTGAATGAGACTTTTATGTTATTGTGCAGGTGATATTTGAGTTGAATAAAGTGAACATTGATAAGATAAGCCAAATACTAGAAACAGTATTCTTATGCTACAAAATGAAGTTTATAGCATTATAAAACAGTTTCAAAAATATATATATATTTTTCATTTGTTTAGACAATTTCTTCGAATCCACTATCTAGCTTAAAAATTTAAATTTATGGGCTATTCCCACTTGTCTATTTGTCTACTATTAGTCACTTTGCATTGCCATCAACCTCCATGCATAAATACCCTCAATCATCTCATCAGTTGCTAAAGTCATAGCCTCTTCATTTATTGAGCCATATTGTATGTATTAACCATATACTGCATATGTAAGTCTGCTTCTTACACAGATCCCTTAAGGGAAGATGTTTCAAACCTCGGAGAGAGAAAAAGTGAAACGTTGCCCTTAGTAACCAATCTGCTTGAAGCTATCATTTATTTAGCACAGTCTATAAAATGACAGTTAAAATATGAATAGTTGCTGTGGTCAAATTCTCTACTTTATCTCTCAGAGGTTTGATGTATGTCCCCCTTTGTATCCAGATTGAACTGGTATGTCTTCACTGGCTCAGTAGTCTCTTTAGAATGACGATCTGGGAATTGTTTATTTTTTAAAAGTGAAGTGATACATTCTGGTTAATAGATCATTTGTAAATAGAAGTGTCTGCCTCACTTTTCTATTCAGCAGACACTCTTTATAGAAGAGCGTATCTCGCATTAGCTGCAGCCGAGGGATCTTCTCTACGGTATTAGGGAGATTTATGGAGTCCTCTGTATACAACCGGCCCCCACTGCAGCATCATAAGCCCATCAATGGGTTTAAAATAACCAGCGAGAAAAGCTATTTGTGCTAGTGAATTAACAGTGACTCACGGTGTCAGGCAGATGATGCAGGCAGTATGCAGAAGACCATTCATTTACAGTACAGCCTGGTATAGTGTAGTCTACACTCTGCTAGAGACTGTGACGGACACAGAGCCTGATTAAGAAATGTACGCAATGCCGATTTTTAAACATCGACCGATTGTTTGTCATTGCGCATACGTGTACGCTGCACTGCACATGCGCAGCAATTGTTTTGCAATTACGCCCGTACAGAGGATCCATTTGCAAAGTCAGTGTCAGGTAGTCAGCGTTTGGGGGAGGTAATGGGGGGTGGCTAGGCAAACACAAGTCTGTCTGACCATTTAAATGTCGCTTCATGGGCGTGCATGAAATGGTCATTGCGATCTCTTTAGCGGCATGAGATCTTTCTGCCTGTCAGGAAAGATGCTGTGTTTGCGGCTGGTCAGACTGGCGTATCTGCTGCATGGCTGCTCGACCTGCATCGATCTTACTGATGATTACACTGTTCTATGTTGGCAGACAGATATGAGAAGGCAGCAGTGGGCGTCCCTATGCTATGAGAAGGCGGCAGTGGGCGTCGCTATGCTGTGAGAAGGCGGCAGTGGGCATACCTATGCTGTAAGAAGGCGGCAGTGGGCATCCCTATGCTATGAGAAGGCAGCAGAGGGCGTCCCTATGCTGTGAGAAGGCGGCAGTGGGCGTCCCTATGCTGTGAGAAGGCAGCAGTGGGTGTCCCTATGCTATGTGAAGGCATCAGTGGGCGTCCCTATGCTATGAGAAGGCGGCAGTGGGCGTCCCTATGCTATGTGAAGGCAGCAGTGGGCGTCCCTATGCTATGAGAAGGCGGCAGTGGGCGTCCCTATGCTATCAGAAGGCAGCAGTGGGCATCCCTATGCTATGAGAAGGCGGCAGAGGGCATCGCTATGCTGTGAGAAGGCGGCAGTGGGCGTCCCTATGCTATGAGAAGGTGGCAATGGGCGTCCCTATGCTATGAGAAGGTGGCAGTGGGCGTCCCTATGCTATGAGAAGGCGGCAGAGGGCGTCCCTATGCTATGAGAAGGCGGCAGAGGGCATCCCTATGCTATGAGAAGGCAGCAGTGGGCATCCCTATGCTATAAGAAGGCAACAGTGGGCATCCCTATGCTATGAGAAGGCAGCAGTGGGCGTCCCTATGCTATGAGAAGGCGGCAGTGGGCGTCGCTATGCTGTGAGAAGGCGGCAGTGGGCATACCTATGCTGTAAGAAGGCGGCAGTGGGCATCCCTATGCTATGAGAAGGCAGCAGAGGGCGTCCCTATGCTGTGAGAAGGCGGCAGTGGGCGTCCCTATGCTGTGAGAAGGCAGCAGTGGGTGTCCCTATGCTATGTGAAGGCATCAGTGGGCGTCCCTATGCTATGAGAAGGCGGCAGTGGGCGTCCCTATGCTATGTGAAGGCAGCAGTGGGTGTCCCTATGCTATGAGAAGGCGGCAGTGGGCGTCCCTATGCTATCAGAAGGCGGCAGTGGGCATCCCTATGCTATGAGAAGGCGGCAGAGGGCATCGCTATGCTGTGAGAAGGCGGCAGTGGGCGTCCCTATGCTATGAGAAGGTGGCAGTGGGCGTCCCTATGCTATGAGAAGGTGGCAGTGGGCGTCCCTATGCTATGAGAAGGCGGCAGAGGGCGTCCCTATGCTATGAGAAGGCGGCAGAGGGCATCCCTATGCTATGAGAAGGCAGCAGTGGGCATCCCTATGCTATAAGAAGGCGACAGTGGGCATCCCTATGCTATGAGAAGGCAGCAGTGGGTATCCCTATGCTATAAGAAGGCGACAGTGGGCGTCCCTATGCTATGAGAAGGCGGCAGTGGGCGTCCCTATGCTATGAGAAGGCAGCAATGTGCGTCCCTATGCTATGAGAAGGCGGCAGTGGGCGTCCCTATGCTATGAGAAGGCATCAGTGGGCGTCCTTATGCTATGTGAAGGCAGCAGTGGGCGTCCCTATGCTATGAGAAGGCAGCAGTGGGCGTCCCTTTGCTATGAGAAGGCGGCAGTGGGCGTCCCTATGCTATCAGAAGGCGGCAGTGGGCGTCCATATGCTATGAGAAGGGGGCAGTGGGCGTCCCTATGCTATGAGAAGGCATCAGTGGGCGTCCTTATGCTATGTGAAGGCAGCAGTGGGCGTCCCTATGCTATGAGAAGGCAGCAGTGGGCGTCCCTTTGCTATGAGAAGGCGGCAGTGGGCGTCCCTATGCTATCAGAAGGCGGCAGTGGGCGTCCATATGCTATGAGAAGGTGGCAGTGGGCGTCCCTATGCTATGAGAAGGCAGCAGTGGGCGTCCCTATGCTATGAGAAGGCAGCAGTGGGCGTCCCTATGCTATGAGAAGGCAGCAGTGGGCGTCCCTTTGCTATGAGAAGGCGGCAGTGGGCGTCCCTATGCTATGAGAAGGCGGCAGTGGGCGTCCCTATGCTATGAGAAGGCGGCAGTGGGCCTCCCTATGCTATCAGAAGGCGGCAGTGGGCGTCCATATGCTATGAGAAGGTGGCAGTGGGCGTCCCTATGCTATGAGAAGGCAGCAGTGGGTGTCCCTGTGCTATGAGAAGGCAGCAGTGGGCGTCTCTATGCTATGAGAAGGCATCAGTAGGCGTCCCTATGCTATGAGAAGGCAGCAGTGGGTGTCCCTGTGCTATGAGAAGGCAGCAGTGGACGTCCCCGCCTGTGCTTTAGAAGACAAGACATTAGCATATTTTAGCAACTGCGATCCGTGAGAGAATGCAGTTGCAATTGCCTTAGCGTCCATCTCTGAATTACGCCCAAAGTTAGGAAGGACCTACTGCTTACAAAATATCTATAGTGTCTACAGTAGGCGTTATGGGTGGAAACCATATACCAGTAACACTGAGAAACAAGTTGGAGACAATGGTACGTATCCTCGTTTCTGTCCATTGTGACCATGGACAATTATTAGAGGTATATTTACTGAAGTGCAGGTTCTTAAAAGTGGAGATGTTGCCCATAGCAACCAATCAGTTTCTACTTGTCATTTATCTAGCACCTTCTAGAAGATAACAGCTTGAATTTGATCGGTTACTATGGGCAACAACTCCACTTATAAAAACCCACACTTTAGTAAATATACCTCTTAGTGTCCCAGTCAACAACAATTAAATTTGAAACTCACCTGGGCTGGACGTCTCTGTCCAAGTATTGGTGGACTGATACACTGGAAAAGGCCAAAGAACCTGCATTAATTCCACTTATAAGAATAATTCTTTTTTTTGGACTAAATAAGATCCCACCAGGATAATGTCCTAGAGATGTGGGAGAAGCTACAGCTGTCCGCAATGTAGCGAGGACTTAATACTTTACTTTTTAAGGTAACTGAAGAGGAAAGTCTGGTTAACACAGAATAATGTATTTGATCTGTATGGCTGAAATCTAAAAAATTCAAATCTGAAATATTTCCACGTCTGTCAAGAGACTTATTGTCCTATAAGCGCTTATATCCCTGGGGAGAGGTGCTTGGCAAACAGATGATTCTCTTTACTGCTGAGGGTAGTACCAGGTCAAACAGTAGTACTCTTATGTAGTACTAACATGATTCGTGTTACTGGGCCACAATGTACTGCACTCATTTGTATCACAGATTTCCAACTGAATTAACCTGGGATGAATTAAAGACAATTGATGTTTCCAAAACATCTTTTAACTTGGTGTCTATATTTGTGCCTATGCGAACAGACCACATTTCACTATTTTCCTAAGTCTTATTATTATTAGTATTATACTACTATTATTATTATAGTTATGTGTTGATTTAACAGAAATTCTTGACAAAATGATCAAAAAACATGCTTTTCTTCTCATACTTACTTTTAAAATAATTAATGGAATGTTGACCCAAAATATTGCACCAAAAATGTCAACTAATTAACCTACTGTGAATATAGGATATACAAGCTTTGACATATTTATACAGCCAAAAAACACATATTTATGTATTTCTTCTCTTAAGTATATATTTTTTTTTCATTAAGGGGCTAATCTGTGCTATCTTGGTAAGATTTTATCATTTTGAACACTGGAGTAATCTCGACTCCATCTGTAACAGCAGTAGACATGTCTGCCACAGTTGGATCCAGGTTACACAGGATTTATGAGTGCTGAGGGGAGACACGAGACGGGTGTCCCCTCCAGCTACACAAGCCTTCTTTCAGCCAATGAATTGCTTGATGACATCGTAACTCAGGGCCGCAACTAGGGGGGGGCTGGAGGTGCACATGCACCGGGTGCGCCGCTGCACCCGGCGTCAGTGACCTCCAGCCCAGCGCCGCAGGGAGACTCTAAGCCAGGTGCCCGCTGAGATTTTATTACCAGCGGGCGCCGCGCTAGCCGGAGGCTGGAGTTCTCTCCTGAACTCCAGCTTCCGGCTCTCCTCACAGGCACTATGGGAGTGACGTCATGATGTCTCTCCCATAGTGCCGAGGAGCAGCCGGGCGAACCCAACGGCGGCAGTCACAGAAGCGGGGTTTAAGGTAAGTATTCATTTATTTTTTTGTGTGTGTAAGCGGCCTACGGGGGCATTACCAGGGGGACTACAGGGGCATTACCAGGGAGCACTATGGGGGCATTACCAGGGGGCACTACAGGGGCATTATCAGGGGGCACTACAGGGGCATTATCAGGGGCACTACAGGGACATTACCAGGGGGCCCTACAGGGGTATTACCAGGGGGCTCTACATAGGCATTAGCAGGGGGCACTACAGGGGCATTACCAGGAGGCTCTGCATGGGCATTACTAGGGGGCACTACAGGGGCATTACTAAATGGGCACTACAGGGGCATTACTAGGGGTATTACTAAATGGGCATTACTATATGGGGACTACAGGGGCATTACTATTTGGGCACTACAGGGGCATTACTAAGGGGGCATTACCATATGGGCACTACAGGGGCATTACTATGGGAACATTACCACATGGCCACTAGTACAGGGGCATTACCTCAGCGGGCATTACTATAGGTGCACTACTGAAGGGGCATTACTATGGGGTCACTGCTGCGGGGGAATTACCAGGGGGAGGGGGGCGCCAAATTACTGTCTTGCCCTGTGTGACAAAAACACTAGTTTCGGCCCTGCGTAACTGTGACATCACAGAACTCCTCTAGTTACGAGGGAACGCATGTTTCTCCACAGAGTAACTCACACCATTCACTTTGTGTGTTGTGTAATGTGATTATGTGCTCAGGAACAGAGAGTGACAATATCAGTTTCAGGCAAGGTCACTTTATACTCAAGGCATTTGCCTGTTGTAGGTGCATGCCGGAGCTTACTGAACTACAAGCACCAGCCTGCTCACAGCTGCCAGTACATGTTGTTTGAACAGGTAGTTCTATAATAGCTCAAGGGGGAAAAATAAAGATGCATACCACGGGTTAAAAAAAACTAAGACAGCCCAAAATCTTTCATTTACCTCAGTGGACCAGGAGGGATTTCAGGGGAGATTTATCAAGCGTTCTAAAGAGGAAAAGCAACCAATCAGATTCCAGTTATCATTAATCTGCAGTAATACATTCTATAAAATTGTAGCTAGGAGCTGATTGGTTGCTGTAGTCAATATCTTCCTCTTTAGAAGGTTGGATAAATCTACCTCCCTCTTAGAACCCAACAGAACTGCAGTGTAAAGATGAAAACTAGACACCTCAAATTTCCAGGAAAAATGGAATAGCTGATGTCCCGCACAGAATTTAGTAAATTGTATTGTTTTGTTTTAGTCATAAATTCAAAGGGGTTAGGTAATCCGGTACTTGTGTACTTTAAGGACTCATTGCAGAGATAACCCAATGAATGTTTTAAATGGTACTTGTGTACTTTACGGACTCATTGCAGAGAGAACCCAATGAATGTTTTAAATGGTATGTGTGTACTTTACGGACACAAGTACCAAAAGTTGTCCCCACCTAAAGAAAAAAGTTGTCCCCTCGCGGGCTCGCTACTCTCGCCACGCTTTGGGCTCGTTGGCTCGCTACGCTCGCCACAAGGTTATATTCCCACTTGGATGGTAGGGAATGACGCTGGACACTAGGAATGACGCTGGACACTGGTTGATGATGTCGAGGTCCTCTCCTTGAAGGGGATTTAGACATTACCATGATTGATAATAATAATGAGTGTAGGACACTTGGGGTCTCTCTGCAATGAGTCCGTAAAGTACACAAGTACCGTTAATCCCTCTTCTGTGTTTTACTTGTTTATTATGTATTGTTAATTTATCCAGTGGATTTTTTTTGCTTTATCTAGTTGCTTCTTAAATTATTTATTATATGACATATTTATATTATTAAAGTATTGTAATGTTGATCTATATTTTATTATGCTTTATTAGGGGTACAGCCAATTTCAAGGTTTCATGTAGAAAAACAGGAGAGACAGAATGAGCATGTACAGTATGGTGCACTGGAGGATTTTTTTTCCAGAACTATGTCATTAATGTACAGTATCAATCAGTGAAAAGAGTTGAAGTGGACCAGTGGAGAAGTTGCACTCATCAACTAATCAGCTTCTACAGTACCTTTCAGTTTATAGAATGTACAGTACTAGATCACAGGTTCTCAAACTCGGTCCTCAGGACACCAAACTGGTCATGTTTTCCATGTCTCCTCACAGAATCACAAGTGAAATAATTAGCTCCACCTGTGGATCTTTTAAAATGTGTCAGTGAGTAATGACAACACCTGTGCACCTGCTGGGTGACCTGGAAAATGTGACCTGAGGACAGAGTTTGAGAACCTCTGTACTAAATAGATGCTACCTCAAAGCTGATTGGTTGCTATTGGTAACTGGTCACATCTCTGTGATTTAATATTGCTCCCCATAGTATGTAGTAAATATGAGTATGGAGAATTTGAACATTTTTATATAATTAAAAATTAAGATCTCCCCCATCAGACCTTCTCATATACTATAATGTGGAGAGATATTGGGGGAAGATGTACTAAGCTCTGGAAAGTGATAAAGTGGAAAGTGATAAACTACCAGCCACTCAGCTCCTAATTGTCATGTTACAGGCTGTGTTTGAAAAATGACAGGAGCTGATTGGTTGGTAGTTTATCACTCTCCAATTTATCACTTACCAGAGCTTAATACATCTTCCCCTGTGTGAATACTAATGCCGCATATCCACTAGACGATATAATGAACGATATTGTTTTTGTTCAATCAATCATTGTATCGTCTAGTGGATATGCGGCATAATACTTTTGCTGCTATGTCAATAAAGATTTGATCTGTTTTGTTTCTCTTTTTTCATAGAACTTAGTATTTTGAACAATAGGAATATACACTATGCATTAACAACCTTTCCTAGGTACTCATCATATTAAAATGAGTGCTTGTCAAATTATAATAGTTTGTTTCCACAATGTGGACAGGACGCATCAATGCTAAAAATGCCGTCCGCATTTTCCATATGTACCAAGCTTGGACCCAATAAGCAACTCTATCTATCAGTGACGGCAACAGAAATCTTGGGGCACCACCTTCTCACGACCCCTGATCCTGCACATCCCTCCCCTGCATGTGTGATATGTGAAGCATGATAATGTTAACTGAAAGATATGCCAGGCTTTACATAAAGTTAAAATACACTATAACTTACCACACTGTATCTGTGACTAAACATGTTGGCTGTAGTTCTTGTCTGCTGTCTCTTGCAAGGTCTTCTTGATAACAGTGTTGTGGATGCCTTAGTGGTAGGAGGGATGGTGTCTGCAGCCAGTCATCCTTAGTCCTCAGCCCCTCATCACCTTCCTCAAATTCAGCCTCTCATCATCATCCTTAGCCCAGAAGTACCCTTCACCTTCCTCCGTCACCGGCCCCCATCACTTTCCTCTGCCCCATCACCATCCTCCATCCCCAGCCACCTTCATCTTCCTCTGCCCTCAGCCCCTATGACCATCTGCTCCCAGCTCCCTCACCTTCCACCCCCAGCCCCACCACCTTCCTCCATCCCCAGCTCCCATCACCTTCCTCCATCCCCAGCTCCGTCACCTTTGTCTGCCCCCAGCCTCTGTCACCTTCTGCTCCCAGCTCCATCACCTTCATCTGCCCCTTCACCTTCCTCCATCCCCAGCCCCCATCACCTTTGTCTGCCCCTTCACCTTCCTCCATCCCCAGCCTCCATCACCTTTCTCTGCCTCCAGCCCCATCACCTTTGTCTGCCCCTTCACCTTCCTCTGCCCCCAGCCCCCATCAACTTTGTCTGCCCCTTCACCTTCCTCCATCCCCAGTCTCCATCACCTTCCTCCATCCCCAGCCCCCATCACCTTCCTCCATCCCCAGCCCCCATCACCTTCCTCTGCCCCAGCCCCTGTCACTTTCTGCTCCCAGCTCCCATCACCTTCCTCCATCCCCAGCTTCCATAACCTTTTTTGTCCTTAGCCCCATCACCTTCCTCTGCCCCAGCCCCTATCACCTTCCTCTGCCCCTTCACCTTCTTCTGTCCCCACCCCCTATCACCTTCCTCTGCCCCCAGCCCCTATTCCTTATCATCTATCCCCAATCTCAACTACTTAACCCAGGCAGCGGCGCAGCCTGCCTGATGGGCAGGGATGACATGCAGCTACATGACTATGATATCACGCCGCCACATTGCTAACTTAAAGGTTATGCCTGGCCCAGGCTGCAGCTGAGCCACCTGGAAGAGCCCAGTGCTACCTGGGCCAGACTACAAGGGAGCTGGGGCTGGGTGGCGGCTATGGGTCCCGTCTGCCGTCGCTGGAACAGCGAGTCCGCCATCCTTGGCTCCATTTTGTGCCCGTTTGGACCTTGGGCCCCTCTGGATCTCAGGGCCCGTTATGGGTGTACCCTTAGTCCCCCCCCCCTGTCACCGGGCCTGCCATCTATAGATGGAGTTGCCTAATAGAATCCTATTGGCTTTCTTTTTGGACCATCCTCAGAGGGATCTAATAGGCTGCCTCTCTGGGTCCCCTGCAGGTGGTGCATGCATTGTCCAACAGCCGTGCGTGCACAGAGAGACTCCCATAAACCCTGAAGTTCCCACACCACAAAGGACAGCTCTTATTGGGAGAGCTGTCCTTTGCTAAAATGTACAGCGTTAGTAAACACTGGGATGCGTGTCTTCATTGGTGGGATGCTTTGCATCCAGAATGTGATGCTTGTTGCATCTCGCCGTGTATCTGCTCCTAATTGCTGGTAGTTTATAAGACAATACAATGTTAGTTTTTAACTGTAACTATGTATCTCCTAGTCTGCAGTGTAACTTTAATGCAGCACCTTATCTTGTATCTTAAGAAGCTAGTTCACATGGTCTATAATATTACATTGAATCAGGATACTTTTTTATATTGAATGAATTGATGATTCGGTAAACGTAATTGTTCCCGACCAGTCTATTGAATGAGCTAAGCGATTAACCATCCTCTTCTCTCTGCAGCAGTTGTTTTCCCCACTGTAACATATTGTAGTAACAAAGCATTAAAATTTGTAACTAGACACAGACACCCTGCAGTGAATACGCCGACACGCATTTCGCTACTTGTATCACTTGTTCTTTAGCTATTAAAGTTCCATTTATATTATATGAACTTTAAAGATAAAGTGAAATATGTGAGTGTGTGGTACATCTTTACAATGATTAGAGAATGTAAGTTTCCAAGAACAAAGTTTCATTTATGTATGTGGCTTAAAAGCTTTTTTATTTCATAGTGCTACTGTATATGAGGCACGCCTCGCACCGACGTACAATGAGTCTAGGTGTAACCAGATTATAGGCACTTTACAATAAGAAGGAAGTCTGTAACGATGTTATGTTATATTATACTGGGCTCACTAAAACTATCTTAGACATCCATTTTCAATATATCGTATTACTGCTTATATTAACTGTTTGGTTGGCTCTCTTTCTGGCATCCTAGCCACAGTGGTTTCATCTGCACGGCTGGTGCTAAAATGTTTAGCCTGGTTTGATTATTGTTCTCTTGCCCCAAAACAACCATCAGTGGTGGGGCACTCTGTGTGCCTTAGATGCCCCATTCCATGCAAGTGACCCCTTCTCCCATCAGGCAACATGCCTCTTACCTGTTGTAGACTGGGCACAGTATCAATGTTGTGTAGCTTCCAGCTGTTGCACCACTGTGTCAGGCCTAAAGTGTGGTGATGCTCTGTTATATAAAAGCACAGCACCATACTCCCAACCTATCATTGATGGAGGACCAGGACCTATCAGACTCACAGATAAGAAGCATGGAGGGCATGCCAGGACCTGTCAGACTCACACATAAGAAGCATGGAGAGCATGCTAAAGTTTATTGAGTTACTATACAATGAGGAAGAAGGGGAGGGCTAATTAATGAATGGGATTGGTGCCTATGGAGCGGATGGTCAACAAATCGCCAGGTCCTCCCCACAGCAGCAACACAGTCTGCAACACTGGTTGTTAAACCATTGCCCATTAGAATTCTTCATGACATGGAATATAAATTTATGGAAGCGTTTAAGTCAATAGTTGTTGATATTATGTGGAAAACTGTTTGCAGTGGTTGCAATATTATTTTGGGGTTTTGCGCTGGAGACCGAGGAATATAATCTGCTGCTCGGCCCATGGATAATTATGTCTCCAAATTGGGCCCTCGTTTGGGTGACCAAATTGGATAGATCCGGGCATTCTATGCTTTCTATGAGATATTAAGTACAGTATGTCTGATTATGATTTGACAGAATTTGGTTATTCCTGTCTTGCATGAGATGTGTCAATAATGGCCAAGTTGTGCCCTAAAGTTCTTGTGCTTTTGCATATTTCAAAGGTAGTGGTGAAAAAATACCGTAACAAATTGTGTAATAAAGTTTAATCGGTGTCACCGTCGGGCATGACAAGTCATGACGATGGATACGCATGTATCGCACATTTATCCATACAGGTATTTACACCACTTGTGTTATAGATGAAGGGGGATGTACTAAGCTTTGAAGAGAGATAAAGTGGATAGAGATAGAGAATCAGCCAATCAGCACCTGTCAGTTTACAGGCTGTGTTTGAAAAATGATAGTTAGGAGCTGATTGGTTGGTACTTTATTTATCTCCACTTTATCTATCTCCAAAGCTTAGTACATCTACCCTAAATTGTGATTAATTTATCTCCAACTGTCTTTCCTTTCTGGTGGACTTGCTCCTTTAACAGCTAACACTTTCTGGCAGGAAACTCTCTGCTATGTAAGATACAGAACTGAATTTCTTACCCTCCTGTTTAGAATATCATATTTTTTTTGGCTTTGGAAAGCTGCTAGGAAACATCACTAAGACTCATAGCAGCTATGCTTTAACTAGGTGAAGATGAGATTGCAAGGAAAAGTGATGACATTTAAAAGTTGTCAACAGTCTCCATTGGGAGGTTTATATATCATTTTGAGATTACTGTTGAGTAATGAAGATCCTCAGAATGCAAACAAACACTTGTGAATTTTGTGGATAGGAGAGATTGGATATATGTAAGGAGGAATTATTATTGCCAGCTATTTCCACCCTTCTGTGTGAGATGAGATAAAGTGTATGATGTCCAGCTGGCATCTTAATGTAGACGCAATGGGACTTGCAGGAAAGTCCGATGTATGGACAGATATTGCAATTGTTAGTGCACATGGTGGCACATAGTGAAACCTGCATAAGCAACTTTGAGTAACTTCGGGTGATTCAGAGTCTTAGGTGTTCAGCAGAATCTCCATTTGAGAGGGATATCTGGGCAGCAACAAGGCATATCTACGTAAGCAGGGCCATAGAGTGCTTGAATATGCATGGGAACATCGCCACAAATGGGAGATGTGGCCACATCCCCTCCAGGAAATAATAATGGAAACTGCAAAGAGGGATAGTCCCCCTTAGCAGCTGGCCCCCGCTAGGCCGCCCCCAACAGGTGCGGACCCCCAACATGCCCATGCCCACGTAATTGGTACCCCTCTCAGCACCTCTGTATGTAGGATAAGTGTCCCATGGTCAGTGCAACTGGTGTGAGATATCACATTTTTAGAGACCCATTTTTCATTGGTGGCCAGTGGGCACCAATAACTGTCATTCTGTATTACTGCTTTTATTTACCATGTAGCTCTGGCAAATAAAACCCTCCTTGGCACTGACAACTTTCCTTTTGCTAGCAACCCAACGTTCTAGGTGAGTAGAAGAAGGTTTCTTTTTACTTCCTTGTTTACGCGAGGAACAATGAGTGGCTAATGTCAGCACATACTGTATGCATAACTATGTGATCCGGAGAGGCATCCAGCTAAGCCTTTCCAATGGCACTGGATCCTATTTTATAGCTATGTATCCAGAGATGGCGTCACATTGCGTTGTAAAAATTTGCTGTTCCCATAGAGGCCTATGGGGATGGTGGTAAGCACTTGTTAATAGGTAGCTAGAGATGAGCGGGTTTGGATCTAAGAGATCCGAACCCACCCAAATTTGGGGGATCGGGGGCGATCCAAGCGCAGCTCAGATCTCCCTGCCTGCCTTGGATCCCTGACCCGAGGCAAACCTCATGATCCCTCTGTCGCGTCGTGCGGTTTTGTTTTCAGCGGGCTTAATGCTGATTGGCTGAGAGAGCCGTCTGTCACGGCTCTAAGCCATTCAGCGTTAAACCCATTGAAAACAGCACAAAAGAAGAAAAGATGGCGCCCATCATCCCCCGCCGCCTGACACTGCTGGCATCCCCCGCTGCCAACACCGCCGGCACCCCACTGGCAGCATTCCCCGATGCCGAAACCACCACTGCCGACACTCCTGCACTGCTGCCCTCCATATTGTGGATACCGTCAGCGGCCCCCACACTGCCGACACTGCCGACACTCCCACACTGAGGACACCACCAGCACCCCTGCACTGCCGACACAGTCAGCAAACCTGCACTGAGGACACCGCTGGCACCGCCTGCACCCTGCATTGAGAACACCCCTGCACTGCCGACACAGCCAGCAAACCTGCACTAAAGACATCGCTGGCACCCCCACACTGCCGACATCACCGGTACCCTTCACTGAGGACACTTCCAGCACCGCAGCACTGCCATTCCATGTACTGAGTACACCGTCAGCAACCCTGCTCTGCCGACACTGCTGTCACAGTAAGTGCACTATTGGTGTATCCAACCCATACTGTATAACACACTGTATAACACACTGTATAACACACTGTATCCGTGTTGGAATTTAGAAATTGAACTGCCACATGTTAGTGCCGCCCACTGTGTCACTTAGCTTAGTCAGCCAGCTAGCTGGATGCAACCTTTTGGCCTTAACTAGATGAAGCAAATAATATTGTGAGGTGGTCAAAATTGATTGGAAATTACTGGAAATAAATGTTATTGAGGTTAATTATACTGTAGGAACAAAAACAGGCCCATTCTATGTGATTTTAGCTGTGTTTATGATTTTTGTAAGAAAAAATCCAGATCCAAAACCAAAACACAAAACACGGATGTGAGGTTTTGGCAAAACCAATCCAGATCCAAAACCAGGGTAGATCCAGATCCAAAACCAAAACCTAAACACGGGGGTCGGTGCACATCTCTAGTAAAGGCTAGTGAAATCTCTGATTTCTCCATGTTAATCTCCTAATCTATTGGAGAAAGCTGTACGATAGCCAATCCCCAGAGAAAGCTGCCATTTTCTCTGGAGTTTTGTCTGATCGCAAGTTTAATAACTATAACTCCCTTAGTCTTAGCAATCTTTATGGTTATAAAAAGTAATAGCCCAATACTCCTTAGAACTCAATGGCCGCAATTCCATTCAGCAGGGAGCTCCCAGAGCTATTCAATTCAGCGCAGTTAAGTAGGAGAATGCTGGTTCTCGCGACTAAACCTGGGTGTTTAGTCGCGAGAACTGGCATTCTCCGACTAAAGTGCCAGCCTCAAAGGCTGTTAGCGCTACGCTAATCCAGCAAACAGCCGCATGGCCGGCACTTTGTCGGATTTCTTCTCGCACCATCAAGAGGGTGCGAGAAGAAATCCTTTAGTCGGACCAAACATCACGCTGAATTGAATAGCTCCCGGGGCAATTCAGCATCGCATTGAATTGAATCGCAGCCAATGAGATAAACAATAAAGAGTTACAATTACTATATTGTGTTTGGAGTAACTTAGGGCTCTATTTACTACAATCCGCATATTGAATGCGGATTGTAGTGTGATATTACCGAGTGAATTCGCATTGCGAATTCAGGCAATATCACAGGGATTTACTATAAATCCCTTGCAGGGACAGAGCTTGCGATAAAGCTCTGTCCCTGCGGATCCCATCCGCACTCTAGTCGCGGTATTTTCGGAAAAAATACCGCGACTAAGAGCCCGCACATGCGCCGACTGACCACCGCTACTACCCCCCCCACCAATGCTAAGCCCCGCCCCTGGCGCTAAGCCCCCCCCGCGATCGCGGACCCCCGCGACCCCCCCTCCCTTCATTAGACTTACCTGCATCCTTCTGGCCTCCGGTGATCTTCTTCGGGCTTCCCGATCAGGTGATCTCCCATACTGCACTGGGGCCCGATCACCTGATGATGGGGCCCGATCACCTGATGACCGGGCCCCAGTGTACTATGGGAGACCAGCTGACCGGAGAGGAGACATCACCGGAGGCCCGATCACCGGTCCCTGGAGTCAGGTAAGTAAAAAAAAAAATGTTTAATTTTTTTTTTCTTTTTTTACAGCAATCAGCTTGCGGTCTGCTTAGACCACACAGCTGATTACTGGTACCGGCTCCCGCCTCTGCTCTCCCCGTTAGAGTAGAGTGGGAGCCCGGTAACCGGGGGAGACCCTGAATAACGCCACCTCCAGGTGGCGTTATTATCACAGGGCTTCACCCGGTATTTTTTTACAATTTATTTTTAGTAACTGTGGTCGGATCACATTTCCCATTACAATTATGGGAAATGCGATCTGCTTTACTAAAAATAAGTGATACTGGGGGTTGGAGTATAATTTTACTAATTCTACTCCAATTGCCCTGTAATAACAACAGGTGAAACTAAAATAATGTGAAAAGGGTGTGAAAACACCCTTTTTCACTTTATTTTAGTAAAAATAATGTTAATAAATAGAGCCCTTAGGGCTCTGTGATCTGTGTGATCTGTGTGCAAGTTACTAAAAATAAATTGTAAAAAAATACCGGGGGAAGCCCTGTGATAATAACGCCACCTGGAGGTGGCGTTATCCAGGGTCTCCCCCGGTTACCGGGCTCCCACTCTGCTCTAACGGGGAGAGCAGAGGCGGGAGCCGGTACCAGTAATCAGCTGTGTGGTCTAAATAGACCGCAAGCTGATTGCTGTAAAAAAAAGAAAAAAAAAATGAAACATTTTTTTTTTCACTTACCTGAATCCAGGGACCGGTGATCGGGCCTCCGTTGATGGCTCCTCTCCGGTCAGCTGGTCTCCCACAGTGCACTGGGGCCCGGTCATCAGGTGATCGGGCCCCAGTGCAGTATGGGAGATCACCTGATCGGGAAGCCCGGAGAAGACCACCGGAGGCCAGGAGGATGCAGGTAAGTGTAATGAAGGGAGGGGGGGTCGCGGGGGGGGAGGGGGTATTGCGGGGGTCCGCGATCGCGGGGGGCGGGGCTTAGCATCGGTGGGGGGGTAGTAGCGGTGGTCGGTCGGCGCATGCGCGGGCTCTTAGTCGCGGTATTTTTTCCGAAAATACCGCGACTAGAGTGCGGATGGGATCCGCAGGGACAGAGCTTTATCGCAAGCTCTGTCCCTGCAAGGGATTTATAGTAAATCCCTGTGATATTACCTGAATTCGCAATGCGAATTCACTCGGTAATATCACACTACAATCCGCATTCAATATGCGGATTGTAGTAAATAGAGCCCTTAGTGTTTAACACATATTGGAGTTAGCAATAAATAGATCATGAACTAAGAATGTGAACCAAATTATTGATGTGTGTTTTGTAGATTATTAGTAACAGGCTCTCTTTAGCTTGAATGGAGGACTGGACATGCCCAGAAGTTTTGGGTTGTGGTCAATTTTACTGCAAGCAGTAAAGAGAGCTGCCAGTATTGGAGTGCTGATCCCATCCTACAGATTCAGGCACCTTTCAACAACGAAGCATAGCGCTCGCTAAAGGGGTTATGCTACCCTTTCTGGATATAACAAAGCAGTAATCTAAGATTACCGCTGTTTGTTACGCATCGCTCTCCTCGTCTCCTCGTCGAGTGCGATGCAGTCCCCATTGCCGGCAATGGAGACCCGGCGGCGCCTTTCCGGCTTCAGTGAAGCGTTCCAGGCACTGCCAGGTCCCCGTGTCATGCACATGTGCAGACAGACCGTCGAGCATGCGTATTACACCAGCGCCCGGCATTGGCAGCGTTAGGCTGCCAGCAGCCCAGTGGAGGACCTAACCGTGGAGGAGCACTACGCGGGATCTCGCCGGAGGGGTAAGTATTAGTAAATACCAGTGAATTTTTCCGTTAGTATCACAGTGATACTAAATGAAAAATCCTGCTGGTATTTAGCTTCATTATTAAATGACTGGCAGACTAACTGGCCTTAAGCTGGCCACACATCTAAAGATTATCTGTCCAACCAGCCAACTAGTTGATTGGTTGGAATGAAAATCTGGCAGGGAATGAAAGCAAATGACAATCAGCAATTTTCTCCCAAATGCCGGAAAATGGACAAAAACTATTGTTTGAACAAATTGTTTAGATCAAACATATAACAAACTTGTCTGACTACTATTTTCATCTGTTTTCTGGCATTTAGGAGAAAATTGATGATCATCATTTACTCCCATACCTTACCAGATTTTCTTTCCAACCAATCAACAAGTTTGCTGGTTGGTTGTAAGTTGGTCTAGTGTGTGGCCAGCTTTAGTCTGCCAGTATAGGGGGAGGCTGTGGAGTAAATGTGACACCTGATTGGATTGCTGGTGTACCTGTCCAATCAGGAGGCTAGAGTCTTTATATATAATTAGGTCAGGCAGTTTGGAGTTTACCAGTCTTGCTATGGGCAACTTCTCCACTGGTCCAATTCTCCACTCTTTAAACTGCTTCATACGTCAACCCCCACATTTTATACTGTTTTCTCTGGATATATAGAGGTACATGTTTGATTGGTAACATGCTTCAATCTTTGATTTTATATATAAGACACTATTCTAAGTGAAAGAGACAGTTCTTACGACCTCCGTAGCATATTGCAATATACAAACATAGGTTAGCAGACTTGTTAAACTAATGAATGTTTACTGTAAATATTTTGATTTCACACAATGTATTTCAAAAGGAAGCATTTGTTCATGAGATGTTGCCCCATATTATCCCCCTTCATCCTTGGTCATTGAATTTAGATTTATTCCATTTGCAAGCCTGGGTATAAGAGTTTTTTCATTAAGTAGTATCAAAGCTATAATGACCATGGGTGTATTTTGTTATGGTGCCTGACTGGGTGGCTGCGACTGTCTACTCATTTATATTATCTGTCTGAAGCTGGGTGAAAACATATGACTAAGATCAGGGGTGCCGAGAGGTGGGGGGAGCGGGTACAAATTACTGGAGGGGCCCAGCGGGTGCCTGGGTCCGGTACTGCTCCCCCCCCTTTCATCACAGCAGCCCAGCACACGCTGCCGTGTGCTGGGCTGCACTGGGAGATTGCTTGCAGCTGCTATGAAGCAGCCACAGCAGCCTCCTATGCCTGGGGAGAGCGATCAAGCCGATCGTGCCCCCCACTGGTTATGTGCAAGGGTGAGGGGACTCAGAGTGCCTCCCTCGCCAGCGCGCAGCACCACTTGAAAAAAAAATTTCACCCGCGAAGGGGGCGTGGTCACGCCTCCCGCGATGAGGCCACACACCCTTTACCAGGGCCCCGCCACGGCTCTCGGCAGATCTGGCTGATATACTTAAGCGGCTGAATTTGCTCAAGTGCACATACAGATGTGTCCTCTTACAGCTTTACCAATCACGCTACAAACGTGCACATGCATCGCGACACACAATTACCCGCAGAAGCGTACACTATGGTACGCTATGGTGCAGACTGCGATTTCACCGTGCAATCCTTTGGAGTCACAGCTGCGAACGCAGTGCGTGTATCCGCTCGCAGGCGCGCGCCTTGCGTGGCGCAATATGCAGCATACGCAGCAAAGATGTAATGCGGCCCATACACGGTGCGATAAAAAGACGTACAACCTGTCTTGTAAGATTTCCCTTGAAATTTTCCCTTGAAATTTTAGATACGATGTGTTCAAAAGGTGTACGATTTTTCATACGATCATACGATCCGATGCTTCGTTTCACGATTACAAATCGTAAACGATTGATCGGTTGTGCACATAACCAATACGATGAATCTGCTGGAATGTGAATAGGGGAGGGATTATCTAGGGTGTATAAAAGGCAGCCACCATTTTAGGTATGTTATATAATCTGCTCTGTGACTAGTGAAGCTTGGTTGTATAGCTGCTGAATGCTGTGCAGTGCTAGTGTGCTTTGTTAAAGGCTTGCCTAGTACAAAGTGTTGTATTTCTTCTGCTTTCTATCATCTTCTGATGGATTCCTATCGCCATAAGCTTCTGCTAGCCTATGGCTACTTGAAGCTGAAAGGCGAGGAAGCTGAGGAGACGAGGAGGATGAGCTCGTGCTGGACTACGGAGTGGCTGACGAGGAAGGAGAGTCGCTCCCATATGCCCCTGCTGATGGAGATTAGGGAGAACAACCCGGACAATTATCACAACTACCTGCATATGGATGACGACACCTTCCAGGAGTTGCTGCATCTGGTGACTCCCTATATTCAGAGGCAGGACACCAGCATGAGGAGGGCCATTCCGGCTGAGGACAGGTTGGTGGATACCCTGCGATATCTGGCTACAGGACGGTCTTTTCGAAGACCTGAAGTTTGGGACCCTCATTTCCGCCCAGGCGTTGGGGCACATCATACCCGAAACCTGTGATTCCATTGTAAAAGTCCTAAAGTACCAGTATTTTAAGGTGAGTAAAAACACAACACTTTTTTTTTGGGGGGGGGGGGGGGTAAAAATTCTTTTTTTTTTGGAACCTGTTTGCAATCAAACGTTTTGTTAATTAACGTAACGTTAATTAAAACATATTACTTTGTAATCAACATAGTAAAATATGAACAATGTTTAATCAAACCAACATGGTTTGTTTATTACACAACATATTTGCCAGTTTTTTGTCGCCCATACTGCTGGAGCATAACTTTTTCCTTTACAGGAACACACATATAAATATTAACTAGGGGTGTGCACCGGCCACTTTTCGTGTTTTGTGTTTTGGTTTTGGATCTGGATCTTTCTTCGTGTTTTGGATCTGGATTGGTTTTGCCAAAACCACCCTTCCGTGTTTTGGGTTCTGGGTTTTGTGTTTTGGATCTGTATTTTTTTTAAAAAAAGCATAAAAACAGCTAAAATCACAGAATTTGTGGGTTTTTATGCTCCTATTCAATTATTAACCTCAATAACCTTCATTTCCACTCATTTCCAGTCTATTCTGAACACCTCACACCTCACAATATTGTTTTTATGGCCAAAAGGTTGCACCGAGGTAGCTGCATGACTATGCTAAGCGACACGAGTGGGCGGCACAAACACGTGGCCCATCTAGGAGTGACACTGCAGTGGCAGACAGGATGGCAGTTTGAAAAACTAGGCCCCAAACAGTACATACTGCAAAGAAAAAAAAGAGGTGCAAGATGGAATTGTCCTTGGGCCTTCCCACCCACCCTTATGGTTGTATAAATAGGACATGCACACTTTGACAAACCAATCATTTCAGCGCCAGGGTCTGCCACATGACTGTGGCTGAAATGATTGGTTCGTTGGGCCCCCACAAAACAAGTTGGCAATTAATGTGTCCCTGCACAAACTGGCTCTACGGAGGCAAGATGTCGTCCTCATCCTCCTCATCCACCGATTCCTTGGATAAAACAGGAAAAAGGGATTTAGGTGTCCCTGGACTGCTTACGGTCTTAGCCAAAGTTTCTGAACTTGACAGTAACTTTTATGAACGCGCTGCAGGTGCCGTATAAGGGAGGATGTTCCTAGGTGGTTAACGTCCCTACCCCTACTTATTTCACCTTTACATATGGTACATATGGCAAGACAGTTGTTGTCCGGATTTGGATAGAAATATTGCCAGACCAAAGAGGTGGAATGTTTGGTCTTCTGCCCAGGCATGACCGTGATGGGCTTTTTCATCCCACGGACAACAACTGTCTCCCCCGGAGCCTGATTTAAACAAACCACATCACCATCAGAATCCTCCTCGCCAACTTCCTCCTCAGCGCCAGCTACACCAGTATCATCATCCTGTTGTACTTCAACAGTGACATCTTCAATTTGCATATCAGCAAGTGGACTGTGGGTGCTCCTTTCAGCACTTGCAGGGGGCGTGCAAATGGTGGAAAGAGCCACCTCTTCCCGTCCAGTGCTGGGAGGGTCAGGCATCGCAACCGCCACCACACTTGGACTCTCCTTGGGGATTTGTGATATCTTCTTAGAACGCACAGTTCTTCGCTGTGCTTTTGCCAGCTTAACTCATTTGATTTTTTTAGCGGGAGGAGGGCTTCCATCGTCATGTGAAGCTGAACCACTAGTCATGAACATAGGGAAAGACCTTAGCCGTTCCTTGCCATTCCGTGTCATAAATGGCATATTGGCAAGTTTACGTTTCTCTTCAGATGATTTAAATGTTTTTTTTAAGGTCATTTTCCTGAACTTTGTCATTTGGGATTGTATGTGCCCTCTACTATGACATTGGGCATCGGCCTTGGCAGACGACGTTGATGGCATGTTATCGTCTATGTCATGACTAGTGGCAGCAGCTTCAGCACTAGGAGGAAGTGGTTCTTGATCTTTCCCTATTTTAGAAAGTTTGGTCCTCCATTTATGTTATATTGATATATACGTGCGGCTAAGTCGCACACAAACACAGAAAATAATTTTTTATTTTTGTTGGAGACTAGTGCACTTTGTGGGTTACACCACCCTTTAAGAAATGAGCCAGCCGGCCCTTTACTTATGGGACACAGGCGCACGCTTGGCGCTGCTCCTTTGTTGATGCACGTGCAGCCACAGTGCACACAATTCACAAACACAGAAAACATTTTTTAATTTTGTTTGGAGTGCCCTTTGGGGGTTACAGCACCCTTTAGCGGTCAATCCAGCCGGCCCTTTATTTATGGGACACAGGCGCACGCTTGGCACTACTTTGTTGATGCACGTGCGGCTACTGCGCACACAATTCACAAACACAGAAAATATTTTTTTATTTTGTTTGGAGTGTACTTTGGGGGTTACAGCACCCTTTAACGGTCAAGCCAGCTGGCCCTTTACTTATGACACAGGCGCACGCTTGACACTACTTTGTTGATGCACGTGCAGCTACTGCGCACACAATTAACAAACACAGAAAATATTTTTTTATTTAGTTTGGAGTGTACTTTGGTGGGTTACAGCACCCTTTAATGGTCAAGCCAGCCGGCCCTTTACTTATGACACAGGCGCACGCTTGGCACTACTTTGTTGATGCACGTGCGGCTACTGCGCACACAATTCACAAACACAGAAAATATTTTTTTATTTGGTTTGGAGTGTACTTTGGGGTTTACAGCACCCTTTAACGGTCAAGCCAGCCAGCCCTTTACTTATGACACAGGCGCACGCTTGGCACTACTTTGTTGATGCACGTGCGGCTACTGCGCACACAATTCACAAACACAGAAAATATTTTTTTATTTGGTTTGGAGTGTACTTTGGGGTTACAGCACCCTTTAACGGTCAAGCCAGCCGGCCCTTTACTTATGACACAGGCGCACGCTTGGCACTACTTTGTTGATGCACGTGCGGCTACTGCGCACACAATTCACAAACACAGAAAAAATATATATTTTTTTAGCACTTGGGGGGAGCACCCCTGACGGACAGAGCACCCCCTGGACAACACTACAGCACCCCTTTAGGACTGGGACACTGCACAGGACTTTGGAGTGGACACAGCCCCTATGGACAACTGACTGCACAACACAGTCCAGCCAGCCCCTATGGACTTTGAAGTAGTGGACACAGCCCCTATGGACAACAGCAGCACAGCACAGCACAGCAGAACACTACTCTGCACTACACTACACTACATTACACAGCCCAGCCAGCCCTAACTCCCACCCTCCCCCTTCACTGTCCACAGCCGAGTGAGAAAATGGCGCCGACGCGGGTACCTTATATAGGATCCAAAACCCGCGAGACCTGGAAGGCGGGATGATGACGTTTTGCCTCGATTTCAGATCCGAGTCAGGCGGGAAAAGTCGAGCCTGACGGATCGGCCTCGGATCGGGGGGGCTCGGGGGGGTTCGGATTTCAGAAATCCGAACCCGCTCACCCCTAATATTAACACACTTTTTTTTGTCGCCCAATACGGTACAGCCTCTTCATCTGGGCCTGTATCAACTAGAGATGAGCGGTTCGGATTCTGTGGAATCCGAACCGCTCCGAACATTGGGGATCCGAGTCCACCCGAACCCTGTTCGGGTGTTCACCGCCTGACTCGGATCCCCGTTCGGGGCCGAACGGCGGCCGCCTGATGTCGGATTCTCACTAGAGAATCCGACATCAGGTCTCCTCGCGTGTAGGGCAGAGCGCAGTGATAGCGCTCTGCCCTACACAGACACAGACACACAGCCGCCAGCGGCAGCTGTGTGTTTGTTACAGCAGCCAATGAGAGTCACACAGACTCTCATTGGCTGCTGCACGGAGGGAGCCGGCTGGAGCTCACACATGAGCTCCGTCTTCCGGCTCCCTCCTCAGCGTGTGACAGAGCGGACGGCGCGGGAGCGGGGATACAGGTAAGTTTTTTTTTGTTTTTTTTTTACTTGTCAAAGGTCCGAGGGCGCTACTGGGGGGGGGGGTCTGCACTACTGGGGGGGTCTGCTACTGGGGGGGGGGCTATACTACTGGGGGGGCCATACTACAGAGGGGCCTGCTACTGGGGGGGCTATACTACTGGGGGGGGGTCTGCACTACTGGGGGGGGGGTCTGCTACTGGGGGAGGCAATACTACTGGGGGGGCCATACTACAGAGGGGCCTGCTACTGGGGGGGGCTATACTACTGGGGGGGGGGTCTGCTACTGGGGGGGCCATACTACTGGGGGGGATCTGCACTATTGGGGGGCCATACTACAGAGGGGCCTGCTACTGGGGGGGGGCTATACTACTGGGGGGGTCTGCACTACTGGGGGGGGGTCTGCTACTGGGCAGGGCTATACTACTGGGGGGGCCATACTACAGAGGGGCCTGCTACTGGGGGGGGGCTATACTACTGGGGGGGGTCTGCTACTGGGAGGGCCATACTACTGAGGGGCCTGCTACTGGGGGGGGCCATACTACTGGGGGGGCCTACTACAGGGGGGGGCCATACTACAGGGGGGGGCCCATACTACAGGGGGGGGCTACTACTGGAGCAGCCTACTACTGGGGGGGGCCTGCTACTGGGGCAGCCTACTACTGGGGGAGCCATACTACTGGGGGGCATACTACTGGGTGGCATGCTAATGGGGGGCATACTACTGGGGGGGGCCTGCTAATGGGGGACATACTACTGGGGGGGCCTGCTAATGGGGGGCATACTACTGGGGAGCATTCAACTGGGGGCACTGCATAGTGGACCGTACTACTAAGGGGACTGCATAGGGGGCACCACTGCTGGGGGACATTGTGTAAGGGACACCGCTACTGTGGGCATTGTGTAAAAGGGTCACTACTGTGGGCATTGTGTAAAAGGGGCACTACTGTGTGTCGTAACATAAATAAGAGACACTACTTTATGGTGTAATGTGAATCAGGCCCTATGTGCGGTGTAATGCTAATAAGATTGTGCACTGTGACTCCTAGGGCCGTAGCCCACTTTGTAAACAAGTACTGTGACTCTGCTGGCCGTACCCCACTGGGTGGGTGCACTACTTTTCATTTCTGCCACTGCTGTGTGGCAATGTGTCATAATGTGCTTTATACTGTGGTGTCTGTGTCGTTGTGCCGCTGCTTTGTCGCTTAGTAACCAGTCAGCTCACTGCAACCTTTGGCCAATAATGTTGAAAACAATATTATAAGCTGTGATATGGTCTAAATTGACTGGAAATTAATGTTATTGAGGTTAATAATACTCTAGGATGAAAAAAAAGACCAATTTATGTGATTTTAGCTTTTTTTGTCAATTTTTGTAAAAAAATCCAAATCCAAATCCAAATCCAAATCCAAATCCGGCAAAAATGGTCCGGCGCACATCCCTAGTATCAACAAGTAGACTTTGTGAAGATCTCTGGGGCTCTTCCTCTTGGAAAAATTCAAGAAGGGGGTAGTACCAGAGTGTACTGTTATAGACGTCATCCGTCCCTGCGCCTGACGCCCGCGACTCGGTCTCCTTCCTCCGCTCTTTAACATACATTGTACAGAGGTTTTGGATGCGTCTTCTCATCCAATCTGGACAAGCCTCATCATGGAAGGGGAGGGAAAAGATGACCATGTCATCTATCGCCGTCGCCCTGCGTTGTTTGTTTTTATAGTCCTTGGACTTCACCTTCCACAAGCGCTCGTGAGCGCGATAACGTTCGCAGAATCCACTTATAAACTGGCGTTCTCGAGGGCTATTCATTTCAGTGTAAATAAAATCAGAAACATCTCTAAATATAATATACAGCATATATTTAATTTTGAAATGTTTGAAACATTTTTTGTTGATAATTGATTGTGTTACAATGTTTATGGTTGAGTTTTTAGTTAATAGTTGAGTTTTGAGCGGGTTTGGATTTCTGAAATCCGAGTCCCCCGTTCCGTGCCGGATCCGAGTCAGGTTCAGTTTTGCCGCCTGACTCGGATCTGAAATCAAGGCAAAACGTCATCATCCCGCTGTCAGATTCTCGCAGGTTTTGGATTCAATAAAAGGTCCCCGTGTCTGCGCCATTTTTCACTCCGGCTGTGGACAGTGAAACAGGAGGGTGGGAGTTGTGCTGCTGTTGTCGTCCATAGGGGCTGTGTCCACCCCAAAGTCCATAGGGGCTGGCTGAGCTGTGTTGTGCAGTGTCCCATAAAGGCTGTAGTCCTAAAGGGGTGCTGCAGTGTTGTCCAGGGGGTGCTCTATCCATCAGGGGTGCTCCCCCCAAGTGCAAAAAATATATATTTTTCTGTTTGTGTGCGCTGTAGCCGCACGTGCATCAACAAAGTAGCGCCAAGCATGCGCCTGTGTTATAAGTCAAGGGCCGGCTGGCTCATCTGTTGAAGGGTGATGTAACCCCCAAAGTGCGCTCCAAAAAAAAAATATATATATTTTTCTGTGTTTGTGACTTGTGTGCACTGTAGCTGCACGTGCATCAACAAAGTATGGAAGGGGAGAGAAACCCCCAAAGTGCGCTACAAAAAAAAAATAATCTTTTTCTGTGTTTGTGACTTGTGTGCGCTGTAGCCGCACGTGCATCAACACAGTAGTGCCAAGCCCGCGCCTGTGTCATAAGTAAAGGGCCGGCTGACTCATCTGTTGAAGGGTGGTGTAACCCTAAAGTGCCTGAAATAAATATAAAAAACTATTTTTCTGTGTTTGTGACTTGTGTGCGCTGTAGCCGCACGTGCATCAACACAGTAGTGCCAAGCATGCACCTGTGTCATAAGTAAAGGGCCAGCTGGCTCGTCTGTTGAAGGGTGGTGTAACCCCCAATGTGCGGTACAAAAAAAAAAATCTTTTTCTGTGTTTGTGACTTGTGTGTGCTGTAGCCGCACGTGCATCAACAAAGTAGCCCCAAGCTTGGGCCCGTGTCATAAGTAAAGGGTTGGCTGGCTCGTCTGTTGAAGAGTGGTGTAACCCCCAAAGTGCCTGAAAAAAAAATTTTTTTTTCCTTTGTTTGTGACTTGTGTGCGCTGTAGCCGCACGTGCATCAACAAAGTATCAGCGCTAAGCGTGCGCCTGTGTCATAAGTCAAGGGCTGGCTGGTTCGTCTGTTGAAGGGTGGTGTAACCCCCAAAGCGCACTTCAAAAAAAAAAAATATATATATATTTCTGTGTTTGTCACTTGTATGCGCTGTAGACGCACATGCATCAACAAAGTAGCGCCAAGCGTGCGCCTGTATCATAAAGTCAAGGGCCAGCTGGCTCATCTGTTGAAGGGTGGTTTAACCCCAAAGTGCCTGAAATAAATATAAAAAAATATTTTTCTGTGTTTGTGACTTGTGTGCGCTGTAGCCGCGCATACACCAACAAAGTGGCGCCAAGCGTGTGTCTGTGTCATAAGTCAAGGGCCGGCTGGGTCATCTGTCGAAGGGTGGTGTAACCCCAAAGTGCCTGAAAAAAACCCAAAAAACTATATTTCTGTGTTTGTGACTTGTGTGCGCTGTAGCCGCACGTGCATCAACAAAGTAGCGCCAGCGTGCGCCTGTGCCATAAGTAAAGGGCTGGCTTGTCTGTTGAAGGGTGGTGTAACCCCCAAAGTGCCTGGAAAAGAAAAATCTTTTTCTGTGTTTGTGTGCGCCTTAGCCGCTCGTGCATCAATATCGCATAAATGGAGGACAAAAATGTATCCGATCAAAATAAAATGGGGAAAGATCAAGCACCACTTCCTTCTTGTGATGAAGTTGCTGCCACTTGTCATGATATAGATGATGAAATGCCATCAACGTTGTCTGCCGAGGCCGATGCCCAATGTCATAGTAGAGGGCATATAAAATCCCAAATGGCAAAGTTCAAGAAAATGACCTTAAAAAATAAATTTAAATCATCTGAGGAGAAACTTAAACTTGCCAATATGCCATTTACAACACGGAGTGGCAAGGAACGGCTAAGGTCCTCCCCTATGTTCATGACTAGTGGTTCAGCTTCACATGACGATGGAAGCCCTCCTCCCGCTACAAAAATCAAACGAGTTAAGCTGGCAAATGCACAGCAAAGAACTGTGCGTTCTAATTCTAAGAAGATATCACAAATCCCCATGGACAGCCCAAGTGTGGCGGCGGTTGCGATGCCTGACCTTTCCATCACTGGACGGGAAGAGGTGGCTCCTTCCACCATTTGCACGCCCTCTGCAAGTGCTGGAAGGAGCACCCACAGTCCACTTGCTGATATTCAAATTGAAGATGACACTGTTGAAGTACAACAGGATGAGGATATTGTACACAGAGGGTGGTCAATCTGTTGAAATCAGACCACTACATTTTGGCCACTGTGCTCGATCCTAGGTTTAAAGCCTATGTGATGTCTCTCTTTCCGACCGACACAAGCCTGCAGAGGTGCAAAGACCTGCTGGTGAAAACACTGTCAGCTGAAGCGGAAAGTGACACGTCAACAGCTCCTTCATTTTCTCCTGCAACTGGGGCTGCAAGGAAACAACTTAGGTATCCTAAGCAACCCACTGACAGTGATGCAGGGCAGACAGGACCAAGTTTGGACATCTGGTCCGGACTGAAGGACCTGGCAACAATTTCTGACATGTCTAGGGTGAGGAATCGGTGGATGAGGAGGATGAGGACGCCATCTTGCCTCCATAGAGCCAGTTTGTGCAGGGATAGATTAATTACCAGCTTGTTTTGTGGGGGTCCAAACGAACCAATCATTTCAGCCACAGTCGTGTGGCAGACCCTGGCGCTGAAATAATTGGTTTGTTAAAGTGTGCATGTCCTGTTTATACAACATAAGGGTGGGTGGGAGGGCCCAAGGACAATTCCATCTTGCACCTCTTTTTTTTCTTTGCATTATGTACTGTTTGGGGCCTAGTTTTTCAAACTGCCATCCTGTCTGCCACTGCAGTGTCACTCCTAGATGGGCCACGTGTTTGTGCCGCCCACTTGTGTCGCTTAGCATAGTCATCCAGCTACCTTGGTGCAACCTTTTGGCCTAAAAGCAATATTGTGAGGTGTGAGTTGTTCAGAATAGACTGGAAATGAGTGGAAATTAAGGTTATTGAGGTTAATAATAGCATAGGAACAGAAAAACCCACAAATTCTGTGATTTTAGCTGTTTTTATGCTTTTTTCTAAAAAAATACAGATCCAAAGCACAAAACCCAGAACCCAAAACACAGAAGGGTGGTTTTGGCAAAACCAATCCAGATCCAAAACACGAAGAAAGATCCAGATCCAAAACCAAAATGCAAAACATGAAGAGTGGCCGGTGCACTCCCCTAGTTTTAAGTTGATTTTAATAATAACATTTTAAATGTAGAAATATTTATCTGTGTACTTAAATCAGCACAAAAATTATCACCGTCATATAAACAATGCAGAGTCCTGTGGGGGGACACACGTTGGTTGCATAGTGGTATATAACAATTGCAGTGCCAGGGGTCATATGCATTGGTGGCATAGTGGTATATAAACAATGCAGGGCCATGTGGGGGACACATGTTGGTGGCATAGTGGTACAATAATGGCAGTGCCAGGGGGCATATGCATTGGTGGCATAGTGGTATATAAACAATGCAGGGCCAGAGTCAAATGTGCTGAGTGCCACGATGTATACTCACTTCAATCACACTCCACACGCTGCGATGCGATGCTGCTGCTCGGAACGCCGTCTCTTATTAGAAAACGGAGGAAGGGAGTGGCTAGGGATTTTATACACCTCGTAATGAGACGAGAAAAGTGATGCGTTGTGTGTCACATCGTGGTAAGATAGGTCGCCCTCATACGGTTTTCCAGTACGAGAGGCGATCCGATTATACGACTGTGGGGACGCGCATCGCCATCGTATGTACACCAAACCAACATACGATGTGTACGATCGATCTGTAAAATCGATCGAAATCGTACACATCATATTAAAAATCTTACCGTGTATGGCCGGCCTTAGATGACACATCTATAGGTTTTTAAAGGCAAATTGGCAGTGCAGAGGAGGTGCCAATAGAAGGTGTTAGGCTCTGTCAGTGTGCTCCTTGTAAAGTACATAGTGGGGGCAGCAGCAGGTGCAAGAAGTGCAAAAAAAATGCAGATATAATATTGCAAAGAAACATAACTGAAATAAGATAAGGGGATGACGAAGGAAGATTTTAGGGGTGGGCATAAAGTGTAGCACATTACAGCCCTTTTCATTTTTCTGACTTTCCACACATGAAAGTGGACTGTAATGGTGCATACACACACAACGATTTTTTGAACGATTCTCAATAACGATATCGTTGAAAAAATCGTTCACTTTCTGAGTTAAAACGATGAACGATTATCTTTCATGCGCGTTCACGTTTCTAGTTTGTAGTTTGTAGTTCAGTCAGACTGACCAACTGAACGATTTTCATTAAGGGAATATGCAAAAATCGTTTGTAGTTCAAAAAAATCGTTCATTACACTTTAAAAAATCTGACAGATAATTTGACAGATAATCTGACAGAAAATCGTTCATAAAATCGTTCATAAAATCGTTGGTAACAAAATCGTTGTGTGTGTATGCAGCTGTAAAAATCGATATATAAAAAATACTGCCTGTTAGTAAATGTGTGATTTAGCCCCTGAAACACAACTTCGATGTTGATAAATTTTGAGCGATTTTTCATTCATTCATTTAGTAAATTTACTCCTAAGTGTGCACCTGTATATGAGTTGAACAGATCTATACACAGTGGTGCACAACCCAGATACACAGCACTGTACATCACAGGGCCAATGTTCATGTAAATTAGCGGGGTTCTTTTATACAACTGCGCATACATACAAATCAGTTTACATGGCGCACGCAATAGAGCCGCACTGACTCCAGAATGTGTTGGACGGTGACTAAATAGTCCATCTGATGAGTGTGTTATGGGAGTGTTGCCGGTGCTATTACGGTCTCAGACGCTTAATTGCATCCATACTCTGACGGAAATTCTGCACCTAACATAGGGCTGGTGCAAATCCAGATCCGGCTATGGATGGCAGTGACTGCAGGTCAAAGTGGGCATCCCAGCCCTCGCGCATTCAGACGCATGTTTATACAACAGAGTAAGAACATACATGCCTGCATTCCCGGAAGTCGCAGGAGGCTCCTGAATTTTCGGGTAGCCCCCCGCACCCCCGGAAGTGTAGGCAGATCTCCCGCATCCTACCCACTTCCTAGTGAAGCGGGCAGGATGGGGAGATTTAATGGGGGATTTGCGGGTAGGCAATGAGGGGGCGTGGCACAATTTGTGTCATTTAGCCCCTCTCCCTCCTCGCGTACCCGTGAATCGCTGACTTTCTGGGGAAAGGGGCGGGGCCTAATTACATCACCAGTCTGCCCCTCCCCTTCCCCGGACCAGCCAGCAGGAACAGCTGTCCAGGCTGCTCCCGGAAAGCATATTTACAAAGTAGGTAAGTATGAGTAACGGCTTCTGATAACATTAGCATATATCATACTTGCCGACAATCAGTTCCCTCCTTCCGGGAGGGAGCTGATTGTCAGCTAACAGCGGGGGGCGTGCCCGGCCATGATGTCACTTTTGGGGGCGGAGCTGGGGGTGGAGCTGCGTGATTGCGTCATCGTAGCCCCGCCCCTCTTCACAATGCCATTATTTTTGGTATTGTGAAGCAGGGGGCGGGGCCACGATGACGCGATTCAACGCGAATCGCGTCACCGCCCCCCCCCCGCAGCGGGGTTATTTAGTTTATTCTTGGGGGTGGTCGGGAGGGTTGCCAGCTGCCGGGTGGCTTGCCTGCCTTTCCGGGGGGCCGTGAGCGGCACCCGAAAATCGGGAGGCTCCCGGCCAAATCGGGAGGGTAGGCAAGCCTGGCATAAAGTCATAGGTGCGACTGCGACAAAAGACACTAAAGCGCTCGCATCAGCGTGCAACTTAGAATTAGCCCCCAAAAGCAAGTTATAACTCTCTAAAGAGGTGCATATGGGAAGTGAGAGGGGGAGGGGTGGTAAAAAATAATATCCCTATAACTCACAAAAATTGGGAAATCCATTGAACTGTAACTGTGTGTTAGCTGCGCAGTGATCTCCAGTGATTATTTTCTCTGACGTTTTTTAAAATAGTCTGCCATTAGTAACAGTGCTGGAACACAGGGTGACATCGCTGTACTATTACCATCTAAATCATGATTTAGAAAAGGACATTTGTGCAGGTTCCCATGAGAAAGAATCTAATCATAGTCCCTGACTCAGAAAAGGTCAAATATGTGCAGCACGTCGGTGGTTGCAGCAGAGATCAGTGCTGCTCTTGTGCACATTTAATAGATATATTGTAAGTATTTCTTCATGTGAACGTCCTCTAGCCCCAGATAATTGAGATAGGGGAGCTGGGCTGCTTTATAACAATGTCATTCAGAGATTTGATAGGAACAAGGGCAATCTCACGTTCTGCTTAATGGGCCGAGAGATGGACTTCAGCCCTCAGACTGTGTGTTTGGCAGCAGAAGTCTCTGTATTTTTGGAAAAAGTTCAGATGTAGAGAAGTAAAAAATAAAAGATAGGGAAGGACGGGTTACTGATGTACGCGAGGGTTCTGTGGGAACGCTCGCTTTCTGTTTCTAATCTAATTTCTCATAGAATTGGACCTTATTTGACACTGCCTGATATAAATATCCATGTAATGGTAAAACCATTGATGAGGAGCAGGAAAAGCATTTGCTTAGTGGGAGAATGACTGGCTCAGTGGCAAAGGCTTTAGGTGGCATAATATACACAACAGAAGCTTGCTATCGGTGCAATGCCATGGGCAGGAAAGCACTATTGGGGAGATGTACTAAGCCTTGGTGAGGTGATTAAGTGGAGTAAGATAGTTAGGAGGTGATTGGTTGGTACTTTATCTCTCCACTTTATCTCTCACCAAGGCTTAGTACATAAACCCCAAAGGGCCTGATTCAGAGTCGCACGCAGATGCGGTCACGGCTGCGTCTTTTGCTGCAGCCACGTCTGTGTCATTTCTCATAGCCCTGTCCGCGTTTTAAGCTGATACCGCGTCTGATCTTCTTAATACTGAGATGGTTACTGTGATGGTGCATTTCCCTACGGCAGGTGCAGTTTCTCGTTCTGAGTGTGGCCTCTTGTGTGAGCCAATTACAGCGACAGGTTTCAACACGCCCGCGACTGCTTCGCCATCTCTCTGCCACCTCCCAGTAACCCACTGAAATCCAAAGATCCTGCATCCGAATCTGTTGTGCATCTCCGTGCGGTAACAACTGAAGCTTGCGCAAAAGAAAAAACATTGGTTGTTTGCGTGAATATAGTTATAGCGTGCAGCTCTGTATCAGACCCTAAAGCTGGCCACACACTAGACCAACTTGCATCCAACCATCCAACTAGTTGATTGGTTGGAATGAAAATCTGGTAAGGTATGACAGCAAATGACAATCAGCAATTTGCTCCCAAATGCAGGAAAATGGACAAAAACTGTTGTTTGAACAAATTGTTTAGATCAAACATTTAACAAACTTGTCTGACGGTCATTTTCATCTGTTTTCTGGTATTTAGGAGCAAATTGCTGATCATCATTTACTCCCATACGTTACCAGATTTTCATTCCAAACAATCAACTAGTTGGATGGTTGGATGAAAGTTGGTCTAGTGTGTGGTCAGCTTAAGAGGGTAATGAGAGTGGACCTTGTCTCCTACTGTTTGCCCCCTCCATTATTACACATGCTTTAACTTAGTTCCTGGTACAAACGGCAGAGTAGGCCTGTAACTAGGGATGGTTATCGACCATTGATGGTTTTCCACCATTGGACGATGGTTTTGCCATCAATGGCAGAAGTCTGATGGTTCTCCAACATCGATGGCAGGGACGCAGCACTAGTTTCTTACCTGGTGCAGGGCACATGCCGCTTTGCTCTCCCCTCTCTCTGTGCCACTTAGCCTGCAACCCCTTTCCTTATTGTTCCACTGTGGTCACTTGTACTAAAGTAGAGATGTCCTTGATAGTTCAAACCATTGATGGAATGTACTGATGGCACCCTCAATGGAGATCATTAATGGTGAATCCTTCGATGTCCATTGCTAGAAGCAACGTGTCAAAGGTGCATGCTAACTTCACACAATGCAGATATTTGCACAGTTGGGCGATGTTGTAAGTACTGTGCATGAGTACGAGTCGCACTGTGCATGCTTCCCATGGTTCGCTCCTTGTGATGCAGACCAAAGTTGGACACAGAGAGGCAATATCATTGGGCGTTTCTGGGTGGTGATGGGGATGGCTAGACAGACACGGACAATTCAAATGATGATGCAAATTATGGACCATGAAGTGCGCCATTAGGTTCCTGGATTACCCCATTTCTCCGGGAAAGTGGGTTGATCTGGAAGGCTTATTTATGCTTCTAGGAGTCCAGGGCGCCTCCCTCAGATTCAGAGTCTCCCAGACATTCCTGGAGAGTAAGCAAATATGGATTTACCATATGGATTTACCCATTTCAAGGTCTTACAATTTATTAGAGAACCAAGAGCCTAATTCAGGACCTCATTCAGAGTCGGTCGTTGCGGCCGCATGGTCCTAAGGGAAAAGGGGCCGGATATGCAAATGATGCACTCGCAAGTTGCGTCCTTAAGATCGGATCGTTAGCTGGCCGACCAAGGGGAGGATGCGCTGTAAGACAAAATATACGCCCCCTTCTCGTACGCATTACACGTCATCTCCAGCCATATAAGGATTAATCGAGACCATCGGTAACCATTGAAACTGGTCGTAGAGCTTAAGGTTGACCATACCCTCTCTTAAGCACTACGATCAGGTCAGTGTACAAACCACCCATGTCACGTGTGCCATGACACTACTTTGTTAATTATGCACTCCCATAAAACGCAGTTCGCATAATTAGGCACGCCTGCGTTCGGATCTCCACTCCCCCGTTTTCAAGCACCTTCCCCTGTTACCACCCACAAATACCTCATTCTGTCACTCAAACTACCGACCTGGCTGTGTTCAAGGAGAGAGAAATTTCTGATCGTAGCAGCTAGTTTGCGCATGCGCATTGCGAACTTTACGCATGCGCAGTTTAGCAAACATCGGTGGCGTACGACCGTGCGGCCGCAACGACCGACTCTGAATGAGGTCCTCAGAGTCGGTTATAGAGTAAGATAGTGCAAGTAACTGTGCATCTCGGTAACACCATGCTGCACTGCAGGTGGGGAAGATATAAAATGTGCAGAGCTAGATTTAGGAGGGGTGTCTCAAACTGAGGGCCTGATTCAGCAAGGAACGCAGTTGGTAATATGCACGCAATGGGTCGATTAATTCGCGCTGTGCATGCATATGCAATGCAGCGCGTGTGTGCAAGCCAGATGCTGCGTTCAGAACGCAGAGACTATGCAGACTCATGAGAAAGTGAATGACAGGAAGTGCCGTTCGTGGGTAGTAACGGGGGGGGTGGCCGTGCAAAAGCAGGCAAGCCAGTGCATTTCAACGCCGTTGCAGGAGCGTGCATAAATTAGCCACTGCGATACCAGACGCCGTCTGGGGCCTTATAGCGTGCACTGAAGTAAGCAATTCCTGAGTGAGGTCTGACCTGCCTTAACTGTGCGTCTGGGTCCGATGTTACCGATTGTTTTGCTATGTTGGCCATATATACGGATGTGAGTAAGGGGAAGTGGCCGTCCTTATGTCAGGCTGTGTATGCAATGTGAATGCAAACATTTAAATATCAGTTGCATGTGTATAAGCAAAAAGGTGATCCATGCTGAATCAGCCCTGAAATCTAAATTGCAGTGTAAGAATAAAGCTGTCCAGCATTGGTGGGCTACATGCAAAACCAACCAGCATTTACCATGCATCATTGCAACCTGGTTTGTCCAGGTACACAGGGAATGATTCACTACCGCATGCAACTGCAAATAGACACGTCATAGGCCGATTGTTGCGTTCAGCGCATGCTTATGCATTGCAGTGCGCATGCGCAAACTAGCTATTGTGATTGGGACTGCGATCGCAGAGGCTACACAGACCCCTCTCACAAATTGATTGACAGGAAGCATCGGTTGTGGGTGGTGACGGGGGAGTGGTCGGGGAAATGAATAGAATCATGTCATTAGGCCCTGCCCCCAAAGCACGGACCCGCCGATCCCCGCTAATATTCTCACCATTCTGCCCACTTCACTTCCAGGGGTGTGGGGGGTTAACCGAAAAATCGGGAGCCTCCCACGAATTCCGGGAGGGTAGGAATGTATGAGTTTAACTTTATTCCAGGAACAAATTGCTCCTGTTTGTATTTGCTCCTAGCTCTGAATAAGACCTAAATCATAAGACCTTAACACCGTATACTCAGAGGTTTTTACAACCAGTGGTGACCACACCGGTTATTCTCATGTTTTAATTATATATCTTTACAAGCACAGTCATATGGTGTCAAAATGAGCCGAGCGCGATACTTTTTAGCGGCCCGGATTTTCCGCCTACTTCGCCTGTTTTGCAAGCTGAAAAGTATTGCGCCCGTCCCTACTTTACCCCGTATTCAATATGGAAGTACGCGAAAACGGGACCCAGCGAATCTTGAACAGGCGGAAAGTACTGTCAGTTTTGGGGAAATCAGCCTGACACTCCCCAAAAGATGCTCTGACATGGGGGTTCCCTATGGTACCCCCAATTTGGCTTGCTGAAGGTATTTGGTGTTTTTAAACGGGCACAATAGCTGCTAAATAGCGTTTTTCTATACGTGATGCAGAATAGTAGTTTTTCCAGAAAATAAGTTATCCCAGCAAATTTGGGGTACTTGAAAATGGGGGTCAGCATATTTAAAAGTTGCTAAAGTGAAGTTGAAAAAATCGTGAAAAATCCACCTGCCGCAAACACCTGCAATAAAAAAACACTTGGGGCATACTTGCGGACCCCCCCCCCCCCCAGGGTCAAGTTCGCTAGTTTTTAAGTCTGTACACCCAATTCTTTTTTTCACCCCCTCTTTCAAAGTCATCTTTTGGGGTGTTCTTAAGTGTTTTTTTTTTTAATTTTGACACTGTCTGAAGGCTGCACAGGGGTTCCCGCAACGTTGCACCCCTAAACCCCAATTCTGCACTTTTTTCCGCCTCCCATTCATAGGCGAAACTTTTCCGCCTGTTACACTGCATTGACTTTCCGCCTAGGCAGAAAGTCTTTCAAATTGAATACGGGGTAAAGGACAAACAGGCGAAAATGACATCATCGGTGGAAAGTTTCCGCCAAAAACACGCGGAAACTGACTTTTCACCTCAAATTCAATACGGCCCTAAGAAGGAGTGTGTACATTTATATATAATAAATAGTAAGCGCTAACATAGCTCAAATGCGCCCTGTGCCGTCCCGCCTCCATGATCGCCCCATGAAGTTGCACGCATGATGTCATGATGTCACGCAGAGAGGGTGGGGCCTGCAGCATTGTGAAGTGCAGTGCTGACCGGAGCGTCATGAGAATGTTCTGAGTGGCTGTATAGCTGCATGGTGCCTGTATGGAACGTCAAAAGAACGCTCCTGCAGCATAGCAGCAGCGATCCTGGCGTTCACCCTGCTTGCCAGAAGCAAGGGCCGTGGGCGACGGTGCTGCCTGCGACTGCACCAGTCGTACACAGGGCCCTGGGCGGCACAATGCTATTGCTCTGCTCGGGTACAGGCAGCAGTGTTGAGGGAGCGGGGATTGTTCATCTTGAATGTATATTATTATTAACATTATTACCATTCACGTATATAGCACCAGCACTTTACATCTTATGGGTTTGTGTCATTGTGATGGCAGATTGGGAACTTGGCGTTGCTATACTGGCAGTCGCAGCTTATTAGCATTTGTGTTTATTCCTGTCCAGCATTTCACTGTGGCAGTTGCCCAAATTCCTCAAAGTAATGTCACAATGTTTATAACTATATAATAATAATGACTGTATGTTACACTGAAACTATAATTACACTGCTGGGAGGAATAAGGGGTACAGAAAGTTTATTTTCGATGGTACTTTTTTCTTGCTTGGCGATGCACACAAGTTTGGCAGCAAAAAGTTGTAGTGAAAAAGTTATATTTGCTTGAAACTAGGGGTGTGCACCGGCCACTTTTCGTGTTTTGTTTTTTGGTTTTGGATCTGGATCTTTCTTCGTGTTTTGGATCTGGATTGGTTTTGCCAAAACCACCCTTCCGTGTGTGTTTTGGATCTGTATTTTTTTGATAAAAAGCATAAAAACAGCTAAAATCACAGAATTTGTGGGTTTTTATGCTCCTATTCAATTATTAATCTCAATAACCTTCATTTCCACTCATTTCCAGTCTATTCTGAACACCTCACACCTCACAATATTGTTTTTATGTCCAAAAGGTTGCACCGAGGTAGCTGGATGACTATGCTAAGCGACACGAGTGGGCGGCACAAACACGTGGCCCATCTAGGAGTGACACTGCAGTGGCAGACAGGATGGCAGTTTGAAAAACTAGGCCCCAAACAGTACATACTGCAAAGAAAAAAAAGAGGTGCAAGATGGAATTGTCCTTGGGCCCTCCCACCCACCCTTATGGTTGTATAAATAGGACATGCACACTTTAACAAACCAATCATTTCAGTGCCAGGGTCTGCCACACGACTGTGGCTGAAATGATTGGTTCGTTTGGGCCCCCACAAAACAAGCTGGCGATTAATGTGTCCCTGCACAAACTGGCTCTACGGAGGCAAGATGTCGTCCTCATCCTCCTCATCCACCGATTCCTTGGATAAAACAGGAAAAAGGGATTTAGATGTCCCTGGACTGCTTACGGTCTTAGCCAAAGTTTCTGAACTTGACAGTAACTTTTTATGAACGCGCTGCAGGTGCCATATAAGGGAGGATGTTCCTAGGTGGTTAACGTCCCTACCCTTACTTATTTCACCTTTACATATGGTACATATGGCAAGACAGTTGTTGTCCGGATTTGGATAGAAATATTGCCAGACCAAAGAGGTGGAATGTTTGGTCTTCTGCCCAGGCATGACCGTGATGGGCTTTTTCATCCCATGGACAACAACTGTCTCCCCCAGAGCCTGATTTAAACAAACCACATCACCATCAGAATCCTCCTCGCCAACTTCCTCCTCAGCGCCAGCTACACCAGTATCCTCATCCTGTTGTACTTCAACAGTGACATCTTCAATTTGCATATCAGCAAGTGGACTGTGGGTGCTCCTTTCAGCACTTGCAGTGGGCATGCAAATGGTGGAAAGAGCCACCTCTTCCCGTCCAGTGCTGGGAAGGTCAGGCATCGCAACCGCCACCACACTTGGACTCTCCTTGGGGATTTGTGATATCTTCTTAGAACGCACAGTTCTTCGCTGTGCTTTTGCCAGTTTAACTCATTTGATTTTTTTAGCGGGAGAAGGGCTTCCATCGTCATGTGAAGCTGAACCACTAGTCATGAACATAGGGAAAGACCTTAGCCGTTCCTTGCCACTCCGTGTCATAAATGGCATATTGGCAAGTTTACGTTTCTCTTCAGATGATTTAAATGTTTTTTTAAGGTCATTTTCCTGAACTTTGTCATTTGGGAATGTATGTGCCTTCTACTATGACATTGGGCATCGGCCTTGGCAGACGACGTTGATGGCATGTTATCGTCTATGTCATGACTAGTGGCAGCAGCTTCAGCACTAGGAGGAAGTGGTTCTTGATCTTTCCCTATTTTATTTCTATCGGAGAAAGTTTGGTCCTCCATTTATGTTATATTGATATATACATGCGGCTAAGGCGCACACAAACACAGAAAATTATTTTTTATTTTTGTTGGAGACTAGTGCACTTTGTGGGTAACACCACCCCTTAAGAAATGAGCCAGCCGGCCCTTTACTTATGGGACACAGGCGCACGCTCGGCGTTGCTCCTTTGTTGATGCACGTGCAGCCACAGTGCACACAATTCACAAACACAGAAATTACAGCACCCTTTAATGGACAAGCCAGCCGGCCCTTTACTTATGGGACACAGGCGCACGCTTGGCGCTGCTCCTTTGTTGATGCACGTGCAGCTACAGCCCACACAATTCACAAACACAGGAAATATTTTTTTATTTTGTTTGGAGTGCCCTTTGGGGGTTACAGCACCCTTTAACGGACAAGCTAGCCGGCCTTTTACTTATGGGACACAGGCACACGCTTGGCGCTGCTCCTTTGTTGATGCACGTGCAGCCACAGTGCACACAATTCACAAACACAGAAAAAATATATTTTTTTGCACTTGGGGGGAGCACCCCTGATGGACAGAGCACCCCCTGGACAACACTACAGCACCCCTTTAGGACTGTGACACTGCACAGGACTTTGGAGTGGACACAGCCCCTATGGACAACTGACTGCACAACACAGTCCAGCCAGCCCCTATGGACTTTGAAGGAGTGGAAACAGCCCCTATGGACAACAGCAGCACAGCGCAGCACAGCACAGCACAGCACAGCACAACACTACACTGCACTACACTACACTACACAGCCCAGCCAGCCCTAACTCCCACCCTCCCTCTTCACTGTCCACAGCCGAGTGAGAAAATGGCGCCGACGCGGGTACCTTATATAGGATCCAATACCCGCGAGACCCAGAAGGCAGGATGATGACGTTTTGCCTCGATATCAGATCCGAGTCAGGCGGGAAAAGTCGAGCCTGACTCGGATCAGCCTCGGATCGGGGGGGGCTCGGGGGGGTTCGGATTTCAGAAATCCGAACCAGCTCACCCCTACTTGAAACCCCCTATTTATATGTACACCCTGGGCCTGAGCTTGATGCACTTCTTTTAGCCTCTGCCCATTTGTCTGTGATTCCCCATACATTCACCCTACAGTATACCTATTATAAAGCATTTGCATAGTGAAGTCCTAATGAATAATGAATCACATGGTTAAATCTTTACTAATGTACAAAAGGAAAAGTAATAGGGCCTGATTCCAATTTTCTGAATGCGCCCCTATCTAGTGAGCTTTAGCAAACTTCACCTGCACTGTAGCCAACACCCGTACCTTACCTTTGCCTATCTCTGGGCATCTCTGAGTCGGGCGGATCTCAGACATTTCTTTCTGTCGCGCAAATGCTGAGTGTAAAACATTGGGGCAGAGCTACAGTATGTGTACAGAGTAAGACGTACAGTACAGTATAGATGGTCCCGATTTTCAAAGTGATTTATCTTGCTGGAATGTGTAAATGTCATCCTGATTTTTGGTAAATTTGAGAGATGTAGGTTTTAGGTGAAAAGTACTTCCGATTTGGCCCGATGGTAATTTGATTCGAGACTGTTATCTCACCCGAGTTTTACGAGTGAGATGAGAGAAATATCTCTCTAACTCACCCAACTTTTGCCTGTAGTAAATTTGCAAGCAGGGAAAAATCAATAAAACACCCGAGATGGTCATCTCGAACCTATCTCGATTGTTAGTAAATTTACCCCTAAATGTGTAAGCACCCCATTCTCCCGCCTTGTTGTTTTTTTCTGTTGTTTGACCTTGATTGTCTGATGCAATGTAAGTTGATTTATATATATATATATATATATATATATATATATATATATATATATATACATATTTTGTTGATTTGGCACTCAAAATTTAATTAAATTGAATAACATCCCGGTTGTTCTCCAAATATAGTATGGCAAGCCCACATATATGTATAGACTTGCCATATCATCCCTTTTATACACACACTGTTCTGTTAGGTATGTAATACCGGCAGTCGGGGTGCCTCCTGTCAAAATACAGACAGCAGCATCATTATGATGGGTATCCCTACACGGGTCGGGTAAGTATACTAACCCTCCCCCCTTCTCCCCCTAACCCTCCCTTCTTGTAGCCTATAACTAAACCTCCCCACCCCGCACCCTAGCCCTAACCCTCCCTGTTAGTGCCTAAACCTAAGTCTCTTCCCTTAGTGCCTAACCCTAATCCCCCCAGTGGTGCCTAACTCTAACCCTCCCCCAGGGGTGCCTAACCCTATCCTCCCCACCAAAAAAACCTAACCCTAACTCCGCTATGCTGCCTAAACCTAACACTCTCCCCCCTGCGGCTAACAGCTAAGACGCCCCTGGCTTACCTTGTTTGGGATGGCGTCTGTCTGTATTCCGGCGTCGGGATTAAGATAGGCTACGGTATTTTGACGCCTATCTTGAGTCCCGTGTCGGGCTTGCACCGTCGGGATTTAGAACGGCGGCATGCCGTCCACCGGTCTGCTAACTACATCAAGTTCTGTGGCTGGCTGACTTCAAGTCACCATTTCACCTGGTTTTGATGAGCCACGGAACTTTTGTACGTAATTCACATTGCTTTCAAGAATCATGGAGCCCTGGCTACTTGGCAATTGCCTTTGTTAACCAGACCACCCAGGTCCTGCTACTAACATCAGATAACCATTGTACATATACTTCAGAAAACTGGGGCAGATGCTAACATATATTGTACTTTAAACTTGGTGACAAATGAAGTATTAAAAGGTAGCAGGCAAAGGACAGTTCCAGCACCTGGGAACATAATATATGGGAGGCCTATGCATTCCAAGCACCTAGCATGTACCGATTCTCATATCATACTCTCAGTGCAATACACTGCCCTGAAAGACATTCTGAATCCATCCTGTCACTGGCCCTCATTCAGAGCCGCTCGCTATTTGCGGTCGTTTGTTCTAAAACAAGGGGTGGCTATTCAAATGAACCGTTCGCTAATTGCGGTCTGTTCACGCCTCTAAGTCTGAACGAGCGAGCAAAACTTGCGGTTGTAATTTTGAAAAATACGCCCCCTTGCCGCTCGCAGCATACGTCATGTCCGCTATTTATTAGATTAATCGAGTACATCGAACAGCGTATGAACTGCTCGCTATTCTTGTGGCTGGTTTTTTCAACCGCTATTTTGCGAGCAGTTCTGAGTAAAAAAAAAACAAGTGATGTGGTCAATGACGCTGCTGTATTAATTATGCACTCCCTTAAAACGCCCGTTTTGACCTTTAAGCACGCCTGCGTTCGAATTCCACACCCCGTTTTCAAGCACCTTCCCCTGTTACCACCCACATATGCCGCCTTCTGTCACTCAAAATAGCAGGCATTCGCTATATAGCGAACAAACGATTTTCGGCCGCACTGACTGGTTCGCGCATGCATATTAAAATCCGTACGCATGCGCAGATGTGCGAACATCGGTCAGAACGAACGAGCGGCCGCTTACGAGCGGCTCTGAATCAGGGCCACATTTCCTAATATAGAGCCTGATTCAGCATGGATCGCAATTCCAACAGCGTACGAAGATTCGCCGATGGTGTGTACTGCGCATGCATATGCACCGCAGTGCGCAGGTTAGCATTGCAATTACACTGTGATCATGCACGCAGATAGAAAGCCATCGCAGAGTGAGTGATGGGACGTCAGCGTTTGGGGGTGGTGACGGGGGAGTGATCGGAGAAACACAGGCTTGTCTGTCCGTTTGAACGCGTGCATAAATTAGCCACTGCGACGGCATTCGCAGCTTGAGTACTCACTGCGTGCAATGAGACTTGCAATTTCAGACCTGCTGTAATTCTGCGTTCGAGGTCTTACGCATGTTAGAAAGTGGAAGTGGGCGTCTCTATGCTGGCTGAGCGGTTGCAAACATTAGCATATTTTCGCGGCAGAACTGCGTGCGTAATCGCAGCTACGATTGCAATAGACTAATGGATTGCTATAGCAACCATTAGTGTCAATAGGTTGGGAAAAAATTAAGAGGGAGCTGCAAGTGATTGCAGGAGGGAAAACTTAATCAGATCCTCTATGAGGAAACCCACGGTTAATTGAATCTCCTGATTGCAGAAGTATTGTGTTCCTTCTCATTAAACAGCTCTGGTTCCACTCCTGTAACTCCGCCTACAGCCAAGATGGGTGTGGTACAAAATTACGACATTCGGAATGTCAACACCAGAATGTTGACATGGACATAATATCGACATTGCTAATCATAATCCTAAACCTTACCCTAACACTAACATGAACTGTCAACTTGCGACACTTACAATGTCAACATTAAGGCCATATCGACATTTTCACTATCGACATTTTGTCCATGGCGACATTTTAGTGTTGACATGACTACAAACCGCCATGGATATCCATTGATATTTTTTTCAAAATGGAACATTTACCACGTGTCACCTGGTGGCACCAGCCACTGCTTTGGTCACGTACAAGATGTTTATTTAAAGTAACAGTGCAATGCACAGTAGAAAGACACTAACTTGGGGGGCACCAATCAGGTTGAGGTTTTCCCTAAAAGTGGAGAATCCCTTTGCTCAGTGGCGTATCTATAATTGGTGCAGGGTGTGCACATCCTGAACTCATTTCTTCAATACTCACCTCTCCGGAATCCTGCGATGGCGGTAACAGCGCTGTACAAATCACTGACCATTTTCCCGGAGTTTTGCACATGCACAGTAGGGATATCGGTGACCTGAGCATGCGCAGTAGACTCTCGCACAACACTACAGTGTCTAGTACTGCGCTTATGCTGGGTACACAAGGGCAGATATATTGGCCGATCTATTGATTGGCCAATATATCTTGAGTGCATTGGCCAGTGTGTACCAGCGATATGTCTGTGAATCACGTCATTCACAGACATATCGCATCGGCTGTGCTGCACAGCCGATGCCCAATATATCTGCAGATATAGGACCTCATTCAGAGTCGGTCGAAGCGGCCGCACGGTCGTACGCCACCGATGTTTGCTATACTGCGCATGCGTAAAGTTCGCAATGCACGTGCGCAAACTAGCCGCTATGATCAGAAATTTCTCTCTCCTTGAACACACCCAGGTCGGTAGTTTGAGTGACAGATGGAGGCGTTTGTGGGTGGTAACAGGGGAAGGTGCTTGAAAACGGGGGAGTGGAGATCCGAACGCAGGCGCGCCTAATTATGTGAACAGCGTTTTATGGGAGTGCACACGGATTATGGGAGTGCACACGGATTATGGGAGTGCACACGGTTTATGGGAGTGCATACGGTTTATGGGAGTGCACACGGATTATGGGAGTGCACACGGATTATGGGAGTGCATACGGATTATGGGAGTGCACACGGATTATGGGAGTGCATACGGTTTATGGGAGTGCATAATTAACAAAGTAGCGTCATGGCACATGTGACACGGGAGGTTTTTACACTGACATGATCGTAGAGCCTAACTATTATTATTATCCTTTATTTATATGGAGCGACAAGTGTTCTGTAGCGCCTTACATAGTACATAAACTAATAAGTGAACAAGTCAGGGCCGGCTCTAGGGGTGTTCGACCAGTGCGGTCGCACAGGAGCGCCACCCATAGAGGGCGCACCCCTCCTCGGCATCTCGATTTCAGCGGGTGGTCAAATCAGGAGTTTGGGGACCCCCACTGCCACAGCTGTGTGGTGGTGCCGGATCCCGGAGTCTGAATGGATGCTGCGGGAAAGGGCTGGGGGAAGCCCAGCTAGTGAGGCTCCCCCCCAGCCTGACGTTATTTGGATGCGTGCCATGCGGGCAAGCATCCAAATAACATCATGTAGGGGGCGTGACCTATGGTAAATAGGCCATGCCCCCAATTTTTCAATGTGCGCGGTGACAAGGGCGCCCTGTTAAAGGCCGGCACAGGGTGCTCTGACCCCTGGAGCCGGCCCTGCTTACAGTACAATACAATGCAGGACAAGGACATGGTACACATTGCTGCATTATAGCACTAAAAAGCAGCAGGGAGTCAGCAATTAAGTGTGAGGTGCCTTTGTGTGAAGTAAGTAGTAGAAGAAAGTATAAGTACAGTAAGGATAAGCACATGAGGGAAGAGGGCTCTGCTCGCGAGAGCTTACATTCTAAAGCTTTGCTCGATCTGCAGATATATCTGTTAGGTGTGTACCCAGCTTTAGTGTGCCTTGGCGGCCACTGGGTAGAGAGGAGGGGGCCCTGGGCGGAAACTACACACGGACCCCCTCTTCTCTTAATACACTCCTGCCTTTAAAAAGTGTAGTGTGATAAATAACATATACTGTAACATGGTATTGTACTTAGTAGTACCTATTCACACTAATGTTGTAGAAGCCTTTACAAATCAAAAGTAGCAATTGCGTGTGTGTGCGTGTGTGTTTGTGCATGTGTGTGTTTGTGCGTGTGTTACCTGTAACTCAGTAATAGAATGAGCATTCCATGTAGTCCAATGGATTCTAATCTCATTCATTAGCCTTGATTCACCCAGCAGTGAGAACATTCTCAGTTAAGAAACATACTTCTCTAATCCTATGTTGACTTTGGGATGTGATTCATCATGCAGAAAGGTGTACTATTAGACACCGAAATATCGACCCTATAAAAAAACAGAAACAAAACACAAATAGAAAATTGTCTCATCAAAGTTTTTTTTACTAGAGATTGTGCGCTGACTCCATGTTTTGGTTTTGGATCTGGATTCATCTTCGTGTTTTGGTTTTGGATTTGGCTCTGGTTTTTTTTTTTAATTGTTAAAAAGTCTTTAAAAGCAGCTAAAAGCATGTAATGTTTGCAATCCAAAACCCCAAATTTCCGAACTGCGGAAAGGTCAGAACCTGTCTGGATCTCCTCTGGATATAAGAGCAGCAACTCGGATCTGTCTGGATCTCCTCTGGAGATAAAAATGGCGGATTGGATCTGTCTGGATCTCCTCTGGAGATAAGAACCGTGACTTGGATCTGTCCGGATTCGCGAAATTTGGGTGGATTCGGATTTCTGGAGAACCGAACCGCACATCTCTAGTTTTTACATTTGAATTAGATTCAGTGAGACTTTAGGAACTCCTGAGAAAATGTATAATTTTTTCAGGACTGTATCAAAAATTGCAGGCTGTGTCTTGCACAGCACTATAGCCTCAGTCTAGTAATACCTTGTGCCAACGGACACTACGTTGCCTGAGCCCTTCTTTCTCCACTTTCCACAGTTGAGTAGAACAATTTTACTGTGTTATTAAACCTGTTTGCCACAAGCTGTCATCCCAGAGAGTCTACAATACGATGTTTTGCACAAATACTCTAGGAAAGTCACTTACTTATTAATGTCTACGCATGGACAATGTCGGCCAAGTTGTAGAATGTGAAGGTTTGTTGTTGTTTTGCAGACAGACATGTAGGATACAAGTTATAGCTTCGCTCTGGTAAATCATTTTAATATCTTGGAGATTGCTTGGAAATTTTTTAAGGGCAACATTAACAATCTTTTTGCAGACTTTGGGCAGGATGTATTAAAGTGCTATGTATATTTTTTATTACATGCAGTAGATTAAACCCATAGGATTTATTGTTTTACGGTTCTAAAGTGTGGCGTTTTGTCCATAATAGAGAAAGAAGATTCTTAGATAAATAGAAATGCAGAAGAATTTTTTTTTTCCGGGGGGGGGGTATTTATTATTTTACTTGACCGCACTTGTATTTGACACTATTGTGGTACTACAAGTGCAAGTGTCTGCTTGCACCCATATGTATGCTTGTAGTTCTGCAAGCCACAACATGCAATAACATTCAAGGGATGTCATCCACAATAAGTTTTGGCTCTTCTTATAAAAATATTTTAACCTGGTACCCAATGGTCAGAGGCATATCTCCCTATGATCCTGATTTTGGCGGTACACTCCAGATGTCTGAATTGACAAATGTTGGGAGGTATGCAGAGGTAGAAAAAGGCGCCCAGTGATAGTCAGCATAGTACTTGATTTTCAGGCCAATCCCTTAGAAAAGCAGGGCTGGTTTTTCCTCGGGAGGCGGGACCCCATTTTATTTTTGGGGTCTCAACTCCTCAAGGAAATCCAACCCTGAGCTGACCAGTTTCAGGCTGGTTGCCATTATGGCAAAGAAACCCCACGCCGTGTGTCTCCCTGCTATAGCATCATCCCCCTGACTAGTTTAGCCTGGTGCTGGTTATTGGAAAATAGGGGGAACCCAACGCCGTTTTTTCCTCCTATTTCCCAATTCCAAACCAGGGTCAGAAGTCCAGGGCTAGTTGTTGATTTTGGGAAGGGGGAACCCCATGCATTTTTTGAAGAACAAACACATGTTTTTAACTTTTTCACTGCTACCAGCAGCATCTAAACTAGCAGCTTTGGAGAAGTGTATTGGTTTAGTTTAGTTGATAATTATTAATTAATTATAAATTTTTTGTCTGCTAGTCTATAACTCTGGCTAGAATCGCCTGTATTGGCCTGAGGCCTGTGATTTGTTGTTTGGAGAAGTGTGTTGGTAATATATTATATTTTCTACTAGGCTTTTACCTTTAGGCTATTAGTACTTGATTAGTTAAAACATTCTATAGGGTCATATAGTTTATTAAACTGCCATCCTGTCTGCCACTAATGTGCTACTATGTTTCATATTTGTGCTATATTCTTTTAAACTGACGTGCCTCTGCCGCCGCTCTGTCACTTAGTTTAGCCAGTCAGCTCGCTGCAGCCTTTGGCCAATATTGGTTAAACCAATATTGTGAGGTGGTCAACATTGACTGTAAATGACTGGAAATGAATGTAATTGATGTTAATAATACTGTAGGAACAAAAACATCCAAATTACATGATTTTAGCTGTTTTTATAAATTTGTAAAGAAATCCAGATCCAAAACCAAAACATTTGAGGGTGGTTTTGCCAAAACCAAAACACAACGATGATGTAGAACCGAAACCAAAACATGGGGATATGCACACATCTCTAGTTGGAGCTATATCACCTGTCACATCTCACACCATGCTGCTTGCTATGTGGTTTGGCAAACTGCCATTTGAGGGAAGGTTTGTATTTGAGAGTGGTTTCCAAGTGGTAAGTTCAGTTTACAAAGCGCACATTGTATACCATAAAAATCTGCGGTTTGGTGGAACTGCATGTTAGTATATGTGTTGTGTGTTTGTGTGGTAGTAGCCTGCCTAGCACTGACACAGTCCATTTAGAGACATCGCTAGGGCATTTTGCTTTACTGAAACTGGAAAGATATTGGCATTTGGCCTAAATGTGAATAGACTCAGACCTTAAAATAGAACCATGTAAAGTAATTGGAGAATTGCTGAAATACTTTGCATGATTTCTGTTTGTAAGAACAATGTGCCTTCAAATAATTATGCTTAGACGAAAGGTTTTAAAGTGGATTTTATTGTGATTATTTTAGATTAATTGAATCATGTCGGCTGTTATGTATGGGGTTTCTGCCCTCAGTAGTGTAAACAAGCTAAAGCAGTTGGCAACTAAAAAGAATGCTTTGCAGAATGTGAACACAATTCGGGTCATTGCAAAGGTACCATACCTGGTTGTGCAGCAAGGGTAGATATATTTTATAATTGCCCATTTGCCCAGATGATTGGGTGAACTTATTGCACCCCGTGTGCTGCAATTGTCCTGCAAGCATACCAAGATACAATGTCAGACCAAGGGGGAGATGTATCAAACCTTATAGAGAGGACATGTGGGAAGTCGTTCAAAGCAACCAATCAGCTTCTAGCTATCATTTATCCAGTACATTCTATAAAATTATAGGTAGAATCTGATTGGTTCTAGATGTTCATCCCCTGAACTTCCCATATGCACCCAGAAGTGTCGAGAGGGGGTGAATGGGTGGCTATAAGAACAGGGCCTTTGTTGGCATTGGGCTGCTAAAGGTATAGGAGTCTATTTACTAAGCAGTGTTAGGTGACAGAATGAAAAGTGATTAGAAAGTGATAAGGAGCCAGCCAATCAGCTCCCAACTGTCATCTCACAGGCTGAGTTTGAAAAATGACAGTTGGGAGCTGATTGGCTGGCACCTTATCACTTTCTTATCACTTTTCACTCTGTCTCCTAACACTGCTTAGTAAATAGACCCCTTAATTAAGCTTCAGTGTACATTGCACATTGCATTATAATTATGGTGACAGTTCTCCAATGGCTCAAGTTTAATGTGGGCCCAACACTGTGATAAATTCATTTTCTTAATCAGTATAGCATCTTCCTATCTCCTACCCTCAACATGACCCATTCCATCAGGTACACAATGCTCTGCTCCTGGACTTCCCACCTAATTTATTATTGCTGACACCTGTGTTGAACTAGGTAATTGATGAGACAGGTGTTCAACACAGGTGGCTGCAATCCTAAATTAGATGGGAAATCCAGGAGCAAAGCATTTTGTACCTGATGGAACGGGTCATGTTGGAGGATCTGCTATTTGTGGTCCATTTACAAGTGGTCATTGAAGATGACGGCAACAGTGTGGAGCCAATGGCAAACGCAGGATTTCCAGAGGGGGCTTCCAAATGCTTAATTTTAGAGTGAGTGTGGCCTGTCACTGAAGAGGGCAGAATTAGTACTTAACCAGCTTTAATATGCGTCATATAAAGTGTATTGTGTGTAATAATTCCAGCATATACAGGACCAGTGATCATAGTAAGCCATTATATGCGGCAGTAGGGCCATCCTGTCTGAGCTGAATGTATTTATGTTAGATGTGGGCACCATTCCAGGGCATGGGAACAAGTCTGAGAGTCTGGGGGAGCAGCAGAAGAACCTATCACTGCCCTGGACATATATGTACATATTGGGCTCTATAGCAGTGCATCTCTAACAGTGCATGTTTACCAGATCTTCTAGTTGGTGCACAGGTTATTTATTACTGGCTGATACATGTTAAAAGATCCACAGGTGGTGCTAATTATTTCATTTGTGATACTGAGAAGAACATGCAGCTCTAGTAACAATCTATTATATTACTATTTCTATTGTGGTCATGGTGTGAGCTGGGGAGGGGGGTTTCCAGGCAGATGGAAACCCCCACTGCATTTGCCTATGGGAGCCCAGTCTGTGGGTCAGGATCCCTTCATTGGACATGGCACTCAAAATTAATGCACATCAGGGGCGTAGCTACCGTGGGTTTAGAGAGTGCAGTTGCTATGGGGCTTTCAACACCTCTGGGGCCCGCATCTCCCTGCACCTACATAGCTCATCACACACTGACAGAAAGATGCTGGTCCGTCCTGCAAACTACTTCTTATGGAGCATACACACGGTCAGATTTTTCTTCAGATCTGAACGATAACGATTTAAAAAATCGTTCAAATCTTTGGTAAAATCGTTCAAATCGTTCATCTGACAGATCTGACCGTGTGTATGCTCCATTAGGCACAAGCCCACTTCAGTCTGTGACTAGGAAGCAGTTTGCTGTGGGGATCAGGATCCTTCTGTCATGCTGACCAGCAGCAACTCCAAAACTCCCCCGACCCCACGCTGACTCTTCCTCTATCCCTTTCCCCTTCCACCTTATGATTGTCCCAACCAGGGGTGTATTTTCCTATTGGCCAAGATGGCACTCGCCAGGTGCGCCGGCCAAAGGGGGGCGCCGACGCCCCACGGCAGTGTCACCTGCAGCCAGTTTTATCTATCAAAGTCTACGATGCTGCCAGGGGCAGATTGGGCCAGTGGGAACTCAGGAGAGTTCCCGCTGAGGCGGACCCTTGCAGGTGCCCCTGGGCTGTCTCAAACTGGCTGGGCAAGCTGCTGCGAGCATTCGCTGGTTGAGCTCTGCAGAGCCCTGCAAAACTGTGCGCTGCGGCTGGTGCAATAGTTTTTTTTTTTGTACCATGGCACAGTGCGCGTGACGTCACACACGCCGCACCACCAAGAAGTATTGAGGAGAGGAGTCCAGACCACTGCCACAGCCAGGGGGGAAGCATCCAAAAGATGCTAAGTAAGGTAAGTAAATAGCCTGGAACCGGAGGGAGGTTAGGAGCAAGAATTGGAGAGACACAGAATATTTCATTTGATGTCAATGTCTTACGGCCTGTCAGACCCCATTTTCTGTAATCAGTCCCTGCCAGAATCAGTGCTTATCAGTAGCAGTGCATGAGTTCCTATATGGGGGGGGGGTGCGCAGGGGTGCTAGATCTGTACTTTGCCAGGGGCGCCCCGACCCCTAGATACACCCCTGGTCCCAACTCTCCCACATTGTCAGGGAGACTCCCTGAAATAGCAACAATCTCCCTGTTTCCCTGAAGAGCCCAGCAATATCCCTGACTGTACCTTACCCCCATTATGTAGCTGTTATATACTTGGAAATATAGAGATCTACACATTCAAATGAGATCATCAGTGCAATTTCCTTGCATTGGTTATAAGGCACAATGATCCCTATGGCTACATGCATTTTCATATATGGTTTTGTATGGAACCACTTGTAAAACAATATATATAGTCTACCCTCCAACATGACGCATTCCACCAGGTACAAATTGCTCTGCTGCTGGACGTCCCACCCAGTTTATGATTGCAGGCACCTGTGTTGAACTAGTTAATTGATGAGACAGGTGTTTCAACACAGGTGCCTGCAATCATAAAATAAGTGGGAAGTCCAGGAGCAGAGCATATTTTACCAGATGGAACGGGTCGTGTTGGAGGGTCAGATGTAGATCGTACTAACTGATTTGGGGCTCATTTACATTTGGATGTAAGTACATTTTATGGCACGCCTCTGAAGGCCCCCATACATCAGCAATTGATTGCAGCAATCATGCAATTTGCAATCGATTGTGTATAAAAATCTTTCCATTTTTCAATCAATTGTAGATTGCAGAATTGCCACAATCGATTGAAAATGGGAAAGATTTTTATACACAATCGATTGCAAATTGCACGATTGCTGCAATCAATTGCTGATGTATGGGGGCCTTGAGATGTAGCACTACATGTCAACTTTACCACCGTACTCATAGGTGGTGAGTTCATAATCTCCCTGAAATGCTTTTTCAAAAGTAGGCAAGTACAGTATGCCATAAGTACCAGGGCAGGTAGACCCAACAGCCGAACAGTGGATTAAAGAGGCTAACCTCAAACCTTCTTGCTCAAACAGGACAAAGTTAGAATAGAACCCCTTAATCAGTACTGTCCCGCCTAAATGGGGATAGTTAGGAGGCATTGTACAGTACAAGCTGCTGAGACAATACAAAATAACAGGTGCTGAACTTGTCAATATTCCCATTTCAGAGAATTATCTTCTATTATACATTGCATTACATGACATTTTATTACATCTTTCTGTTTTTCTTTACAATACGTTAAGAATCAGTACAAGGTAAATAGTAAACTCTTTAGATGGTAATAATCTTAATAACCTCTAGGTAAAGATGATCACTTTTCAAAATTTGAAATCGACTTGCAGAAATAATTTTTATAAAATAGAATCTGGAAATGTTAATGAAACACGTGTAAGGAATCAGAAGAGACTTTCATTGAGAACAGTGACACATCATCACTTGTGAGATAGACCAAATCTGTGGTTTGTGAGCTGTTTCTGTGGCTGTTTCTGCATAGAGTCCCAGCCACTTCCTGAAAACGTCACCCATTGTTGACTTCATATAAGTAATTAAGCATGAACCATCTGCCTCCCAACAGAGCAGGATGACAGTGTTCTTTAATTATGTTGGAGCATAAAACTGGCTTCCAACAAACATTTTTGAATTCTGTGTTTTTCACAAAAATAGCGTGACACAAAACATGTTAAGAAAATGCTTTAGCTGTGAAAACATGGTATTCTACATGTTTACCGCGGTTTTCCCCCTCCAGGTGGCTTCAATTTATTTGTCCTCCTGCAAAGTTTATTAAGTACATTACTTAATTTTTTTTTTTACTTGTGCTTTTCAGCAATGCATCCAAATCATCAATTGTCTATTTTCAGTGCCCTGGTTCCGTTTGTCTCTTTGCAATGCATGCCAATGTATACAAATGTGTACAAATCATTTTTTGTTGTTGTACTGGGAGTAAAGAAAATAAACAACTCACATAAATACATGTCTGAAAACCACAGGATGCAGCAAGTAAAGGTATTAGTAACAATTGTGTGTAGCCAAAATATTAACCCAACTTGAAGGTAAAAAGTTGCTTTAGTTATAGAGAAACATCTCCATGTTGTCGGATTGATCATTGAAGTGAGCCCTCAGATTGGCTAATGATGACTACATTTCAGACAGATTAATTGGAAGCAGGTTGACTAATTTAAGTATGTCATATTTTAATGCAATAACCTTTAAAAAAAACTATAATAATGTGTAATTAACTGTGTTAATTAATTGAATATAGGTCTATTTTTTTAATTCTTTTTTATTGAATCAGAGACATATACACAAACAATTCAATTGAACAATAGGTCAAAAAATTAGTTTGTGAGTACAGAGCAACATATATTTTCAATTTGATTTGACAAAATGTCAGGGTGTATATTATACAATACATAAATATCATTGTATTAAGAATGTAAATAATATAAATAGTATAGATAATATAGGTAATATAGGTGAAGGGTGCATTGTGTGAGATATCATTACTGCGTCATTGGGGAATCATTGTCAAGTAAACGTAAGAGGCACCACAAGGAAGAGGAAAAACATTTAGTAAGAAGTTGTTGAGTAGTTATTGGAAGTGTAGGCATATAGCTCTCCCATATTTCAAAGAACTTTTCTACCCTGGATTCTTATCAAAGAAGCCTCCACCCAATCCATTTGGAACAGGTAAAATAATTTCTTATTAAATAATGAAAAGGGGGGTGTACCTGGCTGATTCTAAACCTGTAAGATGGTTTTCTTGGTGGCAGCGCTGACTGCCAACAGCAATTTGCGCAGCCTTTTGTAATACGTTGACCTTGGGGGAAGATACCCAATATTGTCCATAGGGAATCAAATGGCACAAAATTAACTAAGTTATCCATAGCAAATTTTTAATAGTACTAAGATTCTAGTGCCTAAGAAAACTGGAATGTTGTTCATTGTAACCAGTCATAAGTTTGCATTAAGTTTGTAAACTGTACTACAAGGACAAATCACAACTAGAACCTTATTGAGTTCCACTCTTTTACTGTGCACTAGTTTTTATGAATGTCCCCACTTGTGCAGAACAAATGGAAGACAGAAGGCATTTTATATGCCTGGCAGAATGTAAACTACTAGGCTGTGTAAGAATACAATTAGGAGCAAGGGTTAAAAACTTAAAAGGTGTCCACTTTTTATGGTTTGAATTGTGTAGTCCTTTTACAGTTAAAGGGTAGAGTTTTGGGGCAAAGTGGCTGGTTTATAATACTGGTTGAAAGGTCTCTTACCTCTTTGTTAGGTCCCATCCCCACACCGTTTATTGTGATTGCCAGCTATGTTTTTTTTGTGGGAAAGAATGGTAACAGTGGCTGTCTTGCTGTAGGTCTTGAGGTAATCTCTTTGCAAATACACAGGTTTAGGCTATGGTCATTGACATCATCGGTCCCGGTGGGCGCTTTTGAGTGTCATTTGACAGTGGAGTTTGAATACCTTAAATTGTTGGTGATGGGCTGGCAGTTGTCCCCCTATCTAGGCCTTGAATTGTTGGTGATGGGCTGGCAGTTGACCCCTATCTAGGCCTTGAATTGTTGGTTATGGGTTGGTAGTTGGACCTCATTTACACCTTTTATTGCATTATATGGGAAAGATTCTTTCTTCACCACCATACATTTTCTCTCCTTTAAAGATTTAGTTAAATAAAGCTGATCCTTTTATTAGTTTTTGAATTACTAGCAATTCACCAAAGCTATATTTTTGGACTCAGGCAAATACAGAAACATCTTCAGATGGCCTTGATTCATGGAGCCCCACTCCTTTCTATGGGAAGGAGGTCCAAGGTTGTCTCCGCACTGAATGTCCTATGGCCATGCCCATGCGTGAACTCAGGCCACACGTTTGTAGTCGATGGCACATCACCGGTAAGTAACCCTGCAAGTTTGGTAGCTTGGTTAAAGATTGTGGGGACAGCTGATTTTCAGAGCAGCTGTCCCGGCATCAGAGCATTACTGAATTGCTCCGGTAATTATCCACCGCTGCAACTCATCGCAAGTTGAATACTTTATTGAGGGCCACACAGCTCCCAATGATGAATAGGCCTCTTATATCTTTAACTGTCTTAAAAACTTGCTTTGCAGCATACTGAAATCTTTGCATCCTAATTCTCCCAAATATCCTCATTATCTATATTGATAATCACTCTACTTGAAGATCGTTCGATGAAAGTTAATGTTTTTTTCAAGGTGTACATATTTAGATATATATATATATATATATATATATATATACTGTTGTATGAGGCAGCACTCAAATGTTTCCAAAGAATTGCTGTGCTGTATAGTCCAAATGGTTAACTTGTATACACACACTCACGCCACCTATCCGCATAAAGCACAGTCCAGGACTCACATTTAAAAACCGGGATCAGGACATCACAGCACAGCAAGTGCCCGACAGCCGTTTCAACTGCCCTCTCGTAGTTTTCTTCAGGCCCCTCGTTAGTCGTTTACAACTATGATCCACAGCTGTGGCCTCCTTGAAGCATTGGAGATCGTCACTTTTTATTACACCATGTGGCATGTACTGCACAGCCGAATTGTTTATGTTTTTGTCCCTATCCCGTGAACTTCTCAATGACTTTCATAAAAACCACCAATGACATGATCAGGCCATGGCGTAGTTTATGTGATTTAAGAAAGAGGTACTGTACCAAAGCCCCTTATTTCTAGGGATGTGTGCCGGACCATTTTTGATGGATTTGAATTTGGCTCTGATTCGTCGTTCCGGCATTGGATTTGGATTTGCAAAAGCACCGTGACTGGTTTTGGACTACAGAAATTTACAAAGAAAAGCCTAAATCACATCGTTTGGGCTTTTTTGTTGAGTATTATTAACCTCAATAATATTATGTTCCAGTCATTTACAGTCAATTTAGACCACCTCACAGCTCACAATATTGTTTTCACCACTATTGGCCAAAGGCTGCAGGGAGCTGGCTGGTTACTAAGCGACAGAGCAGCGGCACAGACACCACAGTTTAAAGCACGTCTAAGAAACATTGCCACACAGCAGTGGCAGAAATGAAAGGTAGTGCAAGATGGAATTGTCCTTAGGCTCTTCCACCCACCCAGTGGGGTACGGCCAGCAGAGTCACAGTACTTGTATACACAGTGCGCTACAGCCCAAGGAGTCACAGTGCTTTAATACACAGTGGGGTACGGCCAACAGCGTCACAGTACTTGTATACACAGTGGGCTACAGCCCAAGGAGTCACAGTGCTTGTATACACAGTGGGGTATGGCCCGAGGAGTCACAGTGCTTGTATACACAGTGGGGTATGGCCCAAGGAGTCACAGTGCTTGTATACACAGTGGGATACAAAAAAAATGTTTTGTTTTACTTTTTAAACTTTTAAAAAATATATTATTTAACTTTTTTTTTACACTGGAGCAGACGGGCATGAGTACAGCATGCCTTGTACACAGCCACTTGTGAGTCTGGACTTTAATCAGCAGAGTATAGTGTAGCATACATCAGCGTGCAGTGTGCCCCCTATACACAGCACTTTAACAGCACAGCCACTTGTGAGTCTGGACACAGCCACTTTAATCATCAGAGCATAGCGCAGCATACATCAGGGTGCTGTGTACCCCCTACAGTCACTTTACCAGCACAGCCACTGGTGAGTCTGAACACAGCCACTTTAATGAGCAGAGCAGTGCACAGCGTGCGAGTGAAATGGCGCCAAGTCCCAGTCGCGGTGCCTTATATAGAAACCAACTCTTGTGAGAATCCGATGTCCGGAGGATGACGATCGGCCTCCAAGTGGTATCCGAGTCAGATGGGAACACCCGAGCCGCGGCTCAGGTGGACTCGGATCCCCGGTGTTCGTTGCAGTTTGGATTCCACAGAATCCGAACCGCTCATCTCTACTTATTTCATGTTCCTCATATTAATCAAAGAAAAGAAGAAATGTTCCGGCTAGTGGCTCGCTAATTAAACTGCAAGAAAGGGACCACTCCTGTCAGAGTTATTTGGTGAGCTACTAGAAAATTGCTGCATAAGCCAGAGGAAATTTTATAGTCCTTAGTGTCCTTCAGTAAATGAATATACAATGCTATTATGGCCAGCTCTAAATATTTTATTTCATCGGACGTTACTATGTTTCCATTTTTTTCTCATAAATCAAACAGAAGCTCTGGTGAAGTATATCAACGTAGATAAGATTGATTGAGTTTGCTCTTTGAATTGATCCTATGCAGGACCTAATGGTCTTGCTGCAAATAACTATAAACAGTGAATATTCATATGACGCCGTCATCTCTTCTCTCTGGTTAATGATCTATTTCAAAATAATTGATCTCTATTTTTGAATGTGCCAAGTTCAAATATCGCGGTTACTCCTAAACCAGGTAAAAGATTCAACAGTCTGTGGGAACTATAATGAAAATAATAAATTAGGTAATCTAACCATACTACACCAGCCAACAGGGACAAGGAGGACCAACTGTCTGATAATTGGAGCATCTCCGTACCCTATACAATGTATGGAGGCAATATCCATTCGCAGCCTGATGTTGACTGAATAACAGCCGGGTGGATTGGACAGGTTTGAAATCCAAACTAAATGTTCCAGATCAGTTTTCAGACATTTTCTGGTTGTGAAGGCTCATCATACAGTTCCATACACAGAATGATAATTGTCAGTTGGCCGAGTGCCATGATTATCACGCAGTGAATGGCCAACTTTAGAATTCCATTCGGGCTTTGTGCCTCCAGATGTACGACTGATAATATCTGCAGCAATGTAATTAATTTGGCCCATTACCGATACCACTCTATACAGTACATCAGAGATACTGACCCTTTAAAAAGACTTGATCAACTTTGTTTGGTAGTAGAAAGTGGTGCATGTACCCTCTACCATACTTATTCATCCATAGAAAGAACAGGAGCTAGATCTCTGGAAATAATCCCAAACCGCTCGAATCACTCAGCTGTTCCATTAATATCAATAGCCATCTTCATGTTGCTCGGTGGCACTAGCACTTCCATTTCTCCAGCCCAATATCATGGAGGCCTATGATGGCCTTCAATCAAGCCACAGACCAATTTCTGCCTTGATACTGCTTCCCATGGCATAGTCACCCACCTGTTAGTACTACTCTGCTAAATTGAATCCATGGACTTGATGGTTAGGCAATATTGCTATTCCCTGATCTGGAATCCCCGCAGGCCTCCAACTTTCTATACATGGATCATTTAAGTACTCTTAAGAGTTTTAATAACCTACAGTGTTTCTTCACAATATTTATGGCCGGCACAACTTTCACACTCCAAAGTTTTAAACTGGGTGATTGACACACTATTTAACTGTTTTAATATCTCTGTTCAATCAAAAATATGTGTTATTCATACAGTAATTAATAATTAAACTAAGCATTAAAACTCATATGCTAAAATGGGAACTAGACTGAAAGAAGATTTGGACTCTTGACTTTCTCCCTTATCCTTGCTCTATAAGAAACCCAATGCAATACCTAAGACTATGAAATTCTGCCCAGTTGCAGGGTTATGAACTACTAAACTGTGGAAGAAAGGTGTGCCTCCCATTACAGAGATTGCAAATTGGATTTGGTTTATTGTCTCTATTTATTTATTTATTTATTAACAGTTTCTTATATAGCGCAGCAAATTTCGTTGCGCTATGGGGAACTGACAGTTTCAGTGGTAGAAACACTTTTGAAAATGGATGTACTCTTTGTCTCATCATAGACGATGCTGATACTGGAAATGGATCTTGTAACTGATATCTTTTTCAAGCTCCTAACTGACCTGCGGAACCGGGAGGAGCAAGTCATACCCTTACCTATCATCCTTGCCCACTCATTTTTATCCTTTCTCTGTCCTTCCCCGCTCTGCTGTTACCTATACAGTCTATCGCCAGTTAATGTAAAGTGTATGTTCATAATTTCTCAGATGAAAGTGCTTCATTTATTTTTCATAACAAAATGAACACTATATAGTATTACCCATGTGATTGTTTTTGTATCCTACACAATAAATAAAAATAGTAGGAAACAAGAAAAAAACATCAACATACAAGACAATCAGCATAAGTACAGCCTATGGTTCACCAGTCTGTATAATGCTATTTACAGAGGAGTCCGTCCATAGGTATCTTACTGTCTAACTTTCTCCTCACTCTTATACATACTTGCCGACTTTTGAAAAAGCATTACAGGGATATTGTGAAAGCAGCACCTATGAGCGCAGCGGTAAAGTGGGCGTATACTGCTACATCTGAGGGGCGAGTCATAAAATTAGTTTACATCCAAATGTAAATGAGCCCCAAACCAGTTAGTAAGATCTACTTGTTGATGAAAACACACTGATACTTTTCAGAAAATGTATATTGCCATAGGGGTCATTATGGGCTCTATTTATTAACATTATTTTTACTAAAATAAAGTGAAAAAGGGTGTTTTCACATCCGTTTCACATTATTTTAGTTTCACCTATAGTTAATACAGGGCAATTGGTGTAGAATTAGTAAAATTCTACTCCAACCCCCAGTATCACTTATTTTTAGTAAAGCAGATCGCATTTCCCATAATTGTAATGGGAAATGTGATCCGACCAGAGTTACTAAAAATAAATTGTAAAAAAATACCGGGGGAAGCCCTGTGATAATAACGCCACCTGGAGGTGGCGTTATCCAGGGTCTCCCCCGGTTACCGGGCTCCCACTCTGCTCTAACGGGGAGAGCAGCGGCGGGAGCCGGGTACCAGTAATCAGCTATGTGGTCTAAGCAGACCGCAAGCTGATTGCTGTAAAAAAAAGAACAAAAAAATGAAACATTTTTTTTTTTACTTACCTGAATCCAGGGACCGGTGATTGGGCCTCCGGTGATGGCTCCTCTCCGGTCAGCTGGTCTCCCATAGTACACTGGGGCCCGGGCATCAGGTGATCGGGCCCCAGTGCAGTATGGGAGATCACCTGATCGGGAAGCCCGGAGAAGATCACCGGAGGCCAGGAGGATGCAGGTAAGTGTAATGAAGGGAGGGGGGATCGCGGGGGGGGGGTCGCGGGGGCCCGCGATCGTGGGGGGCGGGGCTTAGCACCGGGGGGCAGGGCTTAGCGTCGGTGGGGGGGTAGTAGCGGTGGTCGGTCAGCGCATGCACGGGCTCTTAGTCGCGGTATTTTTGGAAAAAATACCGCGACTAGAGTGCGGATGGGATCCGCAGGGAGAGAGCTTTATCACAAGCTCTGTCCCTGCAAGGGATTTATAGTAAATCCCTGTGATATTGCCTGAATTCGCAATGCGAATTCACTCGGTAATATCACACTACAATCCGCATTCAATATGCGGATTGTAGTAAATAGAGCCCATAGTCATACATGACTACTTTCCCGGACCCCCGGTAGAGTAGGCACTTCTCCCGCATTCCTGCCCACTTCCTAGTGAAGTTGGCAGAATGGGGAGAAGACCCAAGGAGAATAGGGATCCCCGAGCTGGGGGCGGGGCTTAGTTATGCGATTCTACAAGAATTTTGTCATTTGGCTCTGCCCCAAGTTAATTTACCATGAGGGGGCGGGGCATAATGATTTTGACCGTCAGCCCCCCCCCATTGCCGCCCACTTAAAAATAGGAAAGTATGGTCATAGGGTCTCATTCGGACCCGGTCGCAAGCGCCGATGCGCTCGCAACCGGTTCGATGATTAGTCCTGTGCACGTGCAGCGGCCACACTGCGCGTGCGCAAGCCCTGGAGCTAGAGAGAAACTCTCTTGCTCCGGAGCTCTCTACAAAAGGGGCGGCTATCGATGGTGATCGACAGCTCGCCCCATTTTGTAGGCAGGCCAGGGGTGTGGTTTCCAAAACTGAGGCAGGAACGCCTACCATTTTGTGGGCGGCCGCACTGACATCAGCAGTGATGTCAGTGGGGAGTTTCCTGCTCGATCAGAGCAGGAAGCTCCCTGGGGCTTGCGGTTGCCGAGACCCAACCTTAGGATCTCGTCGCAAGCCCCGATGGTCGTGATGGTGTTCATTGCGACCATCACCCTGGTCGGTCGCTAAGCTGTGGGTGGTAACCCACGGCTTAGCTAGCAACCAGGAGGCCGCACTAAATAAAAGGAAGCGGCCGCCCTCATTCAGAGTGAGCGCTTGCTTCTTGAAACCGCCTCTGAATGAGGGCCATAGTGCCTTATAACCAATGCAGGGAAAGTATACTAATGATCCCATTTGAATGTATATATCTCTGTTTTTTTCTATATAAAAGTTTCATAATGGGGGTAAGGAGCAATCAGAGAGATTACCAGACTCTTCAGGGAGTCAGGGAGATTGCTACTATTTCAGAGAGTTTACTAGTATGCTGTTATATATTGTAGATTGATATTCTGTTAATGTTCTATCTCTTGCATAGGGTGGGATGTACTAAATGGTTTTCAGGGTTTTACTGCATTTTCCAAATGTACTATTGGGTGGCCACCGAGATTCTGACGCGTCACTCTGCGCATGCGCAGATGGACTCCCTGGTCATAAACCTGAAGTCCAGGGTGCATCGGGAAGGACAGCTCTTATCGGAAGAGCTGTCCTTTGTGGTACTAATCACATATGTTAGTACATGTGCAATCACTAGGGATGCGATGTCTGACGGGACGTACAGCACAATGTTAGTACATCCCGCCCATAATGAGATATCCATCTGACTTAAGCTTTTTTCCAAATTGTGGAAACCTAAGACTGAATTCTTTCCTCATCACCAACGCATATGATGTCTCGATAATAGTAATGTCCTTAATTACATGTCCATTTGGTGCACCTGGTTAGTGGAAACGGTGGTGGTAATCTCATTACTAGAACTTGCAGGTTTATTAGTTTAGTGATCTGTGCAAACAGTAATACTATTATGCCAGTGATTATTTTTTTTTTATAAAGAAAACTGCGACAGCCCTATAAAATTGTATTTTGTACTTTTAATAAATGCCACTCCCTATACTGCTATTATAACCCATTAGTTGTTAATACATGTTTGTTAGTAATCAAAATGAAAGAATCATTTTTCATGACTACAGCTGAAATCCGTGTCCTGTTCCATACCCAGGTGGCTTTATGCCAGAAAATAAAAGCTCACCTGGATACAGTGTCGTAAAAGGGCGGCAGTGCGCCCTGTGCTGGCCCACCACTAAACCCACGACATCATAATGTCACGCCTAGAGGACGGGACTGCCAGCTCTGGGAAGTAGAGGACGCTCTGGGCAGCTCTTCAGGCTGCATGGAGCCCATCCAGAGCTTCACTTGGATGTTATCTGCAGTAGCGCTACTGGCTGCTGGGTGCCATTCCTGGTCACATGTAGGTACCGTGGGGCAGCAAGGGTACCACCCCTAGGGCTCAGCACCATGTGCAACGACACAGGTCACACGTCCCTAGTTATGGTCCTGTCTGGGTCTGTTTGATGGATGTGACTCTGATTATGGTTAAAAAGGAAACAGGTATACAAGACCACCACTATAACCAGGATTCAAAGTCAAGGGCTGTTATCGATAGGGTTTGGAATTCACCAATGTCTAAATTCTGATTTCTAAAAATAGCCATGTGGCACCAATAAAAGGGGTTTCCCTCAACTAGACATCAATGAAAAATATGAATTTCTTGCCTTAATTGAGCACAGCAGATACTGTATGCCACAAGACAATGTTTCAGGACAAATTCAGGACCATTCGCCATTTTTGACCTGATCAGCAAGGCCACACATCCGAGGTTTTGCACTTTACCTCTTTCCAATTTTAAAACTTGATTTTGAACTATAAAAAAAATTTAGAAATTAAAATCTGATATACTAAGGACAGATAGCAGATAATATGAATCGAAGTGAACATATGACAATTATAGAAAATAGGCCTCATGCGCAGAATGGCAGCCTCAGTGGCAACTTAATGGTATAGTTATGTTGTGTGGAGGTTTGTAGATGTGTCATGTCACTTTTTAACTATTCAGTACGAAAAGCATGTACTGAATGCTTAAAGACAGACAGTGATGGGAGACTTTCAGGCTAACAAAAAAGTAACAGCGACTTAGCCAACCATTTCCATCAGCCTTTGCCACCTCCTGTCTTCCCTTTGCTGACTTGATTCGGGTTTTGAGATAATTGACTGCAGCAAATGGTCAGGTACTGTATAATAATGACATGTCGGTGTGATAATTGTCTCCAAGCGGCTGATTAATGGTTGCTTAAAGTGGTCCTAGAGATGTGGTGGAACCCCCCCCGTCCTCTGTACTTTTTTAATAAAGGGACAGTGCGCGCAGGGCCAGCGCTAGGCTGTGCTTCACCCAGCGCCGTATGGAGTTGCCGCCCCTTCCCTCCTCCACTCCCTCCCCCTGAGTTAAAATATTTCCTCTACCTCCAGGAGGGTGGTGGGCATTTCCTGTGCCCTCCGGATACAGTGGCGCTCCGGGTGACGGACAGGCTTGCCCGTGCCTGGAGCCGCTACTGAGTGCGCGCCGTAGGCCACACAGTAACACAATCTTGTTCACATTATACCGGACATAGTGCCCCTAATTCACATTGCACCACATAGTAGTGTCCCTTATTCATTTTATGACACACAATAGTGTCCCTTATACACAATGCCCTTATGCAGTGCCCCTTATACACAATGCCACTTATGCAGTGCCCACAGTAGTGGTGCCCATTAAGCAGTGCCCACTATGCAATGCCCCCATTAGTGGTGCCCATTATGCAGTGCCCCCTATGCTATGTCCCCATTAGTAGTGCCCCCTGTAGTAGTGCCCCCAGTAGTAATGCCCCAAGAAGTAATGCCCCCAGTAGTAGTGCCCCAATTAGTAATGCCCCCATTAGTAGTGCCCCCAGTGGTAGTGCCCCCAGTAATTGTTCTCCTTACACACAAAAAATACAATTAAAAATACAAATTGTGCCCGCTGCTGTCCAGTACTACCATAGTACTCACTGCAGAAGCCGCTGGTAACAAAATCTTACCGGGCGCCCTGGAAAATGGAGCCTCCCTGCAGCGCAGGGCGACTGGGTAGGGTGGGCTGGTTGAACTGATGGAACGCCTCGTTCCGGACCACTTTATCCCCTGGTTCAGAAGTCATCTAAAATCAGGTGGACCCTACATGCACTCATCTACACACCCACTGAACACATTTCCTACCTGCAAATGCTCAGTTGCCATCCAGTTGTACCCACTAAAGTAAGTTGCAAGTGTAATTGCAGATAAGCAGCAAAGTAATAGGGCTGCAGTGCGCCCCGTGCCAACCCCTCCCCCTGAGCACATGACAACATGACATTGTGCAAAAGGGGCGGAACTGACAGTAGTGAGAAATGCAGCACAGAGGACACTCCGTTCAGCTGTACAGACTGCCGGGTGTCTGTCTGGAGTGTCCAAAGGATGCTACAGCAGGGTTATCTTCATGTATAGACACACCGGGCAGCTGCCCAGGGCTGTACAATTCCGTGGCATCTACATGGAGTGTTGTGGAATCATTCTTCAAGTGAAAGTCCTGAGAGTGCCACCGCTTCTCTATGCATATGACTGGTATCTATTACTACTGAGGGCACCTAGGCGATTATTACCTATTAGTGTGGAGTGCTGGCTTATATATATATATATATATATATATAAAATAATGAAAAATATTTAAACATTTCTTGGTATAATGCCTAAATTTCAAGTAACATAAATTAGGAACATGGGCCAACCAGCTTGTTCAGAAAAGAACTAAGAAAACGAAGGTCGTAACTAGCTATGGGCAACCGGTGCCGTTGCACAGAACGCTGTGGCTCTGTGGGTGGCACCATCGCCCCAAAGCCCTTGCTCCTGGCTAGCATAGTGCCTGGAATGACACCCTGCGGCCAGGATTGTTGCTGCAGCATCTACGGAGCATCCTGTGGACGCTCCAGACGGGCACCTGCACAGTATATACAGCTGATCTTGCATCCCCAGAGCTGCACTTATTGGCGCAGTCGGTTATGCCTCTTTCTGAATGACATAATGAGATCATGTGTGTGACATCATGATGTCACGCTGTCAATGGTCGGGGCCGACACTGGTCGCAACTGTGCCCTGTTTATGGATTTTAATTGTCTATTTATAAGAGTTCTGTTATTCTTTACTCAGCTGAACTTCATAATCATTAATACTTACTTGCCATGAATTTTAGTAGGGCTACAAATATTCCTGACTTCCACAAGAAGCATCTGCAATGTTTACCTATTCCCGCTATCTGTCATGCAGATGGAGTAGACTTCATTCTGGCATTTTTTTGCTAACAAAATGCACTGTTGTCCTATGTAATAATTGTTTGCCAGTGTGATAATCTATAGCGGGTTGGATATGAGATCCCGGCGGTCGGGATGCCGCTGGTCAGAATAACAACAGCGGCATTACGACAGTTAGAATCCTGACACAGGAAATAAGGTAAGACTAACCCTTACCCTTACCTCTAACCCGCCCTCCCCGGTGCCTAACCCTAACCTCCCTGCCTAGTGCATAAACCTAACCTCCCCCTCCCCACACCCTCAAGCTAACACTCCCTCCCCGGTACCTAAACCTAACCTTCCCCCCTTGTGCCTAAACCTAACCTCCCCATCCCTGCACCCTAAACCTAACCCTCCCCCCTAGTGCCTAAACCTAACCTCCCCCTCCCAGCACCCTAAACTTAACACTTCCTCCCCGGTGCTTAAACTTAACCTCCCCCGTAGTGCCTAAATCTAACCTCCCCATCCCCGCACCCTAAACCTAACCCTCCCCCCTAGTGCCTAACCCTAACCCTCCCCCTAATGCCTAACCTAACCCCACACCCTAACACCTGATAATTACCTTCAGGATTCTGATGCTGGGATCCTGACGCTGTCGGGATTCCAGCGCCAGTATTTTGTCCATCAGCATCCCGCAAGGCGTGATGCTGACTACATCCCTCTATAGCATATGTTGCAGTCTGAAAACTTGCTATGTGATACAATACAGAACTAGAAAAAAATATATAAAATATTAAAAACAGCTAAAACAATCCTACTATTAAACATTTACTGTACATGATAATACAAGTTACTTTTATTACAGCAATTAGCAGTAGATTAATAGATAAATAAAATTATGTATTTATACCAACTTGTGGATAATTACTTCGCTCACTTGAGCTATAACTTTTTATAAACTTTTGGAAAGAATCACATCTTGTAGCTGTGGACAATTACAGTCGCAGCTTCAGAAACAAGTCTATCTGTGCTTATCAAACTTCAATGACAATTTTACTGAACGTGTCCAAGAACATTCTGTGGACCTAATTATTGAAGCCCTTAATTACATCTCTGATCTCCACCGGCAAAACCTTCACAGGAAAACTTCAGTTCATCTGAGGACATTGTAGGGGAGAGATTTGTGTATTCTGATTTGAACCAGAGTGTTTTGCTCAGTCTTCATATCTACAAATGCTGGGTTACTATATTAAGATTTGGCTCCTTGGGGAAGCCGAACAGATTCATAACTCCAATGTCACATGTTATCTCAGTCATTGAAGTGGCGGCAATTGTTGACATTCATTAAGCCAGTTAATGTTTCCTTTTGTTTTATATATATCCAAAGCAATTTAAATGGCAAATTAGATTGTAAACAAGAATCTAAATGTTGCACAATAGGTGAATGAGGGCCATATACATTGTGTGAATCCGGACATAACTGATAACAGATGTTTAGATACAAAAATGTATCTAATGCCTATGTTCTTACATACCAAAAGAGAAACTATCTATATTCTACTCAACAGTCAATGTGGTCCCACTACACAAACTTATAGCACTCTGGGGGTAATACATCAAACCTTGTAAAGAAGACAGGTGGAGATGTTGCCCATAGTAACCAATCAGATGTTATCTTTTACTTAAAGTTATAGCCTGAAACAACTTCTCCACTTGTTCTGCTTAGAAGGCTTTGAGTTTATCCTCAAACTCTTGCACTAGATCAATAGATGAGTGGCAGTTACAAATTATTTTGCACTTTTATAGTACATATTCCTCAGTATAATGGCAACTGCTTAGAACATCCATTGTAAGCTTTGACAGCTGTAAATACATAATTCAGTACACTAGGTATCTGCGGCCTGTCAGACACTTTAAATTAATAATTACCACATATTATAAAGTATTACGAACGCAAAATTTTTATTTTGTGTTTACCAATTAAACTCAACTAAAATACATTTCCAGCCCTATTGATTATAAAAGTAGTAAATGGTAAAGGGAATAATTATTCCCAATTTCAGAAATCATTGACATCAGAACAAAAATATTGCAGTAATGATTTGCTCATTCCTATTAGAATATATCCATGTTTTTTGTCTGTTTGCTGTCTTTTTTTTATAGTTGAACTTTGTTGCAAATGGTTTTGAAAGAATATATAGTTTATTATTGTCTTTAAATACAGTTTTGACTTTCCCAATGCCCCTAACCAGTGGTTCCCAATCTGGGTACCATAGCACTTGCAGGGGTGCCACGCGTTGGTGGTCCAGGACCAAATCAAATTATTTATGGTCCATGTGATAGGCAAAACCAGTGCTTGCGGCTGCCACTCATAAAGTATTTGGATGAAAAGAAGCACAAACCTGACCACCACCACATGACTGACATTAAGGGTGAAATGTAGGCACAATTAACTTATTGAGAAATTCAGCCAAAAATATTCATTTAAGAAACATTTGGCCTACGGGTTGCCCTGTAAAAAATTGCTGATACTGCAGAGTGCCGTGATTCAAAAAAGTTTAGGTACCACCGACCTTTACAAATGAAACAGAAAGATGTTGGATACATTTTTCTTGCCTAGAAGTTGTATGGTTTAAAAAGAATACATGAGTGGACCCTTCTCAATGTAATATATAGCAATGTGTTTAAATCAGAAATCAGCAATGTATCACCAAATTGATGCATATGTGCTTTCAAGATTAACCTGCAATGATACATCTTGATTGATTGACTGTTATGTTACTGTAGTTTGATAATTTTGATATTACACTGTTTTCTGTTGATGATGAGGAATCCTGTAGGACATAATGCTGTTATAGGGTGTACTAAGTCGAGAGAGATCATTTGGATGGCGATAAAGGGGTCTAATCAGCAATGTTTTTTTAACTTAAAACATGCGGATATTATCATTTCTGTATTTTATAAGTATTTCCACTATTCAGCAATGGGATAATGGAGAAGATAACGCAATTATTGTCTCCATTAATTCCCATATCGCAGAGTATCACACTATAGGGAGCAAGCCATTGCTCTCTACAGTGCTGAATTGCAAAAAGTGTTAAATTACTGTAAAAATCTTTACTTTTTATAACGCCATCTCAGAATGGCGTTATATGAAGCAAAACCTTAAATATCCCGAAAACTGTAGGGACAGAGGGAAATTTTCCCATAAGTCCCTGCAGGATCTTGTAACTCCGCCCCAGTCTCCGCCCCTGCTTTGCTGTGACCGCTGAGGGTAAATCCAACTCTAGCCTGTCAAAACTGCCTACATTGATTGAAATGTGTACGCAGGCTTTATATTAGTCTGTATACATTTATATGTATGTGCTTTTATATTTAAAATGTATATATAAATTTGAAATATAAAAGCACATAAATATAAATGTATACAGACTAATTTAAAAACTGCGTACATATTTCAATCAATGTAGGCAGTTTTGACAGGCTGGAGATGGGCTTAGCCTCGGCAGTCACAGCAAAGCAGGGGCGGAGGCTAATTGCAAGCGCATGGATAAACATGCGCAGAAGAAGAATCAGAAGGCTTGGTTTTCGAAATCCCGAAAACAATACCTTCTGTAACATCGCAGGTACAGCATGCGAACGCAAACACTCTCCCTGCATAAAAAATTGCTCAGTACCTTACATAAAATTTAATGATTGATAAAAAAAAATTGTGACAATGTTGTCCGTTAATATTCGGAGCAACATCGTCACTCTTGCTGACTAGAGCTCAAAGTACCAACCAATCAGCTCCTGTTATTTTTCAAACACAGCCTGTAAATTGACAGTTAGAAGCTGATTGGTTGGTACTTTATCTCTCTCCACTTTATTACTCTCCAGGCTTAGTACATCTTCTCCATATTGAGCAAGAATGCCTTTAACATTCATTCCAGGCAGAAGAACAGTGATTTATCGCATTTATTGTTAGTTTAATAGGAAAGATTTTATTGTCCACCCCATTTCCTTGCATGTAATATATTGTTATTCAGTAGCACCTACCTTTCTTCTTTATTCTAATAAGTGTAATATCAATAGATGTGTGTCCAATACAATAACAGGGTGTTCTCCATGCTTGCTTCCCTCTATGGGACAAGGACAGCATTTCTTGTTCAGAATTATACATTACTACTTCTCTGGCTGAAAAATGTGGCATTCATAAATGTATGGTGTGACACCAGCTTTTGGCATAATGGAGACAAGTGGATTATCACCCTTGATGCAAGGCAACATTTTTAGGGACATATTCAATTAGCCGCAGGATTTTCCCCACGACTAATTGCCGGGCAAAATCCCAGCGGTGCGGGGAAAAGCTATACAATTAAATCGCCTTTTTCCCGTGCCGAAAAATCGGTACTCATGTGCGGAAACACACTGATTCCGCGCAAACTGCAGAATCAATGGGATTTTCCAGATTTAGTGGTTTTTATGTGGATTTTACCTTGCAGTTCCATGAGCTGTGAGGTAAAGTTCAACTGTGGGGACTCGCGTGCGGGTTCTCAGGGACTCGCGCGCGAGGAATCCCTGCTAATTGAATAGGTCTGGAGCAGCAATTTTTACCCCGCGGTTAATTGAATATGCCCCTTATTCAATGGGGCAGATTCAATTAGCCGTAGGGTTCTCCCCGTGACTAATTGCCGTCCAAATCGCCGTGGTGCGGGGAAAAGCTATTCCATTAAATTGCCTTTTCCCCGCGCCATAAAATCGTGACTCACGCAAGTAAACACATTGATTCCACGTAAACTGCGGAATCAATGTGTTTTTTCCCCGCATGCGAGGCCGATTGGGTTGTATTAACATGGATTTTACCTTGCATCACCAGGAGCTGCGAGGTAAAGTCCAACTGCGAGACCCCGCGTGAGGAATCCCCGGCAATTGAATTGGACCGGCTCGCCAATTAGTTGCGGGGACAACCCCACGGCTAATTGAATCTGCCCCATTGAATGTGTTAAAAAAAATAAATCACAGTTAGGAACAACAGTGTAATCCAAATGCAAAGCTGTACACACACAAACTTATTTGTTCGAACTTCATAATTACATTGGCTAATGTTCTTTCACTAGCCAAATAGTATTACCAAAGTATCATGGGGCCTATTTATTATTAATTGTAAAGGCTCCGAAAAGCAGCAGTTCCGAGATGCTCTACAATACACCTCACTTCTAATACCAGCCACAAAATTTTACACTGCCGAGTTCCATACAGCTGTATTACAGCGCGTGTGCGACCATCAGTGACACATGCGCACTGCCAGGCCCAGAGGAGGCGGAGGGATCCAAATGAAGCAGCTGGTTTCAGAGGGCTAATTCCATCTTAACATGACATTAGTCCCGCAGTGAAGCTTGATGAACAGTCATCCCCATATTAGTGTATGGGGATGCGTAGTCTTCAGTGCATCTTTAATACATTGGGCTGTAAATTAAAAATGTGAAAAACTATTATGTCCGCATGTCTAACAAACCCAGTCACGTTGATGAATAGGAAAAGAGTGAATCATTTGCTATTTTTTAAGGAGAAGACATGGAGACTGTGGGGAAGATGTATCAAAACTTGGAGAGAGATAAAGTACCAACCAGTCAGCTCCTAGCTCTCATTTTTCAAACAGCCTGTAATGGCTCAGGCTTAGTACATAGACCCTTATATTTTTCTCCACTTTATCTCAGTCTCCAAGCTTTGATACATCTCCCCCTAAGATCTTAACTTGTCTCACTTGGATAGTCATTTCTTTGTGCTCAGTATACTATAACTTTTTATCAACTTTCTTCAGCCACTTCCGCCACTTTTATGCTAATGAGTGAACAGTCGCTGCAGTTTAAGGACAAAATAAATGTTCACTTCTAAAGAAAACACTATAGTCATATATTTTCCAACCCTGCATGATACCAGTCATGGTTCCTTCCACTTAGAATTAATGCAGCCTCTCAGAAAAATTCATTCTCAGTGATCAAGAGGAAACACATATGAGAAAGACACTTGAGCATTAAGTAAGTGAGAATGATGATAGGTAATCTCTATGAGAGCTAACCAAGCATTGAGGCGATCATAACATGACACTTGTGGATAACCAACTAATAATATAGCCTAAAAAATGAACTATAGATATATAGTCATAATATCTCTTCATTTTCAGTGTATTTGTAAGTCTACTGTACTCCTCATTTCACATGTTTGTTTTGGTAACAATTACATCTCAATCATAATTCTACTATTTTAAAACAATGTTGCACTCTATTTTCATGTATGTAACTGTAGTGCCCTCTCTGGAGCGTTTTCCATAAGCCACGCCCATTAATCAATCTGTGCCCCCGGGATGTGTCGAAGTTCACAGGAGAATTCTGCAAGTAAGATGAGGGCCAAAGTCTCATGGGAAATGGGGGCGGAGTCTGTGTATGTGGAGGCTGGGAAACCCCAGAGGAGAGACATCTTAGAGCTGGGGAGCAGGGAGGGAATGCCTGTGCTCCCTTGGCGGAGAAAGACGGAGCCATGGCGGCTGCTATGATGCCCATCTAATGCCTATGGGGAAAGACAATTAGTGGGGTCTGCAGAAAGACCTAGAGAGAGGTTTGAAGAGAGATCTGGGGAGCATAACATAATAACATTATATTCAATGACCAGTTATTACCAGTTATTATATAGATAGATACATCAGGGTAGCCAGCACGTAGCTCATATATAAAGTGGAAAATGTCTCCTTTATTGTCCCTGGGTTGTCAGTGATCGTATTGTGGTCTCAGGGATAGGAAATAAGAGGGAGATGTATTAAACCCCCTAAAGAAGACAAGTGGAGAAGTTACCCATATAAACCAATCAGATTATAGCTTTAATTTGCCTGATACATTATTTAAAATGCTTGCTAAAGTCTGATTGGTTACTGTGGGGAAAAAAAGCAAAGTTTACTGTCTTGCACACCAGCGCAAAGATATGTGAATGTGATGGAGAAAGCAGGTTGCCCTAATCTCTCCAATGGTTACAGTCCTCTCTAACGTGTGTCCTCCCACCAATAATCCAATAATCTGATTGATGAAGGGTTTGTTCTTTCTACCAGTAGTCCAAGAATACCATAGAATAAGGAAAAGATATAAAATAGTGTATTCCAGCATCTTACCTAAAGAAACTCTTACTATAAGTAACATTCTGCTTGGGTAGGATATAGAATAAAAAGATAAAAATTTTCCATCTATATTATAGGAGATATGAGAGTTTATAACTATCCTCCCTCACAAGAGAACATGCTCAGTAATTGACTGTTTATTGGCAGGAACAGCAGAACAGGAACTGTAGGGAAAAATAAAGTGATCCACAGTGCTGTACAGAGAGCAAAACAATAAGACGGTACAGAGTAAAACAGTACAATACAGTGGACAAGTAACAAATAGCACTACAAATATCAACACAGCTATTGATGCAAGTGGTGCAATGGAAATGTTCAGCGTAAACTGAAACCTATTAGCAGATTCAGATAACGGGTCTAGTTCATCTGAAGAAACAAAAACAGAGAGTCCAGGGGCAGAGAGTCCAAGGAGGAGGTGTAGAGTGTAGCCGGTGTGCAGGAGAAGTAGGTAGTGAGAACAGGTGGAAGGAAGTCCCTGCTCTAAAGAGAAGGGGGAGACAAACGGAGAACAAAAGGAGTGAGCCAGTGTAAGGGCAGCTAAGGGAATGAAGCAAGAGTTAGAGAATTGGAGAGTGCATGAGGCTGAGGTAGACCACGTGGTGACATGGTTAAGTGGTGGACGGCAATGCTTTTATTAACGGTTGGGTTTTCAACACCCACTTGAAGCAATGCAGGCTGAAGGATAGTCTGATGGAACAAGGGAGATCGTTCCAATGGTGGGGGGAAGCACGGGAGAAATCTTGGATTCTGAAGTGAGATGTGGTAACCAGAGGGGAGAAAAGGTGGTGGTCATTGGCCGACTGGAAAGGGGAGAAGAGAGTGTGTAAGGAGATGAAGTTGGAGATGTAGAGAGCTGTGGAGTTGGAGAGGGCCTTGTACGTGATGGTTAGGAGTTTGAATAGGATTCTGTAGAGCAGGGGTGGGGAACATTTTTTCCACCGAGGGCCATTTTGATATATATAACATTATTTGTGGGTCTGGTGCAGGCCACGCCCCCTCCGTGTGATGTCACATGGGGCAGGGTCACAATCGCCGGTGGTTACAGAAATGCCCGGACCATCCTGAGGATGCTCTGGAGAGCTGTAAGGGAAGCGGTGTGACCATCTGAAGCGTCCTAAGGATGCTCCAGGTGGCACTGTTGCTTAGATTCTGGCTGCAGGGTGCCATTCTAAGCACCCTGCTAGCCAGGTGAGGCTAGCAGAAAAAAGCTCAGAGGGCCGAGCAAATGATTCCGAGGGCCTTATATGGCCCCCGGACCTGAGGTTCCCCATCCCTGCTGTAGAGGAAGGGGAGCCAGTAAAGGGATTGTCAGAGAGGGGAGGCAGATGTGGAGCGGCGGGAGAGAAAGATAGGTCTAGCTGCAGTATTGAGTACAGATTGGAGCAAAATGGGAGCAGGGGAGTCCAGTGAGGAGAAGGTTGCAGTAGTAGAGGCGAGAGATGGTCAGTGAGTGATTTTGTTGGCATCCTGAAACAAGGAATTATTTTCACACTGGTAGTAGCTTAATAATGGCTGAAAATATAGTAATGGAAGTTTATATAGTCATCTTTAATGCATGTGATGATTTTTGTTGGGGCACTATGAGGCGGCTTTAATTCTTATATAAATATCAGACAAATCATGACAAACCTCTGTATAACTTGAGTATTAAATTAGGTTCTAATTCTGCCTTTTTGTTTGTTTTCTCCTTTAGATCTTACAGGTGAATAAGGTGATGTCCATCCTGTTCTGTGTGATGTTTCTTCCTTATCTTTGTGGCATCCACGCTACCACCATGGATAAAAGGAATTTACCAGAAAATTCAGTGAATTCCCTATTCGTTAAGCTCATGCAAGCCGACCTTCTAAAAAATAAAATTCCCAAGCAAGTGGTCAATACCAAGGATGACCAGCAGAGTACATTACCGAAAGCGGAAATTATCATCGACCTGGACATGGTCGACAATGGGAAGTCTGACTTCCAGCCAGTCATCTCAATAGAAGCCGAGCTGTTTAAGCAGCAAAAACAAAAACGCTATAACTCACCACGTGTGCTCTTGAGCGATAGTCTTCCCTTGGAGCCTCCACCCTTGTATCTAATGGATGATTTTGTTGGACACTCTACATCATCAAACAGAACGTCAAGGAGGAAAAGATTTGCAGAACACAAAGCTCACCGAGGAGAATATTCTGTATGTGACAGTGAAAGTTTATGGGTCACCGACAAGACAAATGCAATTGACATTCGGGGGCACCAAGTAACTGTGTTGGGTGAAATTAAAACTGGCAATTCACCCGTCAAGCAATATTTTTATGAAACCAGATGTAAAGACGCGAGACCTGTCAAAAACGGCTGCCGAGGTATTGATGACAAACACTGGAATTCTGAATGTAGAACATCTAAAACTTATGTTCGAGCATTGACTTCAGAAAACAATAAAATGGTGGGCTGGAGGTGGATAAGAATAGACACATCTTGTGTGTGTGCATTATCAAGAAAAATAGGAAGAACATAGCTTTGTCTTGTCTCTATATAAATTATTATTTTAAATTATATAATATGCATGTAGCATATAAATGTTTATATTGTTTATATATTATAAGATGTTCTTATTTATTAAATTTCAGCAAACTTATATAAGCTTTATTTCCTCTCCAAATGGATCTAAGAAGAAGAAGTCTGTGCCTTCTTTTGGGCATTTCGAAACCCCCAAAAAAGTATGCATCCGAATCTACTGCGAGCAGTATCTATGACCCTAGTAAACCAAATATATATGTCAGTATTTCTCCTACAGTATTTTCATGCCAGTGACTGTTTTTAAGTAGACTTTTCAAATCCGACTATATCAGAGATGTATAAATTGTATGCACATTATATTCAATTACAATATATTTTACCTCGATAATGAAAAAAAAATAATATTTAAAAAAAAAAAACTTAACATGTTCCATTTCAAACAAATGTTAAAAAAAGATCCAAGTGATGTTATACATTACTTTTTTTTTCTTTTGTATATATAAAATTGGTTTTTGTCTTGTTTTATTTTATTTTTTTCTGTTTTGTATTTCAGACATTTCTAAAGCCCTTCATTTTAGTTCGAATTAGATATTAATTTCTACCCAATTTGCTATACAGTGGGTCATGTGTTACTGCCAACCTCATTTAAACTACCTGGCGGGGGGGAATGACAATTAACAGTATATATTTTGAACTTTTCTTAGCTAAAAATAAATGGTAACACTGCCACTTTACTTAAGAGGATATCTGTATTTCTTTACTTTTCCTAGGGATGTAGGTCTAAAAGTGTCATATAGAGAATACTGTGGAAAAAAAGGTATAGTGTACGTTTTAACTAGAGATGTGCGGTTCGGTTCTCCAGAAATCCGATTCCACTCGAATTTTGTGTATCCGGACAGATCCGAGTTGCAGTTTTGATTTTCCCACGGTTCGGAATTCGGATTTTAAATCCTAATTTTGGGTTTTGGATTGCAAGACCTTGCAAAAACTTTTTATAATTTTTTTTTTTCAAAAGAAAACCAAGATCCAAAAACCAAAACACTTGAGGGTGGTTTTACAAAACCAAAACACGAAGATGAAGATCCAAAACCAAAAGACAGGGGTCAGCGCACATCTCTACCTTGAAGCTAAATAGAAAGTTTATCCACATTTATTTGTGTAAAGTAATAGAGTTCCCATGACTATATTTGTATAATTTTAAGTGCAATAATGAACGTACAAAAAATTGTTCTACTCCCTTTTACACCCCCTTAAGTACTTTTTAAGGCTGGATACTACCCACGCCTCTATTTTGTAAACATCTTTGTCCCTCCTGGGTTGCATTTTGCTGTGCATTCAATTCTCTCATTGTTGTAGATTTCCGGGACCTCAAACTTCATTATATGATATCCTATAAAATGCAAGTATGTTTATACAGTATGTATGAACACTGCTAGAAAATTACCCCCTGCAGCAGTAAAAAGGATGTAATCACATTGACTGAACTCTGACCCCTCCCACAAGTGTCAGTGATGTCACTTGAAGAGAGTTCCAGCATAACACACATGTACAGTGTCCAAACACTACTGTTATTTCAAATACTTACTTATCAAATACCACATAATTATGTAAACAGACACTCCTGAATGATGAAAACACAGACACTCCTGAATGATGAAAACACAGACACTCCTGAATGATGAAAACACAGACACTCCTGAATGATGAAAACACAGACACTCCTGAATGATGAAAACACAGACACTCCTGAATGATGAAAACACAGACTATCCTGACTATAACCCAATAACAAAATCACTGCATTATCCACAACTAAAAATGGATAACAGCATAAAAGAAAGAATAATGCACACAGGGATGACTATGCCACATACAGAAAGAGAAAACAGTCTATAGAGGGAAAAAAGATGAGCATGTCCCGGAAAATACAGTACTAAATATAAAAAAGGAAAAAATCAAGTTACATGCATTCAATACATTCAATTTTACAAATGACCAGGAAGAAACTATGCATCATCATGCTTTTTGGGTCCAAAACAATAAAAAGTGCTATTTGTACTACTTTTGTTAATCCACGTGCATTAAAAGCCTGAATTCCAGGAGTTATACATATCTAGTGGCAAATACCATGGGCAAGATGTACTATCCATAGGTTTTCCAAGGCCTCCAATGATCATTGGCTTTGATAGTTGGATTTAAAACGGCAATAGAAATGAACACTATACAAGGCTGGTTTAGCATTTATTTCTGTTGCTGCTTTAAATTCATCAGTCAAACTGTAGATACAGAGGGAGCACGTACTCGCCCTCTTGCACCAATCTAGCACATACTGGCCAGGCTGTCTTGTGCTCGATGATGCCATTATTTCCAATTACCCATACTTCATTGTCAAGACTTGCATTACACAAAACATCCTACGGAAAATATGTAAGTGAAGGTCTCTCCCATTACACTTTTAGATAGCAGAGAAATCCACCCTGTCAGATTTTCTAGAGGGAGACAATTCCGAGGTATTACTACAGTTTGGCTATTGTGCAAAATGACCAAAGTTATGCAACGATATTATGTTTTCCTCTCATGTTTCTGACAGATGTTTTGTGCAGTTCAAAGCTGAAGCAAAATATGATACGTCCTCCAAGTAGCCTTATTCAATATGTTTTGTATTATTTTCTGTATGAAATAAATGTCTTTTGATATGGAAAAAAATCTTATTTAATCTCAGTGGTTTAAATTAAATCTCCTGAACAACTCAAAGAGTCCACCACTGGCGATGATCACTGAAACATATTATTGTGACTACTGTATCTATTTTTCATATCTATCTATCTATCTATCTATTTCTAAATTTATCTATTGCTCTATCTACAGGTATCTCTCTCTTTCTCTATTTATCTATCTATGTATCCATCCATCTATTTAATTTATCTATCTAATATTTTTTAACATCTACCTTTTTAGCTATGTGTCTATCTATCTATCTATCTATCTATCTATCTATCTATCTATCTATCTATCTATCCTGTATTACATTATACTATTATACTATTCAAGCATGGTGCTGTATACCAGTATGTTATCACACCATTGCTTTATACCAGGCTATTGTTGTGCTGTATCAACTAGTGTTCAATCACAGACTAGTGACAGATAACCTCAGCAAGATATATAACAATAGCTTATGAGATGTTTCCCACTAAAGCAATGATGATACTACTGTACAGGGAAATAACTATCCCTCCCGTCTATGTTGAACCAGATGCAATGTTTGCTGAGGGAAAGCACTTGCAACCAGGACACAGCTAATAGGGATACCTATGGCAGGTCCATGGTCAGTATGTCAACACTGCCTATATCAAAACAACAATGCCAGTGTTAGTATGCCGACATGGTTGTAATGCTACCTTAAGCATTTATCTGGGATGATATAATAGCTTTAAACATGAAATGAAGGCAGTACAACACCGTAGTCATACTGCTGTCGGCAATGTGTTGTTGATAAACTCAGTGTCAACATACTGACCATCGACCTCCGTAGTGCATACCCTAGAAATGTTACTTTATTTGCTGCCTCATCCTATGTACACAATTTATTTTTATACTGCATATTAAAAAACACAAGAAAAATGCATATACAGAAAATCACACTGCATGTATGCAATGTAATATGGGGGTGGGTACAGCATCCCAACAGTCAGAATCCTGACGGTCAGAATGACGGCAGTCGGATCCCGACAATGAATATGCAGACAAATTTCAGTAAGTATTTACACGCTAACCCTAATCCTTACCCTAATGCTATCCCTAACCCACCCCTCCTGCCGCCTAACCGTAACCCTCCACCTCTCGCAGCCTAACTCTTCCCACAGCCTAACCCTCCCCTCCCGCAGCCTAACCCTAACCACCCCCTCCCGCAGCCTAACCCTAACTTCCCTCTTCACGTAGCTTAACCATAACCATCATACTTACCTTAGAAGTTGTCAGCATTCTGACCCCCTGGGATCCTGCCGCCAGTATTGTGAGCGTCGGGATTCTCATGCCGTCTACATCCCATAATAGGTGCATTCTATGCATTTAAAAGTGCATTCAATTTTTGTTTAACATGCGTCTGCGAGAAAATAGGAGGTGTTTGTCTTCTGTAAGCTAAAAGCAAGTGGAAACGAGTTTTAAAAAAACTTGTTAAATGCATTTCATTGTTCACAAAGCATTTCCCATTGAGATTCATTTAAAAGAGAACAAGTGTTATAAATACACTGAAACACAAATCTAGGCAACTACTCATAAAAACATAATAAGTCACCTATTGGTTTTATTAATACACCTTCTTAATAAACCCGAACACTACAAATAACGACACCAAGACAGTAAATTGGATTAAAGGGGTCACAGCCAATGAAGTTATTGATCAGATCAGAATTAAATTTTATTATGGTGGCAGAAAAAGACAGCGCTACCTCAGCCTCAGACCAATAGATAGATTTGAATAATGTGGGCGGATCCCCGCCCTAGCGCAAACTGGGTTAGGCAGTACCACCTCCCCCCAATTGGCCTAGCAATAGCCCCTCCATAAGATGGAGAACAGGTCCCCCTCTGACGTAGTGACCAACTCGGCGGTCTCAGAGGAGAAATGCCACCGAACCACTCCTGCACCCAAATAGGCCGCCGAGGAGCGCTGCTTTCCACAGTGCTGCACCACCCGTTGTCAGAAATTATCAGATTGCAATTAAACTTTCCAAACACATTAAACGTTATACAAACCATAGAATAGCCGGGTTTTCCAAAACTGGAAAGAGGGAGAATGCCCTTTGAACTGCCTATTTATATGCCTAACTAAAGCCCCTCCCATTAACTAAACTCATAGGCTAAAGAACCCTGACTGACATCTCATCCCACTCTGCTAGCAACAAACATTAACCCTTACCAAATCGTGCCAAAATGTTCCTTAGAAAACATGTGCTTATATATCATCAGAGTTATACAGTCTTCAGATACTTTATGTCCTGTCTCATATTTTAAAAGTATGTTTCATTTTGCAGATATTTAGATGCGCTTAATTTGCGTAACAAACACATCATACCATAAATGAAGTAGTTTACTGCCAGTGTGTTTGTAGTGACAGTACTAACTACAACGTCGTACTAAGCGCACATATTTGCTGAATACTATACCAGCCAATCATATTCAGTCCTTTATAGTGCAGAAAATGAAATCAAGCATGAATAGTTTGCAAACATACAATGGGTTACATGAATGCATCTAGCACTATGTTATAACACATCAGTTTGTGGCCAATTTAATTTTAGGCTAACACTGATGCGCTATAACTACAGTAGAGAGGAGCAAAACATTTCAGGACATGTAAACGCTTATTTTTTGAGACTTGCTAAGAAGAATTGTTAAAAAGATTCTGATGAATGCATGCTGTTACAATTTTCAAAACAAAAAAGTGAATCAATTTCCGTAATAAAAGATTTTTAAATCTATTCAACAAACAGAACTTTGGGCCTGATTCAGACCCGCTCGTAAGGGCCGGCCGCTCGCGGGTAATGTGGGTGTTTTTTATTTTTTTGTCTCTTGCTACTCGTAAAGCTGTGGGAGCCCACCCACAGCTTGTGCGAGCGGCAAGGAGCTTGTCGCGATAATCGCGACCATCGGTCTTGCGACGAGACCCTGTGGTAGGGTCTTGGCTGTCGCAAGGCCGTGTGCACTTCCTCCTACTAATAGAGCAGGAAGTCCACTACTGACATCAGTTGTGATGACAGTATGTCCTCCCTCAAACGCCAGGCGTTCCTAAGGGAACACCTGAGTTTGGCCAACCACCCCCCTACCCGCCTACAAAACGGGGTGAGCTGTCACTCACCATCGCCCCGTCTTGTAGCAAGCCCCGTAGTGACTGAACTTCAGTCGCTCGACGGGGCTCGCGCATGCGCACGCTGGACATGGCGCATGCACAGATCACAAACATCGAGCCGCTTGCGAGCACTGTGCGCTTGCGAGCGGCTCTGAATCAGGCCCTTTGTCTGAATAAGTCAGAGAGCTGAAGCATTGGGGATAAGGTTATAACTAGTTCTAAGTAACCAGGGGCGGATTGGGTTGGAAAACCAGCCCGGGAAATTTCTGAAAGCAGCCCGTATGGGGGAGGGTCTGTTGAGGCGGTGGGTCTGTCGAGGTGACGGGGTCTGTGGAGGAGGGCAGCATACTCCCTCCTCTTAGGGCCTGGAGTGGCTTGTGCAAGCCACTGAGGGGACCAGGGTCTGCAACAGAAATCTTGAATGATACACTCTTTTTGGGGACCCTCATCCCTCTGCACTACCTACAGGCCAGTCAGTTTGGAAGTCTGTCTTCTTACCTATATGGCAGGTTTTCTGCAACGGGGAACCTCTGAAGAATTTGAGCCTCACTGGGCAGCGTCTTCAGTTGGTATTCACTATTCATGTAGATCACATTGTCTGGAAGATGCCTGTTTACGTAGAGATATAACCAATGTCATCATCATAACCAGATATTGTGTAGTAACAGAATGTTTTGTGCAGGGCAAAATGTGAATTTCCCAGATCAAACAATTTCTGTGTCTTTCCAGGCCCCCATGTTACTCCAGACCCCCTACGTCTCTCCATCCCCAGGTCCCCCTGTGGTTTTCCAGGCCCCTTGTGGTTCTCCAGGCTCCCTGTGTCTCTCCATCTCCAGGCCTCCATGTCTCTCTCCAGGACCCCCTGCGTCTCTCCATACCCAGGCCCACCTGTAGCTCTCAGCCTCATTCCCTCAGACCCAGTGAGTCTCTCAGACCCATTCCCTAGACCCAGTGTGTGTCAGCCTCATTCTCCCCACCCCCAGTGTGTGTTTCAGCACCATTCCCCAGCCAGAGTGTGTCTCAGCCCCAGTGTGTGTCTCAGCCCCATTCCCCAGCCCCAGTGTGTGTCTTAGCCACAGTGTGTTTCAGCCTCATTCCCCCCAGCCCCAGTGTGTGTCTCAACCCCATTCCCTAGCCCCAGAGTATGTCTCAGTCCAAATGTGTGTCAGCCTCATTCCCAACAGCCCGTGTGCCACAGCCCAAGTGTGTGTCAGCCTCATTCCCCCTAGCCCCTGTGTGTCAGTCCCTGTGTCATTCCCCCCAGCACCTGTGTGCCTCAGCCCGTGTGCCCAGCCCCAATGTGCGTCATCCTCATTCCCACTGGCCCCAGTGTTTGTTTGAACCTTGCCCCCAACCCCTGCCGCCGCAACTTACCTTCAGCTGCTCTTTTTGGCTGCCCGCTGCTTCACTGGGCAGGATAAGATGCTGTCCTGGAGGTGGGGAGTTGAGCCGGGCTGCAGAGGAGCTGGACGGAGGCAGAGCCATCAGTGGTGACTGACAGGCTCCGCAGAGGTTTTTGGGAGGACCTGCTGTGGCTGCTCAGCAGCTCTCCTGTCAGCCTTTTTTTTTTTTTACCAACTCGCATTGGTTTCACCCCAATTGGTGCAGGGGTGTCTGAATGCATAACCGGACAGACAGACAAACAAATGAATAAACAAACAAACAGACCAATGAATTTTATATAAGATGTATAATAGTAATAAGGATCCAGCATATGGTGGCACACCTCATCCTGCCATGTCCCACGCAGCCCTTCTCCTGCTCCCATACTGCCCCATCCCACTCCCTATCCACTATACTTACCCCTGTGCCTGCGCAATGGTCCTCCTCTCTTCTTCTGGTGGTCCCATCTCTGTAGTAGGAGCCATTGTGGACTATACATGTTTGCAAAGGTCATCTAATGTTGGTTTTAAACCAGAAGGATATTTATAGTGAAATAAAGCATTAAACAATAATTACAAAATAATCAATAAAACTAATACTTGTTAAATGAGTTGTTTTTGAACCTCTCTTAAGTAAGATAAAAAAAATTGTATTCCTTTGGGTTCAATTTTTAGTGTTGATTGGTCTTTTATTGTAGTTCAGAAACAACTCGTCTAACAAGTTTTTGTTATATTGATTTGTTTTTATCATATATTAAGTTAAATTATTTATGATGTTGTGAGTGAAGAAATAAACGCTCCTAGTTTAACGCTAATGTAAATTAATTTTTTTTTTTATCCATATACATTTGTTTTTGCAAAGATTGCCTCTGGGAGTGAAGAAGCTAGAACCCCAGACTATTTCTATCTCTTATATTCATTAATAAATATATTTCTGATTTAAAACCACCAATGGATGATCTTTCTTTATGTTTATGGCTCATAATAATTAGTAAATGAGTAAGAATGTATTTATATACAATACAATAGCCTGAATTAGAGCCCTTAATAATTTTGGATTTTTGAAAATTCAAGGATATATTTACATATATAGCTTTACTAGCCATCACCATGTGCTATTGGCGCCAGAAAACGTTTCTTCCTCATGTAAATAATTCTGTATCCTTTTACTTTAAAACCAAAACAAGAGGAAGGGATTGGAGATGGATTTGTTCAGCCCATAAAAGCAACCAAATACTTATTTTTGGAGACTAGGGGCAACAAATTTGTGATAGTAGAATGTTCACTCTTGGACATTTTCTCACTCAAAATGGTGCAGAACCACAGAGAAGATAGAGGAAAGCCTACCTATTTGGACACCTACTAGTGACTTAAAGGACAGGATCTTGTATAATCCATTACTGTGATTATGGGGTCTATTCACTAAGCCTTATGCCATGTACACACTAGACGATAAAAGTGAACGTCATGAACCATAATGATATCGTTCAACGATATATCGTTCATTTAGTCTAGTGTGTATGGTCCGAATGACCAACGATGCACACTCTCGCGGGTCGTTAACGATATCCCCATTCGGCTGTGCATGCAGCTCAGTCTGGGGATATTGTTAATGATGCCATGCTGCTGAATGCTTCCTGTTATATATCTTATTATATATCTGTAGTTTTGGATTGTTTGAAAATAAATGCTCCTAGCGAAGGATTATCAGTGGCAAACACAGAAATGTACAAGCACTAACAATAGGTGTCAACACTGAAAAAGAACCTTATTTTCACGCAATGAAATCACCATGAATTGTGCAGCTGGCAATCCCTATATAAAAACGATCATCATCAGACAGTAGCAGGTTGCTAGAGGAACATCATTTATCTGAGATACAGTATACCTAGGGATCTATTCATGGCATGGAGCAGTGAAAAGCCCTTTATCAGTGATAACAGAGTTTTTTCACTGTTTTCCCCTATTCACAGCGGTGCCCCAGCTCTGTGTCAGGATTGCTTCCCCATACAGCAGTATGGGGAGAGTGATTCATAGAAGCACAGAATGCTCTGCTTTCCATATCGCTTCTACAAATGCATTGTGGAGAAAATCAGGGCAGACAGCTGTCTCCCTCCCTTCTCTCTACTCTCCCCGCCCCCTGCTGCTACAGCAGCCAATCAGAGGAGCCATGGGCATATGCTGGGACGCCTCCTCTTGGATGCCTGCTGCCACAGTGTCCCTTCCGTTTGCCCTACACCCACCGCTGCTACAGTACGGTGACCCTACATATGCATATGCCAGGTCACTGTCTACTACAGTACCTGCCAGGGCCCCCCCGCTGCCACCGCTATATCAGGTGTGAGCAGACATATGCATAAAGATGAGTGGTAAAACCAAACCGCTCTTCTCTACAGTGCTCGCTGCCCCCCACTCCCCCCTCACACTGCCCACTGCACAACCACTCTCCCTTCCCTAACTTTGCACTGCCCGCTGCCCCCCTCTTCCCCCATCTCACTGCCTCACAAGTCGTAGCACCACTGAAGTGAAGTGACCCGGCAGTCGGAACATGCGCAGAAGGGGACAGCCTTACCAAAAGCAGAGGAGCGCAGGAGAAGACTGCACCGCTGGAGCCCTGGAGACCGGATCGCAGAATAGCTACTGTAAGTACTGTATACATGAACTGCTACTTAAACAAGATATATATCACATCAAAATTATGCGACATACAGTATAGTGAAAGTAACAATTCCAAAACGCAAAGATTGTCCCCTAGTTAATTGTTATCCCCTATTAAGAGATGTTCAAGTTTCCTAAGGTTTTTAAACTGTAATCAATGACTGACAGTAATATTTTACATGTCTGCACTGTAGAAGAATGTCCTTGAGTTGTCAGACTTTTAACTACTCTAAAATACGCTGTACAAATTACCGCGTGGCTTCGCTGTAAAATATAATTGTACATTGAAAGTCACAGCTCTTTGTTTTTCATTAATAAAAATACTTTCAATCGTTTTATTATCACACGTCATTTATTTCCAATTCCCTTTTAACCGCATCAATAATTTATTAATTATTCCACAAAACTAAATTGTTTACACATAAGTTTGTACTGTAGTGTATTAAGGTTGGCTTGCAAGGCTGCGTTCGCACACGCACCCCGCTCACTGCGAAAATATGCTAATGAATGCAATCACAAGGCAACCGCTGCTCTATACCAAGACGCACACCACAGTATAAAGCCGCCCACTTCCCATGACATGCATCTGCAAGTCAGTGAAAACATCAGTAACATTGAGTAACATCGGAACCATCCGCACAGTTGTGGTTGACCTGACCCTACCGCAGAAACTGCTAAACTTCCTGCCGCCATCCAGACCTCTGCCAGTGTATGCTATCGCAGGGGCTTAATTATGCACGCCCCTGTAACGGTGTTTAAACGCCCAGGCACGCCTGCATTCCTCTGACCACCTCCCTGTCACCACCCTCAAACGGTCACTTCCTGTCAATAACTATTTGAGGACTCGCTTCCCGATCGCAGTGGCCGGTTTGCGCACACGCACAGTGTCTTATACGCATGAGCAGAATGCAAACATCGGGTGGCTGCGTACGAACGCAGCCTTGCGATCCAACCTGAGTCAGGCCCTAAGCCATACATGCCTACCCATCCGGTTTTCGCAGCAGGCTCCTGATTTTTCGGGTAACCCCCCCGCACCCCCGGAAGGGTAGGCATTTCTCTTGCATTCTGCCCACTTCCTAGTGAAGTGGGCAGAATGGATAGAATTTCCGCTGCGATCGCGGGTCCCTGTGTGGAGGGCGGGGCTTAATAACGTGATTCTCCATGAATCACGTCATTTAGCCCCACTCCTATTTAAATTTAAACCAATTAAGGCAATCTGCCATGAAGGGGGTGGGGCTTAATGGTGCAAACCATCAGGCCCCGCCCCCATCACAACCCACATGCTTCTCCTCTCCAGGCTTCTCCCGGGGAGGAGAAGCAAAAGGTAGGCAAGTATGCCCTAAGCTAGCTTTGGAAACAGCACCAAAAGATTAGTATGGTTTTAAAAAACAATTTTGCCTAATTAAAATTATTATATTGAGTACTGCAATTTACTGTAATAACTCCTAACACTAAGGGGTCTATTTACTAAGCAGTGTTAGGAGACAGAGTGAAAAGTAATAAGGTGCAAGCCAATCAGCTCCCAACTGTCATTTTTCAAACACAGCCTGTGAAATGGCAGTTAGGAGCTGATTGGCTGGCACCTTATCACTTTTCACTCTGTCTCCTAACACTGCTTAGTAAATAGACCCCTTAAAGCTCGACTTTTGTCCTATATCATCCCTTATACATGGCTGTATACCAGTGGCAGCTCCTAACTGTGGTCCTGATGGGAGCTACCGCTGAGCTGCCTGTCTGAGCATCTCTATGTCTGCTGGAGAAGAAAAAAATCCTAGAGACTTGCACATGACCAGCACCATAGGCAAATGCAGGGGGGTTTCCGTCTGCCTGGAAACCCCTCTCCCCAGCCCACACCATGGCCACAATAGAAATAGTAATATAATGGAATTTTACTAGCGCTGCATGTTCTTCTCAGTATCATAAATGAAATAAATAGCACCACCTGTGGATCTTCTACTGCTCCCCCAGACTACCGGACTTGCTCCCATGCTCTGGAATGGTGCTCACATCTATAATAAAAACATTCAGCGCAGGCAGGATTGCCCTACTGCCACATCTACTGTGATCACTGGTCCTGTATATGCTGGAACTATGACCAGGGGCGTTTCTAGAGAGGAGGGGGCCCATGTGCAGTCTCTGACACGGGCCCCCATCTCTCCGCCCGGCTGCTGGCAGCGCACTGAGCTGTGTGCGGCCAGCGCTGAAGTTATAGACTCTGGGCACTAGAGTGTGCCCAGAGTCTATAATGTATGCACAGGTCACAGGGAAAATGCCCGCAGCGGCCATTTTCCCTGTACAGCGCATGCGCAAATGATGGCCGTTTTCCAGTCGTTTTACAGCACCAGACCCACGAGCCGACGTGGGACTCCGGAGAAGTAAGTAATATTATGGGTGCAGGGTGTGCGGTGCGGGTCCCCACTGGACTCAGGGACCCGTGTTCCCCACACACCATGCACCCATTATAGATACGCCCCTGATTATGATACACAATACACTTTGTATGACACATATTAAGGCTGGATAAGTGGTAATTATGACCTCTTCATGGATTGGTCACACTCACTCTAAAAGCAAGCATTTGGAAACCCCCCTCTAGAAATCCTGCGTTTGCCACTGAGCACCGACAGTAAAGTGTGTGGGGAAAAGCAAAAACCTCTTGGATGCCTGCTGCCACAGTGTACCCTCCGTCTGCCATACCACCACCGCTGCTATAGTAAGATGACTTGACATATGCATATGCCAGGTCATTACCTTCTACCTGCCAGGGCCCTGGCTTCTAGGGACTACATCGGCTGCAGCACCTAGAATCACATTATGGCTGGCAGGGAAACTTGTGCATGCACACGCCCCATTGCTCTTCTCCCCGCAGCTTCTATGGACTACACTGGCTGCAGCCTCTAGAACAGGGGTGTCAAACTCATGGCCATCCAGCTGCTGTGGGACTACATATCCCAGCATGCCCTGACTTGGTTTTAATATGCCCTAATAGCAAAACTGTGGCAGTGCATGCTGGGATGTGTAGTTCCACTGCAGCTGGAGGGCCGTACATTTGACACCACTGCTCTAGAAGCATATTGCAGCTGGCAGAAAGGCAGGGGAGTGGCTTCCCACTGAGGCACTATCTGCCAATCGCAGTCCAGACTTTCTGTCCAGCATGTGATTAGCTGATAGAGCTTCCAATGTCAAGCCACTGCAATCATGGGGGATCACTGGTGGTGGCAGATTTTTACTGGGGGAGCTGCAGTCCTGCAGCACTTAGGTAAAAATCTGCCACTGTACGTAACCATGGCTACAGCCATTGTAGTGCACAATTTGTTTGTTTATTCACAATATGTCTGTCAAATAGCAGCAACAGAAATGTCTGAATCTTCAAGTGCAGATTTAAGGCAGAAGTATTGCAAGTAGCAGTAGTAGTGCCAGCAAGCTGTGTTCCCAGCATAATGTTTTTAATCAGGAAAATTCATTTTTTAATCATTTTTGAGTGGAGCTACCCTTCATATGTCATCTACAGATTTTAAACAGCAGCGAAATGAAAAGCACTTAAGCTGTAACTACATTTCCAGATGACTTGTCACTCTTGTTTGGTACAGATGTATATAGTTTTACATAAAGTCATTTGTCACCATATGAATACATGACTGAAATGATATGGCCAAGTTTGCGTTTCTAAGAATTGCAGTTTTCCACAGACAGAAGATTAATCCATGGTAACAAACACAAAAATCAATTATACTGTATGTTAAATGCTGTTTTTTTGGCAACATCCCTTTAAAGAAAAGAACTGAACTAATTTACATTAAAAAAAATAAACATTTTTCTTTACCCTCAAACAACCGTTTTAAACCATTTTTGATTGACTGGCCGAATTTAGAAGAAGTGGGTCAAAATTACACATTGTTCTATGAGTCAAACTTTGGGATGTTCACTCTTTACCGATTGTTGTTTATCATCAACTACATAATAATTACAATACAGTTGCAAATTCTGATAGTTATACTAAAAGCAAATTAGAATAATAAACAGACTAGTTAATAAGTCTATGGTTTTCTAATTATTAAAACAAACACATTTATATTTGAAAGAGGTTGAGTACGGGATACCGGTGCTTGGGATCCCAGCAGTCAAAATCCCGAAACCCGGCATCCCAACAGGGTTAGGATACCGACACCTGTCAGTACCTATCCTAACCCTCTCCCTACCCCTAACCCTCCCTCCCTGGTGTCTAAATCTAACCTCCCCCCTAGTGTCTAAAACTAATCTCCCCCTCCCTGCACTCTAAACCTAACCCTTCCCCCTTAGTGCCTAACCCTCCACCTTCCTCTAGTGCCTAACCCTCCACCTTCCCCTAGTGCCTAACCCTCCACCTTCCCCTAGTGCCTAACCCTCCACATTCCCCTAGTGCCTAACCCTCCACATTCCTCTAGTGCCTAACCCTCCACCTTCCCCTAGTGCCTAACCCTCCACCTTCCCCTAGTGCCTAACCCTCCACATTCCCCTAGTGCCTAACCCTCCACATTCCTCTAGTGCCTAACCCTCCACCTTCCCCTAGTGCCTAACCCTCCACCTTCCCCTAGTGCCTAACCCTAACCCCTAATGCTAATGATTTACATTATGGAACAACAAATCGAACAGCCTGTAAAGCATCATGGACACTTGAGTGTTTTTTTTTTCTTATCCAAAAGGTGCTTTATTAATGATACTAGAAATGACATAGGGACAATTAATCCATTATACTAAAAAAACAGACCTTATAGAAGTAGAATATCTGATTCTGTGCCATACTGTATCTGGGTATTATGGCACCCTGAGCAGGCAGCCCCATCACAGTATTCCCTAGAACCCTCTTCCGCAGTTCTTTTCACATCGGAATTCCAGCTTCCTGTATTCTGTATGATTGTCCGTCTTCTTTGTGTTCTGTTTGGTGGTGATTCCTGTCTGCTCCTCTTCACTGTCAGTGACACAACATCATGGTGTCACATGTGGGAGCAAGAAGCCACAAGTCAGGTGCATCCTTAGAGCAGTGATACACAGAATGGTGGCTGCTCAATCAATGTATTGGCCTAACACAGGTGCATGTAAGGGAGGGGTTAATCGAGACAAGAAAAAACAGAAAACATTCCCCCAGCATCTCTGCTATTGTGGTCCTACAGTACAAGATAATAGCAGCACTTTGGGGCATATTCAGTTGGAGGTGAGGTTTGGCGAGGTAAATACCCTTTTGCCCCTTGTGCCCAATTTTGGATTACCGTGGGTATGCATGCTCACAATATCCTCAGTATCCAATAAAAAAAGTGGTTGCAGGATTTTCAGAGCTTGTAAAAAAAATTACATAATAAAAAATAATACTCACTTGTCCGGAGGTCTCCGGTGGTCTTTGCGGCTCCTGGTGGTCTCCCCTCCATCTTGTCACTAGGGAGGGGGCTGCTGGGAGTCCCGAGGGTTGCTGTGAGGCACAAGGGCTGCTGGGAGATGTAGTTCTCCCAGCACAGGCTACAGGGGCTATACACTCACACAAGGGGAGGGTCACACACACCTGGGTTCACTTCACGCACACACACTCACTCATTCACATTTACAAACACTCACACGCACTCACATACTCACTCTGCTGCAGAAGAGCTGGCTCCCGATGCTTGATACAGAAGACACTGCTTCGGAAGGTGAATAATTAAGGACTAATTAAGCTACTTGGAAACTTCCCATTGCTTAATTAGTCCGCGGGGGGGTGACGCCTGGATTTTTTTTAATTTCACGTCTGCAAGTGGATTCCCTCGTTTGGGTCATACATTTATGTATTCCTAAATTGAGATCTAAATCATCTGGAGGCACCCTAGGATCCCCCGATATGTATTAGGTTAGTAGTGTAGAACGACCAGATACTCCTTGCCGTGGCTGGTAGATTTCCATATAGTATGTTTACAAATGTATGTAATTGATATCTCTGCATTGCTATTATCATGTAGGATGTATGTCTCTCTTGCTGACCCATGACAGTGTGCTGGAGGACGTGTTTCTGTTTTTTACATGCACTCTTAAGGCGCGTATCCACTTGCCGATATAAATGGACGATTGAACGATAATGACATCGTGTAGTGGATTAATCATGCAGTGGATATGCCGGTAACGACCAGCGATGCGCGCTCCCGCTGGTCATTGCCGGCATCGCTCATCGCCTGAACATGAGTGTCAACCTAACGATATCGTCAAGTTGAGCATGTTCGGGGATGAGGGAGGGTGCCTGCACTGAACGACATATCGTTCAGTGTGAGCACTGCACAGTATAATGAACGACTGAACGATAACGATATCGTTATTGTTCAGTCCTTCATTGTCGGCAAGTGGATACGCGCCTTTAGGGCTGCTCTTGGCTTCCTACCCTTTCCATACAGCCTACAATATTGCCAACTTACAGCAGTAAGAAGAACATCTACTAAAATCCGCTATGCCATGTTTTGTTATTTTGGAAGGACCCATTGGTTGTATTCAATGTTTAATGTTTGAAATGTCATCTATAAGTCTGGAAGTGCACTGATGCATGTCTTATTTGTACCACACGTTCCCAAAAATGTCACCAATGTCATAAATGCATCTTACATTAAACAATAGACATTTGTTTTAAAGTTAACATTTCTCATTTGTTGTAGTGTCTTAAAATAGTCTGTGGGTTTGGGAGGGAGGATTGCATTCAGCGGCTCTTTGTTAAGAAAAAAGGAGAATACATTGTATCCAAGATTTGTTTTTTTATCCATTCATTTTTGCTTCTAGTTTTTTCTGGTGGAATGCAAAACTTATCTCCTCCACCGCAGAACATCTCACGTCAGCTAGATACACTCAAGCATAGTACGGATCACTGATAATGTTGTTGAATTGACAAAAAAAAGCACTAAGGGCAAATGGTAATTAAAACACTGGGGCAATAAGCCTGATTCAGCTTGGATCGCTATTCTGCTAATAAGCACGCAATGCAGTTGCTAATATCAGCAGTGACATGCAAATGTTTGCGTTCGCATTGCGATCGCAGCCTAACATAAGGACGCCCACTTCCCCCTACTCACATCCGTATACTTTAGCAATATAGCAAAGTAATCGGGAACATCGAGTAACATCGGACCCATAAGCACACTTGCACAAGCCCTGACCTTACTCTGAAACCGCTAACAGCCACGCACGCTATGAAACCTCACACTGTGTATGGGATCGCAGTGGATAATTTATGCACGCCCCTGCAACGGCGTGTGAACACACTGGCACGCCTGCATTCGGCCGACCACCCCACCCGTCACCACCCAAAAATGGCAGTTCCTGTCAATCACTCTGCAATGGGTCTGCGTAGCTGCTGAGATCGCAGTCTCGATCGCAGTGGAGTGTTCGCACACTGAGATGCATACACATGCACAGAATGCAACAATAGGCCGATTGCGTACCTAATCACAATTGCGATCCTTGCTAAACGTTGCATCCCGACTGTCAGAATACCAACAGATTGCGGAGGTAAGTATTAGGGTCAGGGGGAGACGTAGGGTTCCGGTTAGGGTTCGGTTTGGGAGGGTCAGGGTTATACTGTGAGATGAGAGAGTTAGGCTGTGGGAGGGGTGTGTTAGGGTTAGGGGGAGGGTTAGGGTAAGGGATATAGGGCCTGATTCAGAGCCGCTCGTAAGCGGCCTCTCGTTCGCTCCAAGCGATGTTTGCCCAACTGCGCATGCGTACGGATCGTTATACGCATGCGCGAACCAGTCAGTGCGGCCGAAATTCATGTGCTCGCAAAATAGCTATTGCCTGATAATTTGAGTGACAGAATGAGGCGTATGTGGGTGGTAACAGGGGAAGGAGCTTGAAAACGGTGAGTGGAGATCCGAACGCAGGCGTGCTTAAAGGTCAAAACGGGCGTTTTATGGGTGTGCATAATTAAAACAGCAGTGTCATTGACCACGTCACTGGGTTATTTAATAGCCAGAACTGCTCGCAAAATTGTGGTAGCAAAAACCAACCACAAGAATAGCGAGCAGTTCATACCCTGGTCGATGTACTCGATTAATCTAATAAATAGTGGACATGACATAGGATGCGAGCGGCCAGGGGGCGTAGTTTCCAAAAAAACGACCGCAAGTTTTGTTAGCTCGTTCAGACCTAGAGGCGTGAACAGACCGCAAAGAGCGAACGGTTCATTTGAACAGCCAACCCTATTTTCTGGACGAGCGAGCGCTAATTGCGTCCGGCTCTGAATCAGGCCCATAATACTTACAGAAATCTGTTGGGTTTCTGACTGTCGGCATTCTGACTGTCGGAATCCCGTACCCAACCTGTTGTGCACTACCGAGAGATCTTTAGTCGAGGGAAAGGCAAGTTATGGGGACATATATCTGCAATGTATACTCCAGTTCCACATTCTGCTGACACCGGGATTGGGGATTCGGGAAAATACAAAATGTTGTGAATCCTCGATTCAACAATCCCAACCAAAAAATTATTGGGATTGGCAAGTCGGGAATTTTTAACATGCCGTTTTTTCCCGATCCGCCAAAGGATTGACGGGCTGTAGATATACGTATGGCCCACACTATTTGATTTTACTGTTCAAATTTAATCTTGTTTAAACATATTTATTTATTATTACTTAACTGTAACAATGCAGCAATTTGAACTGCCATTTTTTTATGTAGTAGAAATTGTCCAAGGCTGTTGTTAACAAAGTGAAGCAGTACATAGTCACCAGTATTTATATTCATTATGCCCTTATTTCCTAAATATCACTTCATTTTAAGACGTGTCCAAAACCTATTCTCTAGTCACAGTGTGACATGAAAAAACAAAACACAAAAACGATTTGATATTTTTCAGAACAGTTTCAAACTTCTTCCCTAAACAATGTCACTTTTTACAAGATGAAAAAAAAAAATGAAACAACACAAAAAAAAAAGCAAACAAACTACAAAGCGAATATCTCAGAAAGGCCATTGTTCTAATATGGATTGCAAACATTAATCCGAATGATACAAAACAGATGGCAAGCACAGGGCTTTGTTAGAATTGTTTATAGGAAGGCAATGTGGTATTATTGGCTTCCAACAATCTTTTGTCAGGCTCCAGTCTCATTTCTGTACTTGGTTTTATGTTACAAAAAGCATACAAGCTATCATTAACCCTGTGAAAACCATTTGCTTGTGACATGTGACCTAAGTGTTTCACAGATATCTTTTCACTGCAGGAATTCAGTCTGTTTGTCTCGTAAGTTGTAACGTTACTAAACTACGTCCTCTTACTGTGGATCAGAGTTAGGTTACCCGCAGATCTCCAGCTGTTGGGGATGGGGAACTACAAGTACCAGCATGACCTCTAGCTAGCAGGACCTGCTGGGTCTTGCTGTTTCATAATAGCTGGTAAGCTACTGGCTAACTGGCTTTGCTGTATATAATATGCATTTATTTACCTATAAACTTGCGGAACTGTGGACCTGATTCAGACCCTCTCGCAAGCGGCCGCTGGCTCGTAGGTGGCCGATGTTATGCATTTGCGCATGCAGCGCAGTGCGCGTGCATGAAGTAGTTCGAGCGATCGGTAAGCGCTCGCTCGCCCAGCAAAGACAGCCCAGTGGAATGAGTCACAGGAGAGGCCGTTTGTGGGTGGTAACAGGAGCAGGGCAATAGTAACAGGGGAGTGGGGTTGCGAACGCAGGCGTGCCTGAGTGTTTCAACGCCGTTTCAGAGGCATGCATAATTAACAGGCAGCGTCAGAGTACACGTCACCTGGCTGTTTTTTACACTGAAATGATCACAGTGCTTGCAGTAGAGTAAAAGCAACCGCAAGTGCTGCTGTCAGATCCGATGGATCCCGATGTAACGATGGTTGTATATACTTCCTGGAGATGACGTGCGCTTGAGGGCATCTATAAACACAAAGTGATCGGTCGCCAAGACATAGTGGGCGTGCTTATGCCTTGCCGTGTGACCGCCTGCCTTGACGTCATTCAGCTGAATTTGCATACGCTGGGAGCGAGCACCTGCATCTAGCGAACGGGTCTGAATCAGGTCTGGAACACATAGCAGCCATTCGGACATTTGCTTTAGTTTTCTAAACTGTACTAGAAAAATGTCAGAATCTAATTTGTTGTTTTGGACCTTAGAATGTATTGATTTTTATTTTTTGCATTTAAGTGTGCACATGTTGGCTACCAGCATCGTGTACATATTAATAGACAGCAACTGCCTCCGAGAAAGACTTTTATGTTTCCCATGTCGGTATGGCATCATTTAGCTCAGCTCCCTCCCCCCTACAAAAACATCAACAGGAGGACAGTATTTTTCTGTTATTATTTGTAAAATGTATTGTAGCCGTCAGCCCATGCAAATGCCATTCAATATAAGCGAAAGATCAGCTCATTTGTAATGGTGTCGGTGCTTATGGGTAAGAATCTCATACTGTTTAGGGAAGCCCTTGGGACAGGGGCGTTTAAGAGAGGAAGGGGCCCATGTGCAGACTCCGTGCAGGGCCCTTCCTCTCTGCGGTGCAGTACTGCACATGCGCAGGTTTCCGGTAACATGGCGCCCTGCCATGGTACAGTAGACATCTCTACTACGCATGCAAAAATGATTTGTGCTGCTGCAGCGCCGACATGGGACTCCAGAGAGGTAAGTATTAAACATGGGTGCAGGGTGTGCAGTGTGGGTCCACCTGTACACCCTCCACCCATTATAGATCCGCCAATGCCTTGGGATTTCCACAGGATGCCCTCTGAGAACCCTGCATCACCCGCAATTAGCATTTATGATGAAACAATAGTGGCCAGATGTGCTGCTCTTATGGTAAGGGCAGCTCAGAATGGAAAGGGGAACTAGGCATCACTGTAGTAGTGAGTGAGAGCAGGTGGGGGCAGGAAGGTGACAGGACACAAGCCAGCACCTGTTTGGTTTGAACCAGTGCCAGCAAGTGTAAAATGAGAGAAAAGTCTTAAAACACCCCAAACTTCACATAAAGGAAAAGGAAGGCGCACAAGGCAATATAAATGTGCCCACAGTGGGGGGGGTTTCTGTTTAACAGCTTATTCCAGAATTTGAAATGGCCACACATAGTGAACTGTGCATGAAGTTACAACATGGTGAAATCAAATAATGTTACAATTAAGGCGAAAAAATTTGAATTAACCCTAATCTGAGCAAACGGTCCTATATACAGTAAATGCTGAGCACAGGACATTATTTTGGAATATTTACTTTGCTTAAACAAACATTTGCTTAAAAAATAATTTATTGATTATTTGTATTATTAACGCAACACAATTTTGCTAACAATAATCTACACTAATGTTACCTAAATGGGCAGGGAGCTTGATTAATTTTATTTCTGTTAAAATATCTTAACACTTTGTGGTGATAAGTAAGATTTTTATGGAACCTACTCATTAATCTCAATGGGCCTGTTACACTTTTCCACATGTTTTAAGTAATGGGCTGGATGTGGCTGCCGCATATTCAACTAATTCCAAGGGGTAAATTCAGGGTTGGACTGGCCCACAGGGGTACAGGGGAAATCCCCGGTGGGCCCCACTGCCTGTGGGTCCACCCCCATCCTCTAGGTGTCAGGTTTTAGACCTCAAATTATAAATTGTACTCTATTAGACAGTCAGTTACCTGGTGGAGCAGGACCACTGATCAACATGTGGGCTTGGTTCCCTTCTATAGAAACTACACCAAGATTTGCCTAAAGGTTAGCCAAGTGTCTGTGGTGGCTGGCCACACCCCCTCTGGTAGGTGACCACACCCCTTAAGCATGGGCCTCTACCAATGCATTCCCCTTGTGGGCCCCTCATGCCCCAGTCCCACACTGGGTAAATTTACTAAGAATCGAGTTTGTGTGAGTTTGGTTGTGTTTGCAAACTCATGTGAGTTTAGTCATTTTTTCAAACTCGCAAATTTACTAAGAACAAACAGGTGTGTTTTTTAAAACACCAGACAACCAAACTCGTATCAGTTTTAAAAACTTGGCAAAATACACCATCGTCAAAACTCGCAAATACCTTCCATAGGAAACCATACAACTCGCAAATTTACTAAGAATCGAGTGTTAAAACTCGTGCGTGAAATTAGCAAACTCGCAAAAAAATACACTTTTCAAGCAGACGACCTCAGGAGGAGAGTGTTTGTGCGAGTTTGTGCTAGGTTGCAAGGGTTCACAGGTGTTTTTAGTTTCACTTATTGGCGACATAATGATGATGCCTATAAAAAGGGCTTCAGCTGCAGCGTACATTTGTCTGGAGTTAATATGGCTCAATTCTGCAGCACTGCTGTTAATATGATGTGGCTGGGATTTCTGGGGCTCTACCAGCAGGCTGAAAGCAACCAGGACCAAGAAACTGAGCAAGCTCAGGAGGTAATGCTGGTTCCCCAAGGCACTTTTTTTTAGGAGGCGTTTGAACCTGAACGCATTGGCCGATGTCGAGGTCATACAGAAGTTCCAGTTGAACCATAACAACATCCTCCATCTGTATGACCAAGTCAAACTTGACCTAGACCCTGACACAACACGTTCACACTCTGGATCTCATTCATAGTCGGTCGTTGCGGCCGCACGGACGTAAGGTAAAAGGGGCCGGATATGCAAATTAACCGCTCGCAAGTTGTGTTGTTAAGATGGGATCGTTAGCTGGACGAGCGAGGGGAGGATGCGGCCATAAGACTAAAAATACGCCCCCTTCTCGTTCCCATTACACGTCATCTCCGGGCATATAAGGATTAATCGAGACCATCGGGAACCATCGGTGCTGGTCGTAGACCATTAGGTTGACCATACCCTCTCTTAAGCACTACGATCAAGTCAGTGTAAAAACCTCCCATGTCACATGTGCCATGACACTACTTAGTTAATTATGCACTCCCATAAAACGCCGTTTGCATAGTCAGGCATGCCTGCGTTTGGATCTCCACTCCCCCGTTCACAAGCACCTTCCCCTGTTACCACCCATAAACGCCTCATCCTGTCACTCAAACTAACGACCTGGCCAAGTTGAAGGAGAGAGCAATTTCTGATCGTAATAGGTAGTTTGCGCACACGCACTGCAAATTTTACGCATGCGCAGTTTAGCGAACATCGGTAGCGTACGACCGTGCGGCCACAACGACCAACTCTGAATGAGGTCCACTGTCTCAGGCCTGCATAAGCTTCTGGCTGTGTTGCACTTTCTGGCTACTGGGAATTTTCAGTCTGTTACTGGTAGAGTTCTTGGTATATCCCAGTCCACTTTCTCCAGATATCTCACCCAGGTACTGGCAGCATTTCAGCCACTTATGGATTCCTGCATCTGCTTCCCTAGCCCTGAGACTCAGTGGCATGCATTCAGGGTAGATTTTTATGGCATTGCAGGCATGCCAAATGTCTTGTGTGCTATTGACTGCACACACATTGAGCTGAGACCACCTAGGGCCAGGGCACATGTATACCTAATTAGGCACCATGCCCATTCTACCAACATGCAGGTGGTGTGTGATGCAAAAATGAAAATCATGAGTGTTGTAGTTGGCTACCCTGGCTCATGTCATGATGCCTTCAGCCTCAGTCAATCATCCCTTCATGATCGTTTTGAGAGTGGACAAATGCCGAAGGGATGGGTGTTGGGTCAGTACCTTTGACATATGCACTTTATTATTGTTCTGCATGTTTAGATCTGTTGATATGGGTTTTTTTTAACTTACAGGTGATGCTGGGTATGGGTGTCTTAGTTGCCTTCTGACTCCATTGGCACTTCCAGTTTCTCCTCCTGAGCATAATTATAATCGAGCACATAAGTCCACTCGATCTGTGATAAAGCGTACATTTGGCCAGCTCAAATCTAGATTCCGTTGTCTTGATAAATCGGGTGGTCCTTTGTCATATTCGGTTGCTAAAGTCTCAGATATTGTGCTCAGCTGCTGTCTATTGCATCACTTGTGCTTGCAGCAGCCAATTCCGGCTGATTATGCTTTAGACAGTGAGCAGGCAGGGGACTCTGTTGTATCTGGTAACAACAGATAGTATGAGGCAGATCAGGCTGCAGGTCATCAGATAACATTTTCAATGTAAGTATCCTTTACACAAACAGTACTGTGTGTGTTTTTGTGTTGTACCCACTTTTTTGAAACGCAAGTGTCATTTAAATAGGATGTTGCCAATAGTAACCATTGTCAATCTAAGAAATATCTTCAAGAAGGTGTTACTTAATTGTAAAGGACATTCTGTTTGTTTGCTATGTGCTTCTTCATTTGGTTTCATAATTTACATGTGTTTTTTCATGTTAAACCCAAAAATGTACTCCTGTTGCAGGTATGTCTAACATGTGGGCCTCTACCTGCTGTGTTACTTCCTAGGCCGGCAGGTCCTTCCTTTTCCTAGTTATGTATGTTAGAATGTCTATGTGCTTGGCTCTGTGTTTTTCGCATGTTTGTTACCGCTGGTTTATTATTTTTATTTTGCTAAGTTTAAGCAGTGTGAATAGTGTGGGTTTTACCTGAGGAACTCATACTTCCCTAACTTTCCTCTTGTTTATTAATTTTGGTTTATAAACAATATTTTTAGATGTTAAGTCTGACACATTCTGTTTTAGGTTCAATCCTGGATTCATTTGTGTCCTTTTTTAAAAAAATTTGGGTAATTTGTTTGGATTCAATGTTGGATTTGTATGAGTACAATTTTCCGTGTTTGTTAAACCTGGTGTTTGTGGGGGTAGGTGTTTTAATTTTTTGGGGGGGGTTTCATTTTTTGTCTGTACAATTGTGTGTTTTTAACATGTATTGTTTTTTGAAGTTAAAGAAACAAAGTCCATCTGCTAATTCACAGGGACAGTGTCTGTGTTAACTGCTGTCCCTCACAGTTATCTCCCTGCCATTTAGGTGAAGTCTGCTTTTCAATGTTAAGGCTACGACCTTGGAAGTTGACAGTGTGCATGTGCGTAGTGGGAGCTTCCATACATGGCCATGCCCTGAAAGGTAAATATGCAAATCTATTTATCTCGGACCTGGAGAACACCTATAGAAAATGTAGTTCTCATCAGCATAACATGGTGTTTGTTTATTGGTGCAAAGGGCAATATGGTAAATTTAATGTTGTTTGGGACATGAGACTCGTAACTTTCTAACCATTTATATCCATTGTGTCTGCTGTGTTTGGGCCATTTTATACATCTTCCATGACCTTTAAAATCATTAAATTCTCCATTACAATTAAATGCAAATTAAATTATATGTTGTGTCCTTTTTGGACAAAATGCAGGTTACATAGGGCCCTTTTTTTCTGTTGTTCCCCCAAAAAACAAATGTTGCAAAATACTGTAAGTGTATGTGGGCTACGTAACTTTCTGCACTATAAATATCGCAACTGCAGTCCCCACCCAGCATCGTCGGGTGACACTGTGTGCATGCTCACTCTCATCTTCCCATGTTATTTTCATATTTGGCAAAGTGTTACTTCTAAACATTTTGCACATAGTAATGTTTTTGTATACTACCTTGTGAGTATGTAGAAGTCAGTTTGTAGACTAATGTTGTCCATATCCAACACTAATTTGAAAACATTTTATATATACGATGCTGCTCGATCCCTTTTTTGGCACACTGGTTGCTATGGGAAACATAATTTAAAACACTCACTGTTGTAAAGTGCAGAGTATATTTTATCTCCATAAAAAACACTTTACTTTACCAAAACATACCCAATACTCCTTTCCTTTAAATTTGTAACCTAGGATGGGTCTTGAGCCTACTGCCAATATTTGCCCATGTGTGGTGTTTAGGTCCAAATAACAATAATATTAGGGATGCAGCATTGTGTAAATCCCATCCAAAAAAACATTTAATCTGTGGTAAAACATATATCTTTGTTTTTATTTGTTATAACAAATACTTGTTTTTCTTCTTTAATGTAAAAACAGTGTACACTATAAAAGTAACAATGCACTAATTCACATTGTAAAAGGCCTAGATAGTATAGGTCTGTCAAATATGGGTATAACTTTATATATAATATTTGAAATTGTTGTTAAAGAAACCTGAGAACTCAAAGGTAATTGAACAGATTTTTTTATGTCAAATTTTGGTTCATGGTAGCTAGTTCTCAAATACTCCTTGGACCAACCTTGCCGCCACGGGCCAGGTTCCGAACCACCTCTTGTGCGGATAGATATTCAGGGTGGAGTAGTGACCGCAGTATTGGTCTGGGATGTGCTTGCACCAGAAGTACTGGCATTAGTGTCTGGTATCCTTGCTAAAATCTGGGTTCCTAAATGTAATAGGGTCCCATTTAGATCACGAAACACTTGATTCTGTTGCTGTAGTAAGTGTCCCAAAAATGTTTGAAAACTTCCATTGCCATCATGAAAGTGATTCTGACTAATGTGTGATGGTGGGAACTATTTGCTGCACAAATTTGGTCCAGACTGTTTGCCATCCTGGTTTGTTGTAAGGTTTGTGCAGCCATGGAGCGATTACGCCTGTTGAAAAATGTATTCATCAAATTTAACTGCTCCATTTGTGTTGTGAGGGGGTTTATTTGCTGCTCTTGAAAACCAGCCATAATATAAAAAAAAGACATATCTGGCTGTGTTGGAGGAGGAGGGGTACGAGCGAATAGTTGAGATGTTGGATCCACTGAGTGCTGTGCTGGCATGGTTGGAGTGATAGGTATTATCTTCTGTCTCCTCAGGGTTCACATCAAAGACGGGATCCACATTATGGAAAAGTGTTTCCTTCAAACCTACATTTAAAGCATTGGTAAGTAAGTCAATACATTGGGAAACATTGACAAACATCTTGTTATTATTGTTTCTGAGATGTACAGAGGTCACCAACGTAAGTGAATTTTTCAGGGGGACATTTTGGTCCTATTAAACAAAAAACTTGGATTGGCCATAGATATTTCAAACCTTCTGCTATATGGCTTATGGTTGTACATGTAGAAAGCTACAGTAGATTAAGGTTTTGGGGTAAGTATTGTGATGTAGCGGTTTTATTGTGTACTAGTAAATTATCGCCTTTAGCTTATTAATTACGTATAAATTTTGGTGAAGGAGAGGAAAATACTCTAGCAAATGCAGACAGTTTACTGAGATACAAATGTAATTAAAGGCAAAACTACAACATTTATAAACACATCTCAAAACACTACGGTAAGACTGTAAAGGCCATTTACAAGGCAAATGTGGCTGGTGCTTTACAAAGAAAACCCATTTTTTGGTCTGGATCTTTTTCCTGTTTTGTTAAAAAGGGTTAATGAACATTAATGAGAGTGTCACATAATTAATATTCAATGACAGTTTGCAATTAACTATTATGTTTATTCAAAAGTAACAGCTATGGTAAACCTGCTTATATTGTCCTTATGTTTCATATTTGGGTAATTTCTAATGGCTTCCTGCTTGTTTGGTTCTAGCAAATTAACCCCCCACAACCCTTGCCGAAGCTCAAAAGCCTTGCCAACACACTTTGATGGAGAACACCCAGATTATAAAGAGGAAAATTAAAATGGACTAATTTGGAGGTAATTAGTTTCCCAAAAATTTACCTTTGTGGGCCTGTACCTGGAGCTTTGAGTTGTGTTAGCACATTATGCAGCCACTCTGGTAATTTCACATTAAAATAAGCTTGGCAAAGAGTATACACATGTTTCAAAATGTTATGATGCAAAAATCAGTGACGCAGTTGGCCAACACTGTCTAACACACACAAATAAAATGTTACTAGGTAACATGTAGCATTGTGAAATGGAGTAGACTTTAGTCACACACCTCACAAGATGCAGATGTAGATTTAAAAACATATCATAATATGTAGTAAAGGAGTAGTAGCATCATAGAACCGTGTTTTGCAAAGTAATTTAAACACACCCACACCTGACAAAAGAGGCGACTCCGGGGCATCTGATGGAGACGATGTTGGCCGTGATTCAATCCTGATTGTTGGGATGTTTGTAAAGTCATGTTTTTGAGCTTGGCCCAAGGATGGTCCTAAAAGTAACCAAAAACAACATTGTTAAAAGTGTACCTACCCATCTTGTATGTTTGGCCCTTTCAAAAAAAAATTATGTACCTTCATCCTCAGACTCAGATGTCTCAGGCAACCATATCTGCTTCCTTAGGTCTGTGGCGGCCAAGGTCCTTGAGGTTCCTTGTTAATGAAACTATGAAATTAATACTGTTGATACACATTTCCATTTCCAAACAAGTTAAACCATATGTATGTACCTGCATCCTCAGATTCCGAACATTCAAGGCCCCTGGAATGTCTTTGCTGTGCTGCTGTGGCCTGTGTTATGCGGGATCCTTGGTAAACACGTTTAACATTTTTAAAAATTGCCCAAAACATATGGAGGTTGACAACAAACTTTAATCCTTCATTTACCTGCATCATCAGAATCTGAAGCCTCAAGCACCCATGACGCCTTTCCCAGTGCTGCTGCTGCCTGTGTCCTGGAGGCTACATGGAGGAATCAAATACAACATCCAAAATGGAAAGTACACATCATGTATGTAGGCAAAAGTATTGTACCATGTAAGTACCTGCATTCTCCGAATCAGACCCCTCACGCCTCCTGGAATGTTTTTCCTGTGCTGGTAAGGCCTGTGTCCTGTCGGATCCTTTGCAAATCACATATTTCACATTTTATTTTTAAGTTCTGATTTTGAGCCTGGCCCAAGAGTTTGCACATTTAGGTACCTGCATCTTCTGGATCTGAGGACTCAACCTGTGATGGTTTTTGGTGAGCTGCTGGTGCCTGTGTCCTGGAGCCTTATTTGTGTCCTGGAGCCTTATTTGTTTTAAATAAAAATTAATTCTAAAAAACAAAAAATAAAAGTTTTTATGCAAGGGCAACTATTGTAAGATGCATGTACCTGCATCCAGAGAATAAGACAAGACACGGCCCCTTAAACGTTTTTGCTGTGTTGCTGTGACCTGTGTCCTGCTGGTTCCTTGGTAATATTAAAATTTTGAATTACACTTGTAGATACACATGTGGAGGCATCACAAAGAGTTTCAACATTTATGTACAGTACCTGTATCTTCAGGATCCAAGCCCTCACGCCCCAGTGTCTGTTTGCGATGTGTTGCTGGTGCCTGTGTCCTGGTGGCTACTTGTGAAACCCAAAAAACAGCTGTAAAAATGTAAGTACACATGTTGTATGCAGAGCAAAGTCAGTTAGATGCATGTACCTGCATCCTGAGAATAATACACATCACGGACCCTTGAACGCTTGGACAGTGTTGCTGTGGCTTGTGTCCTGCTGACTCATTGGTAAACAACATATTTTTAATTACAATTATAGGTACACATGTGGAGGGGGCCTTAAGATTTTGGACATTTATTTACCTGCATCATCTGATTCAGCAACATCACGCAGCCGTCTACATTTCCGATGACCTGATGAGGCCTGTGTCCTGGAATACAAAAAATACAATACAAAAAATACAAAAATGAATACAACCAAATACAAGGTTGGAAGCAGAACAACATCTAAGAACATGCATGTACATGCATGTACCTGCTTCCTTTGATAAAGACCCTTCATGCAACCTTGAATGTTTGTGATGTGGTGCTGTGGATTGGGTTTTGGAGGGACCTTGTTAAAAGTAAAAAAAGTGAAGGTACCCATTTGTAGGGCAGTGATCAACTTTGACCATTTATGTACCTGCATCAACATTTTCTGACTCCTCCCACAACCTTCTCTGTTTCCTGTGGCTTCTGTAGGGCTTACAATATGATGTTGGACTTACAGGAGGGCTTATAAAAGTGAACTTCATTGGGAGGCACATTTGGGAAGTCCTCCAGAGGGAGATGTGGTCTCAAAGTCTTCTATCACCTCTTTGGTGAAGAAAAAATCATAGAAGATATATTATTGGTACCTACTGTACTACATTGATGAGAATGTATATCTCTACCTCATACCAGTGCTGGAGGGAATGTGGATGTGTGGGCTCATGTCTATATATAAGGCAGTCTTGCCCAAATATTATCCATTTCTGAGATGGGGTTGCTCGCCTCCACTTTGATGTTCTTAAAGTACCCAAGTCTCCTTGGCTGCCAATGGGAGGATTTGGATGAGTATACTGACAAACTCTCCAAACATATCCTCAATACTGCTACTGTAGGTTTCACTGTTGGATATGGAAGCGTCCAGATCCTCCTTCCTTTCAGCAGCTCATGAATAAAATCTGACACCTGTCATCCATGGAGAAAATATCCGCTTACTTGTATAAGAGCACTCATATAACTTATAAGGTTTTGTGTAATTGGTTTGTCTATAATAGATCTACACTGCACAAGAACATTTATTCCTACTGTTTTCTTTGAGGGCTTTCTACTCTACTTGGTAGAGCACCAATATGTCAAAACCTGATCTTAGCACTAGTGTTTTACAGCACGTACATTATTTGTTTTTGTCTTTCATTGAAACATAAAAAATAATTGCATCTACTCTGAGACACAGCTGCACTGCGTACAAAGGTGTGACTAATGGATAAGAATTTATATCTGTCCCTGTTTAGTGTGGATACAGCATTACATATATTTGTGTTGATGCAGAGTGAGACCTACAGTATACCAGCTTGCGTAGATTCGGGACGGAGAAGGGCAGATGCATTTTGATATGTGCTGAGTACAGTACGGTTGTGTTCCCACAGTTGGGAATAGAAGCAGGCTGACACATAGACGAGTCCTGTATCATTCAGGGGTCTATTTACTAAGCAGTGTTAGGGGACAGACTGAAAAGTGATAAGGTGCCAGCCAATCAGCTCCCAACTGTCATTTTTCAAACACAGCCTGTGAGATGGCAGTTAGGAGCTGATTGGCTGGCACCTTATCACTTTTCACTCTGTCTCGAGTCCTAACACTGCTTAGTAAATAGACCCCTCAGTTATTTCTGCGTTATTCCGTTTTACTGAAGCCTACAGTAAATGCAAATACATATTTCGCAAGCAGAGCAAATGGCGAAAAATCTGGATTTAAGTGAATGGGGGAGATCTATCAAACATTCTGAAAATTAAAAGTGGAGGTATCCAATCAGATTCTATAGCAGCCAATCAGATTCTAGATAACATTTTCTAGAGTGTACTATATAAATGATAGCTAGAATGTGATTAGTTACTCTAGGTAGCATTTTCAATTCTCCGTTTTAGAAGGTTTGATTAATCTCCCCCTAAGTGACACATGCCAGAAGCAGACTGCTGGTGCTGACCTGTGCGCAGATTGCGATAGTTGCAGCTTCTGCATATGAGCACGACTGAAAATTTTCTAGTGGCCGCTTTTTACGCTTGCAAATGCATCCGGCTTTGCGTCAGGCCTATTGGCGTTACTGATATTAGGCACATGCCAGTGTTAGCTGTACTTTCCTTAGGTAAACCATGTATAGACCTGCTAATCCAAAGCCTTTCTCCTGGCTTACGTGTCTGCTTTTCTCATCATCTTGTAGGACTTTCTTGTGAATTGTGTCATCCTGTAAATACTGGAAATACGATATTGTGGTAATATCAGAAACTTACACCTGATTCATAAAAATCTGGAACAATTTTTTTTTTTGGTTAGATGAAATGATTTTGCAAGAGAGCGGAGAGAGATTTGTTTTCTTTTTTGTTGCACATGCTGACCTATTGCTGATCGGAGAGTTTTCCAAAATGTGTCGTCATTCCAGTGAGAGCCAGACGGTTATCATTACAGTGGCACAGCGGAATGCATATGCCAGTTCTGATTAGTTCTGTATGCAGGTCCATATTATCCTCAAAGCATCCTGGGGCTCAGTCATTGCTGATGGATTGTTGGTCAGCCATTCAAGGAACCAGTGGAGTTACCGGAAGGCCTTAAGCATCAGTGTTCCAAAATAAATCAGCATATACTTGAAAATTTTGCTGCCGAGAAGCTGCATCCACACAGGCTATGTGTAATACTGTTTTGGCCGCTCTTCAGGCCTAGCTAAGACAAGAGAATAAGCATCTTACACATGAGACAGGAGGACTATTATACTGTATGTTTGGTACATATGAAAATAGGGACATTACAAGGTACAAGATGGGAGCCAACTGCCAGCCCTTCACCATCAACTCAATGTCTAGATGGGTGTCAACTGCCAGCCCTTCACCATCAGCTCAAGGTCTAGATGGGGGCCAACTCCCTGCCCATCACCATCAACTCATGTTCTAAATGTGGGCCAAATGTCAGCCCTTCACCATCAACACAAGGTCTAGATGGGGGCCAACTGCCAGCCATTCACCATCAACTCAAGGTCTAGATAGGGGCCAACTGCCAGTCCATCACCATCAACTCAAGGCCTAGATGGGTGCAAATTGGATTAACTCAGCATCAATAACCCTCCAAGCACATGGAATGATAATGTACAATAGTAAAACACATGCCCACATCCCACAGCTCAAGCCCTGATAGGAGAACACAGAACATACCATACTGTAAACCAACCTACAGTACTCAAAACATTAATCCCTTGCTACTAAATGTGTCCTGGTCCTAGTCTAGAGGTTTTTCTCTGTCAGGCATATAAAGTGCCTTCTGTCTCTTAATGGACTGCATACGGGCCTATATGCAACCATGAGCACACACTTTACTAAGGGGAGATATATATTAAAACTTCTAAAGAGTACAAGTGGAGAAGTTGCCCAATAGGCAGTGGTGTAACTAGGGGGGTCGACAGGGGCTCGTGCCCTGGGCGCCGGTGGACTGTTGGCGTGGGGGGGGCACTGCCAGCCATGGTCCAGGTCCATTTCAGTTAGTGTAGTGTGGACCACAGTGAGTGTGGTCCGCACTACACAGTAAAACAAAAACACCACTGCCAGTGCTGGGTAGTACACTCATACTACCTGGTGGCAGTGTGTTTCTTTTAGCAGCCAGTGAGAGTCAGATAGACTCTCATTGGCTGCTGCACCCACTCCTGGAGCTGGGCTGGAGCTCACTTATGAGCTCCGCCTTCCAGCTCCCGCAGTGGGTGAAGGGAGAGATGTCAGGACATAGGGGCGGGCGGTGACAGGTGCAGGATCGGGGATTCAGGTAAGTATTGTTTATTTTTTTTCTGTCACTGTGTATATGTAAGGGGCACTACATAATGGTGACCACTACTGGGGGCACTGTATAAGGGGCACTGCATAATGGGGACCACTTCTGGGGGCACTGCATAGGGGTACCACTACTGAGGGCACTGTATAAGGGTCTTCATGTTTGTTTTTATCCAGATTGCATCTTCTTTCTTTTGGTATGTGTATGTAGGCAGTATTTCCAAAAGTTCTGAGATACTTTATACTTGGTTTTCTTCCTGACCATGCTTCAATAGGTGCTTCATCTTTTAAGGCAACTGTGAGAGAGTGATTTTATAGGTAGACTGCTGTAAATACGTCTTGTGCCCAAAATTGTTTGTTTAGGCCTGCATCCTTCAGCATACATCTTGCTTTCTTCACTAGATTGTGGTTTGCTTTCTCACTTACACCATTTTGATCAGGAGTGTAGGATGTGGTCAATTGATGTTCAATTTTATATTTCTTGAAGAAGAATTCCATTTCTCTGTTTAGACATTCTCCACCATTATTAGATCTCAGGGTTTTGAGTCTGTGACCAGTTTGTGTCATGACCTGGCCTTTGAGCTTTCCAGTCAGAGGACTGGGTGTTAGGGTGATTAGGTGGGGAGGCAGCAATAATGAGGATGAAGTACATACAACTTCCTCATAAGCTAATTCCGGGTGTTGACGAGACCTGACCAGAGGCGCGAAGTTTAACTCATTGGTGGTTTTCACCAGTGACACTTCCAATTGGGATATGGTTTTTAGCTGCGCCCAATGAACAGGTTGCCAGGAATTAGCAAGGTCAGGGACCCAGGAATTAGCAACTGACAGGGAGATAAGAAGATAACTGAGTGGCTGGAGATTATCAATGGTGAATATTGGTAATCATTGATGCTAGTAATACTGAAGTATATTGGCAGAGACCGATGTAGAATATCACTGGAGAAATATCGGTAGTGACCGATGTTGAATACCACTGGTAGTGATTGATGTAGAATTTCACTGAAGTGACTGATGTTGAGTATCACTGAAGAATATTGGTAGTGACCGATGCTGAATGTCACTGGTAGTCACTGATGGTGAATATCACTGAAGTGACTGATGTTGAATATTACTGAAGAATGTTGGTAGTGACCGATGTTGAATATCACTGGTAGTGACTGATGTCGAATATCACTGAAGTGATTAATGTTGAATATCACTGAAGAATATTGGTAGTGACCGATGTTGAATATCACTGAAGTGACTGATGTTGAATATCACTGAAGAATATAGGTAGTGACCGATGTTGACTATCACTGGAGAATAACAGTAGTGACTGAAGTTAAATATCACAGAGACTGGTGAAGAGTACTGAGGATACAACAGCGTGGAGCCTGGAACAGTGGTTCGACGCTAGCAACTACTGGAGAACAGAATTTTTCCAAGCGACTTCATGTTTCCTGGAGTCCTGCTTTATACCCTTAGGTAGCCAACCATTGGAGGACAGAGTCAGCTGAGAGGTGACCAGGCTACCATTGGTGGAAGGTCCGGTAAGGTGAGAAGGACAATATGACTGCGCCCATGACCGCCACTGTGGGAACTTTGATATGGAGGACAGCTTGGAAGTCAACAGGGCCCTGGGGATAAAACTCAGCCTGTCACCCGTCACCGCACCTGGCGTCTGACTGCGTGGCTAGTTAGGCGCAGCCGGTGACTTGGTGAGTAACGGCCGATCCAAGGCTGAATCCTGACAGTTTGATTTTCAATAAGTCTCTTGTAGTATGCGATTTTCATTACTACTTCTGTGTTTTCTTTGATTAAGTATATGTGCATCATTTCTGTGAAGTCATCAATGAACATTATGTAGAATCTGTAACCACTTATTGACTTGACTTCCATTGGACCACACATACTGTATCTGTACGTACTGTACTAACTCAAGTGATGCTTCAGCTCTATTTGCTGATTTTGGAAATGGCTGATGGCTTTGTGTTCCTGTTATACAGCTTTCAGGTATTGGTTTCTCTGTATTAGTCACTAACATTCCTATGGCCATCCCATTCAGTAATTTCTGAAGTTGTCATATCCAAGGTGACCAAATCTTCTATGCATCATTGTTTAACACTGTTGTGTATCAAGGACGTATAATTGATTGCATTATGTACCTGTTGCCATTACTGTCCCTTTTCTGTTTTGTACAATGCACTTTCCTTTGACAAATTAACTCCTTGGCCTCTTTGATCTAGGAAACATGGCTATAAGGTTTGTTCCCTTCTCTGGTATATAAAGTACATCTGGGATTTCTGTGACCCCAGTTCTAGTCCCAATTTTCAAGAAGGTTTTAATTGTTCCAACTTTTGCATTTGTAAGTACTTCATTTCCAATTCCTGTGATTGTAATAGGAACACGTGGTAAACTTGGTGAACCAATTTTCAATGCAGTTGAAATGCCTGGTAGTACCTAGATCGATATACCAACAATCCTTTCTGCGGCTATCTGTATCACTCAGGTTCGATTCATTTTTAATGTTTTTTGCATGACATTCACATTTTTCTGCTTACATTCAAATGCTTTGTGACCTATCTCGTTACATAGGGGATATGTTCAGCATCCCAGTGGTTGGGATTCCAATGCTTATATTACTGGCTCCGGTATCCTGACCGCTGGGATATCGAAGGTAAATAGCAAGGTTGAGGGGAGGGTTAGGTTTAGGGGTTAGGTACTAGGTGGAGGGCTAGGCACTAAGGGAGGAGAGTTAAGTTTAGGGTATGGGGAGGGGGAGGTTAGGTTTAGGCACTAGGGGGGAGGTTAGGGTTAGGCACTGCGAAGGGAGGGTTATGGTAGGGAAAGGGTTAGCATACAAACCAACAAGTGCGATTATGCTAACCCTATTGAGATGCCAGTGTTGGTATTCTGACTGCCAGTATCCCAAGCGCTGGTATCCTGTACCCAACCCGTTACATTGCTAGCACTCTTTGTGTGTAATACAGTACTCTCAGCATTCAACTCTCTTGGCATGCATTCTTTGAACTGCAGTAACTTTTCTCTAACTGTCTCTGTGGTTAACTTGGCTGTGTTTTTACCTCCAATGCTTTGACTAAATGTCAAACTCAGGTGTTGTTTTGTAGCATCGCTGTAGCGATATTTACATCATCTACTTGACTCCTACAGACATTAGTTGGTATTATACAGTACACGTCTCAAATTAATTCTTCTCATCAGACCCCCATCTTGATAAGCTGCCTGCACAGCTGTACACATCATTTGTGGACACCTTCCCATATATGATAGAGTACACGTGTCGGTCAACACTCAAAACAATCATACCAATGTACGATCTGTGTTTGAACTGTCACCAGGAACCACTATATATTCTGTTGATATTAAAATGAACCTCTATATACCCCTGCCTGTACCTTCTAAAACCCTTCCTATAAACCTCTAAGGATTACGCTAATTTGCGTACGCAGTCATACCATAAATAAAGACTTAGACGTGGAATCTGTGGTGCCAAAGCACAAGTGATATTCAGGTAAAAGTTCAGACAGTTACACGCAATTGATCAAGACACAATTTAGGTGCAAAAGGAAATTATACAGACCCCAAGTACAGTATACATATGCAGGCGCTTCCGGACCCAGAGATAGGCATCAGCAAGAGACCCCTCATCATTCAGCATTCAGCATGAAGACTGAGAACCAGCATTCGTGCACTTATATTTATACCCCCCCAGAATAAACAGGACAATAGGGAAGTCTGTTGCTGATATCATTGGTTCCCAGGGGTGAAGCATCTGTTACAGCACATTTAACAGGCTGGTTCAAACAGACTCTCCCTGCCTCTAAAAGCTGGGGGTCTTCCTCTTCACGCCTCCTGCAGCATCCTAACAGTTGCTTCTAAAATTTACATTTTGTTGCTAGTAGGCTCTGCGATCCATAACTCGGGAATGTATGATGCGATCTCCCCACAGATAACACCGGAATACTGTAAAAAGGATACGCATCAGTACAACTCCAAACATGACTTGTTTAGCATGTATAATACCTTAGTTATCAAATATCTTTATTTTTCAGCATTTAAACTAACTGAACCAACTTAAATCATACACTTTAGAGCTTATTGAACCTTATGTGTGAATATGTAATGTGTGGGTATTCGGGGTTTGATATAAGGATGCTAGTTATTAATGGGTGAGATTTGAGTGCATAATTTCTCATACACGAAGTGAACATTCAGCAGTGTGGATTGCTGAGCATTGTAGTTCCATGCCCTCTGTCAGCAGGCCCCCACCTGTCCTGTGTTCAAAGGAAAAAAACCTCTTTTATTCTCCCAGACTCTTGTGTGAACTGTGAATCAAGCTGTGAAGTTGGGGCCATCCTGTCTAGGATTCAGACAAATCCAATTGTGTAGATCAATGCCTGGATTATATTACAATTGCCACAACTATACTTTATCTGCATCCAGGGATTCCCAATTTGTTTGTAAAAATACCCATTGTCTATTCTATTTACTTTTAATCAGAAGGCTTGTTCTTCCAGTTGCCCTTGGTAGATTAACAAAAACATAGCCATCTGTTCTTAGCTCCTGAGTTGTAACTTGAATTGACGCTGGTCACAAAATGGCGTCTTGCAGATTCTTGTTTCTAAAATGGAGTCTAGCTGCCATTTGCAAGATGGCGTCGCGCACGCTTCAATTTTAAACTGATCTTGTCTCAGCCAATTATTCAGCTTTGACAATATATATACTGTATATACATATATATATATATATATATATATATATATATATATATATTTTATGGGATTACATTTCCATAGTTATGAATAGCTACATGCTTTAAGTGTGTCTTTGGAGTGTATCTTTTAAGAGTGGCAGTCACTTTTAGTGGCAGTTCTGTGGCTGGGTCTGCAGTGCACACCAAAACTAAAAGAGGGGAGCCACACCAACTGCACCGCCGAATGCTGTTTGACTGTCCCAACATCGTCGGCGGGGAGTCAGTGGGAAGCCACTGAGGACTAGCTGGGTGCAGCACACACAGGTCAGCAGCAACAAATCACCCACCCCTCAGACTCCTGTGCCAACTGCTTCTATTGGCTAGCTAACATAGACTTTGCATTACTGGGGGGCGAACAGATAGTTAGCTATTAAGCTTCAGAACCACCACTATATACTGCACTATACATAATATTTAACAAGCCCAATGAATGCCAAGCCAGACTGTTCCATCCCTGACCACTCACTCCCTTTATCATTACAAACCCCATTTATTCATTATACTTTTCTGTTTGTTACCCAGTTTACATACCCCACATACAGTATTCACTTTCAATAAAGTCCTATTTATCAAATGGTACTTCCAGGCATAATAGGGAAGATCCAACACGTCACTTCTACTCTATCAAGCTTATGAGAAAGCACCAAAGCATTCTTGATGACTTCGTGGGACTCCCCTCTGCAGGGCCGCAACTAGCGGGGGGGCTGGAGGAGCATGTGCACCAGGTGCTCCGCTGCACCCTCCGTCAGTGTCCTCCAGCCCGACACCGCAGGGAGGCTCCAAGCCGGAGGCCGCTGGTAATAAGATTTTATTACCAGCGGGCACCCGTCTCCTTCCCTGCAGCACTGTGGTAGCCGGAGGCTGGAGTTCTCTCCTGAACTCCAGCTTCCAGCTCTACCCAGGGGCACTATGGGAGAGACGTCATGACGTCTCTCCCATAGATCCAAGGAGCAGCCGGGCGGACAGGATGGCGACACAGGAGCGGGGTTAAAGGTAAGTATTGTTTTTTGTGTAAGCGGCACTTCAGGGGCATTACTATGGGGGCAACCCATATGGGCACTACTACAGGGGCATTACTATGTGGGGCATTACCATATGGGCACTACTACTGGGACATTACCTCAGGGGGCATTACTATAGGTGCACTGCTGAAGGGGGCATTACTATAGGGGCACTGCTGTAGGGGTAATGCCCCCTACAGCAGTGCCCCTATAGTAATGCCTATGGAGGAATTACCAGGGGGGGGCGCCAAATTACTGTCTTGCCCCGGGTGACAAAAATCCTAGTATCGGCCCTGCCCTCTGGGATATCCTAAAGGGAGAAGTGCCAGGGGTCACTGCGGGGTGCGTGTTGCCATGAATCACAAATGGAATTAACAGCATTTGTAGCAGGAGGCAGGGCAGCGATGATGCGATTCACACCAAATTACTCATCATGACCCCTCTAATTCACTGCAAAGGTGGACAGCATGCAGGAGGGTTGTCTACTCAAATGTTCCTGGACATTCTGGGAGAGTAGGCACCAATGTGATCAGCAGAGGTTATAACTATATTTACGTGCCAAGACCTTGCTAAACACAGCAAATGCTGGTGGATAAAAAGAGATAGATTTCCACCTGGGAAATAAGGGATTTAGTAAAACTGACATATAAAGTGGAAAACTTCTTTTACTACGGTCCATTTCAATGGCAAAATCTTGTTTAAAAGAAGTTAGTGCAGTGAGGCTTGAAAGTGGTAATGTACATAGTCTCAGGGGCTTAATAAATATCCATAACTTGTCTTAGATTTACTTTACAATACAAAATGTGGACTGACATGTGTTTTCCTCCCAGGAGATTGTATGGCATTTTGCCTTCCTCTTAAAAGTTGTCTGGCTATGTAAAATAAACATAGATGACAGATACATTCTTATGTACTATACTTAGTAAATGCAAGGTTCATGGCATTTTAACAATGTACATAGGGGGCAATTGTTTCATAAAAATCTAGGGATAAGATTTAATTTTATATCACCTGAGCAAGCATTATACTGTAGATCCTTTACATTTTGTGTGGCATACTACTGTATGAAGCTGCACTGCCTCAGGTCCATAACACAGGTGAGACGGTGGTAAAGTTCCCATACATCTGCCGGCCAGTTCACTGATTTCCCGATCCGACCGTAACCGCCTCTGCCAGTCGGAAACGGTTACTGATCTGTTGGGGAATTGGTGATATTCTTCATGTTTAAAAGTGCCCGATTTGCTGATCATGATCATTTTTGTATTTCACTGATGTCCCGACCCCGACGTCTGGGGATCGGGGAATTGGCCCAATACATTACAGATGCATGGAGGCCGTCACTTTCAGAATCAGGCCAAATATAAAAAACTATTACACAATTATTTTCTTATTCCCATTACTGTATATCACTGCCAAGAAGTATTCATCCTTCCCATTGTTTATTAATAAGATGCTGCAAAACTCTGCAGCGGTACAACAAATGATAAACAAAATACATATACAGTATTTGAGGCCCCAATACTGGAAGGATGCGTGGCCAACTTGGGGGGAAGAAGAAGAAGACTACAGAACCCGGGCTCCTGCTGGGCCCCTCCAACAGGCCCGGGTAAAGGGAACCCGCCCCCTTGAGTCTCCTGAGAGAGTGGTGTCGAATAGGGTTGGATGCTCACCCGCCATGCTCACCTGCCATGCAACTCGCCTTCCTCCGTCTCCTGGCTACTGCACTTTTTTATGAGAGCCGTTTCTCACAGTGCTGGGATCTTACCGCTACTCAGAGCATCCTTAGGACACTTCTGGTAGTTCCATAAGTAACCCATGATGACGGCCCCACCCATTCGCCCCCTGAGGCGCAACTATGTGACAGTATGCGTTCAGGTGAGCAGTAGCAGTACAGGGCGTACTGCCACCCTGTTATGGGGCTGCTGTTCATGAGAACTGACAAGCTGTTCTTTAAATACAGTAGAATAAGAAAATAGAAATACACATATTTGTTGGTTATTTTCATTAGCAAACAAACACCCTAAAGAAACTTAGGGGCCTATTTATCAAAATCACTTTCTGCATGCATGTTAGCTAAACATAGGCAAGCCCCTTTCAGCCTTTGCCTCGCAGTGTTAGGCTACTGGCAACCAGGGGAAAACCCTTGCTGAGGAGTGGGTTTTTTGCCTGGTCTCTAAGATGGTAGATTGCAGCATACAAGCATTATGTGGTACATAATGGTTCTTACCACATGGGCACTGTAAATAGACCAAAAGAAATACATTAATACAGTATAACCATATTTAGTGGATTAATCCTTATTCACATCCACACATGTAGAAGATGGGGGAAAAGAGAGTGGTGGGCTCTTTTCAGTTGTGGGACAGGACGAAGCCCCGGCCAGCCCTTTGTTATATTGGCCCTGTCAGGATGTGCCTTTTATGTCTGTCTGTGAATGAAAAAACCAAGCTGCATAAAACTCGCATTCACGATATGCAGTCAGAATATCAACATTCTGGCAATATTATGTCAGCTTCGACTTGTGAATGTCGACATTCAGACCATGTAGACATTCTGGTGTTGAAAATCTGAATGTCGACCAAATATATAGCAAACCCCACATTCACATTGGTTCATGCTTACCTACTCTACCAGATGGTGCTGGAGACTCATGATTTTACTGTTCGTCCCCTGCAGCCCCAGAAGAGTGGGCGGATCTGCCGCTAGTGGCAGGACGGGGTGATAATACCGGGAATTGCAGCTCCGTAGGAAGGAGGCGGGGCTAAAATCACTTCAAGAACCCAGCCCATCCCTCAAAGTGGTCATTTACATCTCCTATCCAGGCTTCACCAGCAGCTATTATACAAGCATTCTGCAATACAGACCTGCAACATTTATGTTTCATTGGTGTCTGTTTTTATTTGGAAATCCTGGCCACCCTACCTGTGCCTCCGTTAACATAAGCCTCCCTACACCCAAGGCACGTGCCTCTGCAGCCTTTACCTTTTTCCCTGCCCCGAATTCCATACAGTTTAATATTAATATACAAAAACAGCTGTGACATGATTAGACAGGATACAAAAAAAAAAACAAAAGCCATTTTTGAACTTACAGCAAGATAAAGCACCCAGGGTGTTGTCTTACCTTAACATTCTTAAATACTGTTAGAGAATGCTGTAAATATTGGAAACATAGACATTTACAGAGGAACACCATGACTAGAAAACAGGGGGGATTAAAGATTTAAGCTTAAGCCAGTACTCTAGGCAAAAACACCTGGATGTCGCTTGTTTTGCTTCCACCAGGCAGACTTCAAGCGTAGACTTGTTCAGTGACACTGGGGGAATACACCGCTCGCTGTAAAATTCTACTGCTGTGTTATACGGTTCCTGTTACATTTTCCAATAATAAGAGACTCAAACTTGTCAAGGGGGAGGGGAGAAAGTGAAGGTAGAATAGGGATAAGAGGAAAATAAATGTCTCTATTTAAAAGACATTGCATTTTTTTTTGTTTTACTTTTTTTCTATTTAGCACACATACGATGTCTTCTTGTGTGAATTTATAAAAGTACTAGGAAAAGTTATACTAAGATGTCTTAGCTGCTAATAAAGTTAAATGGTAACCTGAGGAATTTTCTCTGCTTAAATCTGTTCTGCACCATATATTAGTGATGGCTATTGACTATTGATGGTTGACAATAATCAAAGGTTTGCCACAGATGGTCGATTATAGAAAATATAAAGTTCTATATCAACAATAGTCTTAAAGAACAATATTTATAATAGTCAGATAGAAAGGAACAATACAAAGGTAGGGTAACATTTCTTTTAAAGCGGGTATACTGAATTGTAAATAATTTTTTGAAGACAAAACACATAAATAGATGAATCAGCAGAAGTGATACATAAAGCAATTTGTTACTTATTGTAACTGATCACTGTTTTTGAGAATTATCATATACATTTGAGTATTTCTAAGTGATGCCTTGATAAAGTCTCTTTTCAAGGCGAAATGCGTGAGCGCAGTAGAAGAAGTATCTTCAGAGAAATAAATACACAGTTCCCTTCGGCGCTGAAGAGAGAATATTGCAATAATCTATGGGTTAAATTTGCCAGCAGCTGTTATTAGAGGGTTGCCACATCTATAACCAGAGAAAACGCAAAAGAAAAAACGTACAACAGCGCTTGGCATTCAATTATGAATAAAATGTAATACCACAAATTTATATATAGAAGAGGAATCAATCACAATTTATTACATACACATAAACAAACATATATAAAAAATACATAAAAAATAATTATACAATGGTACCAGTCAATTATATCTCAGTGCAAGTAGTACACATATGTAGATTGCTCTAATTGCACAGGTAAAGATGCTAGATGTTAATCCTGAGTTGAGCAACTGCACAAGCTCCAAGTGTCCCGAATAATTGCAAATTATTTGAATTCAAATGTTCCTAAAAGGAAAGCCAATTTAGGGCAGACCTAGCAAAGTATTGTGGCAATGGCAGTCTTAGGTATCAATTTATATGCATAGAATTGATGGTATTGCACTCACCCGCTCGGGCACCTAGTGGTGGTTACCCTTTTGTGGTTACAATAGATCCAAAGGTTTACAGCCACTATGTGCAGGCAGTGTCCGGACGGCAGATACACATGATACATACCGGCCGGCTGTGTTCACGGCAAGCGGACCTGCCGCACCAATTCCCAGTGAATGTCGGGGAAGATCAAATTATGGAGAGAAGATTGAAGATTACTCTCAGCAGCGGGGGGGTGTATATACCTGTCCTCCAGTGGGTCAGGACTACATTTTGCAGAATATCTGTCCTGCAACACTCTGGTTCTAGATGAGCTATCAGAGACAGAGTTGTGAGTTTGTCAGTCAGACTGCAAGCAATATCTGCTTTAAGGTGTTCACCTCTAATCCACAAGGTATTATATATATAGCATACTGTCTACGCTCGAGCCTTAAGAAGAATCTACTGTATGATGGAGTGAATCTGAGTCTTTATCCGCTGCTTATGACATTAAGTGGTTCCTGACTAGGTTCTTATTCTCAGGAGTATAAAAAGTCCACTTCATGGCCTTTTCAAATATGCTATTTATTAGATACATTTTATCTGCTCCGAACCCAGAGATTTTTTTTTTTCTTGATTCGTAAATTTTATACATATTTAAGGCAAACTAAGAAATCAATATGAATATTTGCATCTATTCAGAGTTGACCACATCTATGAGTTCACACTGGCCCTTACACTTACACTTACTTAATATCAGCACAACGCATTTTCACCAGCACTGTCTTTTGTGGAAGAGGTCCACCAGAAATCAGACCGATTGATCGCTAAATACGCTCACATCAGAATAGCCCGCAATTCCTCCTACACACCCATAAAACGCCCCCTGGAAAGTCCAGGAGACACCATAAATTCAGGTAGGTTTCTCGTATGCACAGAAGACTAATCAAGTCTCAAAGAGCCTTCCTGTATTCTCCCACTGCTGCATACATCCCAAGCTATGTGGGTGGCTTGGTGACGCGATTTGAGCTGAATTGCCCCATTGTGGCCCCGCCGCCTATTTTAAACAAGGCATTGTAGAGTAAGGAGCGATTTCGGCATCACGTCCCCCGCTCTGGCCTTTAGCCTGCGGCACCCCACCTGGTTCTCGTCTCCCAGAGACGATAACCAAAACATCGGCAAGTATGACTATGCCTCCGGTATCTCTCTGGATTGTCCATAGTTGCTTATAGTTGCATATGCTGTAATGCAGAATATGCGCGGTGCTAATAAGCGCAAGATCCGTCCTCATACTGTAATGTACTTGCATGTACTGTAACTCTGAATTGGTCCTATGAACTGTTAAATGCATATTTTAAACAATGATTTGCACTGTTGCTTTGTATTGTATGTGGATTCATAGAATGTTTAACATGTCATTATAATTGTCCCATATTAATTATTATTATTTTCTGTTAGTGTTGTTCTTGTGTTGTATTTCTTATTTGGTGTTTATTTTAAGAGGAAGGTGGTAACTACTCCTATTTCTTTATATCTGTCTACTGATATTGCTAACATTTTTAAAACACTAAAACAGGAATCTTCTGTAAAAGAAAATATGCTGTCTCCTAAAACAGCATATTTAGATCTAGCTTCCGAGCGTTGCTTTCCTTTTTCCAAAAACATATTAATTATGACTAAATACTTTGCCCTACAGCTATGTTCCCGACTTACATGGAGATAGTTAGCTGCCCAGCACAACTCGTGTGGTAAGGAATTCCACGACTAACCATTCTTTACTTTAAAAAGCAGATTCCTATGCTGATAGTGAAATCGTGTAACCCCTTGTCCTCTGTATATGTCTTTGTATATTACTAAATAGTGTAAAAAATCTCACTCTGTCACCTACCTCTTCAAATGTCACGAACACACAGGGCACACGCAGATAGACAGCCCCAAAGTACCTGACTGTGGCATATTAGAATAGCTTATTTGTCCATTCTGCTGAGGAGAATAAAGCTTTGCCAAAACATTAGTTTACGGTGTATTATGTCCTCCTTTAAATGTGTCTCCATCACTGACTTAGTAATACAAGCAGTAGCCATTTTTCTGGAGACCAACATGCACTGACATATATGTGAATAACTCAGGTTTTGGCATTGGAGACATAGGGGTCTATGTACTAAGTTGTGTTAGGAGATAAAGTGAACAGAGATAAGGTACCAGCCAATCAGCTCCTAACTGCCATCTCACAGGCTGTGTTTGAAAAATGACAGTTAGGAGCTGATTGGCTGGTACCTTATCACCATTCACTTTATCTCCTAACAAAGCTTAATAAATAGACCCCATATTGAATTGTGACAGTTGATCACAAGGTTGAGCAAGAGAATGAGCAAGTGTTTTACACTAATCTATACTTCATCACTTTGACAACTCATACCTATCAACATTTGGGAGATGGCCGCCTGGGACACTGTGCGCCTTTGGCGTGCATGCAAAAAAAGGTGGTGGCCATTCCACTCACCCATTGCACGTCATGTTGGGGTGTCAGGTATATCTCCTCATAAGGTATTTAAGTTGCCAACATTTTCACAGCCATCCTCCCATTGGACAGGTTTTAAACAAATATTTACGTACAGAAAATAAAACCACTAAGAAATCATATGTACATAAGTATTCACGGCCTTTGCCATGAAGCTCAAAATTGAGCTCAGCTGTATCCTGTTTCCACTGATCATCCTTGAGATGTTCCTACAGCTTAATTGGAGTCCACCTTTGCTAAATTCAGTTGATTGGACATGATTTTGAAAGGCATACACCTGTCTATATAAGGTCCCACACTTGACAGTGCATGTCAGAGCACAAACCAAGCATGAAGTCCAAGGAATTGTCTGTAGACCTCCGAGACAGGAATCTGGGGAATGTAGCGCTCAACTTCTTGATAATTAGGTGTTATCTATTTTACCCTATCTTCAACAAAATATATCTGTATATAATTATATTGTATAGATAATGCAGTGAGAAATTGTTGTTACGTAGACGAAAAGATTATATATGTAGTATATAATCAATAATATAGAGAAATAATAATATAGAGAAAATATGGTGTAGCACTATGATCAATTTAATGTTGATAAATCGGGAAACAATTGTGAAAAAAATATAATAATAAAACTGAAAGTAAAGTATGGTGAAGCATGGTGGTGGCAGCATCATGCTGTGGGGATGTTTTTCAGCGGCAGGAACTGGGAGACTAGTCAGGATAGAGGGAAAGATGAATGCAGCAATGTAAAGAGATATCCTAGATGAAATCTGCTCCAGAGCTCTCTTTACCCGCGACAGTTCATCTTTCAGCAGGACAATGACACTAAGCACACAGCAAAGATATCAAGGGAGTGGCTTCAGGACAACTCTGTGAATGACTTGAATCCAATTGAACATCTCTGGAGAGATCTGAAAATGGCTGTGCACCGACGCTTCCCATCCAACCTGATGGAGCTTGAGAGGTGCTGCAAAGGGGAATGGGCGAAACTGCCCAAAGATAGGTGCCAAGCTTGTGGCATCATATTCAAAAAGACTTTGGGCTGTAATTGCTGCCAAAGGTGCATCAACAAAGTATTGAGCAAAGGTTGTGAATACTTATTTCTTAGGTTTTTTTTTTAATTACATTTGCAAAAATCGCAAAAAAGCTTTTTACACTTTGTCATTATGGGGTATTGTGTGTAGAATTTTGAGGGCAAAAATTAATTTATTATATTTTGGAATAAGGCTGTAACATAACAAAATGTGGAATAAGTGAAGCGCTGTTAATACTTTCCGGATGCTCTGTATATACAAACTCCTCCCCCTTTCCTATAATTTCTAAACAAATGTAATTTGATGCCCAATTATAACATCCATCAAAACAAATTTCAGTGATGCTCATGATATCATAAAGGCTGAAGGTAAATTTGAGCAACAGATGGAAATGTCTTTACAATACTGTAGTTTGAGCCTCTTTGCAATGACATGTTTAGACGGAAATCACAGATGTTCAGTTCCCTGGAATCCCCCCAAGCTAAGGTAAGAAATCCCCAAAAATACCAAGAATGTATAAAAGACACCTACAGTACTACTTCGAACAAACAGGTGGCAACATAGAGCTTTTCCATTTAAATTATAGTATATATTTATTATTTAATGTAAAGGGCAAGGTTATTTTTGCATCACTGGGAGGGTTAAAAATATGCTATTTATATATCAAAATTAGATCTGAAATTTGATATAAATAAGAGTGGAGCGACATTTTGAACTTTATTTACTCCTGTATTAGTTTTCATTCTAATATACCTTCAAAAATTAAAATACCCCCACTTAGAAATCCTGGAATGAGTTGTGTGGGTGTTTTCCAAACCTTTATATTATGTGTATAATTTTGTGCAATTTTCAAACCGTGCAATATATAAAAGTAGAAAATCTGATCCAGGCTCTCCAGCATCACCGAATCCTAATCCAGCTGTTTGACAGTGAATATAAGTTTTGTGCGGCCACTTTGGATCTTGCAAACTGTTCACCTGATCCAAACTTTGTGGGAGTCCTCTTCACAAATATTACTGTACTTTTACTTTGACCAAGAATCCAATTCACTGCTCCTCCTTACAGACACATGTTCACTGTTAAACGTTTCAATAAACAGCTAACTGCATTGTCCAGGTTTAATACATCAACCACATCAAGAGGTATGTTTTCCATACCAGAAGCTCATGCACTTCGTTGATGGTTCTGCAACCTAAGATCCATACAAATGGATCAAACGTATGGAAACTGCAGTAAAAGATGCTCATTCCTTTTATATGTGGTTCTCATTGACAAGATTGTTTAAATTGCATGCATTGTCAGTATTAGGCTTATAAAAGGCTGTCTGATTTACAGTAGCAGCAAACAGACATCTGGGCCATACTTACCTACTTTTTTAGGTGCAGGGCGTTCTGTGTGTGACTCAGTAGCGCCGAGCGTCTTTTTGTGTGACTTTTTACCTTCAAATGTGTTCTGTGTGTGACTATGGGGTCTATTTATCAAGCAGTAAAAAGTGTGGAGAAGTGAACTAGTGGAGAAGTTTCCCATAGCAACCAATCAGCTTTCAAGTAGCATTTATCAAGTACAGTCTATAAAATAATAGGTAGGAGCTGATTGGTTGCTATGGGCAACTTCTCCACTGGTCCACTTCTCCACACTTTTCACTGCTTGATAAACAGACCCCTATGGGTGTATCTGCATGCGAAACACTACATTACAGTGTTACAGCCGCTGACACTATAACGTAGCATTTGGCATGCAGGTACACCCGCACTCGCTCACAGAATATAGGCATGCCGCATATCATTTTAATCAGCAGAAGCTGCTTTTGTTATCTATTTGCATCGCTGTGCGAATAAGATGCATTTAAATGTAAAAAATTGCACAAAATGACGATCAGCGCTACTGAGTTATGCCACAGCATGGTGCGACTAGAAAGGCTGTTCAACACGCAAGAAGGCTAGATGTTTAAGGACATATCTGTATATATGTAGATATTAAAGATACAGATATAGAATAGCGGTTATATTTACAAAATAGAACGTTTGGTTATGTCATGTCCGTACTTTTTTTTTTTGGTAGAACTCAGTGCAGTATTTCCCAAACGGTGCTTGCACGTAAGTTTAATACCTTTTTTAAATGCTACGTAGCTCAAGATTGAATTTCTCATTAAAATTAACATAGTTTCATAATGTTTCCAGACTTCGTGCTGTCTAATAGTACCCTGTAACACTTTCAGCGATAGAAAGAGTTAGTTTATTGATACAGCTGGGAAGAGGTGAAAACATGCGGAACACATTTTCTAAATGATCTGCGAAAGTATGTGTCTATGCGGACCTATTTTATAATCTCTCAGAGCATTCAATAAGTAAATAATGCCTGAATGATACCCAGCTACTCATGTACACTGACCCCATCTTGTGAACCATGACACTCAGATTCTGTAATTCTTCTATTCCTTTATTTTCTCACCGATAGTCCCTTCTCCGCTAACTTCCTTCCAACTTGAGGTTGATATGGACTTAACTTACATGTTTCTTAAAGGCGACCACCTGTGCCAAGTTCCAGCAGTAACCTGGGACTTAATGTGGGAAACCATCAAGTTTCAGAATCCCACAAAAACCCATAATCTAGTCAGTAGCAATTTTATAACAGCTGATGTAATGAATCTCTTTCTTCCCACTTCAGGGTTGCCGTGAAGAAACATAGCCGTCAGGTTTGCTCCGACTCAAACATTTGTGCAAAAATGACTTTAAAATAATGATACGAATTCTGAATAATGACAGAAATGTGATCTTGCTTATTATTCAGAGAATGGTGACCTTATCCAGGCTCCGTTAGATAATGTCAAAGTAATACTCCTGCAGTTGGGTTACAGTTATGGTAAAGACTCGGGTTAGAATATTAACCCTAAATGCTGAGAGCTCTGTGTAATTTTCCAAACCCCAAGAAACAAAGGGATAAACTACACTTTCCCTTACAACTTTGCCATGTTAAATTCCAACATAAGTGTCCTCTGCAGTAATCTGGTTCCATCTCTTCTCCCAAAACATCTTATCTAAAAGTGAAAACCAGAAAGAGAAACAAAGAGTTATATTTACAAAGCTGCAGCTAGCGTCTCAATGGGTTTGAGCTTGAGTGGCGCTTGCAAAAGTGCTGGTTCGAAAATATATCCCATAGAATTTTTAGGGTAAAATATAGCTCATACCTTTGTTCGACCTTCGTTTAAACATGCCCAAATGGAATTTATATCTTTGTTCCTCTCTCTATGGGGAAAAAAATTATCTGCTTTTCTATTAATTGTCTGCTTTCATCTCTGCCTTTTGAAAGGCATTTTCCAAAAATACTACCTTTTATTTGTTTTTGTTTGTTTGTTTTTGGGATGCACACAAAAACACATACTGTATTCTACTGACTTTCTAAGACTCCACTGCACTGCTTGCTCACCTTGATATCATCTGAAACTATAAATTAAAATTGACCATTTCCTCTGTTGTTGACAATTTGGGAGTGGGACGGAGGGACTTTTGCATCTCACATGTATTAATTTATTCTTGTTGTACTATATTTAAGATTGCCCCCTTTAGCCGCCATGATAGTCAGTCCATACTTCCACCAGCCATATCCTTGGTGAGATCCTTTGGAAAACAGGCATAGCCTACAATTCTGTTGACACTCCATGGACACACAATCGCTAAGCTTACCCTATGTTAACATAGTTACATCTATAGTTGAATTTGCTTGGCTCCGGAGCATTCACAGTGCAAAAACAATAAAGATTATCCGCATAACTCATTTACAGTCAACTCTGCATCAGCCTCAGTGGTTGTAGAAGGAAGGCCCCTGAGATCATTACTATGTGTATGGTAGTCAGCAATAATGTTTTTGTTTTTTCCATTTTCTGATAACAAGAGGCCTATTTATTATCAGGGGCCTATTGACCCCCAATAATTAAGTATCCAACTTGGCGCGAGTTACAGCGGTGGATACTTAACTACCGGAGCAATTCAGTATTACTCCAGGGTGGTGACAGCTGTCCCTGCTATCCTTAATTATGCAGTTATGCCGATAATTAGTAGCGGTGTAGCTTTGCACTGCAGAGCCTGACCCAGTAGTGTTAGTGCACACGTGTGACCCGAATTCACACGTGTACGGAGCATGCTGGAAGGGGCAGAGGGCAGAGATCCCTCTTCTCGACCAGGCGCTCCTTCCCATAAGAAGGATGAGCCAAAGCTATATGAAGATGGTGAAGGTTCCCACAAACTTTCAGTTTTCAGAGTTTGCTGAATATTAGGTGGTCTCATCGGGCTCCTAGTAATGAGTGGGCCAGTTACCCAAAACATGGGGAAACTAGCAACTCTGCATGTGTAACAGTCCCATTAGTGATAATCATTAGCCACCCAAGTTTTCAAATAAAACATCCCGTACTTGTTGACTATAGATTTGTTTCAACCCTACAGCCATTACAGCAACCTATCAGACATATTGCTTGCCCAACAGATTCCGTTATTTCCAATTGTTACTATTTATTTTTTGAAAGCAATGTCTCTGCCTGTGCATGGAACTCTACTGAGCTTGCGGTCTAGTGCAAACAAACAATGTGTAGACAGCTTCCAGAATGACTGCGTTCAATGAGAAATGTTGGATTACAATTATTGATACATCTGACATTCCTTTTGACCTGGAGAGGCTTTGAAAAGCTCCGTGATTGTTATTAGTTTGCACGGTTTGTTACCAACTCTGTCTCACATCAAAGAACTTAAGAAAAATGTTCAAGACTGTGTAAAATATTCAGTAGAAACAAGAACCAAACATAGCAGCTGCTAGCAACAAGTAGCAGACAGAGAAGAGGGCTAGTTACAGAAAATGATCCAATTTATGGCTGTGATTATCATCAAAACTAATGTTCTTTCAGCAATTTATGTGACTTCTTCTCCTGACTTGAATGAAATGTGCTATATTGGCCCCCATTTATTGTTTATCTATTATTTGGACAGATGTTTGTAGCCATAACTTTATTCCGGGCTTTATACATTTCTTATAAATAACCATAAAGAAGAAAAGATAATTCTTTGCAATTATAAATCAGACATTTAAATATGTATGTTGAAAATGAAAACTGCAATTTTGCGTATTAGCTATCCAAAACAGAAGCTCTCTGGGGCTTGCGGCCACGAGACCCTACCAGAAGGGTCTCATCGCAAGCACGATGGTCGCGATGGTCTTGCTCTATCTATGATATAACCTGGCCGCTCGCTATAGCTGTGGGTAGTCAAAAAAAAAAACGCCCTGATTCAGAGCGAGCGCTCTTTCAGAGCGTCCGTCTCTGAATCAGGCCCTCTGTCCTAGAATTGGAAATCAAGGGTGATTTCCAAGGCTCAGGGCACCTTGTTGTGCACTGATTATTCCCTTATTTGTCAAAATTTTAACCAGGTCTCAAGTTCCTCTTCTGAGTCTTACCAACAAGGAGCCTATATCTTAATTTGCATAATGGAAAGGGATAAGTGAGATGGGTACAATAGGGCAGATTTACTAAGCCTTGGAGAGTGATAAAGGGGGAAGAGATAAATTACCAACCAATCACCTCCTGTCATTTTTTTCAAACACAGGGCCATATGCACTAAGCTGTGGAAAGTGATAAAATGGAGAGTGATAAGCTACCAACCAATCAGCTCCTAACTGTCACTTTTCAAACACAGCCTGTAACATTACAGTTAGGAGCTAAGTGGCTGCCAGTTTATCACTCTCCATTTTAATACTTTCAGAGCTTAGTACATCTGGCCCCAAGTCTGTAACAGGCAGTTAGAAGCTGATTGGCTGGTACTTTATATCTCTCTACTTTATCTCTCTCCAAGGCTTAGTACATATGCATTTGCCTCTTTATATTGCTCCGCCAGTTATACAAGTAAAGACCCCTGTATCCCAGGGACCAGGCGGCACTCGGCGGACTTCAAAAAATGTCAAATAAATTTTAATCCATAAATCGACGTTTCAAGACCTGTGCGGTCTTTTCATCAGGATATACATACATGAATGAAATAAAAATAAACTCACCTATATACCCAAGTGTATCAAGAAAACGACTAACACCAATTGCTTACCGTGACCA